>OY728165.1:186921342-188129913 GCA_963277665.1 Viscum album | reverse complement strand
TACATAGCTGCATTGATCTATGTTTTTTATAGACAAAGAGCACTCAAAAACCCCCAAGTATATACACTATGTAATATAGAAACTTTATCAAAATTATCTTTTATCTTCTTCTTTAACACCTCTAGTTCGATCGAGACCATCCTATAGGGGCATTTGGATAAATGAGTGGTTTGTGGTATAATATCTATAGAGAACTCTACATCATGTTCTGGGGTAAGGCTAGACAAATCCTATGGAAATACAATTCTATATTATGTTACGATGATTATTTTGTCAAGGTTCATATTTTACATTGATTCAGCCATTTTGGAAACATATTATTCTTTTCTATATATCAACACCTACACCATTGAGGGATTTTCCAATGGAGATCCATGGTTATCCTTACATTTGTATAGGATCATGGTATGATTTGGAATATAAAATTAGACTTCCTATTCCTAAAACTTAATGAGATCTATATATAATGAGTTTCAATCCATTCTTAGTATAGCATAAAATGACACCAATGGAAGGATTACGATATTCTCTAGAAGAATATTCCCACAAATGATAATAGAAGAATTGTCTAACACTTGGGGTGAAATTATTGAACTGTTATGTGTTTTTATAGATATCACAACTTCAAGGTATCAATTTTTTGATTCAAACGTTCTAGAAAACTTATAGGATATAAAGTATTGTGTAGAACCAAAATAAAATAAAACATTTTTCATTATTGATTGAATAGGAAGTGTAACTTTTAATAATTCATTTTCATATTATTCCTTAGTGGTAGTGATGGAATAAGCATTCCCATTCTCTTTTGACATTTGTGATTGATAATTTGTATTACCCTCAAAGGCATGTTGTTTAGTACACTATATTTCATAGTTTCCTTTCTCTTTATAGTTGAAGTATTATACCATGGGTGGTGCATTGGTAGGTTCCTTCCTTTCCTCCATCATGTTATTAGGCTTATCCATCTCTCTTGTACATTCATGATCTTTGTGGAATTATCTCCCACACATGAAGCATATTATTATACCTATGAGGAAATTCTCATGATTCTTATTGCCACATTTTTTACATGTGGGTGGTTAGAACTTTTTTCCTCCTTTTCATTTAATCTTCCAACTTGAAATTCCATTTTTATATTATAATCATCATTTACATGGGTTTGTTATGAAAACTCCATATCTAATTTGAGATCACATCAAATGATTCTTCATAAATATCAAAAACTTTTATGGCTAGATACATTCATAAATGTGGTTTAAAACCACTAAAGAATCTATCTATTTTTCTATCATTATTGATAACATAACATGAGGCATATATTGAAATCCATGTGAAAGTTTCCTCGTAAGTCATGGTAGATTAACGCTCTATTTTATTAAGCTCTAGAAATTCTATCTACATATTTTTTTGAAGATTTTAATGGAAATTGTTTTTAAGAAATAACTTCATGAAGTCTTCTCGCTCAATTTCTTCCATTTAATCCTTCAGCTTGGTATTCTTTATCAACACACACAATTGGTCAACCTCTCTATATAAATGATAGAAAACCAAGGTGAATTTCTCTTTCTTATAATATTGGATAATATAAATGATCATCTCCACATATTTAACCCACTATTCCATTACAAGTGGATCAAAAGATCCATTAAATGTCGATATTCATTGTCACATAAAGGATTCGATGTCTAGTTTTTACTTCTTGGGTGATGGTAGAATTTCCACATGGTTAAATTTATTATTCATATCTTGATATGGCTAGGTAAATATCACTATGATGTTTTAATATCTACCTACTATTTTATTGGTAATTTTGTTTGGATATTTTTTTCATTTCCCCTAACATGGGTTTTTTCTCATTTCTCCTAGTTCCCAACATTTTCTAAAATATAAAAGGTTTTAAAAAACCTAATTTAGAAAATATTGATTAAATAAATTATTATTATGAAAAAATTAATTATATAGTATTATCTTATGGGATACATATGTTTATCTTTCTTCTTGAATGGTTTATCAAGGGTCAAATATTTTAATAGTTTTCTAAATTTAATAGGAATAAAAAAATTACTTATATATCCTTCATAATTATTTTAAATAGGTTGTGATTATCCAAAGCATGTACCTTAGAAGTGTAAAACTAGGTTTGTAGTGAGGCATCTTGGTCGTGCACCAAGTGAAGAACAAGTTAATAACCAATATTCCATTTTGAGTTTATTATCTCTAGGTGCATATGTTTTAGATCCATATCCACCTGTAGTATCTTGATATGTATTTTATTGATCTAAAAAGATATGCTCTTATACTTTACCAAAACATCAGTACATTTCCCTTAAAACTCAAACATATCCCTAGGGGTTTCACAAATTTTTTGTAGCCTCAAATCACAAATTAACTATATCATACCTCTAATACCATCTATAGAAATAAAATTTCTTATTATGTGACTATTACATAATTTTTAATATAAAAAACATAATAGCGATACATTACAAGATTGAATGGTTTAGTATCTTGGAAAAATTAGCATCATACTTAACTTGTAAATAATAAAAATTAAAAATTATTTAAATCCTTCTTAATTATACTCCTAAAATATCTCACATTATCCTTAGTACATGTAATCACCGAAGGATATACATCAAAGAAATGGGTGAGATAAAATCTTAGTAAGGGGAGAAATATCATGGAAGGAATAAGGGACATGAATCAGCAGTACATGGGTGATCATAATAATCATAATGATATCATAAGAATAGGATCTTCATAATAAATATGAGATAAAATTTTATAAATTCATGGAATGTAGAATATGAAAAATAATGAATCATCATGGCATAATATTCAAATACAGAACATAATTGTAAACAAAATTGGCATCATGTTATGCATAACATATGTGTGTAAATAATCATAATTATGAAAAAAAATATATAGCATTAGGTACATGAATAATACACATAACATCAAGACATATATCACATTAACAAATGAATTGGAGGCCTATATAATTTTTGGATCACCCATTACATCATAAAATGATCATAATCATGCATGCTGTAGGAAAAGTTAACATATAAAAAACATAGTCATAAAATAAAATCAAGGAAATGAATGGGTTTCATAAGGGTGACTTAAATCATGATGTAAGGAATAACTTTCAGGGATCCAAAATTAATAAGGGAGGTTATATTTTTTATAAAAGATAATTTTTCTTTGAAAAAAATATATATAATAGCATTAAAATAGATGTTATCAAAAATAAATTCCTTTTAAAAAAATCTATGTAATTGGATTATAATTCCATTAGAAATGGTAAACATTGTATGTAATTAGAAATAATATGTAAATAATTTTTAAATGAAACTTTGAAGATAATATAATAACATCTATAATAATAATAACATGAAATAGAATATAACCCAATATATAAGGAATTTGGCTCGAGAATCCTCATACCTTAAATCCCACTTTATTTTTTCACTTTTCTTCCATCTGAATAATAAACTTAAGTTTATTAAAACATTGAATCAGAATTGAATTATGTTCCTTTTTGTAACAATTTATCAATTATAATCATTATATTATATTTCTTTATTCCCGTTTTTAAATTTGAAATGTTTTTTCTCATATTTTTTTTAAAATATCATGTATTTCATTGATTTAATGATATTTATTTATTGTTATTTAAAAATTACTAATAATAACTGCAGAAACATAGAAACACTTATATTTATACATTTACATATTATAAATAATATATTATATCCAGCCATAAGGGTGGTAATGTGAAAAGAATTGGAAACGTCATTGTTGGTAGTTAACCAACCGTAAGTGGGACATTGTCAAAAGAAGAAGAAAGATAAGTATAAAATATAAATACATTATTAGTATAACAAATAAAGTAGGTTTAAATTATTAATTTAATTTTAAAATACTAATGACTTAATATTATAAAAAATTTCTTTGAAGAGAATATAAAAAATAGGAATGGAAGAGGAAAATAAGAAGATAAGTATATGAAAACTTACCCTCTTCATGGTGTTTCTTCTTTAATATTGAAATAAAATCCTTGAGTGATTGTACTTTAGTGTATATATGACATACATAAGATTATTAAGTGTATTAAGAGATTGGATTTGGGTATAGCCTTGGATTTAGTAAAAAGAAGGTAAGTGGTTTTCTAAGGGAGGGGTGAGGGGTAATTTATACTTTAAAAAAATGAATTTTAAGGATAAAATATCCAAAAAATATTATATCCAAGGTAAACCATTAAATATTAATACTTTTTACATTATGAAATATATTTTAATAAAATAACATTATTTTAGGACTTTTAATCACCTCATTATTTTAATTTATTAATTTAATCCAAAAGAAAAATGAAAATGAAAAAAAATATTTCTTTAAAGGACACTTTATACTTTTAGGATTTGGAAAATACTTTTAGGTTTTAAAATTAATTTTATTATTTTTAAATGGTCCATTTAAATTTATCAACTTATTTTGTGCCAAAAAAAATTATTTAACATTTATTAAGTAATTATTACACCTTCATTATGTCATAAATCATGTAGTATTTGAAATAGTATTTTTACTATTCATATAAAATAAATGTTTCTCAAAAAATTAAAAAAATAAACCTTTGAAAATATTTATATGATAATTAAAAAATGAAATTAATTTTATCAGATTAATTTTCTATCATTGATAGTTATAATTATTAATATAAAAATTATGACTTTACAAAAAAAATTAAAATACGATTTATTAAAAAGCTCATATAATTTATTTAGTTTTTTTATATTTTTATTTATTTTTTGGTACTTTAATATTTAATTTTTATTAAATTACACATTATAAATTTTATTTATATGAAATTTTATTTTTTGTGTAAAAATAACTATTCTAATAGTCTTGTTTCTATTCCTAATGACTGGGTAAGTATTCCTAACAGTTACGTTTCTATTCCAATAGTCATTGATTTGAATGTTTTTATCATGAAAACCCCATTAAATGTTTTATCCCTAAGAGAAATGAAATATAGTGGTCCCTATATTTTCTCTTGAGGAGGTTGCAAATTAAGTTTAAAAACAATCACTTTTTTTGTTTTTTTTTACATGAATAGAAATTTGAGGATTTGATTTAAAGTTCCAAAATAGAATTTATATTTAAAATAAAGTGCAATAAAATTTAATAGACTGAAATTAAAATTAATAGAAAATAAAACATGTTTGAAATTAGAATTAAAAAAGTGGTCGTTGAGAAGCTTCAACCTCTTAGACACTCCCCTCTTCCTCATTTAAAAAGATTTCATAATTGAATTTCTAAATGCACCCCAAATTCCCCCATGTGAACATTCAAATTTGAATAGACATTATATCAAGACCTCAATATGATTGTTGTCTTGTCTATAAAAGTGACTCAATTACTTTAAGACCTCTAAACAATCAAACCAAATTGAAATCACTATGCTCAACAGTAATACCTCACTAAAGAATTTTAAATAGTGAAATCAATTAATTTAATTCCTAAATGGAACAAACATACAAACCAATTTGATGAAAATATATTGAAGAAGTAAAAAAACCACATTCGTTTAAAAATATATATGTTCAAGAAAAATTCAAAAATATATTACATTATAATCACACAACACAAAATAGATTGTTAATCGGTTGTCTCCATCAGAAACCACTTTGTTCTTTGTCACAAATCACTTGGAAAGCCTCTATATTTTCCATAACATCATAAATAGATGATATCTTCATAAATATCTCAATCTATACACTCCCTCTTAAAGAATAATGGCAGAAAGGTGGGGATCTGAATCATCTGGTGGTCGTATATTGGTGTCACTCTGCCCTTTCTGGTGATAGACACTCTCAAAGCATTGGTCGAGGTTTTTATTTATAGGGAAATTCATCAAAAACCTTATACATAATATATTTATTTTTTTCTGTGCGTCGACACTTTCAGGATGTGTAATATACTTACACGATGTTTAATCCATCTGTCTTCAGACATCATGAATCTCAATGTAATCTTCTCCAAAAAAAATAACATGAAATGTCACATCATATAATGTAGTTACACGACGTGTAATGGTCTTTCACAGATTATAATGATGGCATAAATTTTCTTTGACAACAAATCTTTTAGAGAAATTCATGTTGTGAAATAGCATTACACAACGTGTAATTGTGTTACTCCAATTTTCTAGCTCTAATTATTTTTTACAAAATCAGTTGTTTTAGCTACACCCTAAAATAACAAATCTATTGAAAATATTTAACATTCAAGAATTATGAAATTTTATATTTCAATCTCAATACATCCCTAAATTATAATAATATTTCAATTTCACATAAAATGACACATTAGTGGCGTTTAAAACATTAAAATATATATGAAAAATGGTGGAAATGTTATCTTTATCAGAATCATTACCATTCAAATGGTCACAATAACTCCTAAAAATACCTTTTCATTCATTCATACATTTTTCACAAAAATTATAACTAAATTTCAATATTTTCATTTGCTAATATTTTGATTGTTTTACTAATATTCTATGTCTTCTCTATAGTGTTTCTCATGGGGGAAATAATTCTAGCAGATTGGAATGGTCCAAATTTTTTCATTATAATTTTTCTATTTGATATTGTTTCTAATTTTTCTATTTGATATTTTTTCTAATTTTAATATTTGGAATTTCCATGGATTTAGTTGATGACTAATGTAATTATCTCTGTTAATGAAATAAGTAATTGTTAGTTTCTCTATGTGTTCTATGTATGTAATGTTATATAATATAACATTCATTTAATCAGGAAATAAATTTCAGTTATCATCTCTAGGTCATTAAATCTATGATAGGAGGGTTTCTTTAAGGTTTTAGTTGGTATATCTCCTTTGTGATGTGCAAGATAGGACCCAATAATGTGTTTTTTAGTTAGCTAAATGATTTGGCATAGGGATTTCAAGTAGGATTAAAGTGGGTTAGTTGGGGATGATCCCTAGGTGGCAGAATATGGAATGATGAGGGATATCGAGGAGGATAGACTAGACCTTATGGTCTAGGTCAAATGAGAATATAGAATATAACATTAAAATTAGGTGATGAGCATGAGATGGTATCAGCAAGGTGAGACCAATAAAAGTCTAGAAAACTAAGTGGATTCCCTAAGGGGTGAGGTGTTACTTTTTCAAAGTGAGGGGACATGTCCTAGATTTTCAAAATCTAGGGATCAACTGGTGATATGGTGTGTTGGGTTATGGCCCTAAGTAGTTTTTTCGGTGCTAATGAACCTTACCAGAGAGGATTAGTTCTTAGTGAATGATGGAGCATACCATGAGGAGGCTAATTTTGGTGTGCTTTATGTGGCCACCCAAATGTTTATAATGATGTGTCAAATTGATGATCATATTTTTTCCCTTAGGGTATGAGGTTTAGGAAATTTCCCTCTTTGGCTTGGGTTAGTGTAGTACCCAACCTAGAGTTTGTAGCGATGGGATGATCTGATGGAACACCCTAAAGTTTGTGAGGATGGGTGGGTGGATGGATGTGCCATGATGCTCTAGTATCGTCCTTATGACCATTTTTTATGGGACTGGGTTCATCGATCACATTTCGGACCTTTTCATGAACATATTGGGTCAAGTAACACCCTAAGGTCTAGGTCTTGGGATGATGTTATGAGTTTGATGGACCTATCTTAATTGAGAAGTTATTGGTTAAGGCTTTTCGATGTATGACCATGTCTAGATTTTATGTGTAGTGGGTTGGGGTTTTGTATACCACCCTACCTAGTTCATCAAGTATAGGATGGAAAACTATACAGTTGTATATAAAATGAGCCAAATAATGGATTCTGATTGGCATTAAAATAGTTTTTATTGGGTGTCATAGTGGACTAATTAGCAGATGGTGTCCAGATGTGATGGGAGTCATAGTTGTATGGTTATAAAATGATGTCCAAAGTGTTTTCATGACATGTATATATTATTCCTCATGTATACACATATATTATCATATATACTAGAGTCACTTGGTGTGACCCTATTGAGGTGTATGTCTCACACCCAGCATGGGAAACTCGATGCATGCATAGACCTTATTCCTTTTTTAAGGTTTAACATAGAATGTGTGGTGGATCAGGCTTGTCATGAACCAACCCGGGTCGACCCTGAACCGGTCACCTGAGCTAGTCCGCGACATGGCCCGAGAGGCATTCCCGATCCTCCTGGGTTGGAGACAAGTGTAAGGGCATCAACAGAGGCTGTGGGAACAATTTCGAAAAATATAAATAAATAAAACAGCAGAAATAATACAGAGCAGCGCAGAAAAGGTAAACCAAAAAAAGTGATTAAACAGGAATAGGAGAAAAATAAAACTGACCAAACACGACGTCCGAACAAACTCATTGCGACCTCACGGGTCGCTCTCCGACTCAACGATCAAGTGTCTCCCTAGGCGAGCACATTCAAGATATAGCCTACACAAACACTAAAAATAGAAAAGAACTATAGGCCTGAGTATTAAAACTTAGTAGGCTAGCCCGATATCTATTCCCAATGCACTACCTTTAAAATAAAAGAAACATCATTCCAAGTTTGAACTACAATTTATAAAAGTATGTTTTTCTAAGTATTTTACTTAAAAACAAAGTATGAACCATTGCCCTTAACCATTTCCAAATTTAGGTTCATTTCATTAATGTCAATGGCTTTTTAGAAAGGGAAAGTGATGCTTATATTTTCTAATTTGTACAAAGAGGATTAAACACTTTCATTTGAAAACCATTTTTAGAATCCTAATCAAAAGCAATTTACCACTTTCCAAGGAAAACAATACACCAAAAAGGCACAAAGTAAAACACACAGCAAGGGGAATGTAGGTATACATGTGAGCATCATAATCACTACCGTAAGAAACAAAAGCTGAATAGACATGGGTGAGCCAGGAGATCTAGAATAAACCAGAAGACACCAATACATGAGAAATCATCCTTATCGACATGTCACGATGAAATCAAAAAGCACAATATGCTCAACCATCCTCTCTCAGGCAGGTCGAGGGAAAATCTCATTGTAATAAACCCAATATATCCACCTACTATGGGCCACTGGTCAGTACCATAACCTACCAGTGCAGCAATCATTCTTATAATATTCTCTCAATATGCCAGATTCCCATGTCTAAGTGTTTAAAAAGGGGGGTGATCCAACCAATGCCAATCGACCATCCAATCAGATATATCTATATATAAAGTAAAACAAGCATCACACCGAGCCACTCCATGGGACAACCTCTTGCCTTTAACTACTCAAGTACCCGAGAACCTCTAAGTGTGGCCTCCCAAATAATCAATTGAAACCAAGGCATGAGAGTTGTCCTCAGAGAATTTTTATAAAAACATTTTCATCGCTTTCCATAAAGTGCCAAACGGGCATTAAATACATTTCACAATCAATACTCAAAAAAATACAACTTCTTTATAAGACAAAACCCAATTTAAAACCATTTAAAGAACCCCCAAAACACCACTTCTCAGGCTTCCAACATTCATATAAAACCAAAACAAACCATTTTATTTTACCAAATAAACTTTAAGAGCCAACCGGGAAATTTCTCAACGAGCCAAGGTACTTGTTCACGCTTCAAAAGAAATATTTTTCCATTAAACCAGAACACTATTTTATATTCCGTGAATTATGTTTAAAATCCAAAGGGGCATTCTTTCATTATTGGGTGTCCTCTAGTCAAGAGAATATTTCATGTGTCATGTATAAAATAAACAACACCTTCTTACACTGAGTAATTATTAAAAAAACAATTCTCTAATAATATTTCACGTTTACTAGAATTAATAAAATATTTAATCTGAACAAATAGTGTGTGCAAACAATAGGAAAGAATGTAACTTAAATTTTAGAAGCAGTGCAAAGGGAACCTACCACAGATACGCGACGCGATGAAACTACGCATGTTCGAAAATGCGTGGCAAAGTCCAACGCCCTATATAATAAATATCACGGACTCAAAACACATCCAAAAACTCACCAGAGTCTGTGAAACCAAGATTCAGGGAGAAATGCTCACCTCGAAACTGAAGCGCGACGACGACGCAAACTCAGAATCGCTCCGCGCGGGTTCTAAAACAATAATCCTAAAAAACATAAGTTGATAAAACCCCCTAAAAAGGCAAAGGCCAAAGCAAGAATAATAATAATAATGATAATAGTAATAATAATAAAAATAACAATAATAATAAAAATAATAATAATAATATTAATAATATTAATAATAATAACAATAATAATAAGAATAATAAGAGTAATAATAATAATAATAATGGTAATAGTAACTATAATAATGAAAATAATAATAATAATAATAACACTAATAATACTAATAATAATAATAATAATAATAATAATAATAATAAAAGTAAATTAAAAATAACAAAAAAAACCTTTCAAGGGGGCACAGGTCTGGCAGCAGGCGAGAGTAGAGGAGGCCGGTGGGGTTGAGTGTGTGCCGGACAGGAGGTCACCGCAACGGCAAAAAGGGGGTGCACTGCAACGGGAAGGGCCGAGATGAGGCGGCTGGGTCCGAGGATGAGGAGATGTGGCGGGTGCGCTGCAAGAGGAGTCGGGGGTCGGCGCACAGAGGGAGGCAAGGGAGAGATGAGCATAGAAGGAAGGAAGTGAGGTTGGCACTGTATGAGGTGGCGAGGCGGGCAGGGGTTGGACCAGGAGGGGAGCGTCGGGAGTCCTGGATGAAGGCAGAGGGCAGAAGCATGGGAGGTCGAGGCTGGGTGTGCTGAAACGGAAAGCAAGAGGGAGGCCCAGGGGGCTGCGCACTGCACCAGGAAGAAGGAGGAGAGGAAGTCGGGCGCCGGGGGGGTGGGGATGCTGTGTGCGGGTTGCTGCAAGGGAGGAAGGAGCAGCGATGAGGAGCTGGGGATCCGCGCTGAGAAGGCAGTTCCGGAGTGAGTTGGGTGTTTCGGCTGCTGGGCGAGGTGAAGGAGGGGAAGGCTGAGGCGCCGGGTCCTATGAGAGGGGGTTGCTAGTGTGAAGGAGGAAGGCTGAGGCGGTTCCCGCCGGGGTGCAGCGGCGGCCAGAGAGGGATCCCGGGCGGCTAGTTGTGCGTGCTGGAGTAAGGGAGGAGAGGAAGGGTTGACAGCAGGATGCTGCAAAGGTGGAACGGCTACTGCAAAAGGGGGAGAGAGCTGCCGGCTGGGGAAGAGAAGGTAGCGAGGGAGGAGGCGGCGCAGCATGTGTCAGGTGAAAAAAAAACGGGGGGTCGTTAGGGTTAGAGAGGAGGCAAAGAGAAAAAAAACTATAATAATAATAATAATAACGAACCTTAATATAAACGTTATTCTAATGATAATAATTCTCAAAATAAAAACAATAAAAATAATAAGAATAAGAATCCTAATAAATAAAATAAAATTATTTCTATTATTTCAATAGTAACAAAATTAATAACACAATAAGAATTTAAATGACACTCTAATTAATGTGCATTTAAAATACAAGAATATTTTATTTTATTATTTTTTTCGAAGACGAACGGGATGCGCAAAAACCTGGGCAGGGACGCACGGGTTTTCCAAAACAGCTTCCGCTCGCGTGCCTAATGACGTCGCGTCGAAAAGCGCCCTTTTTAACAAAAACTCAAAAATTTCATCCGGGACTCACACTGGACCCCAACAAAAATTATTTAAGGATAAAGAAATAATAAAATGAAACACGTGCCCTGGTCAGGATGTGACAATTCTCCCCACCATAATGCTTTCCGCCCCCGGAAATCCACGACACCATCTAGCCGATTGATCAACACCTAAGGATTCCACATAAACACGATCCAACCTCTTAACCAAAGGACATTCCATCGACCATCTACGGGACTCCACCCCATTTCCCGAAACAGACCAACAGTAGAGGGGAGGCCTGAATGGACTCCCCACCATAAGGACTCCACTAGCACCTGATAATGACTTAAGATAAAACTCAAAAAGACTCACAGTGGGTCTCCCCACCATAAGGAACCGAACTACTAGAGACCATATATAAATCCAACTTAGGCCAGAACCGGGCCTTACTCAAGTTATAAAAAGCACTGCCAAAACATTTAAACCACTTACTCCTGTCTGAAAGGGATAAAAGTTCATATGAAGAGTCTGCACTAACCAAAAACCCCTTACACCATGGGCGGGGAGGGTGGGCCCAAGTATCGGATCACTGAAACTACGACGGACGACTACTCACAACTCATCACTTCGTGATAAACACAACCCAAAGTTGCAACTGATTCACATGGGTTGTCCTCGCATGACCACCAATTGACACCTCGCATCCAAACAAAAAGTCACAAATTATCGACATTGTGTGAGGGTTAAGTTCATCGTGCGCTTTGTGAAAAGAGAAAAACTACAAAGACAGAGAAACCAGAATAGCAACACCAGAACTATCTCACCACGACGATAGAGGAACAACTTTAACTAGACTCCTTAAAATTCCCCCGGGGGTTCCTGACTACGCGCTGGCTTCACTCCGAGACCTTTTGGCTGGTGCTCTGATGGATGAAGCATCTTCTGCCTCACAGTCAGGTTCCAATAATCCCAATGAGAAACATACATCTTTTGATTTGACAAAACAAAGGACAAGATTTTAAAATAAAAATCATAATGGATTTGAAAATCGGAGTTCATCAAAAGACCCACGACATCTCATACATGTCAAAACCCAAAACAGCATCTGTACACTGCAACAATAAAAGATCACTTACACTGAAAGGAAACTTACACCAGAGACTTTGAACAAAAACCCAACAACACATCACTTCTGAGAACTTCCTCTGTGACGCTTTCTAGCAATGCCCCGACAAAATCGCCGCAAGTGACCCAGGCGTCCACATGCCTGGCAGGGCTTCGAAGTGCTTGGGAACGATGGCTTCTTGTGACCCCGCTTGCCACACTGATAACACACAATAGTCTCTCGCTCCGAAGAGGTTGATGAAAGATTACAATGTCTCTTGATTCCACGACCTGATCCATCCACATCCATTTTATTACTCATCTCCTTTCCAGAATATTCACCAGTGCGCATAGGGATCGAAGGAGGGAGAACTACTTCGAGCACTCCTGCCATCATGGCTTCAACATGAAAATCTTGTCTTGCCACATCAACAAAAGAAGTTATGTTGGACTCTGACACCTTCGAATGTAGATCAGGGCGGAGACCCACCTCGAAGCGTCGAGCCTTCATGGAGTCATTCGTGGCATACTATGAATCATAAGGGACTAGCTCCACAAAGCAATGGAAATATTCTAACAAGGATCTGTCGCCCTACTACAGACAACACATCTTCATCCCCTTTCTCACCCTTTCTTCTTCAGAGAGAAACTGGCAAATGAACAAAGCCTTGAAGAATTCCCAAGTAATCTCTTGACGGGGCTTGTTCCGATACACTGACTTCCACCACATCAATGGTGAACCTTCTAGCATGAAGGTCGCAAACTTGACCTTCAACGACTCGGGCAACTCAATGAGGTTAAAGTCCCTTTCAATCTTCTGCATCCACTCCTCTGCTACGGGAGTTTCTTCTTGACCATAAAAGAGAGGTGGATCTAGCTTCCGAAACTCTAGCATAAAATCCTTTAGTTGATCAACCGCACTACGATCACCCATCAAAGCTTCAAATGGATAACAGTTGGAGAAGGAAAAGTCAAAAACCCAATCAAGGACAACTCAATGAGTGAATAAAAACCTCAAAATCAAACACTGCATAGGTGATAAGTTCAAAACACAAGAAAGAAAGTTATCATAACATCAAAACTTTTCTCTTCGAAAACATCTTTAATTTAAAACAAGATTAGTGGGTTAAACCCTCGCCATTGATATCCATCTGAGTCTCACTCACATGCATGTATTTGTGCCACCCTGAACATCCATCCACCATACCAGAAATCCATCCACATTTCCAACATACCACAATGCATTTGAGAACTCATCGAAACACCAAGGCCAAAACAAAGAAACTTCATTTTTCAAAAACAAATCATTCATTCCACTTCTTTTAAAACAATTCACAAATTAAAAATGTCATTTAAAATAACCATCTTTTTTTTCAAAACCAACTTTTCTGATTCACACTACTTTCAGAAGTCAAAGGAAACCCAAAACAACTCAAACAGGGGACTAGTGTCAGTGGGTGACTTGACCATATGGTTGGCGGCCATATGTCAAACACGTCACTGACATAGAGAGCCTTCTTGGACCATGCCCCCAGCTTCACATGGCTTGTCAGGCCCTGCGGCTTAGGACTATTAGCCCAACTCCCTTTGTTGTATCCCAATCGAAAAATGTTTACATAAAACCCAAATAAACGAGTTAAACCAGACTTCACATGGAAGCCTAAGGATCAGTACGGGCAAGAGTTCGCGACGCTCTTCTCACACCTACCCCTCAAGTCCCGACAATCCTACTCCATCTACCTTGACATCCCAAATAAAAAAGGGCGCTCTGAAAAGTGAGGTCTGCTAAGAGCTGACCCCCTCTGATACCATTTTGTCACGAACCAACCCGGGTCGACCTTGAACCGGTCACCCGATCTAGTCCGCGACATGGCCCGAGAGAAGTTCTTGATCCTCTCGGGCTGGCGACAAGCGCCAGGGCATCAACAGAGGTTGTGGGAACAATTTTTCCCCATATAAATAAATAAAACAGCAGAAATAATAAAGAGCAGCGCATAAAAGGTAAACCAAACAAAGTGACTAAACAGGAATAGGAGAAAAATAAAACTGACCAAACACGATGTCCGAACAAACTTTGTGCGACCTCACGGGTCGCTCTCCGACTCAACGATCAAGTGTCACCCTAGGCAAGCACACTCAAGCTATATCCTACACAAACACTAAAAACAGAAAAGAACTATAGGTGTGAGTATTAAAACTCAGTAGGCTAGCCCGATATCTATTCCCAATGCACTACCTTTAAAATAAAAGAAACATCATTTCAAGTTTGAACTACAATTTATAAAAGTATTTTTTTCTAAGTATTTTACTCAAAACCAAAGTACGAACCATTTCCCTTAACCATTTACAAATTTGGGTTCATTTCATTAGTGTCAATGGCCTTTTAGAAAGGGAAAGTGATGTTTATATTTTCTAATTTTTACAAAGAGGATTAAACACTTTCATTTGAAAACCATTTTTAGAATCCTAATCAAAATCAATTTACCACTTTCCAAGGAAAACAATACACCAAAATGCACAAAGTAAAACACATAGTAAGGGAAATGTAGGTATACATGTGAGCATCATAATCACTACCACAAGAAACAAAAGCTGAATAGACATGGGTGAACCTAGGAGATCGAGAATAAACCAGAAGACGCCAATACATGAGAAATCATCCTTTTCGACATGTCACGATGAAATCAAAATGCACAATACGCTTAACCATCCTCTCTCAGGCAGGTCGAGGGCAAATCCCATAGTAATAAACCCAATATATCCACCTACTATGGGCCACTGGTCAGTATCATAACCTACCAGTGCAGCAATCATTCTTAGAATATTCTCTCAATATGCCAGATTCCCATGTCTAAGTGTTTAAAAAGGGGGTTGAGCCAACCAATGCCAATCGAGCATCCAATCAAATATATCTATATATAAAGTACAACAAGCATCACCCCGAGGCACTCCATGGGACAACCTCTTGCCTTTAACTACTCAAGTACCCGAGAACCTCTAAGCGCGGCCTCCCAAATAATCAATTGCAACCAAGGCATGAGAGTTATCCTGAGAGGGTTTTTATCAAAACATTTTAATCGCTTTCCATAAAGTTACAAACGGGCATTAAATACATTTCACAATCAATACTCAAAAAAAATACAACTTCTTTATAAGACAAAACCCAGTTTAAAACCATTTAAAGAACCCCCAAAACACCACTTCGCAGGCTTCCAACATTCTTATAAAACCAAACCAAACCATTTTATTTTACCAAATAAACTTTAAGAGCCAACCGGGCAATTTCTCAATGAGCCAAGTTACTTGTTCACGCTTCAAAATAAATCTTTTATCATTAAACCATAACTCTATTTTATATTCTGTGAATTATGTTTAAAATCCAAAGGGGCATTCTTTCGTTATTGGGTGTCTGCTAGTCAAGAGAATATTTCATGTGTCGTGTATAAAATAAACAACACCTTCTTACACTGATTAATTATTAAAAAAACAATTCTCTAATACTATTTCACATTTACTAGAATTAATAAAATATTTAATCTGAACAAATAGTGTGTGAAAAAAGCAGGAAATAATGTAACTTAAATTTTAGAAGCAGTGCAAAGGGAACCTACCTCAGATACGCGACGCGATGAAACTACGCACGTTCAAAAATGCATGGAAAAGTCCAATGCCCTACATAATAAATATCAAGGACTCAAAAAACATCCAAAAACTCACCAGAGCATGCGAAACCAAGAGTCAGGGAGAAATGCTCACCTCGAAACTGAAGCGCGACGATGACGCAAACTCGGAATCGCTCCGCGCGGGTTCTAAAACAATAATCCTAAAAAACATAAGTTGATAAAACCCCCTAACAAGGAAAAGGCCAAAGAAAGAATAATAATAATAATGATAATAGTAATAATAATAAAAATAATAATAATAATAATAATAATAATAATAATGATAATAATAATATTAATAATAATAACAATAATAAAAAGAATAATAAGAGTAATAATAATAATAATAATGGTAATAGTAACAATAACAATGAAAATAATAATAATAATAATAACACTAATAATACTAGTAATAATAATAATAATAATAATAATAATAAAAGTAAATTAAAAATAGAAAAAAAACCTTTCAAGGGGGCGCAGGTCTGGCAGCAGGCGGGAGTAGAGGAGGTCGGCGGGGTTGAGTGTGTGCCAGACAGGAGGTCACCGTGATGGAAAAAAGGGGGTGCACTGCAACAGGAAGTGCTAAGACGAGGTGGCTGGGTCCGTGGATGAGGAGATGTGGCGGTTGCGCTGCAAGAGGAGTCGGGGGTCGGCGCACGGAGGGAGGCAAGGGAGAGATGAGCATAGGAGGCAGGAACTGAGGTTGGCGCTGTATGAGGTGGCACGGCAGGTAGGTGTCAGACCAGGAGGGGAGCACCGGGAGTCCTGGATGAAGGCAGAGGGAAGAAGTAGGGGAGGTCGAGGCTAGTTGTGCTGAAACAGAAAGCAGGAGGGAGGCCTGGGGGGTTGCGCGCTGCACCAGGAGGGAGGAGGAGAGGAATTCGGGCACCGGGGGGGCTGCTGTGTGGGGGTTGCTGCAAGGGAGGAAGGAGCAGCGATGAGGACCCAGGGATCCGGGCTGAGAAGGTAGGTCCAGAGTGAGTTGGGTGTTGCGGCTGTTGTGCGAGGTGATGGAGGGTAAGGCCGAGGCGCTGGGTCCTATGAGAGGGTGTTGATGGTGCGAAGGAGGAAGGCTGAGGCGATTCCCGGCGGGGTGCAGCGGCAGACAGAGAGGGATCCCCGGTGGCTGGTTGTGCGTACTAGAGTAAGGGAGGAGAGGAAGGGCTGATGGCAGGATGCTGCAAAGGTGGAGCGGCTACTGCAATAGGGGGAGAGAGTCATCGGCTGGGGAAGAGAAGGTATCAAGGGAGGAGGTGGTGCAACATGTGTCAGGTAAAAAAAATAAATAAAAAGGGGGGGAGCTAGGGTTAGAGAGGAGGCAAAGATAAAAAAAAGAGAATAAAAACCATAATAATAATAATAATAATGAACCTTAATATATACCTTATTCTAATGATAATAATTCTCAAAATAATAATAAAAATAATAAGAATAATAATCCTAATAAATAAAATAAAATTAATTCTATTATTTCAATAGTAACAAAATTAATAATACAATAAGAATTTAAACGACACTCTAATTAATGTGCATTTAAAATACAAGAATATTTTATTTCGTTTTTTTTTTCGAAGACGAACGGGATGCGCAAAAACCCGAGCAGGGACGCGCGGGTTTTCCAAAACAACTTCCGCTCACGGCTCTAATGCCGTCGCGTCGAAAAGATCCCTTTTTAAAAAAAACTCAAAAATTTCATCCGGGACTCACACTGGACCCCAACAAAATTTTTTTAAGGATAAATAAATAATAAAATAAAACATGCGCCCTGTTCAGGGTGTGACAAGGCTAGTACGACTTGGTTGGTTTTAGAGACAGGGCGTGTGAGTCCTTTGGGATGGAAGTAGATTCAATTTGTCTGCATTGTATTTTCATTTATTTTGTATTTAGGATCATACTAGTGGGATATATGTGTATTATGTGTTTGTATGATGCGGCATAGTAAATATGGAAATATCATTGAGGTTTTTTATTGTTTCATACTTTTTTTATATGATGTCAATGTTTTGGTTATTTATATATATTTTTATAACTATGATTCAAGGTAATATTCTCCAAATCATATCGATTACTACCTCTTCACTATTTAGAAACCATTTTTGTATGGAGAGGTTCACTTGACATCAAATGATGACATAGCTTCGGGCAATACTGAGTGGACCTAGGGTAGGTTGTTACAATAAAAAAACTTAAACTCACCTACGCTGACACTACAAAACCTATCCATATCTCAGAAATCCCCACTGGACTACCCTAAAATAAATATCCTTGGAACACATTCATATATTTAATCAAGGATAATGTTTTACCTATAATTCCTTCATCATGGGATCAATGAAGATGATGTCTATTTAATTCCTTCATCCATATGATCATATGACAAGAGATTGATATCATAAGTTCCTACTAATCCTTTCAGTCTAACCATCTCAAAGTATCCAAGAAACACACCCAAGTCAACACATTACTTCCACTAGGGTTTTTACTCACCCATGCCATCAACTATATTCCTAAGACTCTCTTGACTATTCAAAAGGAGCTAAACATAATCAATTTTTACATAATTCAAAAATAAATTATTTCAAAACACACATGCCTCGCATCCCATACCATCAAAAATGAGCAGCCCCATTTATATCAAAAATAAACAACATATATAAACTCATCAATGATAAACATATTCTCATAATATCTTAACAAACACAACATAAAATAATAAAAAGTGGCTCAAGTTGGTCACGCATATTTTATGAAAACTCATTTTTCATAAAATTCTAAACAATACCTTTTTCTAAAATATTCTTTGAATGACAATCCAACTCACCCTTTTCAAAATCCATTAAAATATACTCTTCAAACAAAATTCATAAAAAAAATCTTGGATCCCATTTTGAAATCCACACATCCATCAAAACACATTTTCAATCATTCAAATATATAAAAAAATCTTTTTAATTACAATCGATATGGGATAACACCCCTTTTGAAATCAAAAAACCCCTGATAAATATTGTAAACATTTTTAGAAAACCCACACACTTTTTTGAAATACATTTCAAACAAGACCACCTTAAAACCCTCAATATAGATCTCACTACTTCTCTTAAAATCAAAGTCATTATTTAAAATTCAATAAGGCATTTTCACAAACACTTGTCATGGAGTCTCATCCCACGTAAAGAATTAAAATCACATTTTAAATCAATTTATCCCCTCATGGTCCATACATATAATAATAATTTAAATGAAAATAATTCTCAAGCCACCAATATTCTAAAGGCACACAATAGAAATTGATGACAAAGAAACACCTACCTAAATTTAACAAAAGTCATGCCAGAAGTTGTCACCTATGATAGTAACACTTCTATAAGCTTATACATTCCCTCTAAAATCCATACAGGAGAAGATATCCATAACTCAGAAAAAACCATCATTAAAATCATCTCTCATAAGGATTAGAGTTTAAATATAGAGAGAAACAAAGTTATAAAGGAATAGTATGAGATAAGAAAATGTTTTGAGTTCCTTGCCATAAAAAATCCACTAAAATCCAAGTTTGAAGAATATTAAGATTGAAGGAGGGGGAAGGGATGAAGATCCATTAGAGGCACCTAGTCCATTTGAGTGTGAGAGAGGAGAAATAAGTGGTTGGATTATTAAAATCTAAGAGGGGTAATAATGGATTTTCCATTTTTTAATGAATCTTGGCAGTCCACAAGGTTTGGTTAGTTTGTCTAACCATGTACAGGCCACATTCTAGCCAAACTATAAACCCACACAATTTACCTGGGAACCCACATGGTTGAAAAAAATTATATACCAACCATGATAAATGTAACTATCAAATTATAGAGCTAATTCGTATGCATGTGACATAGGTTACCAAACCGTTCACAAGCCATGCCCTATAATTCAAACTCAGAAATGGTTGTGCATGGTTTCTCCTAGTATCTACACATTTTGAACTCAATAATGTTCAACCTATATAGAAAATCCATATGAAAAATAAAAAGAATTGAAAAAGTGCTATGTAATGGTATCCATATGGTTTCATCAAAAACATGCGTGCAAACTGTGTAGAGAAAAGAAAACTCCAAATATCTAAGTTTCATGTAAAAAATCTATAGAAATATAAAATGTTAGATAACCACCTGAAATCATATAAATTAAACTCTATAGTTAAGTGGTGGGTTCCAAAAGTCTTCCCATACTTCCAATTTATGCCCCCATAAATTCTCAGGTCCATGTAGAGGCCAAAATAGAATGAATTCTAAAATAAATATCATAGAAAATAAAAAATCATTAAACAACTGAGTGAATCCAAAATCAAAACCAATCTTCTTCAAGTAAACCCAATCAATAATTAATCATAGAAAAACTCTAAAAATATAGATACAGAATATTAGTCTCTTGGATATTTAGAACTGAGCTTAAATGGTGGAACAACTAACAACATGTTTCCATAAAAGAATAGGTCGTACCCAAAAAACCAAGTTCCTAAAATATCTAAATTGAACTCACTGAACTCCACTAACCAAAGACAACAAAAAAATTGGACTACTAACCCAATGTGTCCAAAACCCAAGGAGAAAAAAATTGAAAACATGCCTCATTAAGAAGTGTTTGGGCTTTAACCTAAGGGTTATATCCATAATATGTGGGTTTATCTATATAACTCTTTATAATATTCTCCCATCATTATTATAATATAAAACATAACTTGGTAGAAATCCACACCCCAATTAAAAGCAAGGCCACTCCCTAAAATGCCCATGTATGCACCCTAGGTTATTTTTTTGTTCAAACCAACAAGAAAAAACTGAACCATGATTTACACCACATAAGAGAAACAATAAATAAGAAATAATTAATGATTACAAAAAGAACCACCACTCTAACATGAAACCAAAGAAGCGCCCAAGAAAACACTAGACCAAGACTTCCTTAAGTCAAATCATCTCTAAAATCAATGAGCATAAATCCAAAAATGGTCTATCACACAAAATGGATGCAACAAAGCACACAAAGGATACACCAAATTATGGTCACTCATACATTAAACATAAAATGCTTCAAATATTTACAAATGAAACATTATAAACTAGAGATCACATAAGACTCCCTAAGAAAAACTAACCCTTACTGGTCTAACCATCAAACCAACCTCCAAGATCAAAACCACTACTCCCAAATGATCTCTAAAAGAGACACTAGATAAATAACTACATATATAAATCCAAGTCACACAACTATGGGGAGGAAGCAACATGTTCCACTCTATTTAGGGAATGGGTAGTGTTAACACCAAAAGGAGGAAAATCATCTAATATAAGCACTCTACTTTTCACTGAACCTTTTTGGGATGAATATATTAACAACCTGAAACATGTAATCTAAAACATCTATGTCCCTAAAATTAGACCAAGTTGTCCCAAAACACACAAGGTGCAAAACCAAACACATTCTTTACCAAAAAAGAAAAACCATCTAAAAAAACTCAAGTCCTTTAAAAGAGTCCAAAAATAAAATTTTGAAAACTATATATCATTAAATACAAATCCCTCACTTGACATTGTTAATTTAAAAAAGTTTTGAAAACATATTTCAAAATATCATCAACTAGTTAAAAACACTATGCACAATTCATTAGAATGTTAATCACAATTTAAAACATTTTCTAAATTTCAAATAAAATCGACTATTTCATGAAATTTCATGAAACTAAATTACTTTTACAAATAAGAGATAAGGCATAATTTTCATTTCGGACACATTTTTTTAGGAAATATATTTTTCTCCCACCACAATTGAATTTCACATCATATATAAAATCACATAAACAATGGAATTAAATGAGTTTTAAACAAAAAATATTTAAATATTTCAACAAAACATACTATCAATAATGACTCTTTTCGCATTTCCCTAACACACTAGGAAATCCAAGTGTCAAGTGTTCTAAATAGAAAAATCAACCACTATTTGAAAATACACCCAACTTTCCCACATGGTTGATTAACACATGTGAATCATGTATTAGCCCCTATGTCATATCAGATATCAAGAGTTTGGTTGTATTATATTTTTTCATACCCTAAAATCATTCCTTTGGATTCGTTCCCTTTTTCCTTATATATACCAAAAAAACAAACATAGTCCCCCAAGGTAAATAAATCCATGCCAATGAGGATCAAAGAACTTATATCAAATTAATCAAACCATAATCTAGAAACTCCATCAATATGAAACCAAAATCGACGAAAGAAATCAAAATGTCTGTGGAAACGCGAGGCTTAGGGCTAGAAAGAGCTTGTCAAACTCTCCATGAAACAACCTATCAATTCATGAAAAAAATTATCTATAAAATACCAACACCTCAAATAAACAAGAATTAAAAAACCTAGTTCCCACTAAGAATCAAGGCTCTGATACAACTTTGAAACTAGCCATGTGTGGGTAGAATCTAATATAACTCCCAAAAAGATCTTTTGCAAGGCCTAAAGGGAATTTCTGATCCCTGTGTGCTGAGAACTAGTGCATGGGCATCACAGAAAGAACCTTGGGAATGATTTTACCCACAAAAATTGATACTAAATAAAAAAATCAATAGAAAACCAAGTAGATATAAACAAAACAGAACATCCAATTAAGTTAAAACTAATACATAAATAAAATAATTGAAGAAATAGATATGCATAATCCAAAGCATAACATATATGGACCAAACGAAGGATACAAATCCCAAATTTTATGAAAACCCCAAATGACCTCCATCAATCCTTCACAATACCCATAGTCACCATCCAACAATACATCTCCCCTAGAAGATCAATAAATATAAATACCAACTAAAATGAACCTAGACCAATAAAATATAGGTGTGAGCTAAATAGACCAGTATATCACCACAACCCACCAAATCTAAGTTTTCCCTTATATATTATATCCGAAATAGTACAATTTAAAATAAAATATTAAAATAAACATTTTTCATAAGGTTTTTTAAAAGATACCATAGAAAATAAAAATTATGTTACAACTCCTTTTCCAATATTTTCATTAAATTAAAACAATAACTTGGAAATGATTTTAACCAATAAATACCACTTGGAAAAAACAACTTTAAATTATCACATTCAAAACATTTCATAAATTCTTATTTATGAAATTCAAATTTCAAACACTAAAAAGAGATTCCAAATTATATAATGGTTTTCCAAAAGATCCTCAAAAACCAAAATTAACATAAAACTAGGTACATCAGCCTAAAACAATATTTTCAAGATCCCCAAATACTTTTAGTGTCAAAAAATATCCACATGCACTTTTATATTTAGAACTTTTCCAAAAAAAAATTAGAAAATAACTTTTTACGATTCAAAGAACACCCCCTTTCAAACTCATTTACAAAATAGTTTAAAGGAACTTTAAAATCATGCTTAATATTTATTTCTATTAAAAACTTTCAAAAACCCTTATCAAAATAATTGAAAAGGAAACCACATAATAATGAAATAAGCACATTGTTATGAACTACAATGTCACGTTATACAACAAGGAAAAATAAACAACAAGAACATTGGTGGCAAACAATAATCTAAAAAAGCAAAGAAAACAATAGATACTCAAGATAAATACCCTAAAACATTCAAAAAATCATCCTAGTGTCATGGGAATCATCCCTATTTTCTAGCAACAAAATACCTAAACTGGTGAAATGAAACGTAGTCTATTAATCCTGAACATATTTTCATCTATAGAAGCCCCATAAAAATACCTAAAAAAAGTTCCGTTAGAAAACCTCCATCTGTGTGATTAAGGATAATGTTTTCCATGAAATTACTTTGACTGTGAGATCAAGAAATATGATGTCCTTGGAACACCTTCATCCATGGGATCATATGTAAATAAATTGCTCACATAAGGGCCCGTTACTCCTTCAAGTATAACCATATCAAAGTAGCTACTCAATGCTCTCTAGTCATCCCACTATCCTCTCTAGGGTTTATCAAAACCAAGGACATCATCTATATTCAAATAACTCCCATGACTTGTCAAATAGAGGTGAAAAAACTCAATCTTCACACAATTCAAATATAAAGAATATTAAAACAACCATGTTTCACCTCTCATACCATCACAAATGAGATGCCCCATTTACATCAAATATAAACAGTATATATTAATGCATCAATGATAAAAAAAACCTCATGGTACCACAATCCATGTGACATATAAGAATCAAAAGGTGGTTAAGTGGTCCATACATCTTCTATAAAACTCATTCTTCATAAAATTGTACATTGGATTCTTTTCAAAACATGCTTAGAATGCGAAGATAACTCAAATTTTTAAAAATCCATCTCAACAAACTCTTTAAACTAGTTTGATAAAATAGTAACTTGAAACCATTTTTAAATCCCAAAATACATCAAAATACCTTTGAAATCATTAAAATGCATCAAAAAATTTTAAAATATGATCTGCATGGGATAAAACACCTTTTAAAATCAAGAAATCCTTGATAAATATTTTAAACAATTTCAAAACAGCCAAACACTTGGTTTGAAAGTCATTTATAACAAAAATAGATTTAAAAACTTCATGTAAATTCTCCCCATTAGTTTTAAAACAAAAATCATTTTTTAAAAGATAATAATTCATTTTCACCAATAGTTGACAGGGAACCTCATCTCAATCCATGGTTTAAATTCACCTTTTAAGTCAATTTTCCCCGACATGGGTCATATATATAACAATAATTTAAATAAAAATAATTCTAAAACCACTAAGATTTTAAAGTGATTTAATAAAAATCAATGATAGAAAAAAAAAACTATCATGGTTCAATGGGGTTCATGCTGGAATTTTTCACCAATGATAGAAAACACCCCCATAATCCAAGAAACACCCTCTAAAATATATACCCAAGAAAATCCCAGTGATTAAAAGAAACACAACCCAAAAATCATCATATATCATTATTCAGGTTTATAATGGGAGATAAATCAAGGTAAAAGGAGTAATAGGAAATAGGAAGAGGTTTAGAGGGGTTTACCATGAAGAAATATTCATAAATATAAGGTAGAAAAGTATAAAAATGGACAAATGGGGAATTGAGGAATATCCCTTGGAGGTTATTAGTTCGTTTGAGTGTGAGAGAGGAGAAATGAGGGGTTGGATTCTTAAAATCAAATATGGGTAAATATAGTATTTAAAATTTTTAATCAATTTGGGTATCCCTCGTGGTTTAGCCACATAATGTTTTGAACCATGTTCCAAAATTTTGTGATCTATTACTTAGATAAACCCTACCCCACATGGTTTACCTACATCCTAGCACGGTTGGAAAAAATCTATTCCAACCATGATAAATGACACTGTATAATTACAGATTTGATCTTGACACTTGTCGAATTGTTTACAAACCATACACAAGTTGTGCACTATAACCCTAAATTACTAGATCTCTCACATGGTTTCTCCAAGGATCCACATGGTTTGAACTCACCTATGAGTTACCCATGTACTCAAACCATTAACATAATAAAAAGAACCAAAAATCATAGCTCAGTAGGGGTTTCCGCATGTCTTTCTTCAAATAGTCCATAAAAAACCACACATGGCAAGGAAAAATATAAATCTCCAAGTTTCAGGCTGAAATACCATCAATATTAAATATCAACCATAACCACATGAAACCATATCATTTAAAATATACAATTACATAGTGGGTGTCACAATAACATTAGACATTATGGTATTATTCAATATGAGTAAGAAATTTTTCTAAAATTTAAGGATGATTATAAAATTTACAATGATTAGGGAGGTCTAAATAAATGAGGAACTAAATCCTAAAGTCTAAAAATAACTTGAAAATTGAAAAATTCCATAGAGATAGTAGAAAGTGTGTAAAAACTGAATGATGATTGAGGAATTCCAATCATACAATCTTGATTTTAGAAGTTGAAACAAATAGTGTTGAATAATATTGATAATATGGTGTTGGATATGTCATATCCATTTTTTAAATATTTCATCCAAGAATTAATAGTTTTTTGGGGAGTTCATTCACCCATAATCTCTATAAGTGTTTCATATTTATATTCCCTCTTTTATTTTGTTTCATTTGTTGGAAAGAGAGATAATAGAAAAGGATATATTCTTATCAAGGGTAAGAGACTCAATATTCTTTTTATTGGTGATAATTATGGTAGGTTAGTAGAATATAATCTTCTTATGAAGGGTGAGATTTGAGTTTTTAATAGCTAAATCATAGAGAATAGAACTTTCATTGATTTTTATGTTTCAAAATAACTTTAAAAGAGTAGACCGATGAACATTTTATTGAATAAAAAATGGGTAGGATTCAGGACTAAAAGAGTTTTCCTATTTTATTTATTAACCACATAATCAGGGGTGAGTTAGAGGCTCTTTGGAGTTGTGAAAATGGTGGAAAATATTTAAATTTAAGATTCAAAGTTCAATAGGACATAAATAATATGGTTACATTATGATGAGTGTTGAAAATGAAGGTTTCACTATAATTTAATACCCATTACAAGAACTATGAGGGTTGATCCAAGATAGATTTAAAATGAAAAATAATCAGGTAATAAGTATAAATTATATGTCCTGGAGGTTTCTCTAAGGGATTATGGGGAGATGAATATGTTTTTATATTTGTAATCATAACGGAATGACAGACCTGTAAGTCTAACAGAATAGAAAAACATAATGATATATTTGTAATCATAACGGAATGACAATTCTAGATCTTAAGAAAAATACTAAACTTAAAAAAATATTCAGAACCTAAGAAAAAGTGTTTGTGATTTTAAAAACATAAAACCATAAGGAATGGAGAAGTCATAAGATATCCTTATTGACTCAAAAATCTCTCCATTTTTGGAAAGCACAAACAACTTTTCTAAAGAAGAATATATTGACTTCGATAAAAAAGTATGAAAAAACTTATCTCCCCTTTTGAATGAAATTTATAATGAATACGACTAACTCCCCATTAGGTTATGTTTCCCAAGGATCATATTCTTGATCTTTGAATCCATGTTTTATTAAGAGAATATCTCCCCCTTAGATATACATTTCTTCTTAAAAGAAAACTCCCCCTTAATTAGACATTATCCTTTCTTCCCATACCCCCCCTTACTATATTCTCCTTCTCAGAGATTAAATTCTTCCTTTAAATAAATTCTCCCCCTTTGTGATTTTCAAAAAGATGGAAATTAATGGAGAATTATAAGATATACATGTAAGGTTAAGAAAGCATACATTCGAAAACAAAAGAAATATGTGCAAGAAATTTCTTAATAAAATTTTAGAAATAAGGTTTATATTACAACAAAACATTGGAATGTAAAGAAAAGTCATCCATTCTTCTTCTGCTCAGAAAACATCTTCTTTATTAGGGCTTCAAGTTTCTTCACTTCCTTATGATCTTCTTCAAACTTTTTCAACAGGACCTCTTGGTCCTGATTCTTCTTCTCTAAAGACAATATCCTTTCTTCTTGAGCAGCCACCTTTCTTTCTAATTCATCTCTGACTTCCTTCTCATTGTTAACAGATCGAGAAATATAATTGAGTCAACTAGCTTTCTCAGATATTGATGTCTTGACCTTGTTGAACTCAGTTTCACAAGAATTAAAATCTCCTTTTGTTGAATCCATGAAGTCACTGAACTGTCTTAGTTATTCATTGATAGTTTTGGTATAGTTAAAGACTTTCTTAAAATTCACCTTATAAGCTTTGAAATCAATCAAAAGATTACTAAATATGCTTCTTGCTTGAAAACCATGTACATAAAAATATTAGTGGATTCCGTCTTTTGATTCAGGGTTTCTTGCATAATTTGACTCTGGGAATCTATGTTTTCAAGAACCAAAATGGTGAAAACCAACTTTCTTAAAGTTATCTTGACAAAATCATTTTTTAAAGATAAAGAGGACTCAGATCCTGAAACATATTTTCCTTTCTCAACTCCTCTTAGAGTTAAGGAATCTGGTCTCTCTATTCTCTTAGAGGACTTCAGAGGAGTTTCCTTTTCAGATGGAGCAACAAAAACATTCTTGCCTTTAAGAGGGTCTCGAGATGGGGATTTTTCATATGAAACTTTAAAAACATTTAGATCTCCCTATTCATCTTCTTCTTTTTCAAACTTATGATGTTGAGATCCTCCTTGTCCCTCTTCTTCTTGAAATTCTTCTACTTCTTCACCTTGTTGTTCAACCTGTTCTTTCTCTACTTTTCTTCTAGTTCAAATTCAACTTCTTCTTAATCTTCAACTTCAACCTCTTCCTCAACTTCTATTTCTTCTACAAGTTCTTATTCAACTGGTTCTTCAACTTGTTCTACTGAAACATATTTGGAACTTAAACTTGAAGGAGTTCCAACATAATCTTCCACTTCCCTTAAAACATCATCATCATCATCATCTTGGATTATCTGATCTTCCATTTCTTGAGCTGGTTTTGATAAGGCTAGTACTTTCTTAGATTTTTGGATTTTTGAAGTGACCAATGGTTTCTTATGAATAACATGAGATTTAGGTACTTCCTAAGATTTTTTTCTACAGATTTTAGAAGAGACTGACAAACTTACTCTTCCAAAGATTTCTTCTTTAAACTCTTATCCTTCTTTTCTTTCTCAAGATTTTCAACTTGCTTGATTCTTATAGCCTTATCCTCTGCAGAATTTAGACCAAAAGAAGGATCTCCATCCTTTTTAGTAGCTTCAATTTCTCTCCACTTTTCAATTGTTGCATCTGAATCAGTTTTTAGTTTCTTTACAAGAGGACGTGTTGAAATCAGGACAACAGGAACTGGTACTGGCAAGCTCGGTTCATCAAGTTTCCTTTTCTTAGAAACTGACTTTAAAGATTCAGAAACATCACCCTTGTTCTGGAAAACCATTTCTTCAAAGTTTTTTTATTCTGAAATAAACTCTAATTTCATTATCTTTAGAGTGTCATCACTTAGCAACAAAATCTTGAAAGTCTTTGAGACTGATCAGCATGGAACATTCAGTTCTAGAAGACACAAAACTATTATCCTAGAAATAGTTGTTGGGTACATAAGGATATGAGATCTAATGGTTCCACTTTTTATTGCTTGGATGGTGAGAAAAATATACTTCACCAAGTTGATCTTCCTTAGGTTGACAAGAAAGTCTAACAGAAAGATATCACATATATTTAGATAATCCTTATCTCCCTTTCTTGGAAAAAGAAATCCTTTCATCCAGAGAGCCACCATCTTGTGGTTCATTGAAAGATTTGTAATCTTCGGATTCTTAACAAACTTAAGTCCGGTAAAATCCAAATCCTTGACTTTTTCAAAATAGCCTTCTTTCTCAGGTAGTTTCTGTGAGCAAAGAATATCCTCCCCTTCATATGGTATGTTAAGAACATTTGATGCCTTTTTGTAGGGGATTGTATATGATTTATCATAGCATTTAAATTTAAACAGATCCTTACCGTTCTTTTGAAAGAATGTAACAGATTCATAGAATTGAATAAGGAGGTCAGGATAAACCGGATCCTGATATTTCTCCTTAGCTACAAAGACACTTTCCCATCCATTAGATCTTATCACCTTAGAAATAAGAGAGTAATATTTTTCAAATAACTTAGGGAATTTTAACATTTCCCTAAAGATTTACCAGTCCTTAATCTCCTAGCAAACTGGCATCTGATCTGCTAAGGATTTAGGAGTCATTCAGGGTGATAAAGAGCTTTAGAACAAAAGCTTTGATGGCAACCGAACTTCGGTACTGAGATCAGTAAGGATAGTGAAATACTTGAAAATGATGAACCCCTTATATAGACATAGCTATGGGTTTTCAAATTCCATAAGAAAATCAAATGGATCATAAAAACCTGATCTGATCTGACGGTTGATAATGGATATAGAAAATATGAAATCCTATCTTTTGAAGTAAAGTAAAACGAAATTTAAGAAATTTTGAAATACCAATAACTAAAACTTAAGATAAAGAGTAAGAAATATTACCTCTTGGAGTACTCTAAAATATTTATCGGTATTATATGAATTTTTCTTGGAGGTTTCCAATCTAACATTTTCAAATATGACATTTTTAAATCTGACATTTTCAAATCCGACATTTTCAAATCCGACATTTTCAAATCCAACATTTTCAAATCTGAAATTTTCAAATATGAAATTTTCAAATCCGAAATTTTCAAATCCAAAATTTTCAAATCCGAAATTTACAAATATGAAATTTTTAAATTCCACATTTTCAAATCTGACTTTTTCAAATCCGAGATTTTCAAATTTGAGATTTTCAAATCCGAAATTTTCAAATCCAAAATTTTCAAATCCAAAAATTTTTAATCTGAGATTTTCAAATCCGAAATTTTCAAATTCGAAATTTTCAAATCTGAGATTTTTTAATCTGAAATTTTTAAATTTGAGATTTTCAAATTTGAGATTTTTAAATCTGAAATTTTCAAATCCAAAATTTTCAAAAGGAAAGAAAAAGAGTTTAAAGAAAGAAAATAAATAGACATATGTACTCCCCCTGAAATAAGGAGTAGTTTAATGTTAGGAAATAATTTAACAAGAAGTAGATATTAATGATTACCTTACAGAAATCATTCCTAGCTTCTGTTTAATGTATTCAAATATATCGGAAGGAAGAGGTTTTGTAAAAATATCAGCAAGTTGCTCTTGTGTTCTGATGAATTGAAGAATGATATCCCCTTTAACAAAAATAACATTTGAAATAAAATCTTTACCAACAAGAATAATGTTACCTATACAGCCAATTTCTCCTTGAGAGTTATCACCAAAAGTTACCTTTCCACCTTTTGTTTTTAAAATCTTATTTAATTAGTATTTTTTACCATTCATGTCCCGGGAACATCCACTATCCAAGTACCATATGTTGTTGGTACTTTCTTCTTTTTCCTGAAAAAGAAAGAGTTAGGCTTTCGAAATCCAAAATTGATTGGATCCAGAACTATTTGATAATAAAATCTTGGGTAACCATATTTGTTTAGAAAAATAAGCTTTATAAAATCCAAGGGATTTCACTTTATTTAAAGAACAGTATTTCTTCTAATGCCCACTACTTTGGCATTTAGTATAAAAAGGGTTTCTAGAAGGAAAAAAATAATTATTTTTAAAAATAGGTTTTTCATGAGAATAAACTAATCCCTAATTATTACCATGAGGTCGGATCTGAGAATACATATTGTCAAAATTTTCCTTACCAGAAGTAAAATTTGAAAGAAGTTTCTGCAAAGAAAATATTTCAGATTTTAGTCTCAAGACTAAATTCTTATCCTCAAGAATAATTTATTTGGAGTTAATTTTATCCTCTAAAATATCTTTTTCTAAAAACAGATTTTTAAGATACTTAGAAAGTTTATCCTTCTCATAATTAACTTCCTCAAGTTTCTTAGAAATATTTTTTAAAACATCATTTTTCTCATCAAGATCTTTGGAAAGATCTAAAATTTATTTTGTTCAAATAGATACTCTAGAGTTTTCTTTATCAAGTTTATTATCCATAAGACAATGATTTTGAAATAGAGTTATGGCTATTATACCAAAATTCTTTTTCCCAGAAGATTCATATTCTGAAGATTCATTAAAAGAATCTCTACCACTGGCACTCCAAGTGTAATTGGCTTTCAATACTTTCTTATTCTTTGATCTATAGAACTTCTTCTTGTTTCTTTCATAATTCTTGTCTTTCTTGTCTCTCTTATTAAGTAAGGTTCAATCAGGTCTGATATGACAAGTTCTTCTACATTCATAGCATGTCACTTCTCCATCTTTCTTATCTTTTCAATCTTTCTTCTTGTATCTATATTGAAAGTTCTTCTGCCCAAAAATCTTGTTCATCCTCCGAGTAAGATTTGGTAACTCATTTTCTGAAGCTTCACCTTCACTGGATTCAGATTGAATACTGACCTTCTTAGATTTTGATCTTATAGTTCTATCAGGAGTCTTGGATTTTATATGATTTGAAGTAGTTGTAAAAGAAACACCACTATTTCCATTCTTCTTATTAATATTATTAGAATCTCTCTTCAATTCTTGTTTCATGTTGAAGACGAGTTCCAAACAATTCATCAAAAGAAATTTGAGTAACTTTCCTATTCTCATCTTTGGTAGTCCTCTTGGATTGCCATTCATTAGGAATGATGTCTATAATCTTGTCTATAAGAGCTTCATCATCTAACCCGTTCTCACCCATGGATTGTAAGTTGTTGACAATAGTCATAAATTTTTGTTGTACCTTACATATGGGTTCTTTATAAGGGAAGCAGAAACCATGATACTCAGCCCTGATCATTGCTCTTCTTGTTTAAATAACTTTAGAAGTTCCAAAGTGAGTTACTTCAAGCTTCTTCCAAATATAATTTGAAACTTCACAGGATGAAATTTTTCTATATATGTTTCTATTCATGGAACATAGCAAGGTATTATGTACCTTAAAGTTCAGATAATATTCCACCATTTCTGGATTAGTGAAGGTTCTAAGTTTCTTATCAGGAATCTTATAATCTCCAGTAAACATAATGTAGTTGTCTACACCAGTGTTTATCACAAAGGTCTTCATTATATCTCTCCAGTACTCATAGTAATTTCCATCAAAGATTGGTGGTCTAGTAGGATTGAGATTATCTAGAGATCCAACATGAATGTCTGCCATACTAAAAGGAATTTCTTTTCACAAAACTTATTAGTAGTAAAAGTTTAAAAACAAATATGAACAAATTAAGAAAAGGAAAACTTGAGCAAGAAAACTTATATGTCGATATAAGTATTTCAGAGACCTCCTCTGATACCAATTGTATGATTGGTTCAAAGTATGAGGTAGCCTTCCTCTGATACCAATTGTAGGATCGATTATGTAAAAAGAGATGCTCAAATACAAGAGGGGTGTAAATTATATACTTTAAAAATTCCTTCGGATCGTTTAAGGTTAAGTTTAACATGGTTAAACAAACATTCACAAGACCTCTTAAAGAAACCTTTTCTATTATCTTAATAGAAAGATTCTACCTTAAAGCATATAGAATCGGTAATATAATCCGAGTAACGGAATTATAAATTATAATAAGGTTATACTTTCAAACTTTAACAAAGTTAACATACAACATAGGAATTCAAACAACTTATAATAGTAAAAAAGTAACAATAAGATTCTTTTAACCCAAAGATAAGGGTATCCAACAACCTTGGATAGAGGTTCCTTGATTTATACTTTCAAGAAAGTCTTTCTTACCCAAACCCAGGTAAGCCCTCAATCTGAAGATCGGTATCTGTCTTGTTATCCCCGCAAGCCCTTGATTTTAAAGGAAATCAGAACCTCTATATTCTAAACCTGGAAGCCCACGATCAGCGCGATCGGAGTCTACACAAAGCAACTCTCAATAAGTTGTTCACGCCTAAAGAAGTTGTTCATGAAATCCACATGAAGCACTGAGAGTTTTAAGAGTCTCTCTCTCCAGAAATCACTCCACACCTTTATTTTATCAAAGTCAGTTGTCAAAGTTGAAGTTCTTTGCTCGTTGAAATGGGATTGTATTTATAGGAAAAACTTCCCAATAGTCAGCTCCTCTCCAACAATCATGTTTCTCTTTAAATTTTGGAGAGACATGGACATGTGGAAAACATACAACGGTTAGTTTATAACAGATTGTACGACATCATTTCAAGTAATGGAAATGATGTTAAGTTAAAGATAAATGTTAAGTATAAGAAAACTTAGAATCTGATATTATTGGAATGATACATTTAAACAAATCTAACATTATCAAGAAAACGTAATCATAAGAACTCAAGAAAATGGATTCTTAAGAATAACATTATCAAGAAAATGGATTCACAAGGAAAAGTAAATCGGATTGTGAAATAGGTATCTCATTTGTTCCGTAATCGGAATAATAAAATCAAAATCACATATACACCAGAATTGGAATCATAAAAACTAAATCACATATACACAAGATTCAAAATCATTAAAACTGAATCACATAGACACCGGATTCGGAATCATAAAAACTGAATCACATATACACCAGATTCTGATTCATAAAAACTGAATCACATATACACCATATTCAGAATCAAGAAAAACTGAATCACCTATACAACGGATTCGGAATCATAAAAACTGAATCATATATACACCGGATTCTGAATCATAAAATCTGAATGATAAGTCATAATGACATATCTGTAAGTACTACAGAATGGAAAATCGGAATGACAGATCTGTAAGCACTACCACAAAAACAGTTTTTCCTGGCGCCAACCTTTATCAGCGCTAACGAAAAAGCGCTGATAAAGGGGGTTACCTTTGTCAGTGCTAAAAAATGGCTGATAAAGGGTACCTTTATTAGCACTAAAAAAAGCGCTGATAAACGTACCCCTTTATCAGTGCTTTTTTTAGCGTTGGTAAAGGGACCCCCATTTTCAGCGCTTTTTTTAGTAGCGCTGATAAAGGGTCGACTTCAAAAAAAGATTAATTAAAAATAATATATTAATATATAAATATATAAATATATTGATATTGATATAAATATAATATATAATTTTTAAATATATTTTAGATAAGTATAAATATACATTTACACTTAATATACTTAATATATAAGGTATTTAGTGAAAATGTCTTGTAAAACAATTAAAAAAATATTTTTAATTAATAATTTGCTAATTATTTTGGAGTAACAGTAATTTAATAACAATTTGAAGACTAAAAAATAAATAAAATAAAATAAAGATCAAAAATATGTTGAAAACGCAACTCAAACTTCAAACGGTCATAACTTTTGATCCAGGTGCCCGTTTGAGCTCTACCACATATCAAATTGAAGTCTGTGACGAGATCTACACCCTTGTAGAATAGATAAACCTTGTCCAAGTTTTTTGAGAGGCCAATATAGGCCAAGAAGGCCTCCAAAACTGAGTTTTTAGTCGGGATACCCTGATTTTTTAACATTTTGTGGATTTTCAGCCTCATTTATGGGGGTATTGTTGGATTTTTTTGGTGGGGACTGAATTTATTCCAAGTTATTACAATCATATTGATATTATGTCTTTCAAATTTTATCATTTTTTATAATGAACTGCTATTTATAATCAAATATATAACTATATGTACATATTTTTTATATATTCACAACTAAAAATTTAATTTTTTAAATAATTAATTAAACATATTTACATATAAAATATATTAGCTTTATCTAAATAATAACCAATATCCATTTTATTTGAAATACCAATATATGAATATTGATATAACTATATATTAATATAACTGTATATATATTAATATAAATATATATATATTAATATAACTATTAAAATATATATATTAATATAACTATAAATATATATATTAATATAACTATATATATATATTAATAAAACTATATATATATATTAATATAAATATATATTACTATACAAATAAATATAACTATATATATATATATATATATCATAAATAATAGATTAAATCAATATAGGGGAGTGGCAAAAGCTTCAGGCGCGCAGGGGGGAGGTCTTGAGATCAAATCTGGTTGGAGGCAGGGGCGCATGCGCAAGGGTTAATTAGAGGTGTTAGCACTGATAATGGTGGAGTATAGCACTGATAAAGGGTGTAGGCGGTGCGTGTGGGCGCTGGAGGTGGGAGAAAGCGCTGATAAAGGGCGGATCAAGCGTTGTAAAAAGCCCCACCCCACCCCACCCCTCTGAGATTGGAAGTATTTTTTTAATTTTTTTTAATTTTTTTTAGTTTTATCCGCGCTAAGAAAAAGCACTAATAAAAGGGGTCTTTTATCAGTGCTAAAAAGAAAGTACTGATAAAGGACTCTTTTATTAGTGCTTTTTTTAGTGTTGATAAAACACCCCTTTTATCAGCACTTTTTTTATCACTGATAAAAGGGGTCTTTATTAGCACTTTTTGGAGCACTGATAAAGGGGACCCTCCCCCCCTTTATCTTCATCGGTTTTAATAGTGCTTTTCTAGCACTGTTAAAGGAAATTTTTAGTGCTAATAAAAGGGGTATTTGTAGTAGTGAAGTCTAACAGAATGGAAAAACATAATGACATATCTGTAACCATAACCGAATGACAATTCCGGATCTTAAAAAAAATATAGAACTTAAAAAAATATTCAGAACTTAAGAAAAATTGTTTGTGATTTTCAAAAAATAAAACCATAAGTAATGGAGAAGTCATAAGATATCCTTATTGACTCAAAAAAAATATTAGTAATTCTTCCTATGAAGTTTTTATGTATAAACATAATAATGTTCTCTGAAGAAGAGGTAAATTACTTAAATGTGTGTATTTATTTTATTTCTTCTTCCACCTCCACCAAATGATCTTAAAATATGATAATAAAATAAAAATGGTATCTCATATATACTGAGATTTTATTATTTTAATTAGATAACCCATATCCTTCTCTACTTCCATAAAATAAGAAACAAAACTGTTGATCGTGTGTACGATGGACTATCGCCTCGCGAACCAGTATAATTTGTTTCCATCACCACTATTAAATGATGTATATAATAATTTATTTAAATTATTTATATGATATTCATGAAATAATTTTTATTTTTTAATTATTTTATCACATATACCTTCTTAAATTTCATTTCTTGTGGGATATGATAATGTCTCTTGTGTATGCGGTGGACTACTGCCTCACGAAGCAATGTGATCTGTTTTTCACTTATGATTAAATGGAAGTTAGTAAGATTAAAATTAATTAATATATGTGATATTTATGATTTAAACATACTTATGTAAAATATAATATCACATATAACTTCTTACCTTCCAATCCATTAGAAAACAATAACGTCGCTTATGCGTATGTATGGACTACAACCTCTTTGTAGCAATGTGAAATGTTTTTCATTTTATTTTTAGATGGATATTAATAAGGATTGAATTGAATAATATAAATTATGTATATAACATAATAATGATTCAATAAATTTTATTTAACATTTATTTTTCTTTTATTCCATCTTTCAAGAAAAATGAAAACAATGTTCATGGGTATATACGGTTAACCATCTCCTTGAATGGTGCAATCCATTTTTTATCTATAACTTTTGAAGATTAATATAATTACATATATAATGAATATATATTATGTTTAAATAATTTTTAGAATTATGTATATTAGGGAACCGTGATAAAATTAAAAGAACTGAAACTACCACTCCAAAACATGCATGAAAAATGAAGTAATTATCACCCAAAACAGTGATTTTAAGGAAGAAATGTTAATAAAAAAGTGCTAAAATAATATAAATAAATAATATATTATTTGAAATATATAAGTGTGTTTATTTAATAGATTTATAATAAACTTTTATTCATTATAAAGGATTTCAAAACATGTACAAAGAAAATTGAACCTAAAGTAAGGGTTTCTCATCTCACTTTTACTGTCGTGAGACATACGCCATATTCACAACTTATTACTCTATGTGTTGTATATATTGACTATTTTTATATGTTATATCATCAATATATTTCTATTAATGGTATTTAAAGTTTCATTTTAAGTTATTTCTAAAGGATTGGGAGTCAATTTTTGATCATGTGTTCTCTATTACTCTAGTTTTTGGTGTATTTAATACACTCATTGTTATTCTTAATTAAGTATTACTAGTAAAATCTTAGATAAATAAATTGAATAAGTTTTAGTTATGTGGTATTTACTTGTATGGGTATTTTGATTAATGTGATATAAACTATCTTACTTGTTTGTTATATTATATTCTTATGTGATTATTATTATAATTAACATGATTATGTTGCATATTGAGATCTCTTAAAAAAGAAAGGGAATAAATTATTCTTAATAGTCATAAATAGATCACATGTGTAGGATAAATATATTTTTGTGTGCCCCATAGTTTAGTGAGTGTCATCGATCTACTTTAAAGTTGGTGTGGATTGTGTGTCATGTTGATTTTCCCAAGTTTTTATAAATTAAATTGTTAATTAATTGTAAATTTTTAAGTAAAATAATGATTTCGATGTTATATTTTAAAATATATGTGGTCCTAAAAAAAGTCTTTGAAATTATATTTTAAAGGAATTTTTTTTTAAAATGAATGACTTTGAAATGAGATTTCAATGGGAAGGGAGTTGTATTAAAAAGGATTTCATGTCACAACCCATCCCCCGGGGCTCGTGTTGTGACTCCCCCAAGCCTGCCTCTTAAACTCCAGGGGTTGGCGACTAGCATCAAAGGCATCAACCTAAAAGTGAGAGGAATTTTCCTGAGTACTTGTACACATGCACATACAACCACATCCCAAGAAGACTAAAAAAAGAACATGCATTCTACTAAACAACCACTGAGTGTAAAGGTAAAAATAAAGTAAATGGGCCAGAATAAAAACCCCAAAAAAAGAAAACTACATCAAGAGAAAGTACAAGATCGATGGAAAGGTGCTCGTTGAAAACACCACCTTATGGGTAAGTGTAGAGTAGCTGCTGGAAGCCGTAGAAGTACACCCCACCTACCTGGTCTCACTGGGCACCACCGGGTCCTAGGCCACCAAGTCCTCCATCAAGGAAGCAGTCATCTGCACTAGACACAACACGTGTGGGCTAAGCTCATACTGGTTTGAGTAACAGAGTACATAGTAGGGACCTCAAAACCAACAAGTAAAGACCACAAACCAATCCATGAAGAAAACCACGAACCATGATAATGAAGCAAGACAATTCACACCATGTATAATCTAGAGTAAGAAAGTAATACCATCATTCATATCATTGAACACCTTGGGTTGTTGGAGAACTCCTCCTCAATGAGTACAATGGGCCTATTGGGTCACACAAAAGCTACTTCCCACTAACCTTGGACTATTGTGTACTCATCCCTAATGAGTACCATGGGAATATTGGGTCACACAGAAGCCTCTCCTCATCATGGGCATATCGGGTCACATAGAAGCCGCTTCTTACCTTGGCCATACTGAGGTACTGCTCCTGTTGAGTACAGTGGTTCTAGAAGGTCACACAAATCTGCTCCCCATTGTGGGCCTTTCGGGTCACATAAATAATCTTCCCACTGGGCCATCTTAGCTGGTCCACATATGGTCTCTAATTAGTAGTCTTTAGGTCTCAGCCAACCACAAGGTTTCCAAACATAGTGCACTTGATTATGGGAGAACTTCTCCTTAAGTTATTCATCGTATTTCAACATCCATGAAATACTCCAAAGATTATTCCAAAAGATCTTTCTCATTGTGAGGGTTCCATTGTCGCAAACAGCTCATCAATCGGATTCACAGTTTTCAAAAATATTGAGGTTTTAGGAAACAGGGATCTGTTACGTCTAGGCCTGGTCCGACCTAGTCAGATTGACCTGACCAACTCGGCCTCGGGGCCCCACATGCCCAAGTTTAGTACAACTGATTCGACCCAACCTGGTTTGGCTTTGGGTCAGCCTGGTCCGGCCTGGCCAATGGGCCATTCCCATTGGGCCTCTCTAGACCTGGCTTGGTTCGGCTGGGGGTCCAGCCCGCCAGGTCGCCCAGCGACCCGGTCTCTTCTAGACCAGCCCACAACTGGCAGGACGATTTGGTCCTAGCCTAGGCCACTCAGTGACCTGGTGTTATTTCACCAGCCCGGTCCCCAGAAGCGGGTTGGATTTGATTCCATCTTGGGCCACATAGTGGCTCAGCTTACGCGCCTCGGCATGGTCCCCTCTGCCTAGCCCGTAGGTGCGGGGCAGTTCTTCCTCCATCTTGGACACCTTAGGGCATCCTGTTCATTGCTTTGTGTCTGGTTAATCTTTCCAGGCTTTGGGTTCCGCATGCGGTCACTAGACCGCATGCCAGTGAGGGATTGTGGACCATACGCGCGGGGCCCTTCATTGATGTGGTTTGGTGCACCATAGTGGTGTGTCGCCACCTTCCTGATGTCGCCACTGCAGGACACCGTCGACGGTTGTTGTCGCGCCAGTAGGTTATTTCGCAGACCACCGAGTCTGCTCTGGTGGTCCGTTTTTCGCATTGTCTATGCTACCAACCTCTATGGGGTGTTTCCTTCCCTTCCAAGGCCATAAAACCTTCTTACCACAAATTTGAAGGTTCATCCATGAAAAACGCACAAGGCGGAGGGGATGGGGCCTTGTCCATGTTATCTTGCACCCTTTGCGTTAGGTTTTTAGACATGGGGAGGTTTGGAATTGAGATTCTATCAACAAATCATTAATCTCGGTATATAAAAACAAATAAAAACACCCTCTATCAAGAATGATCGATCCGCAGATCAACCTAATCGTGGGTTGATCTGTGTTCGTTGTTTAAAAAAAGGACGGGGAAAACATTGAACAAAATAAACCCCTACCTCTTTGGAGTTCATCATTAAAGCAATCCATCTGTAGGGATTCAAGTTCTATTGGCATTTGATGCACTCCGTTCCAATTCTTTGAAGTGCATCAATGTCGCTAGAAATTCGTCGGCATTCATCATTCTTCATTGAAGATAATTCTTATTGTAGGTTTGTGGGAGAAATTCCACCCATTGATACTAATTTCTCCAATGTGTTAACCCATTAAAATAAAGCATCTCACAGTGTTTCTGTTACGTTTCTTCATCACATTGTTGCATTGTTTCATTTATGAAATAGCGTATCTGTTATGCTTTATTTATTGCATCATTATGTTGCATCTTTACAAGCCATTTATGAGCTTCATTTAATGTGGCTCATCATCGCTTTCTCACCATATCGTAGTGTCATCATACCACCACCCAATGGTTGGAAAAAACAAATAAAATAAATTTAAAAGTTATTTTATTTTTTTTCGAAATGATCGAAAAATAACTTTTCCAGTCGACCCATACTGTTCAATGTCAAGTTTATTCTAGGAGAATGCTTCCACTCTAAGTTCAATGGTGCCTTCATACTTTCAATCCGAGCACCCATTTAGAAGTTTCCAAAACTGCACGTAAGTGCCATTTTAATTCACTTAAAAAAATCTCAAAAACTATTTGTCTACCTCAAAACCTACTTAATGAGAAAATTTTATTAAAAACTCAACGATAGTATCAGATTTTTAATCTTGGTTACTATCTGTGAGTTATGAGGATTCAAAAATAAAATAGCTTTTAACTAAATTATTTTATTTATGGTCACATATCAAAAACCAACTTTCACAGCTAGCCTGCGCCGGCCGATGTTAGGCTCCGTTTAAGGAAATAATTCCCTTATAAACTCAACGGTAGTCTTATATTTTTTATCTAAGTTACCGTTTATGAGTTATAAGGATTTGAAAAAATAAAATAACTTTATTTGATTATTTTACGGCCAAAAAACTACTTTCCAATGTTGACCCATGCCGATAATGTTAGGCTCTACCTAAGGAAAGTAAACCCTCACGAGCTCAATGGTGGTCTCTTATTTTCAATCTGATTAATTGTTCGTGGGTAATAAGAATTTGAAAAATAAACTAATTTTATTTAATTATTTTATTTATAGTTATTCCATTTTCAGGTTTTCTCAGTAGAGGCCTCCACTGACTAAACTTAAGTCATGAATAATGTAAAACTATGGTCCTGAATGCAACAGTACCCTCAGATTTCTGATCTGGCCACCCGTTTAAGAGTTATTCCAATTTTTCAGGAAAATCACCCAATCACACTAGTTAAAACTTAACATTTTTCGACAGATCATTATAGGAACTCCGGTTCTCAGAATCTCGTGTCGTCTCAGCACCTGGTCACAAAATAATTCTATATAATTTATAAAAAATTACACAGAATTTCCAGGACATTACATTACTCCCACCTTTTGGACCTCATGTCCTCGTAAGCCAAAACAAGGCTAAACAAACAAATGGAGGTACTGAGCATGAATCTAAGCCTCCCACTCTCATGTTCTCTCCTTGAGATTTCTGTGCTGTCACTGAATGCATATCAGAGGAATCGACTGTCCATAAAGGACCCGCTCCTATCGATCCTCTATCTCTATTGGAAACTCCACAATTGTCTCCCCATCATCAGTGTCCAGCTCACCCTAATTTATGATGTTCGATGGATCATGCATGTACCTCCTCAGCTGTGACACATGGAAAACATCATGCACCTAGTGCATCAATGGGGGGAGAGCTAGGTAGTACGCCACCTCACCAACTCTAATAAGAATCTGGAAAGGTCGCATGAACCTCGAAAATAACTTGCCACCCCATCCAAATCTCCACAATCCCCATCAGGGTGAGACCTGAATGAAAACATGGTCTCCCTCCTTGAACTCCAAGGGCCTCCATCTCCAGTCAGCATAAGATTTATACCTAATCTGTGCAGTCCTCATCTTCTCCTGTATGATCTACACCTTCTCAGTGGTAACCCGTACCAACTCCAGACCCATGATTGTTGACTCCCCTAGGTTTGTCTAGCATAAAGTTGATCTAAATGGCCACTCGTACAAGGTCTTAAACATATTCATGCTAACGGTGGAGTGATATCTCTTGTTATATGCAAACTCCACTAGTGGTAGGTGGTCCTCCCAACTGTGACCAAAATCAAGGATGCAAGCACGAAGCATGTCCTCTAAGGTTTGTATGCTCCACTCCATATGACCATCTGTCTGAGGGTGAAAGGTTGTACTCAAGCACAGCTGAGTCCAAAATTCCTCATAAAATTCCTTCCATAGTCGGGGATTTAAGCAAGCATCATGGTCTAATAAGATCATCGAGGGTACCTTGTGAAGTCGCACTATCTTTTATACGTAGAGGCAGCACAATCTCTATACCATGTTTCCCTTTCCAAGAGTATGGACTAATTCAAAGTCATAGCCCTTGAGGAACCATCATCTCTATCTAAACTTATAAAAATCTTACAGGCACCTTTCCATCTTGGTGAAAGGAAAACCCTTTTTAACTTATTGATGTTCCCATTGACCCTCTGGTAGTGGGTACTTATTCTCCATATCCACTTGGTTAAAGTGTATGTACTCCACACATAACCTCGAACACTCGGTCTTACTAATCCCTTCCTCTAAAAGTTCCCCATATATTCCCCCTTCTCATGAATCTCTACAAAATCTATCCAATATAATGATACTGATATCATTGCCACATCGGGGTGTAGAATGATACAAAATTCCATATCCTTGTGGGGAGGTAATTCTGGAAACATCTTTTAAAAGGAAATTCCTATACTCTACCACTAATTTTGGGAACTAAAAACTCAAAACATCCACTACCACGAGGGTAAGGTTGGCTGACTCAAGAGTGATCGGTTGCACCCTCCTATGCATGAGTTTATCCCGTGCCGCCTGGGTTTACTTTTTTGCTGACCAAGGAAAACCCCATTCCAACACTACGTATATACCACATTTTTTTCCTAAAACAGTCAATCTGAGCATGAACTGTGAATGACCAGTCCATACCCAATCTAACATCGTATGGCCTTAACACTGCCACCAAGAGGTTCCAATATAAACTCTCACCTCAAGGGTCAAATCACACCATCATCATAAGTGTGATTATCGAGTCTCCTCCCATAGGTATATCCAGACGTAAGGATAAAGTTAACAGTTTAACCAAAAAATCTAGGTCTCGAACAAGATTTTTGAAAAGAAGGAATGATTAGCACCTATGTCTATTAATAAAGCATCTATTAGTAGACACATATCATACCTCAAATCATTCATGGATCCCTTGGGTCAAACTCCTTGACTGCGTATAGCTACTCCCTTCCCCAATTCTCCAACTCCCTGAACCTGGTGTGGACCACATTGGGGTTATGGTTGTAACATATCGAAATGTATACCACCTTCTTCTTCTCTCCCAGCTCCTCTGTCATGTCAGCCACCCTAATGATTCATCTCTTCCTATCATTTCCTCTTCCCTGGTGGCCCATCCACCATTTCACTATCAGTACGATGGGATGGACAGTCTCTAGTGAGATGTCATATGACATCTTTTGAAAATAATTACCTCTTCCTAGGCAAACAGAACTCACCCCATGATCCCTGAGCTGTAGATCCCCCGCCTTGGGACCTCTTCTCAAAACATCTCACACGTCCAAGTATCTGAGACTGACATCGGTTGCCTACTTTCCCACTGCTAACATCCACTGGGTGTATCTTCACATCCAAAGTAATTCCAACCACAATGGTTCTTTTTAGCACCCCATTAAAAGTAGAAATTCATAGAGGAATAATTTTGGCTCAGATGTCCCTAAACACACCTTTCTCAGGGGTCCGAGACCAAAAGCACTAGTCATATTGTATTCATTGAGTACTTGGAAAAGTTGGTATGCCTTGATTAATACTCAGCTACCATCATGTCATCCTGATGAAGCTGTATGAACTCTTGGATTTGCATACCCCTTAGTATTCATGGAAAGATCCCTTTCATTGATAAAGTTTCTCAATCTCTGACCATGGAAGAGTCACCTCATCATAAGATCGGGTAATCTAAACCCCACCATCACCCTGCTGAGCCACGTAGAAGGCTCACTACTAGGACCACCATCTGATCTGATGGTGTCCTAACTAGACAGAAAACCTAGTCACCACCTCAAGCTATTCCTTATCTGCTTGTGAGTTGGGCTCACCTCAGAACCTGAGGGGTCTCTATTGTTGAATCTCGTGAAGTGCGCTCTGCTCGCGCATCTCAAATACTGGTACTACGAGTACCATGTGCTACTCCACAAGTGGTGATAAATATGGTACACCTCTTAGTGGTTTTATCTCTGGTACGAGCCACTGTACCCATTTCTTCACCCCACAAATCATCCTTATGATCATGTGGTGGAATCCGGGCTGACTGTCTACATGGAAGCATCTTGAAACAAAACAACATGTACCGCAATCAATAGATTATACCTAGTGATCTGACTCTTTTTCAAGAAAAACATGAAGAAACACTCAATTCTTATATGATGCATGAAACCAAAATTTTTATGTATAGATATGAAAAGGCATAATTCAAGGTCTTGGTGCATGGATACGTCAGTCTTTGTACCAACACTAGACTCCATGAATCTAAAAGTCGAAATCGAAATAGTTAACATTGTTGCCCCAAAATAAAAAAATAGGCTCTGAGTCTTTGAGGTAGAACCAACCACCTATGATACCACTTTTTCACGACCTGTCCCCCGGGGCCTGTGTCGTGACTCCCCCAAGCCTGCCTCCCGAAGGCCAGGGGTTGGCGACTAGATCCGAAGGTGTCAACCTATAAGTGGGAGGCATTTTCAAGAGTACTTTTACACACGCACATACAACCACATCCCAGAAAGACTAGAAAAAAGAACATGCATTCTACTAAACAACCACTAAGTGTAAAGGTACAACTGAAAGTAAATGGGCCACAATACAAACACAACAAAAGACAATTGCAACAAGAGAAAGTACAAGATCAACGGAAATTTGTCCACTAAAAGCTCCATCGGATTGGTAAGTTTAGAGTAGCTGTTGAAATTCGTAGAAGTGTACCCCTCCTACCTGGTCTCACTGGGAACCACCAGGTCCTAAGCCACCAAGTCCTCCATCAAGGTGTTGGTCATATGCACCAGACACAACATGTTCAAGCGATGCCCGTGCAAAGGTGAGTAACATAGTACTCAGTAGGGACCGTGAAACCAACAAGGAAAGACCACAAATAAATCCATGAAGAAAACCACAAATCATGATCATGAATCAAGAGAGCTCACACTGGGTATAATATAGAGTAGGAAAGTAAGACCATCAGTCATATCATCGAAGACCTTGGGATACTAGAGAACTCCTCCTCAATGAATAAAGTGGGTCAGTCGGGTCACACAAAATCCGCATCCCACTAACCTTGGACTACTACGGTACTCATCTCTAAATAGTACCATGGGTATGTTGGGTCCCACAGAAGCCTCTCCCCACCGTGGGCATGTTGGTTCACATAGAAGTCGCTTCCCACCTTGGCCATACTGAGGTACTCCTCCTGTCGAGTACCGTGGGTCTGTTGGGTCACATAGATTTTCTACCAACCATGGGCCTTTTGGGTCACACAGAGCCTCTTCCCATTGGTTCATCATAGATAATACACACACGGTCTCTTTTCAGTAGTCTTTAGGTCTCATCCAACTACATGGTTTCCGCACGTAGTGTGCTTGATTCTGGGAGAACTACTCCTAAAACCATTCATTGTATTTCAAATTCCATGAATGCCTCCACAAAGTATGAAAAAATATCATCCTTGTTGTGAGGGTTCCAACGCCACAAATGGCTCGTCAGTCAGACGCATGGTTTGAAAGATATTGGTGATTTAGTAAATAGGGGCTGATTGCGTCTGGACCTAGTCCGACCCGGTCGGACCGACACGACCAACCTGCCCCAGGGGCCCCACAGGCCCCGATTTAGTTTGAATGATCCGAACCAACCTAGTTCGGGTCTGGGTCGGCCTGGCCAGTGGGCCAGGCCCATTGGGCCTTGCTGGACCCAACCCGGTTCGGCTGGGGGTCCAACCCGCCGAGTCGCCCGGTGACCCAGTATCATATGGCTTGTCCCACAATAGGCGGGCCAGTTTGTTCCTAGACTTAGCCACTCAATGTCGATGGCGATTATCTGGTGTTCATCATTATTTTTTGGAAATAATTCTCACCATAAGTTCATCATATAAATTCTACCCTTTGATACTGATTTCTCCAACGTGTTAACCCATTAAAAGAAAACATGTCATAGTGTTTCTATTACGCTGCTTCACCGCGTCATTGCGCTGTTTCATTTATAAAACAGCATATTTGTTATGATTTATTTAATGCATCATTACGCTACAACTTTACGAGTCATTTATGAGTTTTATTTAATGAGACTTTTTTTCACTCTTTAGTCGCACCGTAGCGCCACTGTGACACCACCCAACAGTTGGGAAAAACAATTAAAATAACATTATAAGTTATTTTATTTTTTTCTAAAAATTCGAAAAATTAACTTTTCTAGTCGACCCTTTCCGGTCAAAGTTAGGTCAATTCAAGGATAATCCTACCATTCAGAGTTCAATGGTACCCTCATATTTTCAATCTGAGCAACCATTTAGAAGTTTTCAAATCCGCGCATGCATGCCATTTTAATTCACTTATAAAATTCTCAAAAACTATCCTTCCCCCTCGACCTGTGCCTGTCGAGGTTAAGTCCTGCTTAAGGAGAACATTTCATTAAAAACTCAATAGTGGTCTTAGATTTTTAATTTGAGTTACCTTTTTTGAGTTATGAGGATTTGAAAATAAAATAACTTTTAATTAAATTATTTTATTTACAGTCACATCCCAAAAACCAACTTTCACAGTCGGCTCGTGCCGGCTGATGTTAGGCTCCACCTATGAAAATAATGTCCTCACAAACTCAATGGTACTATTGAATTTCCAATCTATGTTACTGTTTATGAGTTATAAGGATTTGAAAAATAAAATTACTTTATTCAATTATTTTATTTACCGTCAAAAACTACTTTCCACTGTTGACCTGCGTTGGCCAATGTTAGGCTCTGCCTAAGGAAAGCATACCCTCATGAGCTCAATAGTGGTCTAGGATTTTCAATCTGAGTCACCATTGGTGAGTTATAAGCATTTAAAAAATAAAATAATTTTATTTAATTATTTTATATACAATTATTCCATTTTTGGGTTTTCTCGTTGGAGGCCTGCGCCGACTAAACTTAAGTCGTACCTATAGTAAACATGCCATCTTGAATGTAGCGGTGCCCTCATATTTCTAATCCAGGTACCCATTTAAGAGTTATTCCACTTTTTCAAGAAAATTGCAGACTCGTTCAATTTAAAACTTAACATTTTTCGACGGATCATTTTGGGCACACTAGGCCTCAGAATCACACATCGTCTCAACACTTGGTCTCAAAATAATTCCATATAATTTAAAAAAATAGAATTTCTGAGACATTACATTTTCCAAAAAAAATATCCTATATTTTGAGTGTTTTAAAGGAATCAAGATATTTATTTTTAATGATTTTTTAAATAGGTATTTTATGTATATTTTAAATAAATATTAAGGGGGATGTTTTGGTAAATGGATTGTTTTGTTTGACCTCACGTAGGAGATGGAAATTTTTCAAAGAATTTTGTGCTTAATTGATTCTTTAATTTTATTATTAACTTTTATTTATTTTATTTAAAATATAATGATATATAATGGTATGGTATGACTAATACTGAAACCATCTCTCGTGTGATTAGTGGGCTTGTCCTGGGATATCTATTGTGTGCCTTATTAGTCATGTGTTTGTTAAAACTTTGGGATTTTGATACTATCTTAGACTCTTTGGTTTTCACAACTACTTAATGATGAGTCTTTGGTTTTCAATAAGAAATTTATGGAAAATAATAAATTGGTGAGATCAAGTTATGTGATAACCCTTGAAAAGGTCTGATACTATAACACTATTTTTTAGGAACCCAAATCCCAAAACTAGAATCATATTGTTCATATAGCCCCAATAATGTCACACTGATCACCAGATGTTGAAAATGAGTGTTAAGGGATAAAGTAACTTATTGGGGAAAAATTTCCCATAAAAATAAATCAACCAAAGGAATAAAAATTCATGTGAATTATAAAATATTTTACTAAAAATGGTTGAAATTCATAGTATAAATAATATCATGTTTACAAAATACAAAACCATGGATTATTAATACATGCATCACCATGTAAAATAAAAGTGACTCATGCCCAAGCCAATAACTCAAACTCCACCCACTATATTATTATAGTTGATCTACATATCTCTGATAAAAAAGTTTAATCCCTTTACTTTAACCAAATCATGACCAATTATTTCTGCATGTCTAGTAAAGTAAACATCAGGGGGTTAGTATGAATTCTATAGGATTTTCCAAGAATTTTATAAAAATAAATTCATGAGAAAATCCAAAAAAATAAATAATATCCAAAAATTATAAATCAAAATAGTTTTATCCAAAATATTGAATTAATTGGACCATTTAAAAATTGATATATCAAAATCGATTATATTGAAACCATTTTCTAAAAATCACATTATCTATGAAATACCGAACCAATATTTTCTTTAATGAAATATATTATAAATCATGTTTTCTCCAAAAAAACAAATTTTTATAACACTCTTTGTTTTACCAAATCACTAGATACTCTACACCTTCTAGAAGTCAAAAGAAACTACCCATTTTCTAAAAACAATCAAAAATTTATTATTTCCTAAAATCACCTAATTTAAAAAATAAAAGAGAATAATAAAAAAAATAAAAATATTCTATAGCTGTTTTTATTATTTTCAACCATGTCATCACTCATTTACACATTTAACCTGAACACTAAGCTTTAGAATTACAAGGAGTGAGTTGTCTTCTTCTGGTAATTTCTCGCTTTAATGCATACTCTATGTTCTTCACTTTACCTTGATAAAATCTTATAGGTTTTTAAAATATGTCTCACAAAAACCATTTTTACACACACAATCACACTATTTAATATTTGATAAAATCTAGATAAATCATTAATCAAAACTAATCCCCATTATAGATATTTTCTAGAAAAAAGTTATCACAAATTCCCATTTAAAAAATAATGTTTTCTAACAAAACCAAGATTCTTACATAATTTCATGATCATAATAAAACCCTAAATCATAAATGAATTATTCATACCAATAGAATTTGTTAAATCCACCTTCCTAGATTAACTTTCCTAAATTCTCCACAAATTCTCAAATTGATCACCTTTTTAAGTTAAACCACTAAATCCTATTATTACAATTATCTATAAATTATAATTCATGAAAAAAAGTTCAAAATCCTTTATTTAATGAAGATTGGTATGTTTTAAGAATATCTGGAATGACCCATGTCATATTAGAATATCCCCATACCACTCTTTATTTAGAGTGTACAGACATAGTGAGTTTCATAGCCCTCATAAAACATGTAATGGCCATGTGTAAATATCTATTTATGATGTGAAAACAGATGGGGGTCAAAGGGGGAAATCACTTGTTCATTTCATGTCCCTCATATATATTTGGAATGGCCTATGAAAAATATTTTAAAACTCATTTTCACCACCTCTCCGAGGAGTGCATTGAAAATAATAATTGTATAGAATATACATGCATTTAGATAAATTATATAATTTAAAATATATATATATATATATAATGAATTAATCTATATGCCTTAATCCCACAAAAAAATCAACTTCTGGTCACTTTCTATTTATCTCACTATCAAAATTCCAGGACCACAACAAGCACACAATAGGTTTCTCAAAAGAAAATAATTAAGTTACCGCAATATAATTAATCTACCTTCTTATCTAAATCAACTTAAATCGACCATGTAATCCATATTTAATGATTATATTATTATCTCATTAAATATTTTAAACTTAAGGATGAATTTTCCATGTAAACCCCTTTAATATTTTTCTTTCCACATTAAATTCCTTCATCAATCATATAATTTTTCTTTATCTCTCCTTCATCAACTAATCTATTTGAAATCACATTTAAATTTTATTTATTTTATAATATCATCATGGTGGACCATCACAACAATTAATTTAATTGGATTTTATCAATAACAACAACTCAAGTTACATCATTAATCAAATAAAACCAATATAAAGAATTTCAAAGTCATTTTTTCAAAATTAAACCTTTAATCCTCAAATCAAATTAAATACATCATGTAAATCTATAAATTCACTGAATTAATCAATAAAAAGTAAATATCTAATCTTAATTAATATCTAAAATTCAATAATCACTTGATATTAATAGTATTTAATAATTAAAATAAAATTAGTTATAATTATCTTCCCAAACAAACCATGCCTCCATAAATAAACTAAAGTTAAAACCTACTTTATTAATTTGACTCTAAAACATTGGTGTTACATTCATACCAACCATTGGAATTTTAATCCTTATAAATTTACAAGATAAACACTCTCAAAAATACCAGGACATTCTTCATTCATATGATATTTTTTATCTTAAGTTTCTACTTGAATTGATCCAAGTTACCAAACAATTCTTGCTAAATGAATACTATATTTATTGATAATATTTTCCCATAAATCCAAAATTCTAATTTGTCTTTCAATATAAGACACATCAATTTCTCAACAAACTACTTCCAAATTCAATACATGAGAATCATCAGGAAAATAATTCTTCAAATGATAAATATAGAAAACATTATGAATTTTCACAAGGTTTTGTGGTAATGAAAAATGGTAAGCAACTTCATTAATTTTATCTTCAGTGTAAAAAGTTCCCACATACCACTATAATAGCTTCCCTTTATTTATTTATCATCAATGTCCTAACCTTAGTGAAACATTAAAAACATGCAATCCATGGTATTAAACTCCAAGGGTTTTCTCTATCAAATGGTGTAACAATTATGTTGACTCTAAACTGAAATCATATGATTTCAAATAAACTTAACATAGTCTATCATCTCATCCACTAATATAGGTTTTATAGGATTCCTTTCACTAGTCTCAACCCAGTATAATGGTAACTGACATGTTAAACCATATAATACTTAAAGGGGACCAATATAGATCATTTATGGATAAATATTTTAATAAAAAACTCCATAAAAAGTAGATAACACTTCTAAGATTTTCAAAATTCTTAAGCACCTGAATGAAGAATATCAACCTAAATCATGATAAATCACTCCATATTCCATTAATTTTGGGGGTAAAATTTTTTACATATTGTAACACCCCAAACTTCCACGGTACGTTTCTCTTTGAATAAAACAGTAGTGTGTGTTGTACGCAACTTTGAGTTCTAACACACACCACAACCAATCAAAGTAGTCGTTATGAATAGTAATACATACTTTTTGAAATTTTATAAATTTTCTCTTTCAAAATGGACTTTAGTTTTGGATTCGGAATATCGAATTTAGCCTTGGGTGAAATTTTGGGACTTTTCGGATAACTTTTATATTTTTATGAATAGTGAAAATTACTAAATTTTAAACATTTTAAATCAACATAATTAATAGTGATAAATTATTCTATTGAGTGGTTTTAAAGTATAATTAGAATATATTTTTACCATTTCATCTAATGATGGTCATTATAATTAATTTCACTTTGAAATTGGACATAAACAATTGTCAATCTTTTGATATATATTGTTTCTTAAAAACACGCTATTTGTTGTGACAGCGGGAATTAATTATTAAATTAATTAATTCAACTTATATGTTTTTAATTTTTTAAAATAGACATCATTTTTGAACTAGAAAAATCAAATACAGCTTAGGGCGAATTTTTTGTATATTTCTGAAAAACTTCAATTTTTGATGAATAGTGAAACCACTAAGTGGTAGTTAAAAAACTAATTTTTCGTTTCAACGAAACTTTACCGCTTCTGTGAATTGAATTTCAAAAATCCAACATACATGGTTTTCATTAGTAAGTAAAATTTGGTTTAATGGGATGAAACTAATTTTTGATGAATAGTAACTTTTAAGTTTTATTAATCATGATTAAAGGTAATTAGTGTAATTTAAGGTAAATATAATGTTATAATAACATGAAATTACCTTTAAACTTGTCCTACCCTTATTGTATTAGTCATGGTCGACCAAGACAATCCATGGATCAACTTGGGGACCCCATGGAGCCACTTGGGTAAGAAAATGACATTAATAACTTTTTATTTAAAGTAAAAATAAAATTATCACAAACATGTGTTGTTTTACTAAAACAATTATTACATGGGGTTATATAAGTTACCTTTTAAATTATAAAAAATTATTTTAAAGATAAAAATATTTCCTAAATCATGGTAATTTTTTTATAATTTTTAGACATTAAATAAATTAAATTTTTTATGACATTATGATGATGCAGCGATTACCTCACTAATTAACGATTTAAATAAAATGAAAAGATAATGTAAAATCTAAGACTTACACTTGTAAAAAACCTATTGGATGAGTATATTTCTAATTCTTATCACCTTATCCTAGAAATATATAATTTTGAGACCTTTTAAATCCTAAAATCACTTCATAATAATGTAACATTTTGTGAGTTTCCAAGAGTGCCCCTCCTCTCCTCTTATAAAAGGACCCCACCTCTACCACCTCATTCACACAATAAAGCCATTTGGATCGGCCAAACTCTACCTAAATACTCTCTCCACTTCCCTCTATTACTCCTAGAAGCCTCACTTTTGGAAGAAGTCTTCCCAAGGAATCCTTTGGCTCAAATCAAAAAGAGTTACTCGATTTTAAGGTAATGTCTTCTCTTATGTTCTTTTGTTTTATTTTGCTTCTCCAACCCCTTAAACTATTTTTATTCATTTATTTTGTAACAAAAAAACTATCTTCAATATACTAGTATGTTTTTAGGATATGGAATTAATTTACATTTACACACACTTTCATCTAATGGTTAAAGAACATACTGTTTCTGTGGGTGGCGAATTACTGCCTCACGAAACGATGATTGTTCAATCTTCTTTTAACACCTCTCATGGTGTCCATTATGATGACACTATTTTTATATATGATGTATATTATTTTTATTTTTTCCTTATACTTATGTATTTTTCATTTATGTCATACCTTTATGGTTTCCATTATGGGTAAACGCGATATCTTTATTTTAGGAAGTGCGGACTACCACCCCCTCAAAGTGATTTGAATCGTTAATGCCATATGTGGGACATATAAAGGATGGAGTAAATGATATTATATATGATATTATACTGGAATTATAATATACCTTTATATCATTATGATTCCATTCCATTAAATATGAAATAGAAATGAAAGTAGCGTTCATGCATACGTACGGCTTACCGTCTCCATGAACGGTGCATTTCATTTCTTACCTATAAATGTTACATAATATTATGAATGAATGTATATAATGGATATATATGATATATATTTTATCTAAATCATGAATATAATTCTGTATATAATGGATATTTTACCACATGAACAACTTTTAATTATAAGAAGTTTATTTTTGACTCAAGTACCAAAGATCGACAAAACGACCGTTATTAACATAAATAATTACATAATGTTCATAACTTGGTAATAAGTGATATAAAAGGAATAATAAACTTGAAAAAGGTTCTTAAGCAATTATAAATTAACTCTAGTTTATTATTCAGGAGGTTAAAGAACGGTCGAGTCAAGTCGGACACAAAGTAAGGGAACTTCTTAACCTAATTTCCATTCTTTGGGTTAATCTCCTACTTTCAAATTATGTCATGATATTATTATGTCCTATCTTGTATTTGTACTTTCCTTATGTTTACTTATAGTGAATACACCTAATAGATCTATTTTATCTAAAAAAATGATCTTTGTAAGTGACTTCCTCTCAATCTTCTTTCATTGAGGCATATTTTGTTTTATACACAACTTTATTTTATACAGTGTATAAACCCCTTTGACTTTTACGTTTAATCAAAAGGAATATTTTTTATATGAATAATTTTACTAAATGACAAAAGGGAATGTTTTTTTGTCATACGTATGCGGTGACAACGACTTCTCGGCCACTGTGACCATTATTTGAGTTTCGGATTCCTCTACAAGCCATAACATTTTTTTAAATGAAAAATAAATACCAAGTTTTAATTTTCTTTTATTTTGGTATTGAAAATGGTTTTATTATATCAAGGTGTTGTATTGATATCTTGTTATTAAAATGTGGAAATTTTATGTTTCCTTTATGCATGTTTAATGTGATACGATTATGTTATGGTTTATGATATGTTTAAACCTTTTCATATAAAAAATGCATTTGACTTAATAAATGAAGGGTGGAGCCCACTAGAGCTCCTCGATGCATTGGTAGGTCTCATGAGACAAACTAGTGTCTTGGCACGAGGCCTTGAAAAAATTTTATTTGTAGTCTTGGCATGAGGCCTTGGCTACATGGTTATGATAGTCTGGCATTATGAATTCCATCACTATGAAAGTGGTTATTGATGTTTCAAGTGATTATTAAACTAGTAGAATATCCATGTGAATAAGTAAATGGAATTATTTAATTTTATTTTTTCCATATTATGCTGAAGTTCAAGTTTAAAAGGCTTTTGTTTTAGTTATACATTGCCTTAAATATTTATGTTTATTTATGAAAGTTTCCACTGTATTGTTATCCTTACTGAGCATCTGAGCTCACCCCCTTCAATGTTTTAATTTTTCCAGGATGTGATGAAGTATATCATGAATGACCTGTAGGGATAGTATGAGGGGATATGAAGACAGGATGTTTTTTTTATTTTTGTTTTACTTTATGATGCAATGTAAGACCTATGAATGTATCTAGTGTTTCCAAGGCTACTAAACTAATCGGTCTTTTGAGACTTGATCTTTTGTGATCATGCCAATGTTACGCAATAATGCACCGACTCTGGGTAATTGGGTTCGGGGCATTACAGTTGGTATCAGAGGCAGTTTAGTACTAACCTTGGAATCTAGATTTAGAAAAACTCTGATTAGAGCACATAGCCATAAGATATACTTTGAGGATTAGTATAGAAGAACTTCATATAATTTTGTTATTATAGAGATTTTGTGAGTTTTCCTAGAAATACATGCATGTCTGGATACGAGCAGGTAGAGGCGGCTCTGGCACAGATGTAGCTAGGCGTAAAACCTGAAAACACCGCTTTGATCTAGACTCGAACGAGAACTGGTGTACGACAACGGGCCTTGCTGCACTCTTGGTTATGACACTCCCTGGGGATTTGCTTAGGATAATTCTCATTTTCTTTACAAACCATTATGAAGGGTTTTTTAGTATATACTTCCTCAAAGAAAACATTTTTATGATTATAGTTCAATTTATGTTAAGTGTTTTACAACTATGGAATTATGTATTTTGATTCATAAAATGATCTAGTTTATTCCATTGTTTAGAAATTGCGCCTAGTGGGAGAAATGGAAATCATATCAATGCACGCACTCCATGTAGGGATTTCCCTCCTGCTCAAGATAATTATAGTGGAGCTGGAGATACAACTGGTGCCAATCAACTTATCACCATACTAGGAAAACTCACTCAGGTTATGAATAATAACCTTACTCGTATGGAGCACCCTGATTCGCAACGTGGAGGATCAATGTTAGACCACTTCATGAGGCAACAACCACCAACATTTAATGGGGGTACAAATCCATTAGTATCCGAGCAATGGATGAACTCCTTAGAGAAAATATTCCACACCTTGGGGAGTAGCGAAAGGGAGAAGGTTGTCATGGAATTTTACCGCCTCACTGGAGATGTCGATCAATGGGGGTCGCTGATTCAAAACACAAAGGAAGATGAAGAAGTATCAAGTATGTAATGGAGGGAGTTTAAGGAAATTTTCTTAGAAAAATACTTTCCACATGACCGTCGAGCAGATATGGAAAGGCAATTTCTGAGTCTGAGGTAGAAGGAGGATGAGAATGTCGCAAAGTATGAGGCTAACCTTACAAGGTTAGCGAGGCATGATCTAGATTATATATGTAACCCAAGAAGTAAGATTGATCATTTCTTTTATGGGTTAAAATCATTTCTCCGTCGAGAATTAGTCTCACAAACCTTCTCGTTGTATGAAGATATTGTCTTGTGTGCTATCAAGACAGAAAAGGAATTCTCTAAATCTTATGACTATAAAGCAAAGAAAGAGAAGAATAGATCTTCTGATTAATCTGGAAATGGAAATAAGGGGAAGAAGGGAAAAGTTAAATATCAGTCCTGTAGTAAATGTGGGAAGAAACACCTCAGTACTTGCTTGAAGGGGATGGGAGTCTGTTACAAGTGTGGTGAAAAAGGCCACCAAGCTCATGATTGCAAGGGAAAGAGAGTTTCTATCAATGTGGAATGATATAATTGTAGAGAGATAGGACATTATACAAATGAATATCCTAAGCGTCAGGGGAACTTACCTCAGAAGAGGCCAAGGGATCAAGGACAAGCTTTTGCTATCACTACTGCTGAGGTTGAAGCTCTGAAATACATGGTGGCAGGTAATTTAATGGTTTCCTCAAGTTTAGAAAATGCATTATTTTATTCTGGATCATCACATTGTTTCATATCATCCCAGTTTTCTAATAAAATTAGATATTTCCAATTTGATTTAACAAGAGAATTGTCAGTCAAAACTCCTAAGGGAAGTATCATTGCAATAAAGTTTTGTGAATTAGTCCCCATTAGAGCACATAAATGTTCTTTATCCACTAATCTCATTGTTATACCTATGATTGAGTTTGATATAATCCTCAGTATGGATTGGCTTTCGGACTATGATGCAAATATTTATTGTAAGAAGAAGGAGGTTATGATTTTTGATGATGATGACAAGGAACACCTTATCTTTAGAGCAGAATTGTCACCACCTAATTCTTATTTAGATCCGCCCCCAGTAGCTCAACTAAATTCAATTATTAGGGATGAAGAGAATGAAATGACTGAGGGTGAGGAAAGGAATTTTCAAATAGAGGATGTACCTATTGTGAAAGAATATATAGATGTGTTTCTGGAAGATTGACCTGGACATCCTCCAGAACGAGAAGTTGAGTTTTCCATTGATTTAATTCCTGGATCAATGCCTAAATCAAAGACCCCTTATAGAATGGCCACCATGGAATTAGTTGAACTAAATAAACAACTAGAGGAATTGAGTAATAAGGGATTTATTTGCCCTAGTGTTTCCCCATGGGGATTCCCTGTCCTTTTTGTTAAGAAGAAAGATGGATCTATGAGGTTGTGCATTGACTACAGGGAGATCAATGATATAACAATAAAGAACAAGTATCCCCTACCTTGCATTGATGATTTATTTGACCAACTCCATGGAGCTCAATACTTTTCAAAGATTGACCTTCGATCTGGATACCATCAGTTGTGTGTGAAGAAGGAAGACATTCCGAAGACAGCATTTCGAATAAGGTACGGGCATTACGAGTTTATAGTAATGCCTTTTGGATTGACTAATGCACCCTCTGTATTCATGGATCTAATGGATAGAGTTTTTTAGGAATATCTTGATGATTTTTTGGTGGTATTTTTTAATGATATCTTGGTATACTCCAAAATCTACAAAGATCATGAAAATCACTTGCGCATTATCTTGAAGACTCTTAGAAGGCATGAATTATATGGGAAGTTTAGCAAGTGTGAATTCTGGCTTCAGGAGATTTATTTTCTTTCCCATATTGTCTCTAAGGATGGAATTTCCATTGATCTTTCTAAGACCAAGGCAATCTAAAAATGTCCAGCACCAACGAGTATAACTGAGGTACGCAGTTTTATTGGTTTTGAAGGTTATTATCGACGTTTTGTCCAGAATTTTTCCCGATTGGCTAACCCATTAACGAAGCTCACATGTAAAGGGGTTAAATTTGTCTGGAAAAAAGAGTGTGAAGAATGTTTTGAAGAACTGAGGAGAAGATTAGTCAATGCTTCTATATTTACTCTACCATTGGTGAATGATGGGTTCGTTATTTATAGTGGTGCATCAATGAAAGGGCTTGGTTGTGTCCTTATGCAGAATGATAGGGTTATTGCCTATGTATCACGATAGCTAAAAATTCATGAGCAGAACTATCCTACTCATGATCTCGAGTTAGCTGCTGTAATCTTTGCCTTGAATATATGGATACATTATCTCTATGGTGAAATGTGAGATATATACCAATCACAAGAGTTTAAAATATTTTTTCTCGCAAAAAGAACACAACATGAGGCAAAGGCGATGGCTTGAACTACTCAAGGATTATGATTTCACGATACACTACCACCTGGGGAAGGCAAATAAGGTTGCAAATGCTTTGAGTAGAAAAGATCATGGAGTTTTGAACATTATGAGAGTGGAAATGGATCCTATTTTCATGTATCTAGTAAAGATGGATATGGGAATCACCATGGAGGGTGAAACATAAAAAAAAATTCAAATGGTTGCCAAACCATCTTTACTAGAATGGATAAAGTGTTCTCAGGCCGATGATGAAGAGTTTAAAAAGAAGATTAAAGCTGTGAATGATGGTCGATTGAGTGACTTTGTGTATGAAGATGGAATTTTTAAATTTGGGAGGAGACTTTGTGTTCCCGATATACCTAATTTAAAGAGGGAATTGTTGGATGATTCTCATAGTTCTAATTTCTCTATACACCCTGGGAGCACCAAAATGTATAGAGATTTAAAGGGAAATTTTTGGTGGGACAACATGAAGAGGGAGATTTCTGATTTTGTGTCAAGATGTATGGTTTTTCAACAAGTGAAAGCTGGAAGGCAACTGCTTGGTGGAGTATTGCAACATCTTTCTATACCTAAGTGTAAATGGGATAATATTACGATGGACTTTGTCATGGGACTACCAAAGACTCCTATAAGGAATGACACAATATGGGTCATTGTTGATCGTCTCACGAAGTCAGCACATTTTCTTGCTATAAGAGAAGATCTACCACTTGAACATCTATAAATACTATATATTAATGAAGTTGTGAGACTTCATGGAGTACCCCTGTCGATTGTCTCATATCTTGATCCCCGTTTTACATCAAGATTCTGGAAAAGTATTCAGAAGGCCTTGGATACTGAACTTTGTTTGAGCACTGCTTACCACCCTCAAATAGATGGGCAATCAAAACGAACTATTCAAACCTTAGAAGACATGTTGAGATCATGCTCACTTGACTTTTAGGGTATGTGGGATCAATATTTACCTCTGGTAGAATTTTCTTATAACAATAGCTTCCATTCAAGTATTCATATGGCACCATATGAAGCGTTATACGGAAAGAGATGTCGCACACCAACCTGTTGGGATGACTTTGGTGAAAGAAAACTTTTAGGCCCAGAACTGGTGGAGGAAACGATGGAAAAGGTGAAGTTAATCCAAAACCGCATCAAATCAGCTCAAAGTAGGTAGAAGAGCTTTGCTGACAACCGAAGAAAGGATTTGGAATTTCAGGTAGGAGATTATGTTTTCTTGAAGGTATCTCCATGGAAGGGAGTTATACGTTTCGGTAAGAAGGGTAAATTGAGTCCCAGGTACATCAGACCCTTTGAAATTCTAGAACGGATTGGGTTTGTAGCTTACCGTTTGGCAATGCTGCCAAGTCTCTCCAAAGTTCACGATGTCTTCCACGTATCATTGTTGAGAAAATACATGTCTGACCCAACGCATGTACTCACCTATGAGGAATTAGAACTGGAACCCGATCTGCCTTATTGTGAAGACCCCGTCAGGATTCTTGATACAAGAGAACAAGTGCTGAGAAACCGGACGACTCGTCTGGTAAAAGTTCTATGGAGAAACTATAAGATGGAGGAGGCAACGTGGGAACCCGAGGAACTTATGATGAAGAATCGCCTGAGTCTTTTTATACAGTGATATTATATGAAATTTTGAGGATGAAATTATTTGAAAGAGGGGAAAATGTAACACCCCAAGCTTCCACGGTATGCTTCTCTTTGAATAAAACAGTAGCGTGTGTTGTACGCAACTTCGAGTTCTAACACACACCACAACCAATCAAAGTAATCGTTATGAATAGTAATACCTACTTTTTGAAATTTTATAAATTTTATCTTTCAAGATGGACTTTATTTTTGGATTCGGAATATCGAATTTAGCCTTGGGTGAAATTTTGGAACTTTTCGGATAACTTTTATATTTTGATGAATAGTGAAAATTACTAAATTTTAAACTTTTTTAATCAACATAATTAATAGTGATAAATTATTCTATTGAGTGGTTTTAAAGTATAATTAGAATATATTTTTACAATTTCATCTAATGATGGTCATTAGAATTAATTTCACTTTGAAATTGGACATAAACAATTGTCAATCTTTTGATATATATTGTTTCTTAAAAACACGCTATTTGTTGTGACAGCGGGAATTAATTATTAAATTAATTAATTCAACTTATATGTTTTGAATTTTGTAAAATAGACATCATTTTTGAATTAGAAAAATTAAATATAGCTTAGGGTGAATTTTTTGTATTTTTCTGAAAAACTTCAATTTTTTATGAATAGTGAAACCACTAAGTGGTAGTTAAAAAACTAATTTTTCGTTTAAATGAAACTTTACCACTTCTGTGAATTGAATTTCAAAAATCCGACATATATGGTTGTCATTAGTATGTAAAATTTGGTTCAATGGGATGAAAATAATTTTTTATGAATAGTAATTTTAAGTTTTATTAATCATGATTAAAGGTAATTAGTGTAATTTAAGGTAAATATAGTGTTATAATAACATGAAATTACCTTTACACTTGTCCTACCCTTATTTTATTAGTCATGGTCGACCAATACAATCCATGGATCAACTTGGGGACCCCATGGAGCCACTTGGGTAAGAAAATGACACTAATAACTTTTTATTTAAAGTAAAAATAAAATTGTCACAAACATGTGTTGTTTTACTAAAACAATTATTACATGGGGTTATATAAGTTAACTTTTAGATTATAAAAATTCATTCTAAAGCTAAAAATATTTCCTAAATCATGGTAATTTTTTTATAATTTTTAGACATTAAATAAATTAAATTTTTTATGACATCATGATGATGCAGCGATTACCTCACTAATTAATGATTTAAATAAAATGAAAAGATAATGTAAAATCTAAGACTTACACTAATAAAAAACCTATTGTATGAGTACATTTAGAACCCTTATCACCTTATCCTAGAGATATATAATTTTGGGACCTTTTAAATCCTAAAATCACTTCATAATAATGTAACATTTTGTGAGTTTCCAAGAGTGCCCCTCCTCTCCTCTTATAAAAGGACCCCACCTCTACCACCTTATTCACACCATCAAGCCATTTGGATCGGCAAAACTCTGCATAAATACTCTCTCCAATTCCCTCTATTACTCCTAGAAGCCTCACTTTGGGCAGAAGTCTTCCCAAGAAAGCCTTTGGCTCAAATCAAAAAGAGTTACCCGATTTAAGGTAATGTCTTCTCTTATGTTCTTTTGTTTTATTTTGCTTCTCCAACCCCTTAAACTATTTTTATTCATTTATTTTGTAACAACACAAGTATCTTAAATATACTAGGATGTTTTTAGGAGATGTAATTAATTTACACTTACACACACTTTCATCTAATGGTTAAAGAACATACTGTTTCTGTGGGTGGCGAATTACTGCCTCACGAAACGATGATTGTTCAATCTTATTTTAACACCTCTCATGGTGGCCATTATTATGACACTATTTTTATATATGATATATATTATGTTTATGTTTTCATTATAATTCTATATTTTTCATTTATGTCATACCTTTATGGTTTCTATTATGGGTAAACGCGATATCTTTATTTTAGGAAGTGCGGACTACCGCCCCCTCAAAGTGATTTGAATCGTTAATGCCATATGTGGGACATATAAAGGATGGAGTAAATGATATTATATATGATATTATACTGAAATTATAATATACCTTCATATCATTATGATTCCATTCCATTAAATACGAAATAGAAATGAAAGTAGCGTTCATGCGTACGTACGGCTTACCGTCTCCAGGAATAGTGCATTTCATTTCCTACCTATAAATGTTACATAATATTATGAATGAATTTATATAGTGGATATATATGATATATATTTTATCTAAATCATGAATATAATTCTGGATATAATGGATATTTTACCACATGAACAACTTGTAATTATAAGAAGTTTATTTTTGACTAAAGTACCAAAGATCGACAAAACGACTGTTATTAACATAAATAATTACATAATGTTCATAACATGGTAATAAGTGATATAAAAGGAATAATAAACTTGAAAAAGGTTCTTAATCAATTATAAATTAACTCTATTTTATTATTCATGAGGTTAAAGAATGGTCGAGTCAAGTCGGACATGAGGTAAGGGAACTTCTTAACCCAATTTCCATTCTTTGGGTTAATCTCCTACTTTTAAATTATGTCATGATGTTATTATGTCTTAGCTTGTATTTTTACTTTCTTTATGTGTACTTATAGTGAATACACCTAATAGATCTATTTTATCAAAAAAATGATCTTTGTAATGGACTTCGTCTCAATCTTCTTTCATTGAGGCATATTTTTTTTATACACAACTTTCTTTTATACGGTGTATAAACCCCTTTGACTTTTATGTTTAATCAAAAGGAATATTTTTTATACGAATCATTTTACTAAACGACAAAAGGGAATGTTTTTTTGTTGTACGTATGTGGAGACAATGAATTCTCTACCGCCGTGACCATTATTTGAGTTTCGGATTCCTCTACAAGCCATAACATTTTTTAAAATGAAAAATAAATACCAAGTTTTAATTTTCTTTTATTTTGGTATTGAAAATGGTTTTATTATATAAATGTGTTGTATTGATATCATGTGATTGAAATGTGGAAATGTTATGTTTCCTTTATTCATGTTTTATGTGATACGATTATGTTATGGTTTATGATATGTTTAAACCGATTCATATAAGGAATGCATTGGACTTAATAAGTGATGGGTGGAGCCCGCTATAGCTCCTCGATGCATCGGTAGGTCTCATGAGACAAACTAGTGTCTTGGAACAAGGCCTTGACAAAATATTATTTGTATTCTTGGCACGAGGCCTTGGCTATGTGGTTATGATAGTCTGTCATTATGCATTCCATCACTATGAAAGTGGTTATTGATGTTGCAAATGATTATTCAACTAGTAGAATATCCATTTGAATAAGTAAATGGAATTATTTCATTTTATTGTTGCCAGATTATGCTGAATTTCAAGTTTAAAAGACATTTGTTTTAGTTATACATTGCCTTAAATGTTTATGTTTATTTATGAAATTTTCCGCTGTATTGTTATCCTTACTGAGTATCTGAGCTCACCCCTTTCAATGTTTTAATTTTTCTAGGATGTGATGAAGAATATTATAAATGACCCGTAGGGATAGTATGAGGGGATATGAAGACAGGAAGTTTTTTTTAGTTTTGTTTTACTTTATGATGTATTGTAAGACCTATGAATGTATCTAGTGTTTCCAAGGCTACTAAACTAATCGGTCTTTCAAGACTTGATCTTTTTTGATCATGCCAATGTTACGCAATAATGTTCCGACTCTGGGTAACTGGGGTCGGGGCATTACCCATATCCTTGGATAAATCCCTAGAGTATCCTAGTGACCCTTCCAAAATTTAAACACAAAATTTGGATCCTTTTCCAAGACAATGGACTTTATTACTCCATTAATCCTAATAACTTCACTCATATAAATCTTACCAAGTTTAACAACTAAAAAAATTTCTCAAATGGGAAATAAATTCCTTTATTTTATAATTTTATCCACCTCTACCCAAATATCATCATTATATATGGTTATTTCAGTAATCCAATCACAAAATAAATTGAAATATCTTCCCATTTTTATATTCGGATAGGTAATGGATGATAAAACCCTATCAGTTATTGATGCTCAAACGTTAAATATAGACAATTAAAACATAGATAAATAAATTGTTCAATATATTTCTTTAGTACTAACTACCATAATTGGTTTTTTATGTCATGATACATTTTAGTAGCTCTTAGATACACTACTCAACTCAAATAGTGAAAACAAATTCAAAACTTCTTTCTTCAATTCTGTCACAAACATGTTTAAGTGCTTAATTCATAGTTGTATTGAGTTGGTTCATAAAAAAATGGTATCAAATCCTAGTTTCTCAAGATTACCTAGGTTTCAAAGAACACAATATTATTTGGGTTGTTTGGTTGACTGGGGATACAATCATCAGAACTAGATAGTTAGGAACATGAAGAGTCTAGCTAGATCTTACCCATTCTTAACCTCAATTTTTCATGGGATGTCGGGTTATAAGTCTTGGATTGTGAGTTTTCCATGTTTTTTTTTTGGTGTGTTTTGGTTAAAGTGGAAGGTATTTTTGGTTATTTGATGTATTTATATGTTCTAGGGATAATAATGGGTGTCAAAATAAAATCATGTGGGGACATCACACGGCTAAGAAAACCAAGTATAAACTGAGTTCATGGTTAGATATGACTTATTGTGGTGGTTTTACAATTAGAACATGGTCTGCTAAACCATTTTTCCAAGTCATGAACAGGCATTAGTTTTTCCTAGGGATGTTTATGTGTTAATTATTATTATTAATTGAGTATCAGTTGGTATTTTGTAATTATATGGTTGGTTTTAAAAGTAAAAAAAATATCTTTGGGTTTTAAAATTTAATGAATGGTTTTAATGGTTAAATTTAATTTTAAAATGAAACATTGAAATTATTATAATTTTAAATGTTATAATTTAAAATGGGTTCAGTTTTTAAAAATGGGTAAATTATTTTCATAAATTAACATATTGATTTTTTAAATAGTTTTTAAGAGGGATATTGGGGATTTCAAAATTTAAAGTGGGTGATTTTGAATTCATTTTTAAAAAGATATTTTTATTTTTTTATGATTTGGTTCTTTGAATTGGGATATGGTTTAATCCTATTGGATAATAATATTAGAATTACGGTTCACTTCTGGATGGGTAAGTGTTTACAGTGGTGTAGTTATTAAGTTAGCTTTTTGTTTCTCTTTGTTACTTGAATTATGTCTCCCAAAAGAGTCTTGACCATATTTATTTCTAGAAGATCATATATTAAAAGTTTTTAAGTTGATTAGGTCTCAGGTAGATTCTTGTCAATTTTACCTCTATAGGTTTCCTCTCAGTTGTTTCATAGGGAATGTGAAATGTTGAGCTTTTCCTTATGAATTGTTCATTGGGATGGGTATTTTGATGGTATCATGTGTTTATGGTTATGGTGAGTTTTATCTTGGTCCTAATGGGCATGGTAGAAACCTTTCGGATGTGTTTCAAGTAATTATAACATATATTGGACCAGTTGAGTCCATGAACTGACTGGTTTTGGGTTGATTTTATTGGGATCTCTTGGGGTTGTGTCCTGGATAGGAGGTCCTGGGTTACCCATTCCCCTTCTTTGACCTGGGGATAGAGACATAATATTTTTATGGGGTATGTTTTTGGTATACTCCTCCTCACATTTCATTCTTAGTTAGAAGGGAGATGGTGAGTGGATTGATAGTTATTATATTGGTTTTTTTAGAGTGCTTCTGAGTTTGTGTTTTATTTTGTGACTATTGATTTCTTATGTCTGTCTAGAAAGTAAATGGTAGTTTTAGGATATTAAAAATGTATGTTTGATTAAAGTTTTTTATTTGATTCTATTTAGTTGAGGGTTTTAGTTTTGGTATAGTGACTATTTTAGAATATTTTTTTCTAATTGATCCACCATGGGAGACCCGCATTGGGTATCCTTTTCTTGATTTTCTCATTTGGGTGGTCGTGTGTGAGTTTGGTTTAAGGTATATTGATTTTTTTAGGTATTAATACACCTTCATTTGGTTCATTGATCTTTTTTGTTTCATTTTGGTAATGGAGATAGATTTTATCAGGATGATTTTTTTTGATTCAGTAGAATTTAGAGATCTTTTCATGGTTTGATTATCCTTTTAGATTGATCTTCCTTGTTAGGAATGTCAAGTGTGACCTATGGAGTTATGAGTCTCACTAAGTGTGGTAGTTCCATTTTGTTTTAGAATGGTTTAAAGGTTATCATTTAGAAAGTTTCTTTTTTCAGATTGGAATTTCTTATCCTTTTTAAATTTGTCTTCAATTCGGTGACTTTATGAGGAAAGAAAATATTATGAGGGGGATAATTTTCACACAAGGCCCATTTTTCCCTTATTTATTTATTTATTTATGATTTTATTCTTTTCACCTCATGTTTTAGGCTGATTTCAGTGAATATTTCAAAAAAAATAGTTTCAATGTGGGTCGAATGGCTAGCCCGAATGGTTACTAGTAGCCATGTGGAAATCGTATAAATTTTTGCAAACTTTATCAAATGAATTTTCCATAGTTGGTAAATGTTTTAGAAAACCATGTGGAAAAATTTTTAAATATCCAAGTGAGTCCAGTGAGGAGCACACGGTTGGCATATGGTTTAGAAAACTATTCATAAAAACCCTTTTACCTACCCAATTTTCATAAATTTTATTTCCCAAATTCACCCTCATGAAAATTAAAACCCACTCAGGTCACTCCCCATCCCAATCTATAAATATCTTGACCCTATTAGCCCAAAATTTGGGGTTATTTTATTACATTAGCGTTAGATACAAGTAATTACATCCCAAAGGATTGAATAGTTTAGTAGTTACAAAATTGAATATCACATTACAATTAAGAATTTAAAATACAACATTGTTGTTTCTTTGAGAATGAAATTATTCCCTTAAGCATATCCCTATATATAAATTATAATGAACTTCTTGGAATCCTGGGGAAAGGAAACATACAAAAGTTCTGATCTAAGATTCTTAAAAATAGTATGTGTATAGTAGAAGCAGTCATGAATAAGTAAGGACTAAAAAATATGGAAAGTTAAATATCTTAAAACACATTCCATTTAACCAATAACTTGAGTGTGGAAGAATAATATGGCAAGACTAAATAATGATCAAATAATTCCATATAAATAATCACATGACAATGGAACTTATAAATGGATATCATAACTAATAAAATAATCAAATTTCCATCAATAAATAATATCAAAAATATTAAATGAATAATTTAAAATATCATAAACATACCATAAAGGCCTCATTCAAATATATCTTATATAAATTGGTAATGTCTTGAATAAATACCCAAGCTAGTTGTCTCATGAGACCAACAGATTAATCTAGGGGATATAGTGATCCCTACCTATCACTTACTACATCTAATGAATCCCATGTATGAAAGGGGTGAAACATAATAAATGTAAATATTCATATTGAAAAAAAAAATATCATATCAATTGTTAATATTTTCCCCAATCAATAAACATAATCATAAACCGTCCATATTAATATGAAGAATAGTGTCAAAATAAAACATCCCCTATCAAACTGATTAAAAAACATCTAAATAAATAAAAAATATGGTATCATTATTATGTATCCCCATTTTAGAATAATTAAAATAATGGTTTTGTCTTTGATAAATTGAAATACCATAAAAATTTCATTAAAACATTCTTGAAGAAAATAACCTTTTCACTTTCCAAATAAATTTTAAAAAAACTAAAAAATTATAGAATATTAAGAAAAAGATTTTATTTGAAAATAATCATATTAAATTTCAATGGAATTTTCAAATCAATGATCATTCATGATGATGGTAAATTCAGTTCATGTAGAGTACATAAAAAAAATATTCCTTTCACATTTTTGGTAAAAAAAATAAAAAGTACCTTATTTGGAAAACAATATAAAGACACCCTTTAAGCTATTTTTTAATAAGTAAAACATGGGTAAAAATTAATTTTAACAGTCATATTAAAATATTAAAAACATTTTTGAAAGCTTTTTTAGGAAACATTAATATGCAAGAGGAATGTTCCCAACCGAGTAGAAAAATAGTATCAGTTTTCCTTAAAAACATTATTTTTTGTATCTTGAGTACTTAAAGAGAGGAAGTTGAAATGAAAATAAAAAATATATAATAATAAATATGGTATAATAAAATATATTAGGTTTAATATAGAAATATAAAATTATTTCCCCAATGGTGACATAAACATAAACAATCCTAAATAATGATGAGATTGTGAAATAAACCCTTACCATTGAGGTAACTTTTGAATCATAACCCACATGAAAGAAATAACTTAAAAAGAATAATTTAAATACCCTAAATATATATATATATATATATATTCTAGATATAAAATATCAAGTAGGTAGTATACACACTACACAAAATAAAAAAATGGTGAATATGTCAAATGTCCCACAGAAGTAAAAGTGAGATGATAAATCCTTAACTCGGGTCTGATTTCCTTCATACATTTTCAAAATCAATATATAATAAAAAATAGACTTATTTTATATATATTAAATATCTATATTCATATATATCATAACAGATATGATTTACTTATAACTTTTTATCACATGTTTACTGATAATTATGTATTAAAATTACTATTTTGTGTTATAACTGTTTCAAATTTCATGTTTGTTTTTGTTTTATAGTTTTAGTAATTATAATTAGATCATGGTTATATAATATATATAATGTTAATATTGATTTAAATATAATATATATTCATTATATAAATATTTATATTCATCCATAAAATTTATAGAGAGAAAAATGAATTACACTATTGATGGTGATGGTAGGTCGTACCTATGCATGAACGTTGTTTCCATTTTTTCAAATAATGTAAAGAAAGAAAGATAAATAATATTTAAACTTTAAATAATCATTATTATATCTTATATATCATATATATTCATTAAATTTATCCATATTAATATCTATTTTTAAAAAATGAAAAATGTATCACATCGCTTCATGGAGGCGGCAGTCCACACGTACGCACAAGCGATGTCATCATTTTCTAAAAAATTAGAAGTTAAGAAGGTCTGTATTATATTATAATTCAATAAGTATAATTATATCATAAATATGAAATTTATAAACTAAATCCATAATTATATCCAAACATGAGAGATGTTAATAGAAAAAAATTTACATCGGTTCGTGATGCAGTAGTCTGTCATACACACAATCGAAGGTTTTGTTTCCCATTTGATGGAAGTGGATGTCAATTTTGGTTATTATATTAATATAATAACATATTATTATATTTAAGATACTATTTTCATTATTTTATCATATTTTTAAAATATTTTAATGGGGTATATGAAGAAATAAAAAAGAAGACGCATGGTTAAGAATTATACCTGATCTCTAGAGAACCTCTTTAGAATTATGCCTAAATCATTACTACAATGGATTTATAATCAAAAAAAGACTCTATTTCATGTTTAGGGGTGTAAGGAAAGTATTTGAGAAAGTATTATCTAAATAAATTTCTTTTATGTGTGGATTTGAGAGGATATGGGGTGTCCTTTTATAAGTGTGGGAGTGGAGCCACTTGGAAACCAATTGGAAATTTCTTAAAAGAATAAAAAATGATAGTCATTACAAAGAAAAATAATTAAAAATGACATTAGATTCAAATTTTGGATATTATAAGGTCTAAATAATTCTATATAATGGGATTTAGGAAAGTTTAATTGGGAAATTTTCCCTTATCTTTTTTTTAACACCTGGCAAACTCGTTTTAACCTTAACTACTGTAATTAAATTTTACTATTTTTTCTATTCATTATGAAAATAATAAGTTGAAATTTTTATATACTATTAATTATTCTGATTAAAAAATCATAATCAATTTTACTAAATTCAATTTATATAATTAGTATATTTAAATTTAAAATAAAACCCACAAACACATCAAAAAAGTGGTTTTCTAAAGAAAATCTTTTTTAAGTATGCAAATTTTTTATATCAAAATTCAATATAAAATTGATCCTAATAAAATTAATTAGATTAATTATAATATATTTTAATAATTTTATTTTTAAAATAATTTTAAACCAAAATTTAACATTTTAAAGAATTTAAAAAACAGCAGTTTTCAATAAAAATCAGTATTTTTCACTATTTTTTGAAAAATTAATCCTTTCAAAAAATTAAAAAAAATTAACTATAACATAATTTTGAAATGGTTATTTAAAAATTAACTTCATTTTTTAACATATATTTTCTAATATTATAATATATTAATTTTAAAAATAAGTTTGTAAAAGGTGATAAAACCACTTTTTAGAGAAATAATTTTTTAAACATAAAACTAGATTTATTATTATATCATGATTAGAAAAATATTAAATGAATGATAAAAAAATTATTGAATATAGAATAAATATATTTCATTAAAATAATTCATAATTAGTGATTAATTTAATTTATTAAAATAAAAATACATTTTTTGCAAAAAAATAGTTTTTAGAAAGACATTGCCTTTAATTTAAAATGATTTTTATTTTCATTTATAATCAATTTATAACCAATGAATTTATTTTATACATGTTTAAACCTTATAAATTTCAAAATTTATTTATTCATATTTATACTCATCATTTTAACAACTAATTTTTGACGATATACTATATTATGGTTTATTTAGACTCAGGGTTGTGTCTATCGCAAACTGTTTAAGTGATTGAAATTATTTTAAAATGAATATATCATAAAATATTAAGGTGTAACATTATTCCATCCTTCAATAAAATTCATCTTCAATATTATCATAATGCCACCTCTTTAAAATATTTGGGTAGTTCTTCAGCACAATTTCTTCAAGTTCCTATGTCTCTTTTCTATCTTATGATTTATCCAAAATTCATTTACTAGCCGAGTTATTTGATTCCTCAAAACATGTTCTCTAGTGTCCATAATCTTGATAGGTTATTTATAGTAAGAGAGATAAAGTGACAATTCTATTTATTCATAAGTGATAACATGCATTGGTTGTGGCATGTACTCCCTTAACAATGATATATTGAATACAACATATAATTTAGAGAGACTTGATGGAATTACCAAATAGTAACCCACAACTCAAATTATTTTTTGGATTTTAAAAGGTTGGTGTGCCTAGGGATAAATTTCCCTTTCTTACCAAACTTTATAACACCCTTCCAAGAAGAAACATGCAATAAAATGTGATCTTCCACTTAAAATTAAAAATCCTTCCTCTGGTAATCAATGTAGCTATTTTTTATTCTTTGAGTTGATTTGATATGGATTTGGATTGTCTTTACCTTTTTCGTTATCTCCTCTACAAGTTTTGGACCTATAGGATTCATTTCACCAACTTCATCCTAATAATTTGGATTACGGTATTTGTTTCCATATAATGCTTCATATAGCACAATCTTAATAATTCACTGGAATCTATTGTTGTAGTGGAACTCTAAAAAGGGTAAATACTGATCACATATACCTTTAAAGTTAATAGATAATGTCATCAATATGTCTTATAATGTTTGAGTAGTCCTTTTATTCTTTCTATTAGTTTTCAGGTGATAATTGGTGCTTAAATGAAGCTCGGTATCAGGATCCTTCTAAATACTTTTCTATAATTTCCATATAAATCATGGATCATGATCAAACACAATTAAAATAGGTGCACTATTAACTCTTAAAAATTCATTAATATATATTTTTTCAAGTAATTCAAGAGATAAATCTTCTCTTATTGTGAGTAAAATATTTTTCCAAAAAGAGTTCCTCAAAATCCTTTTGTTACATACTCACAATTTCCTCCTCATCCTTAGTGTTTTGAATCAATGACTATCATTGATATGCATATCCTGAGACATGATAAGATACCATTACAACCTTCTCCCTTTCATTACTTCCCAAAGTGATAAATATCTTCTCTAAGTAAATTTATCCATTGTTTAGCTAAACATGGATTCATAATTTCATTGAACAATAGAGGTTTCTCACACAAGAAGCGGTCTAACATTGTTACATTGCAATGTGGATCAGTAAGCTTCTCTAAAAAGAAAAGGTTATTAGTCATAAACCAATTTAGTTTCATCAATATAGTTATAATTTTCATCTCCACCTAAAGATCCCAATCAAGCTTTATAATCTTTCTCATGAGGTAAATCCCTATATAGATTACATGAATTGATACAGTTCTCATTCCTTTAATTAGGAATAGTTTCAAAAAAATCATACACTATATTTGATTATAAATTTATGAAATATATTGTATAACCCCATAACTAGTGAAACACTTTACATAAATTGAAAAAGTTATATATAGATAATCTCATAATCATAAACATAGTTACCTTAGAAGAGTTTTCAAATCAAAAAAATGTTTTCAAATCCTTCATAATGGTTTGTAAAGAAAATGTGAATTAACCCAAGCATATACCTCAATAATGTCAAACCAAGAGTACAGTAATGATTGTTTTCATGCACCAGGTGAAGATGGAGTCAAATCCTAATGCTCCCTTTTCAAAGTAATTGTCCATAGGTATAACTGTTCTTGATCTATATCTACTTATAGTATCCAAACAATGATGTATTGCTAGGAAATTATCATAATATATATCTTACTAAAACTTTAGGATGTTATCCTATCCATAGACTTGCCCTAAAATTTGATCATAAATTTATGATCTATAATCTATTTTTTCCAAAATCTAGTTCCTAATATTTCTACTAAACTTCCTCAGATGCCAACTATAAAGTCCCCAACCCTTGTAACCTAGAATCAGTGGTTACACTATTAAATTTTCATAATATAAAAGTGATTATATCCCAAAATATTGAATATTTTATTTTGATGGTCCTCCCTTGTAGAACGCGCCACCATTTGAAATTTCTCCACCTGTGCTGATGTTCTCTCCCCTCTCAGTCGCACCCTCTTAACTCTCTCCAGTGGTGAATGATCCTCCTCTGCCTCCCTTCATTACTCCCCCCTTCATTGAACCTCTATATTTACAACCTCCAGGTGCTCCAGTTCCAAATCTGAAAGGCCACACTTTGAATTAAGTGACTCTTCACCAAGTTTTTCCAACCTCTTCCTATCTCCCACCATTCCCTGAGATACATTTGGGTGATATCTGTATGGATTCAGTGGATGGCTCTCCTTTGATCAATTTTTTCCTATAATCCTTTGAGTTGGTTATTTAACTCCATAATTGGATGTTTATAGCTCGTTTTGTATCGTAAAAACCCCACATACCGTATTTTCATAATTTTTTTTATCATGGGTTTTGAAGGCTCTGACCCATGTCTCCATCCTCAATAATAAGGCCTTATATGTGGTACTTGACTCCTGGGAGGATTTTGTGAAGGCATGGTCTCAGAGCCTGTGCTTGGTTAGAAAATAGTGGTTTAAATTATTATAGTGGTCTATAGATGATCACTATGGCCACAACTCCTCTCAATATATGGTATGGCTGAATCTTTTGGGACCCCCCCCCCTTTCTTTCCACAACTATTATTTCCTTCGTGGTATAGGAGATACTCTCTATGCTTTTTATTGTGTGGATGAACGTATTCTTCATATCCAAGAAATGGGTGTGGAAAGGATAGGTGTAGAAATGTAATTATCCCACCGACTCCCTGCCCATATTTTTCTTAATGCTAGAGATGATATTTATGGGTGACAGCTTCTAGTGTATCTCTCTCCAGCTCACTTATGTATAGTTTTTTGTTTACATGGGAACTCTCTTTATATGTTTCAGAAGTAAAAATATCAACCGTCAACCACTCACCATAAACTTTACACAACATCATACCCCCACTCACATCAGAGAAGTTAAGTTTTGACTAGGGTGGTCCCCAGATCCTCCTATGAGGCAGTTGGTACTTCCCCCTAGTAGATTTTCCCAACTCCTCTTGTTTTGTAGTATTTTCCTTCATTTCCCAATCCACATTCAAAGGAGACGATTTTGGATCTTTAACTAAATTCTTTTACTACTATGGTTTTTTATATCCCCCTCCTTTCCTACATCTAGGTTTTGAATTACTGACCTCTTAATTGTTGGTTCAATATTTATCTCTATAGAAGATGTCAACTGTATGGGAAGATCTCCCTACTGGTAAAGTGAAAGATCTCCTTCTTTATCTAATTTTATCCCCATGCAGTGCTTCTACTAAAAAATCAAACCAAATATCCATGTCCAATACTTATAGTGTTTTATCTCATATGGACTCAAAAATGGATCCTAGTATGTTTTCTCCTCCTTATAGTGGTGCTCGTACTAGAGCTCGGGCCAAGCGGGATAAAACCTCTTCTCCATAGGTTTTATTGTGATTTTCTGTGTAGGGGACCAAAGTCTGTCACCCCTCTCTTTGATGATTTTTTTTTCTTATTGGGAATTTCCAAGGCCTATGGAATGGGTTATAATAGACTTTATGGCATATGAGATTCATCATAATAATTTTGTGATGGTTTTAGTCCTTGAACACAAGCAACACACTTATAAGATTGGAAACTTATCCTACAAACTTTGTCTTCATGATTTCTTGCATGGTGACCCAATAAATCAGCACATATGGATTTTTTGGAATAACTATCTCTCTATTGATCATATTTCTATCTTAGATCAACAAATATCTATAAGGATCAGGTCTGACAACTCAACCTACTTCTTATCCATTTTTTATGAAAAATGTGATGTAAGGGAAAGAGATATGCTATGGTTGGATTTAAGCAACATCAATCCAAGTGAAGAGACTTGGATTGTGGGTGGAGATTTCAACTCTATACTTGATCCTTTAGAAAATAAAGGAGGGTGGTCTACCCATTGAGACATATGAAAGCCTTTGTGAGCTTCTCATCACAAAACGAACTCCTAGATATGGGGTTCATAGGGTACAGGTTCACTTGATGCAACAATAAAAAAGGAAAATGATGCATCTAGAGTCGGCTCAATCAATACTTGAAAAACCTTTATATTATTTCCTCCTTCTCAAATGACAATGTTAAGAACCTGGTTCAAGTGCACTCCAACTACACCCTCATTCTTATTACCCTTGATGTTAGTAAGACTCATGGTGAAAGATTATTTTTCTCTAGTCATTGGGGAGAGGACCATGACTTTCATCAAGTGGTGATATCATCCTAGAATAAAGACGTGGTTAATGTTTCTTGGGTGGGGTTTTAAAAAAACCACAAAAATATTTATGGAGGACCAGCACAGTTGTGATAAGAATAATCTCTCTCAGTCCCTTGTCTTGGTTTTTCTTAAGACAGATATTGAATAGGTAGAGTTAGAACTTGAAAATTGATGAGATGATGATCTTTTCAGTAATTTGGTTGGCATGAATAATTGTTTGGGTGACTTTCTTCTTGAAAATTAAAGGGTCATTAGAGAGAAATCAAGGGTGAAGTGGATTAATTAAGGTGATAAAAACACAGCCTTCTTTTAGGCTTTCATCAAAGAGAGAAATAGATACCATGATCTAAATATTATTCTTGAGGAATAATCATTCTCCAATGATCCCAAAATGGTTAGAGGTATGGATATATCCCATTTTAATTCCTTAATTGTATATACTAACCCTCTCATGAAAAAGTTATATCCTAGTGGATGTGCTAAAAAAATGTATTCTATTTATAATGTTATTTCCCATGACATAAATGGTTTTTTTGAGAATATTCCAAATGAATAGGAAATCTAGGTAGTGGATTCCTCCCTCAACTTTTCTAGTGCCTCAGGCCCAGACAATTTCTAATGATCTTTTTATATTATTTCCTAGAATATCATTAAGAAAGAGATGGTGGAAATCATATAAAATTACTTCCAATGAGGGAACTTTCCTTGATTGGCATGTTCCACCACGTTAATCCTTATTCTAAAGGTTAAAGACCCCAAATCTTTGAAACAATTCAGACCTATCATCATATGAAACTTTCCCTAAAAAAATATTGCTTATGTGATCACCTGAATATTAGAAGTTCACATCCATATATGGGTTTTAGATTAGCAACAAGGCTTTATCTGTGGGTGATCCACTCAAACTACCATTTCCATGGTATAAAAGACGGTGGGTGACATTAACAGAAATGTACCAGGATCAAATATTTACTTCAAACCTTATATGGATAAGGAACATAATAGGTTTTAATGGAGATTCATCATTAGAGTCATGAGATTAATGGGATTATCCATGTGGGTGACTGACTTGTTATTCAAATGCATCTGGTATCTATGGTTTTCTATGACATTCATGGGTAAAATATATAGATTTTTTGAATATGTTCAGAGGTTAAGGTAGGGGATCCCCTATCCCCCATTATGTTCATTTTGATGCAATACTCTTTTAGAAAATATTTTAATAAATGTAGAAATGATGTTCGTGTTCATCCCTTCATGTGTGGACCCAACATTAGTGGTATTTATCACCTCTTCTTTGTTGATGACCACCTCCTTTTCACCAACGGTAGTAGCAGTTCAATTCAATAACTGAAAGGAGTCCTTAATAATTATTGTAAATTGAGTGGGTGTCTCATTAATAGAGAAAAATAAGTTTCTATATATTAATATTACGTTCATATAGAAGGGGAAAGAATCGAAGAAAATCTAGGGGTCTCAATAAGGCATTTTCCCATGGATTACTTTGGGGCTCCAATTTCACTAGGTAAGATCTGAATCTACCAATTTGATGGTATTGTTGATAAGATTTTATCTCGCGTTATAAATTGGAAGAATCATTTTATTTCCTTTGGAGTGTGCATCTCTCGGGTTAACATCGTCTTAACATCCATTCATATGCATGTTTTGATGACAACCATAGTTCCCAATACGGTCATTCATAACATTGTGAATATTTTAGTTAGCTTCATTTGGGATTCCCAAGCGGAAGAGAGATACCAATGGGCATTATGGAACATATAATCCCATGATGCTGAGGATAGTGGTATCAATATTAGAAGAGTCTTAGGAATTATGGATCTTCTTAAAGAGAGAATGGAATGGGATACAATGGCTAGGCATTCTATGTGGCCAAATTTTACATCTAAAAATTATGGTCCATGTTTAGATCTCATAGGTGGAAAGATTTCCAATATTTAGGATATCACTTGGGGGGATCATCCACAAGATCTAGAAAATTTTGAAATGGATTGTGGGGGAAGGCTCAATTAACTTCTGGAAAGACAATTGGGTGGGAAAAATTTTGGGCTTCCCTGGTTTCCCTACACCAGATATCACCTTCTCCCAAGCCATCAAATTCTCTACCTTCATGAAATATGTTCCCAATCACCAAACATAAGAGTTTTATTATGGTATTTATATCTTTAATAAACCAGATATACTTATATTCACTACTTATTCATCATACTTCTTCTCCCCTAATGTTTATTGTTGTTTGTTACACATGAACACTAGCAATGATACATGGGGTGGTTTGTTGTGGTGTAAAGAAATTCCTACCAAGCAAAATTTTCTAACCTAGTGTATTTGTAATCATGATCTTCCAACTGATGATAGAGTTCAAAGAAATGGTATTAACATGGTCACTAAAATCTCATTATGTTTCTCCCCAAATAAATAGATGGCCACCCATATTTTCTATGAAGGCAATTGGGCTTCTGCAATCTGGAAAATACTTAGCATTTTATCTGGGTGTAATTTCTAGGGTCAGTCAAGTGATATGTTCTTCTAGTGTTGGTTTCAAAGCTCATAAAAAAAATACACAAAAAATAAATGATTAATTAATGCTCTTTGTAGTGGGATATAGGATTCTTTGGTCTGGTTGTAATAAATCCAAACATACAGGTATCCTTCTTTCTCGGCTGGTGGTGAAGGTTAAATCCCGGTCACTCGTTGTGGTGTTGTCTCCCCTTCTCAAACACTACGACTGTGATCCTTCCTTACGTCGACTCACTGAAACTCATAATGTGAGGATCACGACTCCCCTTTTTACTACCCAAGGCAACTCGGTTAGATGCTTTCTTTCTGAACACTTTCTTAAATTGAATATTGATGGATCTTGTATACAGGGTTGTATGCAGGGAGGTGGGGTGGTCCATGACCATAATGGATTGTTTATTTTTTTCCTTCAGTATATGGCATGGTCAAGGTGATTCTATCATGGGGTAGGAGGTGATATTGCTCAAATGGATGAAATTGTTTCATTCTCATGCTATTATCCTAAATCAGGTGGAATCTGACTCTTTGATTCTCCTCAACTCTATCAAAGGTTTGATCTCTACCCCATGTACTATCACATATATTTTTCATAAATATAGAAAGATTTTCTCTGGTAACAATAATATCACTCACACTTAGAGTGAGGGAAACATGGTCGTGGAATTCTTGGATTATTTGAATACTTATGATAACCCGTTCACCATCTTTAACTGTATTGGGTCCCTTCCCTCTGAGTGCATGAATCTGGTTCAGGTCTATTCCCTTTATCTTCATTACATCAAACCTCTGTAGATTATTTCAGGTGATCCCCCCTTCCTTTTAACAAAAATTCCTAAATTTTTATGGATGGAATATTTTAGTAGTCTTGTTAAACTAGATACATACTTGAATCTCACATTACACTTGAAAACATAAAATACAATATTGTAGTTTCTTTGAGAACACCATTATTCCTTCAGCATATCCTTCCATATCAATCAGAATACATTTCCTAGAATTCTATGGAAAGGAATCATAAGAAATGGATAAACTCATATGATCAGAAAGGGTATGTGTACAGCAAAAACTATCCTGAATAAATAAGTCATAACCAATATGTAAAGGTAAATATTTGAAAACACATGTCATTTAACCAATAAATTGAGCTCGAACAATAATATGTAAAGACTAAATAATGATCAAATAATTCCATATAAATAATCCCATGACATTTAAACTTATCCAAGGATATCATAACTAATAAAATAATCACATAGACATCGACAAAAAATATCATAATGAAGAAATTCATAATTTAATAAATCATAAACATGCCATGAATGCCTTATTGAAATATATATTACATGATTGGTTAAGGCCACGGCTAAATAACCAAGCTAGTTAGTTTGTCTCCTGAGACCCGTTGATGCATAGAGGGGTTATATTGGTACCCACATATCACATAATAAGTACAATGAATTAGTTATATAAAATGGGTGAAACATAATCATTGTAAATATTTTTATTGAAAAACTAGAAAACAAAATGTAAATATTTCCTCCGATCAGAAACCATCCAAAGTAATATGAAGAATGGTATCAGAATATTACATCCCCAATCAAATTGATCATAAAACATCTAAATAAATAATAGGTATGGTATCATTACAACATATCCCTTGTGGATAATAAGTAAAATTACGGTTTTTTGTTTATGAAAATAAATTCCATAAAAAATTCATTAAAACCACTCTTGAGGAAAATACTCATTTCACTTTTAAAAACACTATTAAAAAAACTAAAAAAAATATAGAATATTATTAAAAACATTTCTTTCAAAAATAATCATAGATAATTTTAATTTAAGCTTCAAATTAATGAATGTTCTTGATAGTGAGAAATTTTTTTCATGCTGAGAATGTTAAAACTAATATTCCTTTCACATTATCAGTAAAAAGTCAAAAGGTACCTCATTCAAAAAATTATAGGAAAATTAATTTTAAACCACTTTTTTAAAGGAAAAACATGGGATAAAATGAGTTTTAAAAATAATAGGTGAATATTGAAGACACTTTTAAAAAAAATGAAAACATGGACATTGAAGATAAAGTTTCCCATCCAAGTAGAAAAATAATGTAAGTTTTACTTAAAACATTATTTTGGTATCTTAAGTACTTAAATAGAGGAAATTTCAAAAAAAGAAATTATAATTTATAGGAATAACCAGGGGAAAAGAAAATATATTTGGGTTATGATATAAGTATAAAATTATTTCCTCAATGGTGACATAAACATAAACAATCATGAATAATGAGGAGATTGTGAAATAGCCCCTTACCATTGTGGTAACTTTTGAATCATAACCCCCATTAAAGAAATAACTTAAAATCAAAATATAAATTCCATGAAGATAAATATATTAATTATATAACATATCAAATGGGAATTATATGCACCACACAAAATAAATAAATGGTGAATATGGTATATTTCCCATAGAAGTAAAAGTGAGAAGAGAAACCCTTACCTTAGGTCTGATTTCCTTTATACATGTTCAAACCTTATATATAATAAATATATATTTATTATAAATATATTTAAAAACCATAATCATATATATATAATACCATATATTATTTACATATAATTATTATGACCCATTTATTAACAATTATTTATTAAAATTAATATTCTGGGTGATAACTGCTTCATTTTACATGTATGTTTTAGTTCTGTAGTTTTGGATCTTATACTTTGATAATGGTTACATCATATCTATAATGTTAATTATTATTTAAATATAATATATATTCACTATATATATATATATTTATAGTCATCAATAAAATTAATATATAGAAAAATGAATTACATTGTTCATAGAGACGTTAGGTCGTAGGTACGCATGAATGTTGTTTCAATTTTTTCGAGGGATGGAATTAATGGTAAATAATATTTTATATTTAAAAAATTATTATTATATCATATATATTCATTAAATATATCATTATTACCTTTCATTTCAAAATTAAATGAAAAAATTATCACATAGCTTCGTAGATATTGTAGTCCAAACGTACGTACAAGCATCGTTATCGTTTTCCAAAGAATCAGAATGTAAGAAGGCATATGTGATATTTTATTTATATAATTATAACTATGTAAAAAATATAATATGTATATATATATACACTCAATACTTCACTATATCCATTGGTGAAATACGTTGATGGAAAACAAATTGCATAGGTTCGTGAGGCGGTAGTCCTCCATACACACGATCGACAGTTTTATTTCCCATTTGATGGAAGAGGAGATGGATTTAGTTTATTCCATTAACATAATAAAATATAAGTGAAATTAAGATAATGGTGTTATTATTTATCATAGTTATATAATATTTGAAGGGGTAGAGGAAGAAATAAAATGAAGATACATGGTTTAGATTTATACCTCTTCTTCAGAGAACCTATTTAGGTTTATAACTAAATACACCTAGGATGGTTTTGTGATAAATCTAGGGACTCTAGGTAATGTATAGGTATTTAAGTGAAGGATTTTGGAAAGGATTTTCCAAAACAAGGTTCCTTTTGGGTGTGGAGAGGATATGAGAGAGGATATGACAATCCATATCTTTATTACACTTTATTTCATTATTTATTACATAAAAGAAAAGTTAATATGACACCTAAGATTATAATGCATAGTTTATTTGGTAAATTAGATACATGTAAGAAAAAATTGAAACTTCGTTATGACAAAAATATTTAAAAAAATCAAAAACACTATATTAAAATTCATTAATCTTTTTAAACTGAATCAGATAAACTAGGGACATATATAAGAAAGTAGTGAACTATAAAGCCTAGTAAGGGAATAAAAAATCATAAAACAAGTTAAATCAGTACATTTGATCCAAGATCCATATCAAGGTAACATAATAAGGGTGATAATCATAATATTGAACAATCATTCATGATATAACATGATAGTATAAGGTAATAAGGGAATGTGGAAACAATATAAAACATGAAATAAGCATAATTCAAGGATTAATTCCATGAAAACATAACATAATATGCTTAGGATAACATCCCATGAACAATAAATAGAATATCATGAGATAAAAACATTATCCAATGTAATCGAGGGATATATAATTTTGGTCCCATGTGTCACTTTCATATCATGTGTGTAACGCCCCGACCCCAGTTACCCAGAGTCGGTGCATTATTTTAATACATTGGAATGATTACAAGGAATCAAGTCCCGAAAGACCAATTAGCTTAGCAGTCTTGGAAAATAGATTGAATACACGAACATTACATTACACATAAAAAAAACATAACATAAATGATTCTTTGAGAATGACATTAGTCCCCTAGATTAACCCTGCTTATCAATCATAAAACACTTCTTGGAATCCTGGGAAAATAAAACTTAAGAAAGGGGTGAGCTCAGATGCTCAGTAAGGGAAAATAATTTAGCGAAATCTATAAACTTTTAAGGCAAGATGTGTAATAAAACAACAGCCTTTTAAATATAAACATGAACATAATATGGAAAAAATAAATCAAACATTACCATATAAATATGCAGATGGATATTCTAATAGTCGAATAATCACATTTATAACTAATTTCATAATGAGGGAATGTTTAGTACCGGACTTTAATTTCTGTGTCAAGGCCTCATTCTAGGACCTGTGGGCTAACTGTAACCGGACCCAAACCTGGAGAGCCTCTGTAACCAGACTCCGTCCCAGAGAGCCTCTATAACCAGACTCCAACCCGGAGAGCCTCTATAACCGGACTCCATCTCGTAAGGTCTACTGTAACCAAACCCCAACCCAGAGGGCTTACTTTTACCAATCCCCAACCCGGAACCTACTAGTCCAACACATTCATCATAAGAAAAGGTTGAAATATAACATAAACATTAATATTAAAACTAGCACACGAAATGTCAATACTTTATCCATAAACCATGAATGGTATAAAAATAACACATCCATAGTCAAGCATATCACAAAACATTAAATATAATATTGAAGATTTTTATTGTAATAAATCAACTTCAAAAAAGTTTAAAATCCATTAAATGATGTTGACTTAGATGAAAGTGATTAGTAAAATGATTTGAGAGAAATACCCCTTTTTTATAAAATCATTTAAAATTATCACAATTTATAAAGGTAGTAATTTAAAAGTTATTTTTGAATAAAATTGTCTCATACCACTTTGAAACTTTTTAAAAGAATTATCATTTCAAAACATTCATGTCTATATAAATAAATCCTTAAAATCATTTTGAAAACAAGGATATTAATTAAAAGGGTTTAGAAAGATAAATATTTAAAACATTTAAAATGATTATCTAGTTAAATAGAACCTCTCATAAAACCTTAAAAGATTCCTTTTGAAATCATTTTTATAAAATATGGGTACCTATGATAAGTATGTCCTGAAAAATACATACACATGAACAATCTCAGATAATATTGAGATTGAGGAAATAACCCTTACCTCGTTGTAATCAATCGAGTCGTATGAACAATAGTCACTAACCACCAAAAGAATCACATAATATCATTAATATAAAGGGAATCATGATAATATATATCAAATGGCAGTACACAATACACCACATGCGATAAATAAGTGGTGAACAATGGAAATCTCATGGAATTAAAAGTGAGATAAGAAACCCCTTACCTTGCACTTTCCTTTGGTCGAGGGAACATTTAACCTCCTGTATAACGACAATAGTATGTTATTAAATTATAAAATAACCATATTCCTATTTATTATATCATACATGATTCATTTATGACTTTATACTACCCATTTAATAATGATTTCCATGTTAAATTAACATTTCGAGTAGTAATCGTTTTCTTTATCGTATGTGTATTAACTTGTTATTCTTCATCGTATCATTTAGATCATGATTTAAATACTTCAAGAATATAAACCTTGATTTATAAATCATATATATTTAGAATATAAATATTTATAATAGATATATATATGAATTGGAAAACATCGTTTAGGGAGACGGAAGGTCGTACGTACGCATAAACGTTGTTTCTGTTTTCATATCATATTGAACAGAAGTAAGTGAATAAGATATATGTAAGTACATAAATACATATATATATATATATATATATATATATCTCAAGTATCATTATTATTTCATATATTACATACTTATTAGTAATATATAATTTTATAATTGTCAATGAATGGTGAATGTGGAAATGAATCTCATCGCGTCGTGGAGACGGTAATCCGTACGTACACACGAGCGACAATATAATTTCCTTAAAGGTGTGGAAATGGATGGTATATTAATTTTATAGAGACATTATCATGTTATTTTTATTATTTATATACATATTACTCATCATTATATCCATCCAAATATCATAGTGCTGAATAATAAATTACCCCACAGCGTGGAGACGGTAAGCCATACGTACGTACACATGGTGACATTATCATTCATAGGATGGATAGAATAATTAATATGGTTGTGAAATATTTATAATAACATCACAGTATATATAAGGTACTAGATTTATTATTTTGGTATGGTAATAACAAATAAAGAGTAAGTGGAAGAAGAAAAGAACTTGAAAGAGGGTGGTGAAATCATTACCTCTTCTTCGGGTTCTTCCTTTTGATTTGATCAAAAGGGATCTTTATATTGTCTTTATGACCAAAGTAAGGCCTCTCGGATGAATTTAGGATAGTTTAGAGGATATTTGGGCAGGGTTTGGCCGAGCCAAATGGCTTTGAAAGTGTGAATATGAGAGAAGGGGAAGTTTCCATTTATAAAAGGGGTGAGGGGCACCTTAGGAAAAGATTGAAATATTATTTTATAATAAAATAATTTTCAGTTTTCTAATGGATCAAAAATGATTTATTTGGGGGATAAGGTGGGGATGAGTTGTAAACTACTCAACCAGTAGTTTTTAGACAGTTTTGGGTCACTATATTAATCTTATCTTTTATATTTAACTCTTAGTTAATTAGTTTCATATTTACCATGTCTCTTTGTATTTTTATATTATATGGTTAATAAACTTACTATAAACTTTCAATAGAACCTAAAGTGGTTCATTAATTACATATATAATATTATTTAAGTCCTTTTCCTGAACCTTATATTTTTAGGAATAGAATTTCAATTAATAATATAATATTTGTTTTAAGAACTCTTTTATGTCAATTTTGACACTATTTGCTATTTTGTTTTTTTTAAATTTATAACAGCATTATTACTTAAAAAAAATTATTTAATCAACCCTAACATGTCATATTAACCTAGAAAATTATTTTATTTCTTAAAAAGTCTCAAATTACATTTATTTGGATATTTATAATATCAATTATTTTAATATTTCATTAATAAGGTAATTACTGCATCATACCATTATGTAGGAAATATTTTTAGATTTCTAATTAATATTTATAGTTGAATTTATCTTATCTATAACCCTATATTAAAAATGGTTTAGTTATTAAACTTTGAATTTAACACTTTTAACTCTTCATTGAATTAAATAATAATAAATGTCCTAATCTAATCCAAGTGGACCTAAAGGATCATATTTTATTTTTAAGTTTGTTTTTCATAGAATTACACTTATCCAAAGAATTATGACATGTGTTATAGTAATAGTAATATCATTTTTACCTTTAATTACCCTATTTACTTTTAACCGTGGTAAATAAAAGTCAAGAGTTACTATTCAAAAAAAAGTATTTTCATCTTATTGAACCACATTTTTCTTACTGATATAAACCGTGTCTCTTGTATTTTTAAAATTATACTCACAGAAGTGGTAAAATTAGGTTTTATGCGAATTTGCAAATTCTCCTAGGAGGTGGGTAAAAGACGGTGAAAACTTCAATAAAATTTTATATATCTAATATTATTAAAAAATGACTCCTATTAATTACATTGAACATATATAGGTATTATGTATCTATTTTGACCTAAAATAAATTTAAATAAAATAAATAATTATTTAAATGAAAAGTCAGTTTTAACCAATAACGCAGTGTTTTTCACTATTCATCAAAAAAATGAAAGTTTTCATAAACATACCCAAAAATAACCCTAAACTAATTTTGATATTCCAAATTTAAAAATGAAGTCTATTTTACCAAATTAAAAACATATAAATTTCATTTATTAATTTAAAATTAATTCTCATTGTCAAAACCAAGAAGCGTATTTTTAAGAAATAATAACTACCAAAAGATTGACACTTTTTTATCTCCAATTTTAAATTGAAATTACTTACAATGAACAAAATTAGATTAAATGGTAAAAATATAATCTAATTGTACTTCCAAACCATTAAAATTTATAATTGAACATTATAAATTATTTTGATAAAAAAAGTTGTTTTCAGTTAAAATTTAGTAACTTTCACTATTCACCCAAATATGAAAGTGATTAGAAAAACACAAAAAATTTATTGAAACGAAATTATTATGTCCCGATTCTAAATAATAAGTTTATTTTGTCAAATTGAATATATAAAAGTTTCAAATATTGGATTTAAATAGGGTTCTCCATTAAAAGGCGGTAAAATTGCATTTTTTTGAAAAATACTTCTTTTATCTGAAAAAAATAAAATTGTTCTTAAATTATGTATAAGAAACTCACAATATGGATTATAAAATTATAAGGATTATATAAAGTTCAAAATTTAGTTAATACTATTCATAACATATTTTAAACATCCATTTTGGTAAGTCGTGGTGCGCTTGAACTCGGTGTTGCGTGTAGTGCAAGTTATTGAATTACTTTGATAAAATAACGTACTATGAAATCTTGGGGTGTTACATTATTCCCTCCTTCAATAAATTGTGTCCTTGAAATTTGAAATTGTTCCTTGAAAATAAAAGGTTAAAAATAGATAAATACTTTTGTAGAAAACCCACATCGGAAATTAGGTTAATAAAATTTAGTCTTAATAAGAGGGAAAGGGAAATGAAAGAGTTACCACTAAATTATGATCTCAATTAGTAGAACATTGGAAAAAATTAGAGATGCATAATTGGTGGAAAATGTAAATATTTAAAGGGAGTTATTGAGGTCATCAATCACAATATATCATTTAAATATATGGGCATAACAAATCCATTATCAAACCCACTTTCAATACCAAAATACGTAAAAAGAGTATATGGTAATTATTTTCTTTTTTTAAAAAACATTTTGGATTGTTAAGGAAGCCAAAGATCAAATAAAACTCATGGCGGTGGAAAGTTCGTTGTCACCGCTTATGTAAAAAACATTCCTTCTTTTGTTGTTTAGTAAAACGCTTCTTAGAAAAAGATTCCCCTTGAAATGAAAAGTAAAAGGGTTTTATACACCATACAAAAGAAAGTCATTTAGAAATCAAAGGATGTCTTAATTAAAGGAGATTGAGATGAAGTCCCTTAACTAAAGTTTAAAAATTAATTTATCCATATAATAAGTGGAAAAAATTATATATATATATATATATACTTGACAAGTAGAGTTTCATTCTTCAACTAATTCTTACCACAAACTCATCTTTCACTCAAAAAGATTTCAAAACAATATTCAATTTATCCTAATCGTATAGGGTTCCAAAAATAATGAATTTATAATTCACCTATCATAGCCTTTAAAAAAGAAACTACATTATACAATCTAGGGACTTCACGTAGTCCATTGGAAGGCGATAAATCCCAATCACACTATGGTTGTGGGTTCGATTCCCACAGCTTTGTCTGATGCGACGGGTTTTCACACGGTCTGTGTGTTGTCCTTTTTATAACAATCTAAAAATAACCTTAACAATAGTATCTAATTTCAAACTAAATCCATTCCAACCTTTAGACTTATCCAAAATACTTCTTTCCAAACTCACATCCCATAATTTATAAGGAATTTAAACACAATGAAGATTCTTTTTTCCACGTAAAAACATGTGAACACCTTCATCAAGTATTATTTTAAAACATGGTAACACCCTGAATTACCATAAAACCTTATTTATTATATTCATGCTCCCTTATACACTATATAATAATATATATATTCCTTATATCCAAAAATTTTGAATATTCCAACAATGATGAAATAAAGTAACTATTAATCTGTTCCAAGAAAGTCAAGAATATCCAATATAATTTATCAAAATCAACCATATCTTATTCCAAAATCACTACCTCATTATCAGGACAATATTAAGGATTACCTATCCTTCAACTATGTATTTTTTCAAAAAAGTATAGCTTACTATTAAGTCACTTTTCTTAGAACCATATAATCTCAAATCCTCAATAAAATAAGTCTGAAGTATAATCCTTATTTATCTCCATAATTCATATAACCAGTATATTGTTGATACAAAACTCAAATTAAATAATTCTACAATAACAACATAATAACACTAGTCATTCCTCTTCATATGAGGTAGTATCATAACTTGATTATTATCCAATAGCATCATTTGTGGTATACTCTGATGACTGGGACATTGATTCATGTAGTGTCCCAACGCCTTGCAGATGAAGCATTTTACATTTGAAACCTTTTTCTTACCCTTTCAATCACATACTTGGGGTCCTTTTTCTCCAAACTTATAACAAACTCTCATTCCCTTCAATCATTTACCAAGGTAATTATTTCCACAATTATGACATATGGTAAAATCCTTCTTTCCCCTCTTCCCTTAATCCATATTTCTCTATACCATCCTTTTATTCTCTTGCTTCCATTCAAATCTATAGGACTCAGAGAATTCTTTAATTAGCATATTAACACATGATACTATTTCTTCATATGTTGAGAATACGTGGGAGACTATTTCCCTTCTAAATGTTGGCTTAATACTATGAATGATATGATCCTTCTTACTCTTTCGATCATAAGTATTGCTGGAGTTCTCATTCCTTCTATTGGGCACCATTTCTATATAATGGTATACACTAGGTCTGTTTATGAATCGCAATGAATAATTCCAAACTTGTAAAATACCTAACGTAAATTGAATAGTTTATGGATATAATCCGTAATCATTAAAATATTTTCTTTGAGGAGGTATATACTCATAAATCCTTCATAATGATTTGAAAAGAAAATGAGAATTATCCTAAGCATATCCCCTGGGAGTGTCCTAACCAAAAGTGTAGCAAGGCCCATTGTTGTGCACCAGTTGCCATTCGAGTCTAGCTCAAAGTGGTGTTTTCAGGTTTTTCCCCTTGGTACATTGGTGCCAGAGCCACCTCTACCTGCTCGTATCCAGACAGGGATGTATTCACTTAGAAAACTCACAAAATATCTACATTACCAAAATTCTTGAAAGTTCTTCTATACTAATCCTCAAAGTCTATCTTAGGGTAATTTTCTCTAATTAGAGTTTATCTAAATCTAGAATTCAAGGTTATTGCTAAACTTCCTTAGATACCAACTGTAACGCACCGACCCCAGTTACGCAGAGTCGGTTAATTATTTTAATACATTGGAATGATTACAAGGAATCAAGTCCCGAAAGACTGATCAGTTTATCATTATTGGAAAATTGATTACATACACAAACATTGCATTACACATCAGAAAAAAAACATAACATAAATGATTCTTTGAGAATGCCATTAGTCCCATAGCTCAACCCTGATTATCAATCATAAAACACTTCTTGGAATCCTAGGAAAATGAAACATAAGAATCTAGTGAGCTCAGATGCTCAGTAAGGGTAAATCATTTAGCAGAAGCTATAAACCTTTAAGGAAAGATGTGTAATAAAACAATAGCCTTTTAAATATAAACATGAACATAATATGGAAAAAATAAATCAAACATTACCAAATAAACATGAACATGGATATTCTACAAGTCGAACAATCACATATAATAACTAATTTCATAATTAAGGAATTTATAGTACCGGACTTTAATTTTTGTGTCAAGGCCTCATGCCAGGACCTATGGGATAACTGTATCTAGACCCAAACCCGGAGAGCCTCTGTAATCGGACTCCATCCCGGAGAGCCTCTGTAACTGGACTCCAACCCGAAGAGCCTCTGTAACTGGACTCCATCCCAGAGGGTCTGTTATAACCGGACCCCAACCCAGAGGGCTTACTTTTACTGGTCCTCAACCTGGAACATACTAGTCCAATGCATTCATCATAAGAAAATGTTGAAATATAACATAAACATTTGTATTAAAACTAGAAAACGATATGTTAATACTTTATCCATAAATCATGAATGGTATAAAAATAACACATCCACAGTCAAACATATCAAAAAACATTCAATACAATATGGAAGATTTGTATCATAATAAATCAACTTCAAACAAGTTTAAAATCTATTAAAGGATGTTTACATAGATGAAAATGATCAGTAAAATGCTTTGAGAGAAATACCCTTTTCATGAAATCATTTAAAATTCTCACAATTTATAAAGTTATTAATTGAAAAGTTATTTTTGAATCAAAGTTTCACATACCTCTTTGAAACTTTTTAAATGAATTGTCATTTAAAAACATTCATGTCCATATAAATAAATCTTTAAAATCATTTTGAAAACATGGACATTAATTAAAAGGGTTTAGAAAGATAAATATTTAAAACATTTAAAATAATGATCTTGTTAAATAGAACCTCAAATAAAACCTTAAAATATTTCTTTTGAAATAATTTTTAAAAAATATGGGTATCTATGATAAGTATATCCCTGAAAATACTTACACATGAACAATCTCATATAATATTGAGATTGAGGAAATAACCCTTACCTCATTGTAATCAATCAAGTCATATGAACAATAGTCAAAAACTACCAAATGAATCACATGATATCAGGAAAATAAAGGGAATAATGATAATATATATCAAATGGTAGTACACAATACACCACATTCAATAAATAAGTGGTGAACAATGGAAATTTCATGGAATTAAAAGTGAGATAAGAAACCCCTTACCTTGCACTTTCCTTTGGTCGAGGGTACGTTTAACCTTCTGTATAATGACCATAGTATGTTATTAAATTATACCATAACCATATTCATATTTATTATATCATAAATTATTTATTTATGACTTTATACTACCCATTTAATAATTATTTCCATGTTAAATTAACATTTCGGGTAATAATCTCTTTCATTATCATACATGTTTTAACTTGTTATTCTTCGTCCTATCATTTAGATCATGATTTAAATAACTAAAAAATATAAACCTTGATTTATAAATAATATGTATTTATAATATAAATATTTATAATAGATAGATATATGAAATGGAAAACACTGTTTATAGAGACGGTAGGTCGTACGTACGCATAAACGTTGTTTCTATTTTCATATCGTATTGAACGGAAGTAAGTGAATAAGATATATGTAAGTACATAAATACATATATATATATATATATATATATATATATCTCCAGTATCATTATTATTTCATATATTACATACTTATTAGTAATATATAATTTTATAATCGTTAATGAATGGAGAACGTGGAAATGAATCTCATCGCGTCGTGAAGACGGTAATTCGTACGTACGCATGAGCGACAATATAATTTCCTTAAATATGTGGAATTTGATGGTATATTAATTTTAAAAAGACATTATTATGTTATTTTCATTATTTATATACATATTACTCATCATTGTATCTATCCAAATAACAGTGTTGAATAACAAATTACACCACGGCGTGGAGATGGTAAGTCGTACGTACGCACACATAGTGACATTATCATTCATAGGATGGATATAATAATGAATACGGTTGTGACATATTTATAATAAAATCACAGTATATATAAGGTACTGGATTTATTATTTTGGTATGGTAATAACAAAGAAAGAGTAAGTGGAAGAAGAAAAGAACTTGAAAGAGGGTGGTGAAATTATTACCTCTTCTTCGGGTTCTTCCTTTTGATTTGATCCAAAGGGCACCTTATGTTGGATTTATGACCAAAGGAAGGCATCTAAGATTAAGGTAGTATAGTTGAGAGGATATATGGGCAGGGGTTGGATGAGAAAAATGGCTTTGAAGTTGTGAATTTGAGATAAGGGGGAGTGCCCTTTTATAAGAGGGGTGAGGGGAACCTTAGGAAAAGATTGAAATATTATTTTATAATAAAATAATTTTTGGTTTTATAATGGCTCCAAAATGATTTATTCAAATTCTAAGGTTGTTATGGGTCGAACACTACTCAACCAATAGGTTTTAGATAGGTTTGGGTCACTATATTAACCTTGTCTTTTAGATTTAACTCTTAGGTAATTAGTTTCACATTTACCATGTCTCTTTGTATTTTTATATTATATGGTTAATAAACATACTATAAACTTTCAAGATAACCTCAAGTGCTTCATTAATGACATATATAATATTATTTAAGACCTTTTTCTGAACCTTAGATTTTTAGGAATAGAATATCAATTAATAATATAATATTTGTTTTAAAAACTCTTTTATGTCAATTTTGACACTATTTTCTATTTTGTTTTTGTTAAATTCATAACATAATAATTACTTCAAAAAATCATTTAATCAAACATAACATGTCATATTAACCTATAAAATTAGTGTAATTCATAAAAAGTCTCAAATTACATTTATTTGGATATTTATAATATCAACTATTTTAATATTTCATTAATAAGGTAATTACTGCATCATCATTGTGTCATAAATAAATTAAATTATTTAATGTCTAAAAAATATAAATAAAATACCATTATGTAGGAATTATTTTTATATTTCTAATTAATATTTATAGTATAATTTATCTTATGTGTAACCCTGTATTAAAAATGGTTTAGTTATTAAACTTTGAATTTAACACTTTTAACTCTTCTTTGAATTAAATAATAATAAATGTCCTAATCTAATCCAAATGGACCTAAAGGATCATGTTTTATTTATAAGGTTGTTTTTTGTCGAATTACACTTATCCAATAGAATTAGTACATGTTTTAGGGAAATAATAATATCATTTTTACCTTTAATTACCCTATTTACTTTTAACGGTGGTAAATAAAAGTCAAAAGTTGTTATTCACCAAAAATTATTGTCATCTTATTGAACCAAATTTTTCTTTCTAATATCAACCATTTATCTCGGAGTTTTTAAATTCCACTCATAGAAGTGGTAAAATTAATTTTTATGCGAATTTACAAATTCTCCTATGAGGTGGGTAAAAGACAGTGAAAAGTTCAATAAAATTTTATATATCTAATATTATTACAAAATGACTCCAATGAATTACATTGAACATATATAGGTATTATGTATCTATTTTGACCTAAAATAAATTTAAATATAATAAATAATTTTTTAAATTAAAAGTCAGTTTTAACCAATAACGTAGTGTTTTTCACTATTCATCAAAAATGCAAGTTTTTAGAAACATACCAAAAATTCACTATAAACTAATTTTGATATTCTGAATTTAAAAATGAATTTTATTTTACCAAATTAAAAAAATATAAATTTCATTTATTAATTTAAAATTAATTCTCATTGTTATAACCAAAAAGCATATTTTTAAGAAATAATAACTACCAAAAGATTGACACTTGTTTATGTCCAATTTCAAAGTGAAATTACTTCCAATGAACAAAATTGGATTAAATGGTAAAAATATAATCTAATTTTACTTCCAAACCATTCAAATTTATAATTGAACACTATAAATTATTTTGATTAAAAAAGTTTTTTTCATTTAAAATTTAGTAACTTTCACTATTCACCTAAATATGAAGGTGATTAGAAAAACACCAAAAATTTATTGAAAATAAATTCTTATGTCCCAATTCTAAAGAAGAAGTTTATTTTTTAAAATTGAATATATAAAAGTTTCAAATATTAGATTTAAAGAGGGTTCTCCATTAAAATGCGGTAAAATTGCATTTTTTTGAAAAATACTTCTTTAATCTGAAAAAAATGAATTTGTTCTTACATTATGTCTAATAAATTCACAATATGGATTCTAAAATTATAAGTATTATATAATGTTCAAAATTAAGTTAATACTTTTCATAACCGCTTTTGAACGTCTAGTTCGGTAAGTCGTTGTGCGCTTGAACTCGGTGTTGCGTGTAGTGCGAGTTATTGAATTACTTTGAAGAAATAACGTACTATAAAATCTTGGGGTGTTACAATGTGCATGTATTTTTGTGCAACATATATCATACAACATAAGAACATTATTCATCATAATTAAACCCATTATTAATGAATTTGTGTTAGATACATAGAAATAACCAATAAAATTAAATTTAGGTACATCTAGGTGAATACTCTTGAGTGGAAATGGGGATTGGTATTCACTATAAAAAAATTTGGATTGAAAAAATACAGGATAATTTCAGCAGCATAATGAGGGTACGTAAAGATTAATGGCAGGGTTTAATGAGAGTAAAAGATTTATCTAATCACTTTTAAATCATAATTATAGTAATATGGGTGTGTAAAAAATATTACAACTTGAAAAATTAGAAATAAAAATTCATAATGTAAAGAAGGTTCTTGAATAAAGAGGAGAAGGAGAGGATCCCTTACCTTGATAAGGCACTTATACAATCTTAGGAGGATCTTATTAAGAGATTGGGGCACCTTGGGAGGGCTATAAAGAGGGAAGGGTAGAGTAAATTCATGCTATAATGGTTTTGAGTGAATAGTAATGGGAGTTCGGGTGGTTTTATATAGAAAAAGAGCGGGGGATTCTTTATTAATTTCTAAACTTTGGTCTTGGAATCTACATTATAACATAATCAAAACCAAAAACCTTCCCATAGTTTTTAATTTTTTTCTACAAAAGAGGAGTGGTTTTCATTATTTTAAAAGTATAATAGCCAAACTCATTAAAATAATACCCTCGCTGATGTGGCAGAAATTTGTGTTTATAAATTAATTTATTTTAAAACCCTAAAATATAATATTGGTTTGGGAAGTTTCGTTAATGGTTTATAAAATTAATCAGATAACATTAAAAACATTTTATTTTAAATGGAAAAAATAATTTTTTACATGGATACTCTTTATATAATTTATTACAACACTTTGGATCTTTTATGATGTCATAATACACACCTTATATTTTTGTCATATTTAATTTTGATCCAAAAATTCAACTATCTCCAAAAATTATGAAAAAATCACACTTCGAAATTTTATATGTGCTGATTTTAAAAATAATATTTATTTTATCCAAAAAATTCCTAAGAGAATTTACACTTGTAAATAAAAAACCAAATTTATTAAAAACAAATGTTTTTTTGCAATAATATTTTATAAGAATTATAAAAAAAATTAACTTAACAAAATTATATTATGATTTTTATTTAATAAATATTATTTAATGATAATATTTTATTAAAATATAATTTATTTCAAAAATTATTGAATTTATTAAAATATAGTGTCTTTATTGAACCTATATATTTCCCAAAAATACAATTTTTGTTTCATCACAAAAAATCTAAATTTTATCAAACTTATTGTTTAATCATTATAAAGTAATAAAAGATAAATATAATCATTATTTTACTAAAAATGAAAAATATAAAAATTCATATTGTTAGGGTCTAGATACATATCTCTTTATTACACTAGTGAACTTTCTAAGGATAATGTATGTGATGGTGAAATTTTCATGGGGTAGTTCAATGAACATGGTTTGGGACCTTATCTCGATGATATTAAAATTTTCATGTAAAAATTTTATCTTGAGTTTTTGTTATTGAATCTCAGCTTGATCTTGGTCAAGGTAAAATCCTAGTAATGTTATCTCCCTTGGGACCTCTGATGGGTGGGATTCATAGGGTATGATCCTACAAGTAATGGACATCACTTCCTTTGACTATGTAAAATGGATCTATCATATCTCTATATTTATACTAATCTTAATGGTCATTGTGCAATGGCTTTAATATCAACAGTTATGATGCTTAACGGTCTTTTAAATATGGATGGATATAAATTAAAATGGTCCAAAATAACCAAACTGGTGAATGTCATTTTTATAGCTACATCAATTAATAATTTATTTATTTATTCAAAAAGTTAATTTCATTTATAAAATTTTGGGTCCTTACAGGGGGTGTCCTTTTATAAGTGATAGAGAGGACCCACATGGAAACCACTTGGAAATTTCCCAAAAGAATGAAAAATTGTGAAGTCATTTCCAAGACAAAATGCTTCCAAATGACCTTATATTAAAAGTTGGGATATGATAAGTTCAAAATATATCCATAAAATAGTATTTATATTAGTTTAACCAGAAAAATTACCCTTATCTTCTGGTTTAACCCCTTATTAAACATGTTTTAACCTTAACAACAGTTATTAATTTTTACTATTTTTACTATTCATTGTATCCAAAAATTAATTTGACTATATTACCTAGTATTAATTATTATGATTCCAAATATGGAATCTATTTTAACAAATTCAATTCATATAGGTGGTAGAATTTAATTTAAAATAAAATCCACTTACGTGTTGAAAAGGGGGTTTCCCAAAAAAAGTTTTCTTAAAAATAAAAGGTTTTTATATCCAAACTCAACAGAAATTTGATTCTAATAAACTAAATAGGATTAATTATAATATAATTAAATTAATTTTAATTTTAAATTAATTTTAAAATAAAATTTAAATTTTTAAAATCATTAAAAATGTAGTTTTTAATAAAAATTAGTTTTTTCATTATTCATCAAAAATTAATATTTTATAAAAAACATCAAATATTAACTCTAAGATAATTTTTACATGATGATTTTAAAAAAAAATAATTCAATTTTTTTAAATATATTTTCAAATAGTCAAAAAAATTATTCTAAATCAAGTGTGCAAAAGATGATGAAATAGATTTTTAGAAAAATATAGTTTTTAAGCATAAAAATGGATTTATTATTATCTCACACTTATAAAAAAATTATATGAATGATAAAAAAATTTATTGAATATATATTGTAACACCCCAAGCATCCATGGTACTTTTCCCTTTGAATAATGCAATAGCTTGCATTCTACGCAACTTCGAGATTCTAACAAACCGCGACCAATCAAACTAGCCGTTATGAATAGTAATACCCACTTTTTGAGATTTTATAAATTTTATCTTTCAAAATGGACTTCATTTTTTTAATTTCGAATACCAAACTTATCTTAGGGTGAATTTTTGGTATTTTTCTGAAAACTTTCAATTTTTGATGAATAGTGAAAAACACTGTGTTATTGGTTAAAACCGAATTTTTATTTAAATAATTATTTATTTTATTTAAATTTTGTTTAGGTCAAAATAGATACATAATGTAATTCATTGGAGTCATTTTATAATAATTTTAGATGTATAAAAATTTTATTGAACTTTTTACCGTCTTTTACCCACCTCCAATGAGCATTTGCAAATTTGCATAAAACTTAATTTTACAACTTCTGTGAGTTGAATTTCAAAAATCTGAGAGATGCGGTTAATATCAGTAAGTAAAATTTGGTTAACTAAGATGAAAATAATTTTTGGTGAATAGAAACGTTGGCTTTTATTTACCGTAGTTAAAAGTAAATAGGGTAATTAAGGGTAAAAATGATATCATAATTACCCTAAAACATGTCATGATTCTATTGGATAAGTGTAATTTGACCAAAAATAACCTTAATAATAAAATATTATCCCATTTGGTCCACTTGGATTAGATTAGGACATTTATTATTATTTTATTTAAAGAAGAGTTAAAAGAGTTAAATTCAAAGTTTAATAATTAACCCATTTTTAGTATAGAGTTACACACAATATAAATTCAACTATAAACATTATTTAGAAATATAAAAATATTTCCTAAATAATGTTATTTTATTTATAATTTTTAGACATTAAATAATTTAATTTATTTATGACACAATGATGATGCAGTAATTACCTTATTAATGAAATATTAAAATAATTGATATTATAAATATAAAAATAAATTTATATTGAGACTCTTGATGAATTACACTAATTTTATAAAATAATATGACATTTTAGGGTTGGTTAAATAAATTTTATTCGATGTTATAAAGTTCTAATGGCTTTCAAAACAATTCAAATACTAAATAGTGTCAAAATTGACATAATTGAGTTTTTAAAACAAATACTATATTATTAATTGATGTAATATTAATAAAAATCTAAGTTTCAGCCAAAGGACTTATATAAGGTTATATATATTAATAAAGAACCACTTTATATTCTCTTAATAGTTTATACTAAGTTTATTAACCATATAATATAAAAATACAAAGAGACATGGTAAATGTCAAACTATTTACCTAAGAGTTAAATCTAAAAGATAAGGTTAATATGGTGACCTAAACCTATATAAAACCTATTGGTTGAGAGGTTTTCGACCCATCATCACCTTATCCTAGAAATAAATTATTTTGGAGCCATTATAAACTAAAAATTATTTTATTATAAAATAATATTTCAAACTTTTCCAAAAGTGACCCTCACCTCTCTTATAAAAGGGTACTTACCCTTCTCTTAATTTCACACCTCCAAAGCCATTTTTCTTGGACAAAACCTGCCCAAATATCCTCCCAACTTTCCTCCCTTCATCCTAGAGTCCGTCCTTTGGTCATAAATCCAACCTAAGGAGCCCTTTTGATCAAATCAAAAGGAAGAACCCGAAAAAGAGGTAAATATTTTATCACCTCTTTCAAGTTATTTTATTCTTACACTTTCTCTTTATTTTTTGTTTCCATTATAAAATAATAAAACCAGTATCTTCTATAAACTGTGATGTTATTATAAAAATGGAACAACCATATTCATTATTCTATCCATTATATGAATGAAAAAGTCAGCATATGTACGTACGTACGGCTTACCGTCTCCACGTCGTGGTGTAGTTTGTTATTCAAACACTTCATTATTTGGATGGGTATAATAATGAGTATAACTGATGTAAATAATAAATATAACATGTTAATTATTATTTATATATGATATACCATCCAATTACATATGATTTCACCATCAATATAATGATATTTTCGCTCGTGCGTACGTACGGATTACCGTCTCCACGAACGCAATGAGATTCATTCCTCATCATAATCATTCAAGAATAATTTTTATTTTATGATTAAAAATAATGTTTATGAACATAATATCATTCTGTATATGAATCAAATACATCCTATACATAACAAATATGGGTTACGTAATCAATCATATAAAGGAAAACGAATCACTTAACACTTGAAATGATGATACTACTGAAATATTACTAACAAAGCAATATTATAGGATCATATATGAAATCATATTTATGTATATAGTTATTTTATAATTTAATAACAATTTTTTAACTATTATACAAGATTTTAACATACCATCGACTAAGTAAAATTACAAGGTAAGGGTTAATTTCACAATCTCTTTATTATCCTAGGTTGTTTTTACGTAAGTATCTTATGGGACCTCTTTATCATCCACATCCATGTTTTCTAAAAAATGTATTTCAAAACATTTTTACTATTTACTATACTATGGTTTAAAGTCATTTATACCATTAATTGACCTTATATGTTTTGAAATGAATCTTTCCATCGTTTTCCAAACAAGGTACTTTATGACCTTTTCGATAAAATTAAGGTAAGAATGTTTTTTTAACTTATATGGCGGGTGAGGCTATTTTCCGCAGTTATAACATCATAAAAGATTCCCTTACAAGATTATAATAATATTTTCAAAATAAATGTGTTCTTTTATAATTATGTGACTCTTAAATGGTTTCAAAATATAAAGAGGTATTTCTTTCAAATAGTTTTCATTTCATCTATGTCAACATCCTTTGATGGATTTTAAACTTGTTTGAAGTTGGTTTATTATAATACAAATCTTCCATATTGTATTTAAGGTTTTGTGATATGTTTCACTATGGATGTGTTATTTTTATACCATTCATGGTTTATGGTTAAAGTATTGACATTTTGTATGCTAGTTCTAATACGAATGTTTATGTTATGTTTCAACCTTTTCATATGAGGAATGTATTGGACTTAGTGTGTGATGGGTGGAGCCCGCTATAGCTCCTCGGTGCATCAGTGGGTTTCATGAGACAATTATATGTGGAATTGGCTGAGGACTTTCCCAATTTAATATATGGTTTTTCCCGAGGCCAAAATCATTTTTATACGTCTTGGTCAAGGCCTTGAAAAAATGTTTCAGAATGTCCAGCATTATACATTCCCTCATTATGAAAATAATAATGATGGTTCATGTGGTTATTCAACTATTAGAATACCCATGACTCTGTTTTATTATGGCATTATTTACTCATATCGTATTTCTTCCATAAAGTGTTCATGTTTATTATTTGTAAAAGCATGTGTTTTGAATTATTATTCATGTCTAGTGTTTATGTTATCTTCCACTGTATTGCTTACCCTTACTGTGTGTTTGAGATCACCCCTTTCATATGTTTCACTTTCTTAGGATATGAAGAGGTTAGTTATGAGTGACTTGCAGGAATAATCTAGGAGGTTTGGATGTTTCTAATGGAATAAATTAGTGTTGTATTTCCTTTCATGTTGTAATGTTGAACTTATGTATGTATCTTGTTTCCAATAATACTAAACTGATCGGTCTTTCGGGACATGATTCCTTTTATCATGACAATGTTATGTAATAAAGCACTGGCTCTGGGTAACTGGGGTCGGGGCATTACATATATAGTATATTAAATTCATGAAAATCATTCACCAATATTGATTAATTTAATTTATTAAGATAAAAAAACATTGCGTGCAAAAAATTCATAAAAACATTTCTTTTACTTTCAAATGACTTTTATTTTCATTAATAAACAATTGATAACCAATTAATTTATTTTATACAAGTTTAAACCATATAATTTTAATAATTTTGTTATTCCAATTCAAACCCATCAATTTAAAGGCAAGGTTATAACAGTATACTATATTATGGTTCATTTAGACTCTAGGTTGTGTGTATCTCAAGCTATCAAGGAGAATAAATTTATTTTAAAATAAATATATCATAAAATATTGATGTGTTACGTTACTCCTTCCTTCAAAAATTTTCATCCTAAAAACTTTCAAAATGTCACCTCATGAAAATATTTTTTTAGTTTGTCATAATTTCTTCAGGTTCCTCTGTTGCCTCTTCTATATTATGATTTCTCTAAAGTACTTTCCCCAGTCAAGTCGTCTGATTCCTCAACACTTGTTCTCTAGTTTCTAGAGTCTACATAGGTTCTTCACAGTAATACAAATAGGGTTAAAATTTTATTTCCTTATAAGTGAGAACATACATTGGTTTTGGAATGAACTTCTTTAACAATGATATATAGAACACATCATGTAATTCAGAGAGACTTGATGGAATTTCCAAATGGTAAGACAAAATTCCAATTATTTTTTGGATTTCAAAAGGTATGATGTACTTGGGGATCAATTTCCCTTTCTTACAGAACCATATAACACCCTTCCATGGAGATAATTTCTAGAAAATGTTATCTCCCACTTAAAATTCTAAATCTTTCCTATGGTTATCAATGCATACCATTCACCTTATTTTTAATGCTTTTATATGGGTTTGAATAGTCTTTAATTTTTTCCATTATATCCTCTAAAATTTATGGTCCTATAATATTCCTTTCACCAACTTCATCTCAATAAGTTTGAGTATGACATCTCAAGGAATATAATTCTTCATACAACACCATCTAAATACTTGAATGGAATCTATTATTATTGTTGAACTTTGTAAAAGGTAAATAATGATCACATATACCTTGAAAGTTAAGATATAATGACCTCAACATGTGTTCTAATGTTTGAATAGTTATTTCAGACTGTCCATCAGTTTTCGGGTGATTAGTGGTGCTCAAATTAAGCTCAGTATCAATATCCTGCTAAATATTTTTCCAGAATATTGATTTAAATCATAGATCATTATAAAAAATTGTAATATTTTCACTATGAATTCTTAAAACTTCATTAATACCAAGTTTTTCAAGGAATTCAAGAGGTAAATATTCTCTTATAAGATTACCTTAAAATCCTTTCATTCCATGTTCACTATTTCATCCTCATCCTTTGTGTTTTTAACCAATGACTCTCATTTATCCACATATCCTAAGAGATGATAAACCACCATGATGACCTTCTCCCTGTCATTACTTCCCGAAGTGAAAAATATCATCTCTAAGGAATGTACCCATTGTTTAGCTAAAAATGGATACATAATTCCATTAAATAATAGAGGTTTCTGAAGAATGAAGTCAACAAATATTGTTACACTGAATTATGGATCAATAGGCTTCTCCATATGGGAAATTTTATTAGTCATAACATGATTTAGTTTCCCTAATATAATTATAATTTTTTCAGATACACCAAAAACTCCCAATCCAAATTCATTATCTTTCCCAAGAGGCAAATCACTACATATATTATGTTCATTAATACGGTTTTCATTCTTTATGTTAGGCACCATTTATAAAAAATGAAATACACTATATCAGATTATAACATTTTTAAACATATTGTATAATCCCAAAACTAGTGAAACACTTAACATAAATTGAAAAATATATACATAGATAATCTTATAATCATACACATGGTTTCTTTAAGAAAGTTTTAAAATCATAAAAATATTTTCAAATCCCTCAAAATGGTTTATAAAGAGAATGTGAATTAACCTAGTAATACCCCTCAAGAGTTTCAAACCAGGTGTACAATAATTCCCATTGTAATGCATCAGGTTATGATCGAGCCAAAGCCTAATGTTCCATTTTCAGAGTTATTACCCCTAGGTATAACTATTCCAGATCCATATTCACTTGTATTATCCATAAATTTATGTATTAATAGTAAACACACATAATATCTACCTTACAAAAACTTTTGGATGTTATCATATACTTAGAATTATCCTAAAATTCAGTCATATGGTTATGTTCTCTAATATATTTTTTCCAAAATCTAGTTTCCCAAATTTCTAATAAATTTCTTATGATACCAATTGTAAAGACCCTAACCATAGTATCCTAGAATCAGTGGTTACTTTGTTACATTGGTATAAGATACAAGTCATTACATCCAAAAGGAATAAATATTTTAGTAGTATTGGTAAACTATATACATACTTGAATATCATATTACAATTGAAAACATAAAATAAAATATGGTAGTTTCTTTGAGAAATCCATTATTCCCTTTTTCATATCCCTATAGATCAATCATAATTCACATCTTTGCATCCTATAGGAAGGAAACATAAGAAATGGATGAGATTATATTCTTAGTAAGGGTATGCATACCTCATAATTTATCCTAAAAATATAAGGTAAAACCAATATATAAAGGTAAATATCTAAAAACATGTGTCATTTAATAAATAAATTGGTCATGAATAATGATATGGTAGGACTAAATGATGATAAAATAATTCCATATAAACAATCAAATGACCTTTAAATTTATCCATGGGTATCATAGCTAATTACATAATCACATGTAAATCAATATCTAATATCACAATTAACAAATTCATAATTCTATACATCATAAACATACCTTCAATGCCTCATGGAAATACATATTACATGAATGGGTAAGGCCTCAGGTAAATACCCAAGCTAGTTTGTCTCATCAAACCTATCAATGCATTGAGGGACTATAACAGTTCTCACATATCACTTACTAAGTATAATGCATTCCTCATATGAAAGGGGTGAAACTTAATCAATATAAACATTTTTTTGAAAAACTATAATATGAAATGTATATACTTTCTACAATCAAAAAATATAATCATAAACCATCCATGGTAATATGGATAATGGTATCAAAATAGTATATCCCTAATAAAAATGACCAAAAACCATCCATTAAAATAATAATGATGATATCATTTCAACTTATCCCTAGTGTAGAATAATTAAAATAAAGTTTTTTGATGATGATAAAAATAAATAGCACAAAAAATTCATTAAAAACATTCTTGAGGAAATTCCACTTTTCACTTTGAAAATAACTATTAAAAAATTAAAAAAATCTATAATATTTGGAAAAAAATCTTTGAAAATAATCATGGAAACTTTTAATGGAAGATATAATAAATTATTTTTCATGGTGGAAGGAAATTTTATTCATTCTAAGTACGTTAAAAAGATTTCTTTCAGATTTTCAGTGAAAATTCAAAAAGAACCTTATTTAGAAAATAATAGGAATGTTTCTTTTAAAAAAATTAAAAGTCAAACCATAGGTTAAAATGAATTTTAACAATCATAGGATAAGAGTAAAAACATTTTTTTAAAATACTTTTAGAAAATATTGACATGGAAGAGAAAGTGCCCTTCTGAGTAAAAAATAATGTCAGTTTTCCTTAAAATATTATTTTTGTATCTTGAGTACTTAAAGTAAGGAAATTGAAAGGAAAACTAGAAATTTATAGGAATAAACATGGTATAAGAAAATATATTGGGTTTAATATATAATAATTTCCCTAATGGTGACATAAACATAAATAAGCATGAATAATGATGAGGTCGGGAAATAAACTCTTATCGTTGTGGTAACTTTTGAATCATAACCCCCTTGAGAGAAATAAATTTAAATAAAGCTTTAAATACCATGAAGATAATTATTTTCATTATATAACATATCAAAGGGGCAGTATATTCACCAAAAAAATAAATAGTGAATATGGCATATGTCCCATGGAAGCAAAAGTGAGATGATAATCCCTAACCTTAGGTACGATTTCCTTCATACATATTCAAACCTTCTATATAATAAATATATATTTCTTATACATATATAAAATAACCATAATCATAAATATAATAACATATATTATTTACTTAAAAAAATATCACCTATTTATTAACAATTCATCATTAAAATAATTATTCTCGGTGATAACTGCTATGTTTTTCATGTGCGTTTTAGTTTGGCATATTTGGTCTTTGTACTTTGATCATGGTTATATCATATATAAAATATTAATAATGATAAAAATATCATATATATTAATTATATACATATTTATATTCATCTATAAAAGTTGGATATAGAAAAATTAATTATATTATTCTCGGAGATGGTAGGTTAAACATACACATGAATGTTGTTTCCATTTTCTCGATGGATGGAACGAAAAAAAGGAAAATGATATTTCACCATTAAAAAATATTCCTTATATCATATTTATTCATTAAATATATCCTTATACCATATATATCAAAATATAATAAAAAAGGAATCATATCACTTCGTGGATGTTGTAGTCCACACGTACGAATGACCGACGTTATCATTTTCCAATAGATTGGAAGGTAAGAAGTTAGATCTGATATTATATTTATAAAAGTACAATTATTTCATAAATATAATATATATATATATATATACTAAATCTGTCATTATATCCATCTGTGAGATGTAGTTTTGGAAATTTAATTTCATCTATTCACGAGAGGTGGTGGTCCTTTATGAACACGATCGAGAGTTTCATTTCCCATTTTATAGAAGAGGATATGGATTTAGGGTGTTATATTAACATAATAAAATCTAATTATATGTAATATACTTTTGTTATTATTTTATCATAGTTGGATAATATTTTTATGGGGTATAGGAAGAAATAAAATAAAGATGTGTGGTTAAGAACTAGACCTCTTATTCAGAGAACCTCTTTGGTTTTATACCTAAATCCTTCCTTGTATGGTTTATGATCAAATCGAGGACTCTAGGTAATGTATATATAATTAAGAAAAGGATTTATTCAAGTATTTTCCAAACAAAAATGCCTTTTAGGTGTGGGGAGGATATGAGAAGGGGTATGAAAACCCATGTCTTTATTACACTTTATTTTATAATTTTTATATAAAAGCACACATAGTGCAACTCAAAATATTATGATTCCTATTTTCTCTTGGAATTTAGGTACATATCACATAAAATTTAAATATGGGTACATCCAAATTATTTAAAAACTTCATAGAATGCTCCTAAAATCCATTGATCTTCTAAAACTGCATGGTATAACAAGGGGACATACATAAGAAAGGTTGAACAATAAATCCCAATAGGGGAATAAAAAAATTATATCACAAGTTAAAGAAGTAAATGTGATCCAATAGGCATATAAAGGTTACATAATAGGGGTGATAATAATAATCAAGAACATTTAGTCATGATATACCATGATAGTGTAAAGGCAACATGGGAAAGTGGCAAAAACATAAAATAGGACATAATCATAAGTAAAGGATAACTACTAAGAAACATAACATAATATTCTTATGATAACCTCTCATGAACCATACATGGAATATTATGAGATAAAAACATTATCCAATACTTTGGATGGCTATATATTTCTAAGCCCACCTGTCACTTTCATATCATGTACATGTATTTTTGTGCTACAATGATCATATATTATAAGAACATTATTCGTCACATTTACCCCATGATTAAGGAATGTGGATTTCATTAATGGAAGTACCCAATAAAATTAAGGGTAGTTATATCTAATTGAATACTCTTGAGTTGAAACTGGGATGGGTATTCACTATAAAGAAAATTTTTGGATTGAAAAATTATAGGATAATTTCGGCAGCATAACGAGGATACATAAAGATTCATGTAAGGGTTTAATGAGATATTAATATATAAATCATCACTTGTACATTATAATGATAGTAAAAAGGATGTGAAAAAACATATTCCAACTTAAAAATTTGGAAATAAGAAGGCATAGTATGAAGAAGGTGCTTGAATAAAGAGGAGATGGATAGGATCCCTTACCTTGAGAGGGTTCTTCTAAAAGCTTAGAAGGATTGGTTTTCATTATTTTATAAGGATAACATCAAAACTCATTAAAATAATACCCCTAGTGATGTGTAAGTGAGTCATGTTTTAAAGAATTCATTTTAAAACATTAAAATATAATATAGGTTTTGGAGGATTCATTAATGGAATCTAAAATTAATAAAATAACCTCAAAGACATGTTATTTTAAGGGGGAAAATAATTTTGGTCATGGATACTATTTATAGTGTTTATTATATCACTTTTTGTCTTTTATCATGTCAAAATACACACCTAATATTTATGGAGTATTTAATTTTGACTCAAAAATTCACTTTCTCTAAAAATTATGAAAAAACTACATTTGTAAAATTTTGATGTGCTGATTTCAAAAATAATATTCAATTTACTCAAATAATTCTCCAAGTATTAGAATTTACTATTTTAAATAAAAAATCCATATTTATTGAAAAATATTGTTTCTCTTTACGATAATAGTTTTCTCAAAATTATAAAAATAATTTTTGACTTAATAAAGTTATATTATAATTTTTATTTAAGAAATTATATTTAATAATAATATTTTATTAAATATAAAATATTTCAAAAATTATTTAATTCATTAAAATAGAGTGTCATGATTGAAACTGTATATTTCCCAAAAACACAATTTGTGATTCATTGTATCAAAATCTAATTTTTATCAAACTTATTATTGAAACATTATAAAGTAATAAAAGATAAATATTATTATTATTTTATTAAAAATAAAAAATATACAAATTCATACTATTATGGATAAGGTGTTCGATTGTGAGATTTTCAGGGGGTGGTTCCACGAACATGGTTTGTGTAACACCTCAGGTAAAGAAAGAATATGACATTTTTATATTTATCAATATTTGTGAATAAAATGTTAATATTAATTTAAAGGGAATGTTATACTCTATGGCATACACAATACGCAACAACGAGTTTCTTTGAAATCTTATGTTGCACACTAATAATATAATAATATTATTTTAAATAGTTAATGCCTAGTTGTTGTAATGGAGGTAATGAATAGAACTAACTAAAAAATGATTAAATATGTTTGTTAAATATTTTTACAATTATCCAATAAATTTTAGAAGCATAAAATGCAAATAAATCCAATTTTAAGAATAAATACTCTAATATTTTTAAAAGATTGTTTTACCGCCTTTTGATAGCGAACCTTTTTTAAATCCAACTTTTGACAATTTTATAAGCTCTATTTGTCAAAATAAACTTATTCTTTAGAATTGGGATATTGAAATTTACATTGGATAAATTTTTGGTATATTTCTGACAAATGTTCATTTTTTAATGAATAGTGAAAAAATATTGCATTTTACTTCAAAACTGCTTTTTCATCTAATTTAATTATATGAATAGATTATATATTTTAATTATTTTAAAGTGTAATTAGAATATATTTTTTACCATTTAATTCAATGGTGGTCATTAGAATTAATTTCACTTTGAAAATAGACATAAACAAGTGTCAATCTTTTGATAGATATTGTTTCTTAAAAACACGCTATTTGTTTTCACAGCGGGAATTAACTATATGATTTATTAATGAAAATTATATGTTTTGAATTTGTTAAAATGGAAATCATTTCTGAATTTGTAATATCAAATATATCTTATGGTTAATTTTTGGTATTTTTCTGATAATGTCTTTTTTTTATGAATAGTGAAAAATACAGCTTTTTAATTCAAAACTGCCTTTTCATCCAATTTATTTATATATTTAGATTGTCATTTTAATTGTTTTTAAAGAATAATTGAATTATTTTTTATCACTTAATAAAATTTTGTTCATTGGAAGTAATTTCACTTTTCAATTGGATGTAAAAACAAGTCAATCTTTTAATAAATTTTACTTCTTAAAAACCCGTCTTTTGTTTTGACAACGGGATTTACTTTTAAATTCATTATTACAATTTATGTGTTTTTAATTTGATAAAATGGATTCCATATTTGGAATAATAAGGTTCAAATTATGTAATTAAGACTTTTGTTTTTGGACATTATGAATAGTAACGATGGTAATTATCATCAATTATCGTGATTAATTAGTAATCGGGTAGTTAAGGGTAATAAAATAATATCATAATAATAACAAATGACCCCAAAATGTGTACTAATTCTACTGGTTGTTTCATGTATGACCATGGGATTCCTTGTGCCAAACTTTGGGACCCCATGGAATCACTTTTGGGGTGATAGTAACACTTTTTAATTTTATGTTTTTAAAAGGAAAGTATAACCAAAGTATGTATCACCCAAGTAAAACAATTTTAGTTTTGTCTGTTTAAATGATATCTTGGACTATAAATAGTAATTGTAAAGATAAGAATATTTTCTACATCATAGTATTTTTTTTATAATTTTTAGTCATTAAATAAATGAATTTATTTATGACACCAGGATGATGCAGTGATTACCTCATTAATGAACGATTTAAATAAAATGAAATGATAATGTAAAATCTAAGACATAAACTTGTAAAAACCCTATGGTATGGGTGTGTTTTGAACCATTATCACCTTATCCTAGAAATATATAATTTTGGGACCTTTGATATCCCAAAATCATTTTATAATAAAGTAACTTTTCAAGACTTTCCAAGAGTGCCCCTCCTCCCTCTTATAAAAGGCCCCCACCTCTACCTCCTTACAAACACCTCTCAAGCCTCTGGCTCGACCAAACCCTGATCATTTTATCTCTCCACATCCCTCTACTCATCCTAGAAGCCTTACCTTAGGCATAAAGCTCTTCAAGAAAACCTTTTGGTTCAAACCAAAGGGACTTAACCGATTTAAAGGTAAAGTCTTCTCTAATGTTATTTTGTTTTATTTTTCTTCTCCAACCCCCTACACTCTTTTTATTCCTATATTTTGTAATAAAATAAGTATATTAAATATACTAGGATGTTGTTATAAGAATTATTCGAGCTACACTTACACACACCTCCATCTAATGGTTAAAGAACATATTGTTTCTGTGGATAGCGAATTACTGGCTCACGAAACGATGATTGTTCAATATTATTTTAACACCTTTAAAGGTGGCCATTAATATGTCACTATATTTATATATGATATATAATATGTTTATGTTTTCCTTATGCTTCTGTATTTTTAATTTATGGCTTACCTTTATGGTTTCCATTATGGGTAAACGCGATATCTTCATTTTAGGAAGTGCGGACTACCGCCCCCTCAAAGTGATTTGATTCGTTAATGCCATATGTGGGACGTGTAAAGGATAAAGTTAATGACATTATATATATTATATTATACTGAATTATAATATACCTTTATATCATTATGATTTCATTCCATTTAATAGAAATAGAAATGAAAGTAGTGTTCATGCGTACGTACGGCTTACCGTCTCCATGAACATTGCATTTCATTTCTTACCTCTAAATGTTATGTAATATTATAAATGCATTTATATACTGAATATTTATGACATATATAATATCTAAATCATTAATATAATTCTGGATATAATGGATATCGTACCACATGAATAACTTGTAATTATAAGAAGTTTATTTTTGACTCAAGTACCAACGATCGACAAAACGACTGTTATTAACTTAAATAATTACATAATGTTCATAACATGGTAATAAGTGATATAAAAGGAATAATGAACTTAAAAAAAGTTCTTAATCAAGTATAAATTAACTCTAGTTTATTATTTAGTATATTAAAGAATGATCGAGTCAAGTCGGACACGAGGTAAGGGATCCTACCTCTCTCTTTCTTTTTATGTACTCTCTTTTATGTCATTTGTTTTAAGCTCATATTTCTTATGTTTGGGGAGGTTCTTTTATATTCCCCATTATTTACTTTTTATGTTCATATTATGAGAGACCATATTTTATCTCATAAATCCATTTTTGGAAGTTTTAAGTGGCGTCATTAGGCTGGTGAGTTTTCGTAAGGGATTTTTCATCTGACTTTTATTCTCGGGGGATTTATGCTACATTTTCCACCATTTCCTTTGAGTGGTCTTTGTACTACCCATTATTCTACTCTTTATGTAATATACATTAATTTATGATTATTTACATCAATGTTTTATAGTCCTTATTTCATGGGGTGTACGTTTCAAAAGTTACCCAAGTCGGTAAGGGAACCTTTCACCCTCCTCTTTTTAAAAGACTTCTTTTGTTAGGTCTTTTAATTTACATCTTATTATGTTGGGATATGTTCTTATATATCCTTATTTATGTAAAATTTATTTCCAAGTGATGAGATACCCTTTTTGTCTCATTAAATCATTTTCTAAATTTTAACGTGACGCCGTTAGGCTGTCAAATTTTTACAAGGGAACTTCTTAACCCAATTTTGATTTCTTTGGGATCAAATTGTAGTTATTGAATATTTCATCCTATGAATATGTGTAAATGAACTCTGGTTGTTTTACACTTAATATACACTTATATTGGGTGTATTTATATTTGTCACACATAATTATGAGATTGATTTATCCTTAATTTAAGGATACCTTCTTTATAAGGGATTTCGTCTCATTTTACATTTCTATTGAGACTTCATTTTTGTTATGCACCAATTCACTTTTATATGGTGTATATATTGTCCTTTGGAATATTATATCATGAATCCCTTTATTCTCATGATATTATAAAGTTCTGATTAAATTTTATTCCTCAATTATTTATATTCAAGTGTCTCTCATTTTGTTAAAAACTATTTAACTAAAATATCCTTTTAAATGTTTTAATGATTTATTCTTATAAATATTTGTCATTAATATCCATGTTTTAAAAATGGTTTTTAAGGATTTATTTATATGGATATTAATGTTTTAAAATGTTATAATATTCAAAGTGATATAGGACTTCGTCTCAATCTCCTTTCATTGAGGCATATTTTTGTTTTATACACAACTTTCTTTTATACGGTGTATAAACCCCTTTGACTTTGACTTTTATTCAAAAGGAATCTTTTTTTATTAAGCGTTTTACTAAACGACAAAAGGGAATGTTTTTACGTATGCGGCAACAACGACTTCTCTGCCGCCGTGACCATTATTTTAGTTTCGACTTCCCCTACAAGCCATAACTTTTTTAAATGAAAAATAAATACCACATTTTAATTTTATTTTATTTTGGTATTGAAAATGGTTTTGATAATGTTTTTATTATATCAATTTGTTATTGATATCTTATGATTAAAATGTAAAAAATTTATGTTTCCTTTATGCATGTTTTATGTGATACGATTATGTTATGGTTCTTGGAAATTGTTCATGAAGACGGGTGGTTCTGTGATAAACTAAGGGTGGGTTAGCCCGATATAGCTCTCTAATGCATTGGGTAACGCAAAGGGGTTAAATGATAAGGTTTCTAAGAGATTTAGGGAATATACTGTGATGGGTATTCCAAACATAACCATGAGGGTTACTCCCTACGTAATAATGTTATGAATGCCTCAAGTTACCTATATGTCTTATGATTTCTATTGATTTATGCATAAATATTATGATTTCATGAGGTATGTTAAATTGCTTATGTTTTATGAGTAAATTTTGATTTCCTTGATTCTTATGTATACATGGACTAATGTTTTCTTTCCGTATTGTTATAACCCTTACTGAGCTTTTTATGCTCATCCCAAGTTTTTTTGAAATGTTTCTCACAGGACATAAAGTGGAATAGGGTCAAGGATGGGATCAAGGAAATGTTAGGCTGTCTAAAACAAGGAACTAGAAATGACTCTTTTGTTCAAGAGTTTTTATTTTGTGAAAAAAATGGAAACTGAGTAGATGTGTCTACTTTGTAATCTTTGAGATGTAATAGTTATGTCCTGATTCTCTAAAAATCTAAACCTGAAAAGATCCTCTATGTGAATTATTTATTTAATTCATGATTATGTAATGTTTTAAGGCCAGGTCCTTACAGTTGGTATCAGAGGGAGGTTTAGATAACTTTAGAGGTTAGGGTATCCTTTAAGCACAAGTGACATTACCATAATGGTTAGGATTTCAGAAAGGGTCATAGTTTTAGATAAAGTGAATGAGTTTAAGATAACATGAATAATTATATCTTAGTATTATATGATTATTCTAATGATATACTCACACTGACCTTTTTGGTTTAGTAAATGGACGGATCTAGCAGGCACCAAAGTGACAACAGGTTTGAAGGAAACTGTGGTGGTTCTATGATTAAGAGACTAAATGAAATGGGGGGATTAAATGAGAAATCTTATGGTTATTCTAAACCAACTATCAGGAGGCATGATTAACCACGTGAACCTTGGGTGAGTTCTCTAATGCATCATGTATGAGATGACCAACTCGATGTGGAAGTTCAAGTAATAATTATAAAGGTAACCATTAGGGTTTATATGATCCTTACTTTTGAGGTAATTATGGGTTACTATATGTTATGTTGGAAAATTAAAGGCATGAGATAAAATTGAGGTTAAATTATGTTATGGTTATTTTTGATGATTTTATATCTTTTGGGGGGGAATGTTTTGAGAATTATATAGTTTTGGAAAAAAGGACAACACGCAGATCGTGTGACAACCCGTCACGTCGGACATAGCTATGGGAATCGAACCCACAACCAAAGTGTGACTGGTATTTATCGCCTACCACTGGAATACATGAAGTCCCTGGTTAGTATGACAAATTTTTTTTAGTTAGATAATTTTATGAATCAAGAATAAGTTGGTTTTGGGTTATCTAGGAAAATATTGACCTATCATGGAGGATATACGATTAGGTTAATTACTTTTCAATATGAGACTTTAAGGGAAACTGACGTTACTTGGAGATAAATGTTAATTTTTACATTGGAAGACTATGTGATTAAATCCTTCAAAGATTTGGGTTTCAATCTTAGTTTGGTTTACTTTGAAGAATTTTATGGAAAAATTGTTTATCGAATGGTCTTCTTTGAACTTTGGGTTTTGTTGGACAAATTTTGGAGATTAAGAATAGATTTTCTTTTTATAAAGGATTATACTTTTGTGGATTATCTAATCTCGTAATAACAATTTTGGTTTTGGTTAAGGTCTAAATACATGGGAAGTATATAGTTCTCTTTTGTGGATTAGGTGATTCTCTAGAAGTTGATTATAGCGCTCTTAATGTGAACGAGTCATCCTAAATACTCATCTTTTGGAGGAAATATGAGTTTGTGTAAGAAATATATTAAGAGATGAAAGTCTACATGACAAGTAAGTATGTTTACTTAGGATTTAGTTAAGCTGATAAATAAATTCCTCAATGAAAAGTAACTTAAAACAAAAATGTTGTCTGTTAAATTTTCCTACTGGGGAATCAAATACCGTTTCACCCATCACAACTTTGTGATTTTCTTGTGGTTAACTTTCTCATAATCATGTTTTCTATCACTCTCCATCAGAACATGACCCTTTGTTCTCTCTTCTATGTCCATGTTTTCCTACATGGAATCCTAGTATGGGTTAACTCGGGTAACCTTTGCACTTCCCTTTCTTTCTTTTAAAGTGACATTTTAATTGACTCCTTTTCCGATGTGGGTCTTTCAATAATGTTTCCAAGCCCAATTTTAAAATTGTGAGGACGCAATTCCCAAAATGGGGGAAGGATGTAACACCCCAGGTAAATAAAGAAGATGACATTTTTATATTTATCCATATTTGTGAATAAAATGTTAATATTAATTTAAAGGGAATGCTATGCTCGATGGCGTACCCAATACGCAACAACGAGTTTCTTTGAAATCTTACGTTGCACACTAATAATATAATAATATTATTTTAAATAGTTAATGTCTAGAAGTTGTAATGGCGGGAATGAACATAACTAACTAAAAAAATGATTACATATGTTTGTTAAATATTTTTACATTTGTCCAATAAATTTTAGAGGCTTAAAATGCAAATGAATCAAATTTTAAGAATAAATACTCTAATATTTTTAAAAGATTTTTTTACCGCCTTTTGATGGAAAACCTTTTTTAAATCAAACATTTGACAATTTTACAAGATCTATTTTTTAAAATAAACTTATTCTTTAGAATTTGGATATTGAAATTTACATTGGATAAATTTTTGGTATATTTCTGACAAATGATCATTTTTTAATGAATAATGAAAAATACTGCATTTTACTTTAAAACTGCATTTTCATCTAATTTAATTATATGGATAGATTATCATTATTAATTGTTTTAAAGTTTAATTAGAATATATTTTTACCATTTAATTCAATTGTGGTCATTATAATTAATTTCACTTTGAAAATTTACATAAACAAGTGTCAATCTTTTGATAGATATTGTTTTTTAAAAACACGCTATTTGTTTTGACAGTGGGAATTAACTATATGATTTATTAATGAAACTTCTATGTTTTGAATTTGGTAAAATGGACATCATTTATAAATTTTTAATATCAAATATATCTTAGGGTTAATTTTTGTTATTTTTCTGATAATGTCTTTTTTTTAATAAATAGTGAAAAATACAGCTTTTTAATTCAAAACTACCTTTTCATCTAATTTATTTATATATTTAGATTGTCATTTTAATTGTTTTTAAAGTATAATTGAATTATTTTTTTATCACTTAATACAAATTTGTTCATTGGAAGTAATTTCACTTTTCAATTGGATGTAAAAACAAGTCAATCTTTTGATAAATTTTACTTCTTAAAAACCCGTCTTTTGTTTTGACAATGGGATTTAATTTTAAATTAATTACTCCAATTTCCGTGTTTTGAATTTTATAAAATGGATTACATATTTGGAATCATAAGGTCCAAATTATTTAATTAAGACTCTTTTGTTTTTGGACATTATGAATAGTAACGACGGTAATTATCATTAATTATCGTGATTAATTAGTAATCGGGTAGTTAAGGGTAATAAAATAATATCATAATAATAAAAAATGACCCTAAAATGTGTCCAAATGCTACTGGTTGTGTCATGGCCGACCATGGGATGCCTTGTTCCAAACTTTGTGACCCCCAGGAATCACTTTTGGGGTGATAGTGACACTTTTTAATTTTATGTTTTTAAAAGGAAAGTATAAGCAAAGTATGTATCACCCAAGTAAAATAATTTTAGTTTTGTCTGTGTAAATGATCTATTGGACTATAAATAGTCATTTTAAATATAAAAATATTTCCTACATCATAGTATTTTTTTTATAATTTTTATACATTAAATAAAATGAATTTATTTATGACACCATGATGATGCAGCGATTACCTCATTAATGAACGATTTAAATAAAATGAAAAGATAATGTAAAATCTAAGACATAAACTTTTCAAAAACCTATTGTATGGGAGGATTTAGAACCCTTATCACCATATCCTTGAAATATATAATTTTGGGACCTTTGATATCCAAAAATCATTTTATAATAAAGTAACTTTTCAAGACTTTTCAAGAGTGCCCCTCCTCCCTCTTATAAAAGGCCCCCACCTCTACCTCCTTACACACACCTCTCAAGCCTTTGGCTCGACCAAAACCTGGTCATTTTATCTCTCGACATCCCACTCCTCATCCTATATTCCTTACCTTAGGTAGAAATCTCTTCAAGAAACCCTTTTGGTTCAAACCAAAAGGAGTTACCCGATTTAAAGGTAAAGTCTTCTCTAATGTTCTTTTGTTTTATTTTGCTTCTCCAACCCCCTAAACTCTTTTTATTCCTCTTTTTTGTAACAACACAAGTATCTTAAATATACTAGGATGTTGTTATAATAATTATTTGAGCTACACTTACACACACCTCCATCTAATGGTTAAAGAACATACTTTTTCTGTGGATGGAAAATTACTACCTCACGAAATGATGATTGTTCAATATACTTTTAACACCTTTAAAGGTGGCCATTAAGATATTACTATATTTATATATGATATATAATATTTTTATGTTTTCCTTATTCTTATGTATTTTTCATTTATGGCATACCTTTATGGTTTCCATTATGGGTAAACGCGATATCTTCATTTTAGGAAGTGCGGACTACCGCCCCCTCAAAGTGATTTGATTCGTAAATTTCATATGTGGGAAATTTAAAGGATGTAGTTAATGATATTATATATATGATATTATACTGGAATTATAATATACCTTTATATCAATATTATTTCATTCCATTTAATATGAAATAGAAATGAAAGTAGCGTTCATGCGTACGTACGGCTTACCGTCTCCATGGACGGTACATTTCATTTCTTACCTCTAAATGTTATGTAATATTATAATTGAATTTATATACTGAATATTTATGATATATATGATATCTAAATCATGAATATAATTTTGTATATAATGTATATCTTACCACCTGAACAACTTGTAATTATAAGAAGTTTATTATTGACTCAAGTACCAATGATCGACAAAACGACCGTTATTAACTTAAATAATTACATAATTTTCATAAAATGGTAATAAGGTATATAAAAGTAATAATGAACTTAAAAAAAGTTCTTAAGAAATTATAAATTAACTCTAGTTTATTATTCAGCAGATTAAAGAATGATCGATTCAAGTTGGACATGAGGTAAGGGATCCTACCTCTCTCTTTATTTTTAAGTACTCTCCTTTATGTCATTTCTTTTAAGCTCATCTTTCTTATGTTTGGGGATGTTATTTTATATTCTTAATTCTTTACTTTTTATGTTCATATTATGAGAGACCCTATTTGATCTCATAAATCCATTTTTGGAAGTTTTAAGTAGCGTCGTTAGGATGGCGAGTTTTCGTAAGGGATTTTTCATCTCACTTTTATTCCTGTGGGATTTTTGCTACATTTTCCACCATTTCCTTTCAGTGGTGTATGTACTACCCATTATTCTACTCTTTGAGTAATATAATTTCGTTTATGATTATTTACATCAATGTTGTATAGTCCTTCTTTCATGGGGTGTACATTTCGAAAGTTACCCAAGTCGGTAAGAGAACCTTTCACCCTCCTCTTTTTAAAATACTTCTTTTGTTAGGTCTTTTAATTTACATCTTATTATGTTGGGATATGTTCTTCTATATCCTTATTGATGTAAAATTTATTTCCAAGTGATGAGATACCCTTTTTGTCTCATGAACTCGTTTTCTAAATTTTAACATGACGTCGTTAGGCTGTCGAATTTTTACAAAGGAACTTCTTAACCCAATTTCTATTTATTTGGGTTCAACTTATAGTTATTGAATATGCCATCCTATGAATATGTGTGAATGACCTCTGGTTGTTTTACACTTAATATCCACTTATATTGGGTGTATTTATATTTCTCACACATAATTATGAGATTGATTTATCCTTAATTTAAGGATACCTTCTTTATAAGGGATTTCATCTCATTTTACATTTCTATTAAGACTTAATTGTTGTTATGCACTAATTAACTCTTATATGGTGTATATACTGTCCTTTGGAATATTATATCATGAATCCCTTTATTCTCATGATATTATAAAGTTATGATAATATGTTATTCCTCAATTATTTGTATTCAAGTGTCTCTCTTTTTGTTAAAAACTCTTTAACTAAAATATCCTTTTAAATGTTTTAATGATTTATTCTTATAAATATTTATCATTATTATCCATATTTTCAAAATGGATTTTAAGAATTTATTTATATAGATATTAATGGTTTAAAATGTTAAAATATTCAAAGTAGTATAGGACTTCATCTAAATCTCCTTTCATTGAGGCATATTTTGTTTTATACACAACTTTATTTTATACGGCGTATAAACCCCTTTGACTTTGACTTTTATTCAAAAGGAATCTTTTTATATGAAGAGTTTTACTAAATGACAAAAGGGAATATTTTTACGTATGTGGTGACAATGACTTCTCCTCCACCGTAACCATTATTTGAGTTTCGGCTTCCTCTAAAAGCCATAACTTTTTTAAATGAAAAATAAATACCATGTTTTACTTTTCTTAAATTTGGTATTGAAAATGGTTTTGATAATGTTTTTATTATATCAATGTGTTATTGATATCTTATGATTGAAATGTGGAAATTTTATGTTTCTTTTATGCATGTTTTATGTGATACGATTATGTTATGGTTCTTGGGAATTGTTTATGAAGACGGGTGGTTCCGTGATAAAATAAGGGCGAGTGAGCCCGATGTAGCTCTCCAATGTATTGGGTAACGTGAAGGGCTTAAACGCTAAGGTTTCTCTAAATAGATTTAGGGAATGTACTATGATGGGTATTCCAAACGTAACCATGAGGGTTACTCCCTACGTAAGAATGTTATGAATGCCTCAAGTTACCTTTATGTCTTATGATTTCTATTGAGTTATGCATAAATCTTATGATTTCATGAGGTATGTTAAATTTCTTATGTTTTATGTGTAAAGTTTGATTTACTTGATTCTTATTTATACATGGACTAATGTTTTCTTTCCGTATTGTTATAACCCTTACTGAGCTTTTTATGCTCATCCCAAGTTTTTTTGAAATGTTTTTCACATGACATAAAGTGGAATAGGGTCAAGGATGGGATCAAGAAAATGGAAGGCTGTCTAAAACAAGGAACTAGACATGACTCTTTTGTTTAAGAGTTTTTATTTTGTGAAAAAAATGGAAACTGAGTAGATGTGTCTACTTTGTAATCTTTGATATGTACTAGTTATATCCTAATTCTCAAAAACTCTAAACCTGAAAAGATCCTCTATGTGAATTATTCAATTAATTCATGATTATGTAATGTTTTAAGGCCGGGTTCTTACAGTTTGGGTCATGATCTATATGGTCTTTAACTTATATTGTAAATAGTTTCACTCAAGATTTAGTTATTGAAACTCAAATTGGGTTTGGTCAAGGGAAAAGTTGAGTGATGTTATCTCCCTCGAACGCTCTGATAAGTGGGATTCATAGGGTATGATCCTACTAGTCATTATCATCACTTTCTTTGACTATGTCAAATGGATTTATCATAAACCTATATATATATATATATATATTAATCTTAATATTCACTATAAAATGGTTATAATAGTATGGTTATGATGTTTAACATTCTTTTAAATACGATTGGATATAACTTATAATGCCCCAAAATAACAAAATTAGTGCATGTGTTTTTTATAGATTCATCACTTAATAATTCATTTTGTAACGTCCCGGACCCGGGTTCCATGCAACGGGTTCCCCGAACCTAGTTTGCCACGTGTCCTCAAGCGCATCTCCCCAAACGCCAGAGGCTGCCGACTAGTAGCGAGGGCCCAGGTCTGATAGTGGGGAAACTATGCCCTCATTTGTCAAAGTGTAGCACAGCGGAATACAAATAAAACATACGACAAACAGCGGAAGTAGTATACCATACACAACTAAAATAAACAACAGCAGTGTATATAACCAACAGTATATAGAAAATGGTGCCACATGTCTTAAGTTCTAAGAAAACAGCCAGAACATGTTACATAGTTATACAATACAATACAGAGTACAAGTACAGAAAATCAAAACAGCTGGCAGCGGCATCGCGGGCCTTGGCTCAGTCCCATTCCCTCCTACTTCTCAGCAACAGTCAAGTACCTGTATAGGGACTCTTGCCCCTATCCACACCTGCAGAAACGTAATCTGTTTGGGCCGAAAATCGTGACCCAAATAGGGTGTGAGAAATAAATTCCCAATAGGCACCCACCAAAGGCTCGTGCCCAACTGTGTGTACGCATGCAACAATAGTGTGCAGTAGTAAAATGCAATAAAGTAAGAACTACTCAAAAGTAAATAATTACCAGTTATATTTCCATTTTATTATTTATTTAATCCATTTAATATTAGAATTCACCACAGTGCATTTCTAAGTAAATAGTCCACGTCCTCAGAAAAGAAAAACCTTACCCTCAGGTAAGAAGAATCCAACCCGTAGGTATAGCCCTCAGTCGTAACAGAAGATTCCCTAGGGCGTAGGAAGTGTCGCCCTCAGGAACAGAAGTCAAGCCCTCTGGCACGAAAGGTTGCCCTCAGGTGAAATAACTACAGCCCTCGGGCTAAATAGTACAGTGCCCTCAAGCTAATCACAACAACGCCCTCAGTCTAAACAGGTAACCGGGCCATGCCCAACAAGTAAACAAGCAGTTTCAAGCAATTCATCTCAAGGAAATTTTACAGTTATTACTTTGAAGGCATACCCTTGGGTATCCTGGCCAAATAGCTAAACAGTGAAACACACCCCCGGGGTGGTTTCGGATCCAAGAAATGATCCCAACCAGCATTTTATTATCACAATTTAATCACCTATGCAATTCTAGGCATTAAATCTATCAAAAACCTCAGCCACATGACACCCCAACATGGGTTCGTGGCCCAAAAATGCACAAAAACACACGGAAGTTGGAAAACTAAACACCAATCCACCTACCTTATACGCCAACGAACGATATACCAGAATGCCGACTCCAGAAATGCCCAACAATGGCATAGATCTGACAAAGAACAAAACTCATTCAAATGTAAATAACTTTCCCTTGGGAAAGAATTGGTAAGAATGGCTTAAGGAGAAGAAAGGGATTACCCGCGCGATTCCAACGAGATAGTCCGAGGCGGAAACCGATTCCAGACTAACACCCAGTGGATCTTCAAAGTTTCGGCCTCTTCCTTTGGCTCCAAAATGGATCAAATGCCTCCTCTTCCAAATGAGGAGGTTACTACCTGTTTTAAGCCGAAAAAACAAAGTACACAGCGTGTACTTCCAAGTACACAGCGTGTACTCCTTTCATTTAACTGTTCCTCTAGCGGCTTTCTGCCAGCACGGCACTATTCACCTGCCAACATGAGTACATGGCATGTACTCCTGAGTACACGGCGTGTACTGCCGCCCAGCTGGTGGCTGCTCCACCGCCTTACTTTTTGGCCTACCGACTGACCACACAGCGTGTAAAGGACCACTATACGGCGTGTAGTCGGTTCCTACACCCTTTGTCGTCGACATGGCTACACGCCCTGTGTACTCATCCCAACACGACCAGAAGTACACGGCGTGTGGAAAAGGTAAACGGCGTGTAGTTCCAAAATTTTGGGTTTTTCCCCATTTTCCATATTATATTAAAAACACTTAAGGAAAAGAGAAAAGAAAAAGCACGTACCTCAAAGAGAAGAATCGAGTTCTTACAAACTTCCCCCCTTATAGCAATTCGTCCCCAAATTTCCCTTCCAAGGGTGGAGAAGATATAGCCGTGAATAACTCCGGCCACTGAGCATGAACGTCGGCCTCCCGCTCCCAGGTCTCGTCCTGCACTCGGCCATGCTGCCATAGCACCTGTATGAGAGGAACTGTCCGGTCTCGGAGAACCTTCGTGCTCCTGTCAACGATACGAATCGGATGCTCCTCAAAGGACGCATCTGCCTCCATCTCAACCTCCTCGGGATGAAAGACCTGAGATGGGTCTGAATGATAGCGACGCAACTAGGATACATGGAAAATGTCATGCATGGCTCGGTACCGTTGCGGTAACCACAACCGATAAGCAATCAGCCCGACCCTCTCCAGAATCTCAAATAGTCCCACATACTACGGTGAAACTTTACCCTGTATCCTAATCCGCTTGTGTCCCATCCTCGAAGAAACACGCAAGAAAAACTGATCCCCAACCACGAACTCCAAAGGTCGTCTGCGGTGATCAACATAAGATTTATGACGAGACTGTGCGGTAGCCATCCACTTCTGAATCAACTGGACCTGCTCAGAAGTATCCTACACGAGTTGTGGCCCCAGTAAATCTGTCTCACCTGCCTCTATCCAGCACAAAGGTGATCGTCACAGCCTCCCATATAAAGCCTCATAAGGTTCCATCTCAATAGTTGCCTGAAATCTATTGTTATAGGCAAACTCGAATAAGGGTATATGCTTCTCCCACGAGCCCCCAAAGTCTAGGATGCATGCACGCAACATGTCCTCAAGCACTTGTATAGTACGTTCTGACTGGCCATCGGTCTGAGGGTGGTATGATGTGCTCAGAAGCACCTATGTACCCAGTGCCCACTAAAAACAATGATAGAAATGAGACGTAAAGCGGGCGTCCCTATCAGAAATGATAGAATGAGGGACCCCATGAAGACATACGATCTCTCGGATATACAGCCTTCTAAGCTCGTCAACACTGAAGGTCTCCTTGATTGGAAATAAGTGAGCTACCTTCGTGAGTCTGTCCACAAAAAGCCACACGGCATCATTTCCATGAGGTGACCTCGAAAACCCAGTCACGAAATCCATCGTGACATCGTCCCATTTCCACTCCGGAATGGGTAACTGCTGTAACAGCCCAGCTAGTTTTTGATGCTCCGCCTTCACCTGCTGATAGGTGGAACACCTCGTAATAAAACCAGCTACATATCTCTTCATACCCGGCCGCCAGTACTGACGTCTCAAGTCACGGTACATCTTGGTAACCCCGAGATAAACTTCCCAAGATGAAGCATGAAACTCCCACATCAGCTCCTCACGTATATCCCCTAGAACCCACACTCATCCATGGAAATGAAGAACCTCATCGTCTCCTATCATCCACCCAAGAGAAGGGTCCCCCCTTGCCACCGACTCCCGTAGAACTAGGCCTTCTGAATCAGATAGTTGTCTCATCCTCACTCTGTCCAGGAGGGTATAAGTCACAGCTGAAAATGAAAGATAAGTCTGCCCCCGACTGTCGTGCACCTCCAGATGCATCTCAGAGAACAAGGCCATGAGATCCCACTCACCGCTGGCCTCCTGCACTACCTGTATCTGAGTCTTCCTACTCAGTGCATCAGCTACTGCATTACCTTTTCCAAGTGTATAGGCAACCTCAAAATCAAAGGACTGTAGGTATTCAACCCACCTCCTCTGCCTCAGATTCAAGTCACGCTGAGTAAAGATATACTTGAGGCTTTTGTGGTCGGTGAAAACCACAAAATGCTCCCCCAATAGATAATGTCTCCAACAACACAATTCATGTACAACTATAGCTAACTCGAGATCATGTGTCGGGTAATTCCTCTCATGTGGCCTCAACTGCCATGACCCATACGCCACAACTCGGTCGCCCTGCATCAACACTGCTCCCAGCCCAATACCTGATGCATCACAGTAAACTGTATAGATCTTCCCTGAATCTGGGAGTATCAGGATTGGTGCTGATGTCAACCTTCCCTTCAGGTCCTGAAAAGCTGTCTCGCAAGCTTCCAACCAAATGAACTTCACACCCTTCTTAGTCAGACCTGTCAACGGTGCTGCTAAGCGGGAGAAGTCTTGTATGAAACGTCTGTAGTAACCATCCAGCCCTAAGAAACTCTGTATCTCGAACACGTTCTTAGGCTTCTCCCAGAAAAATACGATTCTCACCTTCTCTGGGTCTACTGAAACTCCTGCCTCAGAGATTATATGACCCAGGAAGTGAATCTGGTCGATCCAAAAGTGGAACTTTGAGAGCTTAGCATATAGATGATGCTCTCTCAGTGTACTCAATACGATCTCAAGATCGGTGGCATGGTCGTGTCGAGTGTGAGAGTATACAAAGATTTCATCCATGAATACTACCACAAAATAATAAAGATACGGATGGAACACACGATTCATCAGAGCCATGAAAACTGCTGGCGCGTTCGTGAGTCTGAATGGCATAACAGTATACTCGTATAGAACATACCTGCTCCTGAAAGCTGTGAGAGGTATATCAGATGGTCTAACACGCAGCTGATGATATCCTAATCTCAGGTCAATCTTCGAGAACACTCATGCTCCACGAAGCTAATCAAAAAGATCATCAATCCTCGGTAAGGGATATCGGTTCTTAACCATCAACTGGTTCAGATTCTGACAATCCATGCAAAGTATGAGGGTATCATCTGCCTTCTTTGCAAAAAGGACCGGAGAACCCCAAGGAGAAGTACTGGGTCAGATGAAACCCTTTGCCTGCAACTCCTCCAACTACCTCTTGAGCTCCTGCAACTCAGGTATGGCCATCCTCTATAGAGGAATGGACACCGGTACTACTCCTGGCACAATCTCAATTGAGAAATCCACCTCTCTCTCTGGAGGTAGACCCGAAAAGTCGTCCGGGAAGACATCCCTGAAACGATCAACAACAGGAGGGAAATCTGCCTGACAAGTCCCCTGGTCATCCAGATATAAGCTCACAATCTGGGTTGTGACTCCACCTCACCCGCGATGCTCTAGTCTAGCTTGACTCGCCTGAACATCTCATTCTCCCTTGTATAAAAACTCTCCGCCCTCTGGTGATGTGAAACGCACCCTGTGACGATAGCAGTCTACAAAGTCCCGAAAGGGAACCAACCAGTCCATCCTGAGAATGATTTCATAGCTCATCATCTCTAGGACATAGAGGTCCCAAAGGAAGTGACACCCACCAACCTCAAGGGGGAACTTCTTGCACTGACACACACCAGCTTTTCTAGTCCCCAACAGAGTGTCTAACATCATGATAATAGAAGATGAAGAAACACAGAGCCCAAGGCTCTCCACAATGGGTACAGATATGAAACTATGTGTATCACTCGTATCGAAAAGTACTGAAGATAAGACATAAGCTACTAGAATACTACCTCTGACTGTAGAAGGTCCGGGATCCTACTTCTGTTGGGTCTGTTGCACTGCATATGTTTGTCCAGTGTCGCGGCCCTACGATACAGCCTGGCTACCCTGAGTTGTCCCGCCCTGCTGCCTCTGAGATCCTGGTGTCTGGATACCATGGCCACAACCACCATCTCTACCTGCACGCCCTGACATATTCCAGTTTCCGGACTGGTAAGAAGCCACTAGTCCTACTCTCGCACATGGAGTCTGCACAGAACCCCTCTCACTAGCCACAGGTAGAAACGCCCTGCAAAAGCACTGCAGATGACCCATCTTTCCGCAAGCTCGGAACTCCACTGGGTCTCGTGGACATTGTGGCCTCTTGTACCCCTCTCTACCACACTAGTAGCACCTGACCAGACCACTTGAAGAAGCTGCATGGCTGGTACTGCCACCCTGAGAGAAGTTCATATGTCTCTTCCTCTTTCCAGCAGAAATAGTACCAGGAACTGGTGATGAACCACCCTAACCCACACCACTAGATTCCCGCAGGTTTCTCTCCGTAATCAGCGCCTGATTCACGATAGTGTGTACAGTAGGCAACCTGAAGACATTCACCAGCGCTCGGATGTCATACCGAAGACCATCCTCAAAATTTCTAGCTCTCAACATATCATCACCCACCAGCATGGGTGAAAAGTGCTGAAGCTCCGTAAAATGAGCAGAATAGTCCATCGCTGACATAGCGCTCTGCTGCAGATTCATGAACTATCAAGCTCTATCTGCCCTCAGCATCTCGGGAAATAAAAATTCATAGAAGACTGCCTGAAAATCCTCCCACACCATGTCCATGTGATGCTCTGACTGGGTGGTAACATCCCAACACCTCTTGGCGGAATCATGCAACATGTAAGTCGTGAGCTTGACCCTCCGCCCTGGAGGCATCTCAAGATTCTCGAAAATAATCTGCATCGACCCCTGCCAAGACTCTATAGCCTGTGGTCCGCTATCCCCTGAGAACGTAGGCGGATGCTGCTGCTAGAAGATACGTGTCATCTCGTCCATAGATGTGGCAGCCTGCGGTGTTCCCTGAAAGGTCTTCATGAACCGCAATAAGCCTTCACGGAACTGCGCCTTCGCACCTGTGTCCGGTATAGCAGCTGGTGTCGCTTCTGGCTCCGCTGGAGGATCAACTGGTAGCCCATGTCCCACCATCTCTGGAGTATACTCGTTGCTGCTCTCCTGGAGATCAACGCGCGGTTGTCTAGGCGGCATGACACTACAAGGTCAAAAACATGTCTTAGAACAAGATTTATCAAAGACCGAAAGCGAAGAAACCCTAAAGGGAACAGGAGGAATAAGGCATTCAAAATTTGCAAAACAAGACTACACGGCGTGTACACTGACTACACAGCATGTACTTGACTTCCATTCCCCTGCTTGGGTCCTTCTACATGGCTAAGCCACACGGCTCCCGTTTGAACAAACTACACAGCGTTTATATAATCTACACGGCGTCTATGGTGTTGTTTTCCAACTGCCCGTGTCATTTGTGACACGGCCAACTACCCGGCTTGAAACTACACGGCGTGTTGCACCCACACACAGCGTGTACACCACCCTATTTCCCCAGTCACACGGCTAAGTCCACATGATCTGTCCTCGGACAAGACTACACGGCGTGTCCCCAAAGGTGCACGGCGTGTTCAAGGAACTGCGACATCAACCTGTGTTGTTAGTTACATGGTAGAGTCCCCAGGACACACTACACGGCGTGTTAATCATTTACACGGCGTGTTCTGTACAGGATTTCACTGAACCGTGTTGTTAGTTACACGGCCAGACTCTGGGTCGACCCTACACGGCGTGTACATACGCTACACGGCGTGTTCACCCAAGCACTTCCATACCCCGTGTCGTCGTCCACACGGTTTGAGACATGGGAAGAGACTACAGAGCGTGTACTCATAGTACATAGTGTGTACTTAAAAAGTTCATTTTTTTCTTCCCGAACAGAAGGCCATACACGGCATGTATACTAGGTTTCCAGATAGTATGTCTCAGAAACTTTCCCGAAACCCAGAAAATACTGGAAAAAAAAAACAACACCTAAGTGTCAAATTTTGACCCGTGAGGGCCCATACTCCCCACGAATCAAATTTTGACATCTTATCTGTGTTATAACATAATAAACAGTCAATGATCCACCAAATTCCAGTCAATAGGGGCCCATACTCCCCAAAAACCAAAGTTTGGCGTCCATTCTATGAACAGCTCACACAAAAATTACCCTATCAAATAGCAGGTATTTTATCAGTGCAGTTATCGCAAGAGCATGCTTTTCTAGCACAACAACTATCACAACAACATGCAATTTTTCTAATGCACCTACATTTCTTGGAAACTATGCATGGCATGTGATTCTAGCATGTGCCTAAATGATGCATGAGATGGCGTACCCTCATCTCATCGGGTTGCAACTAAATAGAACCCATAGATAAGGTATAAACAGCACAATACAAGTGCATCACCCAACGGTGAAATCATATCAACTGTAAAATTTGCAAAATCAGAAAATTTCAAAATACTAGGTAGACTGGATTTTCCATGTACGCGGGTTAGCTATGCTTGGGCACAGCTTATTACCAACTATCGTTCGTCCTATCCCTAACTAAGGCTCCAAATAGTAAGTCAAAGAAAAGAAACGCCTTTAATACAACTTTGTAACGTCCCGGACCCGGGTGCCATGCAACGGGTGCCCCGAACCCGGTTCGCCACGTGATCTCAAGCGCATCTCCCCAAATGCCAGAGGCTGCCGACTAGCAGTGAGGGTCCAGGTCTGATAGTGGGGAAACTATGCCCTCATTTGTCAAAGTGTAGCGCAGCGGAATATAAATAAACCATATGACAAATAGCAGAAGCAATAAACCATACACAACTAAAATAAACAACAGCAGTGTATATAACCATCAGTATATAGAAAATGGTGCAACATGTCTTAAGTTCTATGAAAATAGCCAGAAAATGTTACATAGCAGTACAATACAATACAGAGTACAAGTACAGAAAAACAAAACAACTGGCAGCGGCATCGCGAGCCTAGGCTCGGTCCCATGCCCTCCTACTCCTCAACAACAGTCAAGTACCTGTATAGGGAATCTTTCCCATTTACACACCTGTAGAAACGTAATTTGTTTGGGCCGAAAAGCGTGACCAAAACAGGGAGTAATAAATAAATTCCCAATAGGTACCCACCAAAGGCTTGTGCCCAACTGTGTGTATGCATGAAACAATAGTGTGAAGTAGTAAAATGCAATAAAGTAAGCAGTACTCAAAAGTAACTAATTACCAGTTATATTTCCATTTTATTATTCATTTAATCTATTAAATATTAGAATTCACCACAGTGCATTTCTAAGTAAACAGTCCACATCCTCAGACAAGCAAAACCTTACCCTCAGGTAAGCAGAATCCAACCCGCAGGTATAGCCCTCAGGCGTAATAGAAGTTTCCCTCGGGCGTAGGAAGTGTCGCCCTCAGGCACAGAAGTCAAGCCCTCAGGCACTAAAGGTTGCCCTCAGGAGAAATAACTACAGCCCTTGGGCTAAATAGTGCAGTGCCCTCAAGCTAATCACAACAACACCCTCAGGCTAAACAGGTAACCAGGCCATGCCCAGTAGGTAAACAAGTAGTAACAAGAAATTACTCTCAAGGAAATTCTATAGTTACTACTTTGAAGGCATACCCTCGGGTATCCTGGCCAAACGGCTAAACAGTGGAACACACCCCTGGGGTGGTTTCGGATCCAAGAAACGATCCCAACCAGAATTTTATTACCACAATTTAATCACCTATACAATTCTAGTCATTAAATATATCAACAGCCTCAGCCACACGACACCCCAACATGGGTTCATGGCACAAAAACGCACAAAAACACATGGCAGTTAGAAAACTAAACATCAAGCCACCTACCTTATATGCCAACGAACGATATAACCGAATGCCGAATCTAAAAATTCCCGAGAATGGCGTAGATCTGATGAAGAACAAAACCCATTCAAACGTAAATAACTTTCCCTCGGGAAAGAATTGGTAAGAACGTCTTAAGGAGAAGAAAGGGCTTACCCGCGCGGTTCCAACGAGATTGTCTGAGGCGGAAACCGATTCCAGACGAACACCTGGTGGATCTTCAAAGGTTCGGCCTCTTCCTTTGGCTCCAAAACGTCTCAAATTCCTCCTCTTCCAAATGAGGAGGCTACTTCCTGTTTTAAGCCAAAAAAACAAAGTACACTGCGTGTACTTCCAAGTACATGGCGTGTACTCCTTTCATTTAACTGTTCCTCTGGCGTCTTTCCACCAGTGCGGCACTGTTCGCCTGCCGACATGAGTACACGATATGTACTCCTGAGTACACGGCGTGTACTGCCGCCCAGCTGGCGGCTGCTCCACCGCCTTACTTTTTGGCCTGCCGATTGACCACACGGCGTGTAAAGGACCACTACACAGTGTGTAGTCGGTTCCTACACCCTTCATTTCCGACATGGCTACACACCCTATGTACTCATCCCATCACAGCCAGAAGAACACGGCGTGTGGAAAAAGTACACGGCGTGTAGTTCCAAAATTTAGGATTTTTCCCCATTTTCCGTATTTTATTAAAAACACTTAAGGAAAAGAGAAAAGAAAAAGCTCGTACCTCAAATAGAAGATCCAGGTTCTTACACATTTATTCATTGAAATTTTAAATTTCATTAATAAAAGTATGGGTATTTATGGGGGTGTCCTTTTATTAGTGGGGAAGAGGACCCAATTCGGAACAACTTTGAAATTTCCCAAAAGAATATAAAATGATAAAAGCATTCCCAAGATATTTTTTTTCGAATTACATTATATTAGAAGTTGGGATATGATAAGGTCAAAATATGGCCATAAAATAGGATTTAGAAATGTCTGATTAGAAAACTTCCCCATATCTTTTGGTTTAACCCCCCATTAATCTTGTTTCAACCTTAACTGTACTAAATAATTTTTACTATTTTTACTATTCATTATAATAAAAAATTAATTTGACCATATTAAATAATATTAATTATTCTAATAATAAATATTTAATCCATTTTATCAAATTAAAATCATATAATTGGTTGAATTTAATTTAAAATTAAACCCAAAAATACGTCGAAAACGTGGTTTTTCAAAGATAATTTTTCTTAAGTATAAAAGTTTTTTATATCGAAACTCAAAATAAAATTTATTAAAATGAAATAAATATTATTAATTATAATTTAATTGAACTAATTTTACTTTTAAACAATTTTAAAATAAAATGTAAATTTTTAAACTCTTTAAACAAAAAGATAGTTTTCACTAAAAATTAGTATTTTAACTATTCATCGAAAAATTATTCTTTTTAGAAAATTATAAAAAATTCACTCTATGATAATTTTAACATTATGATTTAAAAAATGAATTTAATTTTTTTCAAATAAATTTTCTAATATTTCAAAAATTAAATTTTAAAAATAAGTACGGAAAATGCGGTGAAATCACTTTTTAGAATAATACAGTTTTTAAGCATAAAAATGGATTTATTATTATCTCATGCATAGAAAAAATATTAGATAAATTATAAAACATGTTATCGAATATATAATATATAAAATTCATGAAAATAATTCACCAATAGTGATTAATTTAATTTTTTAAGGTAAAAACACATTGTGTACATGAAAACAGTTTTTCAGAAAAACATTTCTTTTAATTTCAAATGATTTTTATTTTCATTTATAATAAATTGATAACCAATGAATTTATTTTATACATTATTAAACTATATAGTTTTTATAATTTATTTATTCCTATTCATACCCAGTAATTTAATAGATATGTTATAATAGTATACTACATTATAGTTCATTTAGACTATGGGTTGTGTGTATCATAGGTTATCAAAGAGATTGGATTTATTTTAAAATAAATATACCATGAAATATAATGTTGTTACACACTCATCTGAGAAATACCAAGGGTCTAAAAAACCTTACTATTTGATTTTTATTGGATTTATTTGGCTTTCTTATTTAATTTATTGGTGGTTCCTTCCAAGTTAAGGCTCCATCTTCCTCCTTTCCTTACTTTCCTTTTTTTATATTCTCCCTTGCCTTCGTCTCTATTTGTAAAAACACTAGGGTGAGAATTATCCCTAATGTGTTTTGTATTATTATTATAGTGTGTGTGTGTGTTTTTCTTTAATCCTAATTCCTTCTATAATTTTTGGTTTCATCTCATTCATGCACAGTTGAGGTGGGTGTTTCCATTCCTTTACTTTTTATAGAACACCCTAAGATGCTTAGAGTTTTATAAGTATTTTTTAATTAAATTTATCATTTTTATAGATCTATAGATGTATTTTAAAATCTTTTTGAGTTAAAGGTTTGATTAAAAGTGGGTTTTCCCAAGTGTTTTCAATGTTTATGCATTTTGGATAAATTTAAATGTAAATTATGTTTATTAAAATGACTAAGATGATTTTTTTAATAAATTAAGGTGTTTTAATTAATAATTATTCTTTTATGTTTTATATATAAGTTTAATCTTGAATTTATTTTGTGGTATGATTGTGAATTTATATTTTGAGGTTTTGGTGGAATTAATTTCTTATATTTGGTTGGATGACTTCAGTTATGCCTCCTTGTTTACTTCTTAGTAATCCTTATGAATGTTTATATGTATATATATGAGTGGATATATATATATATTTATGTTAATCTTAAACATTTATTTATATCTATATATACAAATATAATTTCATAGGATTTCCTCTTTAAAGATTTGGTTCTCAAATTCTCACTTAGTTTCCAAAAATATTTTTCAAAATATATTTTAAATGAATATTTTTAAATAATGGTTTAGAGACCCACTTGGAAACTTAAGTAAAGATTTTGAAAATCACTTTTCTTTATGAGTGGTACTTATAGGAAGTAAGTTCTTCTTTAAAATTTATTACTAATTTTAAATTTTAAGTCCTATTTGGTACTTTGAAATGGATTTCATGAAAAATATGCACCACCAAACAATCCATATCCTTTAGTTATATCGAAATGTTGTTGTTTTTTATTATAGAGGGGTTTAGAATGGGTTGGTGTAGGGATGTGGTTTGAGCATATGTGGTTGTCCTAAATTTATTCTAGATTGAAATGTTTTAAAAAATGATACCTAACCTCCCATTATTATTATTTGCAAGGGTGTCCTAGGTTTATTAGTGTGGAATCAGGTATAGATAATATCTATTCCCAGTTAGATTTATTTGATTTACTATGGTATATAAATTCATATAGTAAGACCACCAGTGAGGAAATTTTTTAGCATCTCATTGGTTATAAACATAGGAATGAATTGATAGGCCAGTGGATGATTCCAACTCGAGTACATCTAGGATCACTTTATAAGATGTTTAGGAATTTCCCATGGTTACATGTTTTATATTTCTAATTATTTACTAGAAATTTAGTTTTTTGATCCATTACATTCCATTAATTATTTTTTCATCTAATACATTCCATTGGATTTACATTTATGTTATAGTTTCATTATGCCTAACTTGTTCTAATAATTTTATTATCTTGATCTTATTGTTATCTATGTTTTTTATTTCTCTAGTACTTCTTTTGGTTGTGTTTTACTTTATTTTGGGTTTTTTTGAAAGGTGTTTTAAAAATATATTTCTAAAGGAATGATTTAAATGAATTTTTAAAAAGTAATTTTGAATTTTTTTTTTTCTTAAACCGCATTTGAGTTTTGGAAATAAGGGGGATTTTAGAAATGTAGGTGTTTTTTATGTAAAATGAGTAAAACCATTTTTTGGATAAATTTATTTCAAACTATCATATGTGCATTGTTTTTTGAAAGGAAATGCATAGACTATGTGGTTTTTACCTAATGAGTTGTTTTATTCTCACACCATACTTATGCCACTTAGTGTCAGTAGACTCAAGTTATTTTACATATTATATTTTTGGTTTGTGGTCACTCTTAGAGTGGTTTGGTTTTATGGATATATAGTGAACAAGAGATCACAAAGAGATCTTATTAGGTGTTTTGGTTTTTGGTTTTCTTCTTTTTTTCATAGTTGTTTCATCCATGTCAGCCTCTTGAATTTGGATGATTTATTTTCACTAATGTTATATATTTTTGTTTAATTGGAGGAAAATTTTTATTACTCCCTATTTGGTTTAGTCTTAAATTTTCTTCTAAATAATTTTATTCCATGGAGGTCAAATGTCTATACATATCATGTAAGAATTCTCATATATTCTGACTGCTCGTATAAAATTATTTAGTTGTAAAATCATTAAAAAAGATTACATTTGATGCCTAGGAACTTTCTTCCTACCTATGGTGATTGTGGATGCCCCTTAGGTATGTTCTAGTCCATTTTTCATGCTCGGTTCAGGGGTGGTCTGGGTTAGTTCATGACACATTCCATAGAACCACCACTCATCCTCTAAAATAAAGAATGGAATTTTGTGAAACAAACCATTAATTGGTGGTCTCCCCACTACATATAGCATACCTCATCCTCTTAAATCATGTATCAAAGAAATACTTAACCTTCACTTAATCTTCCAAAATAGATATCACATTAGTACTAAATAGAAACTCATCGTTTATTGTTTCCTTTATTTCCATGTGAAACTCTAATAATAATTCCATTAACTACCATTTTTCACCATCTTCCTTCACCACTTTTTTTTGGATCCTTTCTAATCAAATAATCTTCCACTATATTTCCTTTCCCTGGTTTTTACATAAGTTAAAAAAATTGAAATTACAAAACCCACATGTGTTTTATAAATTTGAGATTACATTGTGAGAAAATATATTTCAAACTCTTATGATTAGAATACATGATAAATTTCTCACCATGAAGATGATTCCTCTAAGTCTAAAAAACATGAAAAATAGTAACTAACTTCAATTAATACATAGTATATCTATTTTAATAGGGTATTAGTTTCCTAGATCCATATTTCATGACTTTACCTCCTTATATTAGAAAAAACCTTAATCTGAAACCTGATGTGTGATAATACACTTTGTGTGTAACTCTTAATTTAAGAATAATTGATACTAGATATGAATTAAATATCTTCTTTAGTGCCTCAAATAATTTTTAACCCTTTAAATTCCAACAAAACTTCTCTCCCTTATAATTCAAGTTTGTCATAAGAGAAGTTAAATCTTTAAAATCCCTGAATAAGTCTTTGATAATATCCATCCAAACCCTGAAAATCTATTTATAAATACTTTACTTTGACTTTTCTTGGAAATAATTATTTCCACCTTCCTAGGATCAACTAAAAATCTCTTTCGTATAAAAAAATGATGAAGAAATATCAATTCTTGAATTATAAGTGACCTTTAAAAAACTTAGCATAAATTTTATATTAGCATAAAGTCTCAAAAAATCTATAAGTGCTTCTTATTATCTACTTTTTTACTTGAATATATTAAAGTGTCATCTAAAAATACCACCAAAAATATATCACAAAACTTATAGAACACCCACTTCATTATTTTCATAAACACAGTAGGTGTATTGGTAACTCCAAAAGTCTTGACCAAAAACTCATAATGTTCATATTGATATCAAAATTCCATTTTAAGAATATTTTATTATTTTACCCTTAGTTAATGATACCTAGGCTAAAGGAAAATCTTAAGAAACCAACAAGATCCCTTAAATTGGTCAAAATATCATCAATTTCTAGTAAAGGGTATTTTTATTTACTATTTTCTAATTTATCTTGTAAAAGTCAATGTATAAATAAAAATTACCATTATTCTTCTTAGAAAATAGAAATATAACTACCTGAGGAGAAACACTCAATTGAATAAATACCTTCTATTCAATATCATCCAATTTTAACTTTAATTCATTTAACTCTATTAGAGCCATGTGATATGAAGGTAAACTAATATAGATCATTCCAAGAACTAGTATAGTGGAGAATTCTATATATCTCCTTAGTGGAAATCTATAAAAACAATTTGAAAAAACATTTGGACATTAATCAAATACCACCAAAAGTTGATATTGTTTCCCACCCTCTATTTATCTAAATACTAATTCTATTAAATAAAAATATACTGATCCACTGTCTCTTTTTATTAGTCTTTCTTTATTATCTTGAATATCTCATTCACCCTTAAAAGTTTGTATAGTCTTATCTAGTAATGCAAAACAAATATTTGGCTATAGTAATAAAATTAAGTATTTAATCAACTCAACTAATTCATTATAAAAATTAGGTTATACATTCCATCCCAATTTCAATAATATCCCACGATATTTCCATGTTTCCTATCATTATCAATCAGGATCAGTACTTAATTCCTTGGTTAATACATAAATCTAGTAGATTGTTAATCTTTGTATAATATAGTATCAAATCCAGTTATATCACTAATTGATTAGCTAATCATGGTGAGATAAATGAATTTGATGATTCAGTATCAAACAATGCATAAATATTCATACACTTCTATAAATATGACTTATAATAATGGAATTATACCTATTGTTTCAAAAACTATTGTTATAGGTATGGTATATGGATAACTTTAATAATGGTTTGACCAAAATATTAGTATAGATATACCTATACCAACTTTTTTCTCAATTCATTAGTATATGTTTTTCTTACATCCACCTATACCAATGGTTCGTACAAATTGTTGGTATTATCTACCAATACCAATAGTTTCACCAAAATTTTGGTATAGGTGATACCATTATTTATGTGTAATAATAATAATAAATACTTTAAAATTAAAAAAAATACATACATATATTTATTTATTATATATGAACATAAAAGTTGTTGTAGAATGGTGTTTAATTATTTGGGAAATAATTTTGAGGTTGTGGGATCAATACTCAGCACATGAATTTATTTTCAATAGAATACTTATACCAAAAATTAAACCAAATAATTGGTATAGGTATTTCCCAATATAAAATCACTCATCGGCTCATCAAACTATTGGTATAGTTTATACCAATAGTTTGAGGGCTTATACCAACAATTTGAAATAATTGGTATCGACTTTTTTTGTAGTGATAGAATTAATAAGAATGGTACTTCACGCCATAGAAGGTATTGCATAAATATATTCCACCTTTTATATATGGTTATCTAAAAATATATTATCCTATTTAAAGGATACATTGACAGATTGAATCTATATTGGGTTCCCTAGTTTGTTGATTGATCTCAAGACCCCTTGACACCTTTACCCTAAGTTTCCCAAACAAAACCTCATGAGACTTAAAACTCCAAACTTCTTTCCTAACACAGATCAACTCTAATACCACAATGACATGGACCAACCCACCAAGACCCATTCTAGGTTAATGGTAATTCAAGTGTTCCACCTCAATCCCATATTCAATAGGTCATAGGATGGTGACATGCACCAAGATGTCATAAAACACATATGCTAGGCCACAGGATAATAAACCTATATATAGGTACATATATCCATTATACAATAAGATAATGAAATAATAGATATATAAATCAACATTAATATAAAATTAATATTACACACGCTAATTATCCACATAGTATGTCAAAATAAACACGAGAAATTAAGGGCAAACACAAAGACACAACATCCTAAAATAAACATAGAAATTGATCTATTAAGAAAAGGTACTCAACATCACACTAGATATTGACATGAGCATAAACTATGATTGTAACCAATAAGATTCACCAATAACTAACCCCATAAGCTCCAAAAACACTAAAATCACTACTAAACTATGTTTCATATGCACAAACATAACATGTGTGGGAAAAAATCCCATATAGGTATGAGTATAACAATACCAAGTAGAGCACCTCAAGGAAGGATAAAAGAAAATTAAACTTGAATCAAAGATAATAGATTTTCATGAAGTAACCCAAATATGTTTTATGATATGACAACCATTATTATAACCAATTCCTATGTTTATTTCCTATTTATAAATTATATCTCAAAGACAACCACAAAATCTTGGTATACTACATAACCCAAAGTACCCAATATACACAACTTGCATTACTTCCATGTTATCTAACTATATTTTTAGAGATATATTATGAATCATCGAGGGATATTTAATAGAATAAAGGGAGTAACCTATCCTTGGGTGAAGACCATTCCCCAAGACATGGGGGGTACTGACTCCTGGGATGGAGAATTGTTCCATATCACATGGGGAGTACTTAAACTTCATCTTTCAAATAGGGGACCACACTATATCATGTGTATGTTTCTAGGGGATTAAATAACCTATATGTATAAAGGATCATTTACTAACAAAAAGGTTAGTACATAAAATTCATTTCTATTTCAAATGTCTCGCCTGGTCACTATCATTTCCTTTATAGAGATAAGATACTTAAGCTACCCAATATACCTCAAAAACAATATTTGATGAAAATTGGATTATATTGTCATGTTATATGTAAAACAATGATTATATTATACTATTTTTGTATCAAATTCAAACACTGAGGTGATAATATACAAAAAACACCAAATAAAACACAGTACATGAAATGCACTATATTGGAAATTATATGTGAGCCACAGAAAGAAGATGGGTGTATATGGTCATCCTCCTTTAATATAGATGGTAGACTTATATAACATGCCTGTGTAGTTACATATCATATTGGACCTATAAAATAGTTAATAATTTACTCTAATATATTAGGTTATATCATTTACTCATACATGGTGTGCTCCCTAGACAAAATTGAATTTGTGGTAAATGGGATAGTCGAGAATGTAATTTTGTGCATTTTAAGTCATGTAAACAAGTTAAACATAGTGTTTGGCCAAAAAGTAAACATTTTTTTATATTTATCACTTATCAAGAAACCTTATACATTTCTCAACACTGTATAATTCATGGATTTTATCAATTACATGTTGTTTTGTTGAAAAATCAATCTACATCAATGCTAGTTGCTTGAGAAATCGGTCTCCAAATGCTATTTTAACTTCTACTTTCACTCAAAAAATCGTATGTCATATCCCAATGCCAATTCATTTCCACTAAAGGCCAAACATGCTACACCTCATAATGATTGTCACCTTTTTTCAATCCATTATACTCAATGTCATTCCATTTCGAATCCACACCCATGTGACCACTTGGGTGTCCTCTGTTCTGCTTGGTCTACCATATTGACACATAGATAGCACCCCATAATAATTTTCACACCATGATGATATTTACCTCACCCATATCCAACTAAACTAATATATTGTGGTTCCATCATTGAATAATCAGTTATTGAAAATGACAGAGATTGTCATTAAATGTAAGAAAGGGAATGAATGAGGAGGAATGGAAGAAAATGAAAGCATAGATTAAAAATTAATTAAAGGAAAAAATGTGATTAATAAAATTTTAAATCAAATAATATAATGCATTTGAATCTAAAATAATATGATATTGAAAATTAATATGTGTACCTAACTCCATATAATGCTTTTTATCATTACCTTAAATAAGTGTTTGATGATGATCACCAAGGAACTACTGTGAGTGGGTTCCCTGGATCTAAATATTTTATGTAATTTGATTAAAATTACATGTATACTATTTTATATATGAAAATGTTTATTCTTACTATAATAGTTTTGATACTTCTCCATCTACTTTTTATATGGTAATGTCATTTGATTATGTGTTGTATCAAAAGTTTATAGTAGTTCCTAGCTATAATAAGAACCTTAAGATACTATGATAGTGATCTTAAATTTATGTCTTATGGAATAGATACATTATATTTACGAGGCACATATGATGTAATACTATCAGGTGTTGAGGTATCATAATAATTGAGACTTCTTCTCATGAAGTTCCCACTTAGTGATCTCTAGTATATGAGACCATAAGGACTGACCCACCAATAGGAACACCACATGTTTTAGGTGTCATTGGTTGTTTCTATCTATGAACATGTGTATTGGTATCTTGAACTGATATAATTATTAATGTGTACCATTTTATCATGTACTTTGATGTAAGGAAAAAACCATGACATTGAATTCTTGGATAGTTATATTTTATTGGGTGTTTCATTGGTAGTATGGCATTGGTTGAATAGTCAAGATATAATTTAATGATTCTGAGTTGGAGAGGATACATATCATGGGCCCAGGTTGGACAAGATGGTATTACCTTCATTAAATCCATGGAAATGGTACAATAAATTATGTCTATTTATTAAGGTCGTGAAATATTTAAATTTTTAAAAGGATGATGACACGTGTTTGTACCCTATTTTATGAGATAACACGATACAAAGAGATTATATTACACAGAATGTGTTTAAAGGAGGAATTCATAGTTATGGAATTATTTATCTCATTAAGGGGCATGATGGGTTTCTATAATATTCTCTTGGTCTCTGGTTTGGACTCATAGCTATCGAGATAAATACCTAGAGGGTCACACTTCTAAGTGTACCCCCAAATTCCACCAATTTAGATGAATAGGGTTTTAAGATGAAGTGGGACCCATGTGTAGGGGATGATGAACATATGAATGTGACTGATAACAAGTAAAGTAATTCAATTATATTATTAAATTTTAGGATAATGATTATTGAATTTATTTATCAAGTTATTCATAAGTTGTTTGATCCTAAAAGTGAATATGAGAAAATATAATTTTTTGAACAAACATGACACATTCAAGGTTTGTTAAATTATTTGGGTTGCCTACGGGTCAATTTACTGGTTTATATTTTATCAATTAATATTTTAAAGTGTTAAAAGTGAGTGATAAAATATTTTTGACATTTATGACAATTTTATTAAGTCATAAGTGTGAACAAAGTTCTAAAATGAAGGTTACTACATTCCAGGGACCAAAGTGAAATTTTGGAAAGTATAAACTAAGTATAAAATCTCATTTTCAACTCTTTAATAGTGATATCCACTATTTGGACGAATTTATAGAGAAATAGGCTCTCGTGTCCTGTCCTATCAAGCTCTTTAAGAGATATTATGAAGAAATAACAAGGTCAGGTCAATCATGTATTCTTGATTGTGTTCTCATTCTTCGCGTGATCGAAAGGACATTGTAAAGTTATTTGATTTCCCATTATAAAAAACATAAATCATAGATTAATGATCTTTTTTACATGTGTTTATGATTTATAGGATTACTATATTGGCATATTTGAGCCACAAAATACTAATGGTGATAGAATCAAAACAATGATTTCAAACAAACAAGGTATCATTTTTTCTTTCGTTCAATTTTATTTTTTATTATTAAATTTAATTGATCATAATTATTTAAGAAATATTAGAAATATTTTTTTGTATTCATAGTATTTATCATGAATCTGAACCCAAAAATTTTAAATTTTGAGTTTTTCACGCTTCTACTGCACCACAGGTTCCTTCAATTGGTATCAAATAAAATGTTAGATAATTTAAGTAGAAACATTTGAAATTTCAATTAAAAATGCTATTATTCAGAAATATGATTTCAATATGGACCAAAAAAAACTAAAATCACATCAATATGAATTAATATCACCAAGATATGGTCGATCAAAGATTTTTCAGTTTTGCGTAAAAATTGTGATAGAAATATAAGTTTTAATTTTTGATTCCCTTTGATGGATACCAATGTGAGGGTTTTTTAGCCGAATTATGATGATGTCACCTTACATATTCTCTAGAGACACTAAATGATGGTTTGGGTAGTATATTGGTAACAAAATATTACTTTGGAAGCTTGATTCATTTTCCAAAAATCAAAAAAAAAGGAAGATGAAGCTTCTCTTCAAAGCTTGTTTAAAAAAAATAAGGTGTTTTTTATCCACACCCAAATAGGTGTGGACATATTGTCCTTCCCCTTTATGGGGAATATTATATTTTGGACACCCAATTTTTTGGGGTGTCCCCTTCTATATATATATATTATTATAATATATATTATTAAAATTATATATTATAATATATTATGGATATATATGATGTGTGTGTGTATATATATATGGCCTTATAAAGTCACCCCAGATAGACTTGTACGGACCAAATCGGTCTAGGTCCAACCTTCCCGACCCATTAAACCCATCATAAGCCATAAATTATCTTATGGGGATCTAATTCTGGTCCAAATGGATCTAAAAAATTATAATAAAAAATTAAAAATTTATGTTTAATTTTCTGGGATTTAATAAAATTATTTCAGGTTCTATGGGATATATCGAAAATTAATTAAAATTATTTTAATAAAAGTTAAAGAATTAAAAATTCCCTCAAGTTTAATTTTATAAAATTTAATTTTTCTTATGAAATATAACTACATGTTGATTGATTGTGATATGAGACTGACCTATGCATGTTTGGTTTATTATTTATTTAATTTAATTATTTCATTTTAGATTTAAAATGTAATAATTATTTAATTTTGATGATCTTTACATTGTCCCTATGTATTTAATTTTTATAAGGTTATTTATTTCCACATTTAAGTTATAAAATTTATTTTCACACCCCAATTTCCACTCACCTGTCTGTATACATTGAAAAGATTGGGGGAGTTCATGGTAATGCAATTCATGTTAAGAGTCAGTGTAAACCAAACAAGTGAACTGCATGGGAGTTTCGGGCAATACAATTCAACTTAGGTATTGACTTAAGGATTCTACCTAGGGTCTCAGTTAATCAATTATTCACTCTATGTATTATGTAATAGTAAATGGCTCATGATCACATCGTTATTTATTTATTTTATCCTGTTCATGGTTTATTATTTTTTCAGTGGGTATTTATTATGCAGGATCGAATAGTGTAATAAAAAACATGAAAATATAAAATGAACATGTGTGGTGAATGTTTTTTATTTAAATCATGGTTAAGTTGTGAGTCTAGTCACATAGAAAAATAAATTTAAATATAAAAGGATTTCATTATTTGAGATTAAATCACTAAATCCGTCAAAGAAAATATGGAGTCATTAAATGACTTCCATCATTTTAATTTGGACACAACTGATTGTTTGAGGTACTCTCCAGCCTAAGATGAGGATTCCTATTACTAAAGGGAGTTATTATGAGAGTGTTGGGGTTACTTAACTATATTTTGTAGAAAATGAGTAGCCATAAAAAGCTTTTTTCAACTTTAGAGACAGAGATTTAAGCATTGAAAAGTAATCCTTTACATGATATGGGACTTTACTCAATAGATCAAGAAGTTGTGTGTTAATGTGGTTGGATAGTCAAAATCCTAACTTAGAATCTTGGAGTAGTGGTGATTCTATAGCTTGGGATATGAAGATAGGTTTAAAGATCCTTACCATAAGAATACTCAAGTGATTGAGTATTGAAAATCTAGTAGTTAAGGGATATAAGGATTTGATAAGTTAGTGGGAGGCATATAAAATTAATAATTTGAAAAAAAAATAAGGTAATCAAGATAAATTACAAATCTGTTAATTTTATTTGCTGTAGATAAAATGGAAACCACCACCAATTCAATTTTCCTATAATCAATATTGGATAGATAGAATATCTCGACCATCCATAACTTCTAGGAATAGTACAAGAACTTTCACATACTTCTAAGATAATAGATAAATATGTATGTGTTGGAATCCCCACTTCCTATTGAGCACCCTTAGGGGGAAATAAATGCGGATAAATATAAATACAATAATCATATGTATGATGCACTATATTTTCAGTGTTTCGTGTTTTCATCTATGTTTAGTGATCTGTAGAAAATGCATGAGGACAAATATTCTTTTTAAGTGTTATTTTATCTCTAATGGTTATAATATGAGAGAGATAAAAAAATAAATATATAATATATCAAGTTCTTTTTATAGATGCAGAATAGAATATGGGAACCAAGTAGGACCTCATATACTCAAGATGGTCAGCTACATTAAGAGAATGGAGACCCTTGGGTCTAAACTAAACCAAGAACTAGCAACCAGTCTCATTCTGGCCTCTTTACCAAATAGCTTCACAAATTTTATTATTAATTATTATATTAATAAAATGAATAATTCACTCCCATATTTTTTGTGATTAGTTTACCAAGACGATAAGGATATAAATAATTCTAACTCTTTTTTCCTTATGGTTAATAAGAAGAATAAAGGAAAGGCAAGAGTGTTAAAGGATAAGTCCTAGTCAAAGACACTAATGCACCAACCTTTCAAGAAGACAAAGATACATATGGAGAGAAATGAGTAGGATAAAGGATATTTTCCATGTTTAAATAATGGCTACTAGAATAAGAATTGCATAGTTGGTAAGAATAAGCTTGTTGATGCTTCCACTTCGGGAATATTTTCATTTAATGAAATATATCTATTACAACAAGTTGGGTATTGGATACTATATGTGGATCATTTATTTCTATTCAAATAAAAGAACAAAATAGATTCAAGATAACTTCAAAAGGTGAATTATATCTTCAAACAACAAATTTTTTGAGATTGGGAGCATTGGAAGGAGGGGGTTATCATCTTAGTTTAGCTAGTAGGATAGATTTTGTACTATATAATTGTTACTATATAACATCTATTAATATAAACATAATATAAAAGTCAAGTTTAGAAACTAAGGTATTTTATTTCAATTTTATAAATAGATTATTTCTTATGAATAAGGACAACATAGGTTATGGTATGGCACATCTTAAAAATGGGTTATATATATTTGAACTACAAAATTCAGTTTTGGAAATCAATTAAAAATCTAGTGAGGATGAGTCATATCCTACCCACCTATTTCACTTTAGGCTAGGTCATGTAAATGATAAGGGTTTAAGAAAACGACATCAACCAAGTTATTTGGACTCCATTGAGTTAAAACCCTTGTATGTATGTCATTATTGTCTATATGGAAAGTTTACCAAAGCACCTTTCAGTGGGAAAGTAGAAAGAGCCAAAAAAACCCCATTATAATTGGTTCATACTGATATATGTGGTCCATTTATAGTAGAGTAAAGGGTTGGTTTTTCTTACTTTATTAATTTTACTGGTGACTATAGTAGATATGAATATATCTACTTAATGAGTTATAAATCATATTCTTTTAGAATATTTAAGTAATATCATAATGAATTAGATAATCAAATTGGTAAGAAGATCAAGAAAATCCACTCAAAATATGGTCGATAATATCTTAGCTAATATTGCATCAATCAATTAAAGAAGTGTGAGATATTTTCCTAACCCACTCTTCATTATACAATTTAGTGGAATGGTGTCAGTGAAAGGAGGAATCAAACTCTTATTGACATGGTTAGATTCATGATTAGTCATGCAACTCTACCGTTATTCTTTTTGGGATATTAACTATAGAGTGAATCATATACACTAAATTTATTACCGACTAAATAAGTGTATGGGATTCCATATGAATTTTGGTATAGAAAAAAAACCCAATCAATCGCACATACATGTATGGGGATGTGATACTTTTTTCAAGACTATACCTAGTGAAAAATTATCATTTCAGAGCATGAAGATAATATTTATAGGTTATCCAAAGGAGACTTAAAGATATTACCTATATAACACATTATATAGAAATTTTATTATATAAATTCATGCTACATTTCTAGAAAGTGAAAAAAAATGTAAGGGGAATAGTGGGATCAAAATTGACTTTGATGAAGTTGATGCTCTAGATACACAAGAGATGGTATGAGAACAATCTCAATAATATATAGTGGCAGAAAAATATGTTCCTAAGATGAAAGTACTATCCAGGTCTATAAGAGAGTTTAGAGAACCCGAGAGATATGGTTTTCTCATCATGAAGTCAGGTAACACATTACTCTTAGATAATGATGAACCTTTAATCTATAAGGAATTAGTACATGGAAAGGATGATACCAAATTTAAGGAAGCCATGTATTGTGATATAGAGTCCATGTACTAAAATAAATTTTATATTTTGGTATACCCACTAGATAATATAAAAACAGTTTGTTGTAAATTGGTATTCAAGAAAAATATGGAAATGGATGGTCAAGTACAACCCTATAAGGCATGAATAGTAGTAAAGGGTTTTAGGAAACATCAAGGTATCGACTATAATGAAACCTTATTGCAAGTAACTATGCTAAAATACATCATAATATTAATTGAAATAGAATCCTTACATGATTATGAAATTTGGAAAATGGATGTCAAAACTAATTTTCTAAATAGAAGTTAGTTGAAGACATATATAATACAAAACCCAAAGGGTTTAATTTTTCAAAGAGTGCCACTAAACTATGCAAGATACATATATCCATTTATGAATTGAATCAATAATCAAGATCATGGAATGTTTGTTTTGATGATTCCATAATATAATTTGGATTTTTGAAAAATTAAAGTGATCCATGTATTTATAATAAGGTTAGTGGAAGTGTCATAATTTTCCTATTATTATATGTTAATGACATATTATTAATAGGAAATAAAGTGAAAGTCTTATAGTTAGTGAAGACTTGGTTAAATTAATTATTCTCCTTAATAGACTTAGGTTAAATAGCCTATATTATAGGGATCAATATCTTTTTAGATAGATCTTGGAGGCTTTTTGGGCTAAATAAAAGTAAAAAATATTGACAAGGTACTCAAAAAATACAATATGGAATAATCCAATAGGGTATTGTTTCTATTATCATGTGGAATAAATCTCTCCAAGAAGATATTTCCATAAACATAGAAAGATATTGAAATAATTGGTAGAATCCATTATGCTTTGGAAGTGGGATTTATCATGTATTCCATGTTATGTACTATGTTTAAATTTTCCTTTACTTTAATAATTTTTGGGAAGATATCAAGATAATCCAAGAGATATGAAATATTTAGCTTTCAAAAAGGATATGTTCCTATTGTATAAAGGAGATGAGGAGCTAGTCATAAGGGGATACATTTATGCTAGCTTCCAGATAGCTCATGATGATATAAAACCACAACCATACTATGTATTTTTATTGTATAGTGGTGCAGTGAGGTAGAGGTGCTTGAATAATTCCATGGTTACTGATTATATAGGAAAATCTGAGTATATAGTGGCTTCTAACACAACTAAGGAATCATTTTGGATATGCGGATTTATTTTTAATCATAGAGTTGTACCTAACAGTACATACCATGTTATAGTATACTGTGATAATACTATAGTAGGGGGATTTAAAAGTATCCCAAGTCACACCAAAGAAAAAAAATCATATACATGGTAAATTTCTTAGATTATGTTTAGTATCAAAATTTTATAGTATTTTTTAACTATAATGAGAGCTTAGAGAAACTATGATAGTGATATTAAATATATGTCTTATTGTATAGATACATCATATTGATGGGACATAGATGATGTCATAATATCAAGTTTTTTGGGATCATAATCATTGATACTTCTTCTCATGAAGTTCACACTTGGTGATCTTGAGTAGATGAAATCATAAGGATTGACCCTCTAATAAAAATGACCCATGTTTTAGGTGTCATTGGTTGTTTCTATCTTTAAAAATGAGTATCGGTATCCTAAATTTAGATCATTATAAATGTGAAACATTTGATTCCATACTTTGTTTTAAGGAAAAACCATGACATTGAGGGCATGGCAAGGTATCTTGTGTTGTGTGTGTCATTGGTAGTATGGTATTGGTTGAATAGTCAACAAATAATTTTTCACATATGAGTTGAGGAAGATATATTTCATGGGCCCAAGCTGACCAGGATGGTAGTACCTTTATTAAATCTATGTCCATGGTACAAGAAGGTAAGTCAATCCAGTAACGTAATGAAATATATAAAGCATTAAAATGGTGATGACACAATTTTGTATCCTACTTTATGAGATATCAAAAGTCAACAAGATTATATTACATAGAACATGTTCGTAGGAGGTATTCTAGATATGTAATTTTTTATCTCGTCAGAGTTCATGATGGGTTTCTAGACTGTTATCTAGTTCTGTGGGTTAGAATCACTAATATTGAGATAAATGCCTAGAGGGTCACACAGTAAGTGTATCTACAAGTTCCACCAAATATGATGAATGGGAGTTTAGGATGAAGTGGGCCCCATGTTCGGGTACTAGTGAATGTCCTAATGTGATCAATCACAAGTAAAATAATTCAATTATATTAATCATGTTTATAATAACGATGATTGAATTTATTTCTTAGTACATTCACAAGTTGTTTGATCGTAAAGTTAAATATGAGAAAATATAATTTTTAGAGTGAACATCACATGTTCAAGGTTTGTTAAATTATTTGGGGAGCTTACGGGTTGAGTTAATGTCATGTAACATTTTATTTCATTACAATTGATTGATAAATATTTTTTTACATTTATGACAATTTTATTAAGTCATGAGTGTTCACAAATTTCTAAAATGAAGTTTGTTACTTTCTAGTGACCAAAGTGAAATTTTAGAAAGTATAACCTGAGTAAAAAAACTCATTTTCACCTCTTGATTAGTGACCTCCACCATTTTGGATAATTTAGAGAGGGAACATATTCTATCCTCTTCTCTTAAGATCTTAGATAGTTATTCAAAATAAAAACCAAGGTTGGATCGATCTTGTCTTCTCGATCATGTTTGTGTTCTTTACGCAATCGAAGGGATGTCGTAAATCCAATCCATTTACCGTGCTAGCACTCATGAATCATAGATCGATGATCCAAAAACTATGGTGAACATATGGATAGTCTATAGTACACCTAGCTTGGTGCCTTTGATCCGTGACATGCTGACAATGAGAAAATAAAATCGGTGATTTCAAATGAACAAAGTATTGTTTATGCTTTCATTCAATTTTATTTTTCATACTTAAATTCAATTTAATACTATAATTTAAGAAACCATGGAAATGGATTTTGTGTATTCATATCTTTTAACATAAATTTGAACCCAAAATTTTAAATTTCATGTTTTTCACACTTCCATTGGGGCCCGGGTTCCTTTAGGAACAACCAAAACGTAATATATCGAATTTTTTGTGTATTATTTTTAAATATTATATGGATTGATTTCAAGACCAAGCACTGAGATGGTGTGAAATTCTGAGACCCGGTGTGTCCAAAATAAACATTTGAAATATATTAAATATATTAAATAACATATATAAGTGGTTTTCCTAAAAAAGTAGAATAACTCCTAAACAGGTGCTTGGATCAGAAATATGAGGGCATGGTTGAGTTTTGAATGGCAGTTTTACCCTAGGTGAAACTTAACATTGGTCAGTGTGGGTTGTTTGTGAAAAGGTTGTCGTAGGCATAAAATGAATAAAATAATTCAATAAAAATTATTTTATTTTATTTTTCCAATGAAGTGACTTAATCATCTTTAAATAGATGATTGTGTTGAAAATATAGGGTTAGTCGTATAACCCTAGAGACATTGGAGGATCACTAGGGAGAGCATTGGAGATCCCTCAAAAGTGAATAATGACAGATCTTGGATCGATCGATCCTCACAACCTTGGATTCGACATATCTCTTCAAAGAACATGATGTGATAGCTATTATTCATCGGAGATCGAACTAAATTGAGCTAGGGCATGTGTTTCAATTCATTTTTCCTTGTTCTTGATTTCTACGATGAACACGAACTAATCAATGAATAGATTGGCCCACGGATAAAATTTTATGAAGGATGGGTTTATTTGTAGGGTTCATCAGGATATTTCTTCATGATTTTTGATTTATTCGTTTGAAATTTTAAATGAAGTGAACCAATATTGACATGAAAATCGATCGAGGTTCATTCCTCTTGTTCATATTTTTTCTTTTCTCCCTTTATTCACCATTCTTCATGATGTTATTCAACTTTTCTCCATGGTGTGGTGTTTCTTTGAACAATCAATCATTGCGTATCTGATTCTTGGTGCAATGATCCAAAATCGTAGATCCAACATTGGTATGACTCGATGGAGGTGCGATGGTGGTTGTAGCAGTGGATTGAATTATGGTTTGTGCCAATATTTTATTCTTCATCATGCAATGAATAATGGAGATGGTCTTGTTTTCTGAGTGGATTGATTGCCCGAATCTCATCGATTCGGTGATATAATGGCTAGAAAAGGCCAGATCTTAAGTTTCACGACATGAAGGTCAACGGATCGGAGGCTATAAAATCAACTAGGGTGATCGAGAGGAATAAGAAGGGTTATAGAAAAGTTTGATACACAAGGTGTGTGGTACTTGACTACATGGTGTGTAGTCCCCTTGGATGACTCGATGTGTACATGGGAAAGTACACAGACATGGGGTGGACTACACAATTTTTCTACACGGTGTGTACTTCTCCACATAGCATGGCCTAGACCATGTACATGGGTTACCCCATGTGCTGGTACATAGGCACGGATACATGAGATGAAACTGTGTACTGACACATAGATAAAGTACATGGGAGGGACCCATGATAGAGGGATATAGCTTGTAACTCCACTACATTTTTTTCACTTTTCTACATGACATGGATTGATGACACATACCATTTACATTGGCATTACCTGAGGTCAAGGGACATGGTATGTACCCTTATTATACGTTGTGTACCCATTCCTACATGGCTTGAATCTCTTGTCCACCAGATCTTAGACAAGTTTCATTGGGGTTTGTTCCCCTTATCATTTATCTGAAGGTTGGTATGAATCATTTACTACTTTTGAGAATATTATCCCTTCAGCAGGACTTCCTATACAGAGTTTTTGGAATCCCTTTAAGAGGCCCGAAATGGGATCCTCTATTCATCTTCATTACCTATGTGGAGTTCTTAGTATCAACGTGACTAAAACTATACAGGCATCGATCCTCTACTTAGCAGGTTCAATCCAGATGGAGTTTTTTGTATCATTCTATGGCATTGGCAGTGATCCTCATTTTTGTTTCATATTCTCTTCAGACTATCATCATGTGTCTTTCTCGTGGAGAGACTCAATGAGCATTACCTCTTGGATGTATGTCATCGATGCTATCGAACACAAGAGTGTGTTATCCTTAATGAGTGCTTTGTAAAATCTTTGTGCTAAAATATTAGGGCTGGTATAATATGGTTGTTTCTTAACTCTAGATTGTGTGTCTTGGATTGAGTATATCTAGATATTCTTGTTATATGTGTTGTATAAATATACCTATGTAGAGAGTACGGTACTTTCCTTTTTATATTTTTTTATGGTTTTGGGGTATCCTGTTGAGTATTGTTATACTCACCCCTACACGGGGTTTTCCCGCATGTGTCATTTCTTATGTATATGATCAAACTTTTGATAGAGTCTTAGGAGGACTAGGACCATATGGTGCTTAGTGAGACCAAACTGATCGAGGTGTGTTCTGGAGGCTTTCATACAATAGTCCCAGTACCTTTACTTTCATGGTGGACTTGTGTTACACACTCTTTGTGGTGGGCTTGTATTTTTACTTATTTACTTTAATTTACTTCCTATCAAACTATGGTTAGGGATTTATATGTATGCATTCATGGTTACTTAGTTGTTTTTATATTTCATCATTTGTATAGGTTGGATATGTGTGTGTGTGTGTAGGTACTTTGGCTAAGGCCTCCTATATCAGTGATATGCCTTCTCGGTGCTAGTCTCAAGCCCTTGGACTATTGGAGGTCGGATTGGGGAGTTCCAGAATGGGACCCACTAGGATAGGTCATGATAGAGTTGTATCAACGGAGGTCAATTATACTTTAGTATTTAAAATATCTGAGATTGGTTTAGGGTAATAGTGTTAAGTGTTTCGATTTTGGTTTTCAGGCTAGGGACTCCAATGTTGGTGTGGCTACCAGTGTATCCATATACGAGGACTCTAATCACCATATTTTCAAATCGGTATATGAGAACATTGGTTTTAGGTAAAAAATGTTTCATGAATTATATAGGAATGGTTTATGGTTTATATTTACTTCTTGAGTTAGCTCTCCGCATATACTCATCGATCCCGTTACATCTTGTTTACTTTCAGGATGCCTCTGTGATGTATGATATTTAGGATTCAACAGCTTGATCATGAGGATGACCCCATCAGTGATGATACTTCAATACAGGGACTAGTTCCCAAGATGTTACCTCCAATTAGTGTACCAACCATACTGCCACCTATGGAATAACACATGGTGCCCAAAGTACCAGCGGATGAGGTGCGTAAGCTGAGTGCACTTCATGAGTTTAAATGGTAGAGACCCCTTAGGTTTAGAGGTGAGCCCAACCCATAGGTGTATGAGGACTATCTTGAGGTTGTGACCAGATTTTTCTATCTATTCAGGACACCAGTAGATCAAATGGTGGTCCTAGTAGCAAGCCTTCTTCATGGCTCAAAAGGATGAAGGTAGAGTTTGGTTACCTAGAATTGCAATGAGGTGACTCTTTTATAGAAAAATTTTGAGTGTATCTTCATATAAGATTTATCACTATATTTGCGGGGGTCTATGTGTATCCAAGAGCTTCTACAGCTCCAATATGGTAGCATAACAATAGCTGAGTATTCTTCAAGTTTTACCAACCTCTTGAGGTACTCGATGGATATGGTTCGAGATAAATTATTTAGGGCTTGGACCTTTGAGTGAGGTATTAATTGAGACATATGATCTAGTGTTATCCCTATATTAATTCACACTTATACTGGGGTACTTGAATTACCTTTGGTGGTAGAAATATTTTTGGTTGAGCAGATACAGCTGATGATTGTCAGCAATGGGAAATAAGGAGCAGAGACCTCGGTAGTAGGGAGTTAATGTCAGTCTCATGGACCTGGATGTGGGAGATGTTTTAGGAGGAGGTCCCAGGATAGAGTATCTATAGTTTAGGGATCATAGGATTATTCCAGTCATCCTAGAGAGAGATGGTGTTACTCATGTGATGACAGGGGACATCTCGCTCGAGATTATCTAATCCACCATACAGCTAACAGAGAAAATATGGATGGACCACTGAGGTAGAGATAGAAAAAGGATTAGGAATATCCATAGGGTTTCATATGTGGTATATGATCTTGGAGACCTATAGGAGGTGGTTGATTTTTTAACTTGTCACTACCACAACCCCCAAGTGGTCCACGCCAGGCTTATGAGCTGAAGGACATGGGCAGGGACAACTACAGGTGGTTGAGGTTTATGACCTAGGGGATCCAGTAATGATTTGAGGTATTATCTGTATCTTTTATAATTTAGTTGTAGTACTGATAGAAATGTGTTCTAGTCATTCCTTTCTTGTCACATACATTGTGTGAGACTTAGAAATTTTGGTTAAACTATTTCTATAACCCTTACACTTGGATACTCCTACTGGAGAAGACTCATAAATCACACACTTGTGCTGATGGTTTTGCCTAACCCTTGGAGTATAGAGTTTATATTGAAATATATTAGTATCAATATCAAGGTCTTACGGCGTCATTCTTGGTATGGACTGGTTATCCATAGTCCAAACTTAGATTGACTATTTTAGGCTAAGGGTGTAGTGTGTCCACAGTGACAGAACCAAGTTTTCCTTTATTGGTGAAAAATAAACCTAGAAAGAATATGATAGACTCATGAATAGGATGGTGCATCCAATTACTCATCATTTGGTTATCCTAACCCTTGGTGTAGTGGATTTTATGAGTTCCCAGTTTCTTACAGTGGTGGTGGAGTATGAGGATGTATTTCCTAAAGATGTTCTAAGTTTACCTCATAATTAAAATATATACTTCTATGTTGATCTACACCTCAGGGTGGCACTGATAACAGCACCATCATATCAGATGGATCCCATAGAGCTTCGTGAGCTAAGCGTTCATTTGGATTACATATAGAGTATGGGCATCATGAGACCTAATGTTTCACCCTTGGAAGCCTCATTTTTTTCCAAAAAGGTAGAAAAGAGATTGAGGTTATGTGTAGAGTACCAGTGATTGAATCAGGAGACCATGAAGAACAATTATCCATTATCAAGGATTGATGATATATTTGATCAATTGATAGGGGCATGATGGTTACCAATGATGGAATTTTTATGTCTTTATGGTCACTATGAGTACTTAGTGTTTCCCTTTGGTGTGACGAACCCCCCAGTCGTTTGCATAGGACTCGTGAACCAGATCTTTTAGTCTAACTTAGACCAGTTTTGGTAGTCTCCATAAATGATATCCTTGTGTACTTAGTGTCTGAGGAGGTGCAAGTGATACACTTTAGGATTGTTCTAGACATACTCCAAGAGCACTAGATTTATGGAAATCTCTTGAAGGGAAAAATTTGGATTTAGGAGTTCCACTTTCTGGGAAACATTATCTCAGTATATGGAATGGAAGTGGACCCAACAAAGGTCAAGGTAGTGTTAGCATGGGATCCACTTAAGATCGTGATAAAGTTGAGGAGCTTCCTTGGGTTGGCAGGCAATTACTGGATATTCAAACCTGATTTCTCCAGGGTATCATCACACAAGATAGATTTTAATTGAAATGGAAAGACTTTCATGTTGACATAGAATTTCCAGTAGGGTTTTCAGTAGTTGAGATAGATTTTAACGAGCACTCCTATCTTGAGATTACTGGAGGAAAGTGTCGATTATGTAATGTTATACAATGTATCAGGAACTGGGCTTAGTTATGTTCTGATGTAGAAGAAATTGGTGATTTCAAATGGTTTAGGCTAATTGATACTATATAAGAAAAACTACACAACCAACAATCTTGATTTATCAGTGGTATTCTTCGCTTTGAATATGTGGTGACACTACCTGATGGGTGAGCGGTTTATCTTCTACTCCAATCACAAGAGTCTCAAGTATATATTCTCTCATAAGGATCTCAACTTGAGATAGATGTGATGGCTATATTTCTTCCAGAACTATGACTTTGATGTTTTCTATACTCATAGGAAGGGGAATGTGGTGGAAGATTATCTCAGCAAGAGATCTAGTTCACAGTTGTTAAATGAGGAATCAGAGCAGTTAGCCTCATTGAATTTATCATTTGTGGATGGAGATGGAGAATATTACCTCTAGTAAATGGTTGTTACCCCACCACTATTATAAATAATCAATAAGTAATTTCTTGGGGATACTGATTATGGGAACCTACATGATTAGATATCCACAGGGCATGCTTCCGATGGATTTCCTAAAGGTGGGGAGCATGTTGTTCTTTTTAGAGGACGCATGATGGAACCAATGATGTTGTGGGAGGAAGTTCTAAGGGAGTTTCATACATCTTCTTTGGTAGTATATCTAGGTATGGAAAAGATGTAACAGGACCTTTGATGTCAGTTTTGGTGGCCAGGGATGAAGAAAGAAGTTGTAGAGTTTGTCTCTCGATGCCTAACTTGTCAGCAAGTAAAGGCTGGGAACCAAGTTCCAACAAGTATATCTCAACCCCTTAAGGTTTCAGAATAGAAGTGGGATGGGATATCTATGGAATTTGTGATGGTATTAACATGTATGTCTAGGGGACATGATTCCATATGGGTGATCATTGACTAACTCACCAAGTCATCCCACTTCCTATCCATATGGGAGCAGAGTTTAGTAGAGAGATTAGGATGACTCTACGTTCAAAATATAGTTTTACTCCATGGAGTTACAATGATGATTGTTTTTTATCATTATGTTCACTTTATATACTAGTTATGTAAGGGAATATAGGAGGAATTTTGGACCCAGTTATGCTTGAGCATAGCATTTCACCCCCAAACTAACGGCTAGACTGAGAGGACCATTCAGGTTATAGAGGACATGTCGAAAGCTTTCTTGTTAGACTTGGCCATAGTTTGGAGGATCACCTACCACTAGTAGAGTTTTCATAAAACAATAGTTACCATTTTACCATCATTATGGCACCATTCGAGTATTTTTATGGGAAACCCTATAGGTCACCACTTTGTGGGAATGATCTAGGTGAGTTAGCACTCATGGTCCCGGAGTTGGTGCGAGCTACAGTAGAGAAGGTGCAAATCATCTAGGAGTGGATAAAGACTACACAGAGCCTTCATAAGTCTTATACTAACAAGTGATGGGGCCCTTTTAGTTTGAGGAAAGAGACCATATGTTCCTGCATTTTCACCTCAATGTGGATTACATAGATTTGGCTGAGGCGAAAAGCTATCTCCAAGGTTTATCGGTCATTTCCAGATACTAAGTAGAGTTGGTGAGGTGGTGTACCTCTTAGCTCTATCTCTACAATTAGACCGAGTACAATATTTCTTCCACGTGTCAAAGATGAGTAGGTATGTGCATGAATCATCACATGTTATCGACTGGAAAAAGTTAGACACCAATGATGGATTGACTTTTTTTGAGAACCCAATGGAGATCAAGGTTCAGTAAGAGAGGATCCTTCTTTGGTGATTGATTCCTTTTGTGTGTGTCTGGTGGCAATATGGGAATCTCTAGGAGAGAACATGGGAGTAAGAGGCTCAGATTCATGATTAGTACTCACATATTTTGAGTATCCTTTGTTTTATCTTTTTGAGGACGTACATTCCTAAGTGAGGGAGAATGTAATGTCTTGGATTTTCTTTGTATTATTTTTAGATATTATATGGATTAATTTTGTGACCAGGAACTGAGACGGCGTGCGATTACAAGACCCATTATGCCCATAATAAATGTTTGAAATATATTAAATATATTAAATAGCACACATGCACGGTTTTCCTAAAAAAGTAGAATAACTCCTAAATGGGTGCCTGGATTATAAATCCAAGGGCACCATTGAGTTCAGAATGGCAGTTTTACTCTAGGTAAAACATAACATTGGTCAGTGTGGGTCGTTTGTGAAAAACAATCGCAGGTTTAAAATGAATAAAATAATTCAATAAAAATAATTTTGTTTTGTTTTTCCAACACAACAAATTAATCATCTTTAAATAGATGATTATGTTGGAAATCCAAGGTTATCTACATAACCCTGAAGACGTCAAAGGATATATAGGGAAAAATTTAGAGAACCCTCATAAGTGAATGGTGATGGATCGTGGATCGATCGATCAGCGCAACCTCAGATTCAACGTATCTCGTCAACGAATGTGACACGACAATTTTTTGTTGTCGAAGATCAAACCAAATTGAGGTAGGAAATTTGTTTCAATTCATTTTTCCCCATTCTTTATTTCTACGGTGAATGAAAACTAATCAAAAAATAAATTGGCATGCGGATCAAATGTTATGCGTGATGGGTTTATTTGTGGGGTTTATCGGGATATTTCTTTAGGATTGTTTATTTATTAATTTTTTTTTAATGAAAATAAACCTAGATAAAAATGAGCAACGTTTAAGGCTTGTTAATATTGTTCGGATTTGTGATTTTCTCCCCCGATACACCATTCTACATGATGTTCTTCATATTTTCCCCACAGTTTGACGTTTCTTTGAATGATCAATCGTTGCGTATCTGATTATTGGTGAAAGGATCTAAAATCATAGATCTGGCATCGGTATGAATCGATAGAGGTGTGATGGTGGTTGCAGTAGTGGATTAAATGATGGTTGGTTCAGATTTTATGTTCTTCAGAGTGAAATGAAGAATGGTGACGATCCTTTTTCCAAGAGGATTAAAGGCCTGAATCTCTTAAATTCAATCATGGAATGGATAGATGAGGTTGGATATCAAGTTTCATGGCATGGTGGTCAATGCATCGGAGGTCAGGGGATCAAATAGGGTGAGTGGGAGGAAGAAGAAGGGTTTTGTAAAAACCCAACACACACGGCGTGTGGTCCTTAACTACACAGCATGTAGTCACCTTGGATGACTCGACGTGTACATGGGAAATTACAAGAACACAGGGTGGAGTACACAGGTTGCCTACATGGTGTGTACTCCCCCACATGGAATTTCCTGGACCATGTACATGGATTACCCCATGTACTAGTACACTGGTACGAATACACGGGATGACATCGTGTACTTACACACGGCTAGAGTACATGGGCGGGACCTAGGATATAGGGACACGGTGTGTAACCCCTTTACACATCATGTACTTTTCAACACAACATGGGTTAATGAAATAGGTTGTTTATATAAGAAATATCTAGGGTCAAGGGACATGGTGTGTACACTTACTGTACATTGTGTACCCCTTTCTACATGGCTTGAATCTCTTTTCCTCCAGATCATGGACAAGTTTCATTTGAGTTAGTTCCCCTTATCTTTTCCATGAAGGTTGGTACGAATCATTTCCTACTCCTAGGACTACAATCCCTTTAGTGGTAATTCCTAGACAGAGTTGTTGTAATCCCCCCAAGATTCATAGAGTGGGATCATCTATTCATTCTCATGCCTTAGGTGGAGTTCTTGGTATCTACGTGACCAACAATAAGTGGGCGTTGATCCTCTACTTAGTAGGGTTAATCCATATGTAGTTGTTGGTATCACCCCATGGACTTAGAAATTATCCTCATTTTTATATCATATTCTCTTCGGACTATTAGTATGTATCTTTCTCATAGTGAGACCCAATGAGAAATACCACTTTGATGGATGTCATTAGTGCTATTGGACTCAGGAGTGTGTTCTCTTGAATGAGTGCTTCATGGAATCTTCAAGATGAAGTTCAAGGGCAGGTATACTATGGTTGTGGAATACCTCTAGACTATGTGTATTAGATTTAGTATATATGGATATTCTTGTTATATGTGTTGTAGACATATACCTGTGTAGATCTGATTTTACTTTTCTTTGTTGTATTGCTTTATGGTTTCGGGGTGTCCTACTGAGTATTGTTATACTCACCCTTGAACAGACTTTTCTCACATGTTTCATGTCTTTTGCAGATGATTGACCCTTTGAAGGAGTCCTAGGTGGACTAGGACCATACAGTACTTAGTGATACCGGATAGACCAAGGTGTGTTCCTATGGATTTCAGACAGCAGTCTCAGTACCTTTAATTTTAGGTTGGACTTGTGTTACAGACTCTTTATGGTGGGATTGTATTTAGACCTGTTTACTTTATTTTACATCTTTTTGTACTCTAGTTAAAGGATTTATATGTATGTGTACATGGTTACTTAGTGGTTTTAACATTTCAACATTTTTATGGGCTTGGAGATGTGTGTGTGTGTGTGTACAGGTACTTAGGCTAAGGCCTGCTATGTTAGTGATATACCTTCTCAATGCTAGTCTCCAGCCTTTAGCCTATTAGAGGTGGGCTTGGGGAGTCGCAACATGGGCCCCACTGGGATGGGTCATGACCAAAAGGTCCTTCCCTCTGAGGTGTATCTAGGAAATTTCATTAAATCAACCAAACAATTTGGGTGGAATTCTTTAACATTTTCAATATACTAGTATCTTAAAATAAAATATAGAATAAGGAGGAGATTTTAAGGAGGGTAGAGTTTCATCTAGTTTTTGTTTGAGCATAGTACACACACTACCCATGGTTGAGACTCCTTTATATAGGCTATAGGGATGATCCTCGATCCATGCATATGAGTCATGCATGTACTCATACATTTTATAAACATAGAGTAAAGTATTATATTTTTTTATATCTCATGTAATTCTCAGCCATAAATATCCCATTCCTTTTAATGATGGATGATGTTTAAGGGAGAATCAAACATTAAATCTTTACCATTAAGATGGTTGAGTGTGTCATTATAGTTCTAAATGTATCAAATGATTCAGTACTTGGAACTAAAAATAAACTATATCATATAATATGATATATATAAGTATCATGAAAATTATATCATCATATCATAAGATAATATATGCCCATGGGCTTAATTTTAATTCTTTTTCCAGAGGGTGTGTCCTACTCTATGATAATCCCAATCATACTCTATAATACAAAAAGGTATTTAAGGAATATTCCTATCAATTTTCCACTAATACTAAAGCCTAAATAATTTTCATTCCATTTCATATTATATTATATCATATAATATAACTTGTGAAATAATATCCAAAACACTTTTGAAAAGTTATCATTAACATTAACTTGTATTACATCATATGTAATACATTGTTAAAATTCTATCAAAAACTAGATAACTCTAAAACACTTTTTAGAGTAACTCTCTATATCAAAATTAATCCCCTTTAAGTTATCCATAAAGTGTGACTCCAAGATACTTTATAGTGTTGAAAAAATATATGAATCACTGGATTCATAAATGTAGGAAAAGAGAAGCCCCTATAATGGAATAAATGCTACTCAAGAAAAAAATGGATCTAACATGATCTATATCAAGAACATGTATCTCTATAACTATGTCCACCAACTACATCACATGCTAGTGTTCATTTTCATATGTTTCATTTTCCAAAGACATCAAGTAACCATGGGTAATAAAGTATTTCAATTTTATATAGCCTACTCAAACACTCTTGACTCTCTAAATATACATTGACCAGGTCGATGAATACTTTACATGTCATTCATCTAGTGAATGATTATATCACATTCCCCTAATCCAATTAGATAATCACATCATATATACCTTCTAAGTATGGTAATACATTTCCTTAGTCTATCTCAATAAAGTTACCAGATGTCAAACTCATAATTTAGGATGAAAATCTCATCTTGGTTGACCTCTAACTGAAAACATGATCAGCATCATACCCAATTATCCCCATATTAGATAAGCCACAAGTCTTTTGTAATATATGTATTAAGGTATGAAGGTTCATGGTCTAGGTATCTTTACAATATTAGTTGGGGACTCTAAATATGATCAATTCATATCTAAACTACTAAATACATAGTGTAAAACACTCCATTTGGTATACATCATGGGTTATCCATCACACAAAACATTATTGGGTCTCATTATCATCTTATGTATCTTCATAAAAGAATCGTACTCATGATAACTTTAAAAAAAATGAATAACCTATAATGCTTCATGATAAACATTTTTTAGGGATAACTTAAATTCATACTCAAAGAGGTTTTTTAAAGTTAGGTTTGAAGCCAATTTTTATCATTATAGTGGTGACCTATTTCTATATGGGTAGAGGTAGACCCATTACATGGCCTGTAGGCCCAAGGCTAAGTGGCCCATGAAAATGGGCCGAAGGCCAAGTGCAACGTCATGCCTACATAATTCTATCTATGCCACCAGGGCTATGACATGATTACGTCACTACTTGCCTTGTAAATCCCCCAATGGGATTTCTAGGATTCGAACCCTGGTATTTTGGATGTAGTATTATAGGGTTTACCACTCAGGATCCACCCCAAAAACAACTATGAAATGTTAATTATCATTATAATTCATGAAATTTATATATATATATATATAGATAACATGAATAAAGAATAAAGTGAAGTTTTCCTTATCTTTTATAAATTTTACATTCTTAAAATATTTTAATAATACTTAACAAAATACATCATAAGTTCTTGCCAATCATATCATATATGATAGACTACCAGATTAGCCTTATGTTCACTAAAATTTCATGGGTTTTGTTAAATCATTAAATCTATATCTAATTCCTACCACATCTCTTTTTTACCATCTAATAAAACCCATAAGGAGTAACATATATAAAGTAAGACAGTTTGAATATTGGTGGGAACAATGAATCAAATTCCTAATGTTCAACTCCATGAACATATTCAAACTTCTTAACTCTACAATATCCAATGTTACTATATTAATAACTCCCATTGTCTACTTATAGTTTTTTTAATTACATCATCATCATCATTATAACTCTTTCTATAATAACTTTTCCTTAAAATCTATTCGTATCTAATATAACTATTTACATTATCACTTATCAACATATCTTAAACTCTCTTAGGTTAAAGTGTGTTTCAACCACATCCCAACACACTCTAATAGGGGGTTGAATTAGGGTGTGGATATTTTCACTTTTTGTTATATCTAAATCATGTTAGCAAGATAAACACAAACCTACCAACCTTCACATGTTCACATAATATCCAAATAAAAAAAATAGAGAGACATAAGATTTTAAATGGTACACTAATAATGGATAGTCCAAGGAGTATACACTGATGGTGTTCCAATGTACTAGGAGTTAATACTTCTCACTGTAGTTATTAAAAGGATTTTTGAAAGGTGTACTACTAGTACTAGAAACACTTTCTCTTCCTGACTCTTTTTACACTACTCTGATCCAAGGATTATAAAACAGGTGTGATATAAAATTCATTTATATTATTTCCTTATAAATAGAATTAAAACACCAAATATAGAAATTTTTTCTTCACTATTCTTCAATTTATTATCTAAATCCAAATCATCAATGTAATTCATGTTAAATAGTCTTATCTCTTTCTAATTTCATCGGTTTCTCTAACATTTCTTTAAATTCTTATTCACATTATATGATCACTAAATATTAACCCAAAATATTTTGAAATTCTGAATACATAAAGTATTTAAAATTAGAATTGATAATTTATCCTTATAAATTATTTAATCAATTATTGTGAATTAACATCATAATTTATGAATCTTTTATTTATATATAATTATCAATTATTTCCTATACTATCTTCCACACAAACTCCCCTAAATATCATGGTCTCAAATCCTCCACAAAATCCACAAGATTTTATAACAATTTTTTACTAAATTATCAATCATATATTATAATTAATAATATTTATTATAATTTTAATGGATTATTGAAATTATTTTAACCATGAATCCAACCATGTAACATAACCTTATAAACTTATTAATAATATATCACACAATATCATATTATTTCATAAACAATTAGTAGTATGTTTTCTAAAAATTTAGACTTTGACTACATCCTAATATGTAATACTCTCTGTAATATACTCTCACATAACTTCCAGGCATTATGTTGGAAGTAACATAATGTTAAAATAATTATAAAAATTATTGGGACTTCTAGAAAATAAATTCATAAATCGAGAATCAAACACTTTTAAAATACTCAAATTTGCATCATTGGAATTTATGAGTAATTATATAAAAGATAAACCAATGAGGTTAAACTAGCATAGTATATTTTAGATCAAAATTAAAAATTGATAATAAAATTTAGAATTTCAATGGTGATTATGTTTCATAAACTTTGTATGCTCATTGTTGATCCCAAGAGGTTCTTTGAAGGTTTTTGTGATTTGTGGGAGTGAAATTTTTTATAAGAGGATACGATTAAGTATGTTGGATTTTTTTCAACACACAAATCATATTCTAAGTGAAAATAATATGATTCCATGTGAAATTTTCTTAGTTTATATATATCATGAAGGGAGTTCATGATGGTAGAAAATTTTGGATTGGAAGGAGCATGTGTCCACACGCAAATCTTGTTACTATGTTGTAGTAGGTAAGACTACATCATAGAACAAAAGACCATGCCATAGAGGAGGATAGATTAATTTTTTTAGTGGAAATGAAAAATCTAAGACCTCCATGCCATAGAAAAAATTCACACCATAGAGGAGGTAGGGTCAGATTTTAGCAGTTATAGAAATTTCATGACCTCTATGCCACATCTCTTCTACCACATTATAGTTAAGAGAATGAATTATGGAATACACCATAGTGAGAAGTCCATGCCTCAAGAGTTTTTATCTATATTTGGGTGGTTATATACATTTCATAACCTCCACACCAAAAAACATTGACCACACCATAGACTCATTTGGTAGTTGTGAGAAAACTATTGAAAACTAGTTGGCTATGTTGTAATTCCCATGAACATGCCTTATAAGTGATTTATGTTCAATTTATAATAGATTTTTTTACTTAGCTTCATATGAGGACCTTGGTGTTTATTTTAGTCAATAATAACTTCCAAAATAAAATTGGATGATGAATATATTTTTTAATAAAGATTCAATAGCTGAGTTTGAAAGAAGAATTGAAATAAGTTGGTGGTTTGAATTTGAGTTTGAATTTCAAATTCAAACTACAAATGTTTCTATGTAAAATAGGAATGGTGTGAGAATAATTGGAAATGGATAAAATAAGAGAATAATAGAAGAGGAAGAAGTGAATAATAAGAAGAAGAATAGGTGACTGTGTATATTTTCATAGAGTGAAGAGATCCTTTATGTCTTTACATTGGTTGAAGAAGAAGAAAAAGAGAAGCGTTGCATAAATATTTTAAGGCCATGTTTGGAAGTATTTTTTGTTGTTGATATCAAATTTTTTATCATTGCTTCAGTGTGGTGTGAACTATCATAGTTGGGAGTCTTGATTTAATAAGAGTTAAAGGATAAACCCTACTCATTGCACCTACAGGTTTAAAAAAGTGGGTTGTACGATCTCAGTAAAATCTAGTTCATGCCATGGACTATCCTTGTCATTTTGAGAATTGAACCTTGTAAATCTAGTATACCCTTATAGCTGTGTGTTTTGATTGAATAATGATTATGATTCAATTTAACCATTTATGAGGGTTTTTTCTCTAAAATAAGATAAAAAGTATAATCATTGATTCACCTCCCCTCCCCCTCTTAGTTATTCATCACAAATTGAAGAGGTATCTTTTCAAGTGGTGTCAAATACTGGTTCCCCTTGTTGCTGATTTTCTGTTTGAATTTTAAGAAGTTTATCTTTTTTCAAAGTAAGTGTCACTAAATTTTTTTTGTATGCCATGGACAATAATAATTCAGTGAATAGTAAGGGTATTTCTACTTTTTATGGAAAAAATTCATATTTGGAAGAACATGATGTTATCTTATATTTTTTCAATCAGTTTGGAAGTTGTTTAGGATAAAACAAATCAGTTTCCACATCATATGGATAAATATGCTTTTACAGTAATGGATAAAAGGAATATTTAGATTTATGGCCATGATAATAATACTTTATTATTTTCATTATATGAGAATTAATTTATAAAAGTGAGAGGTATCAATATATCCAGATACAATTGGGATAAACTTTTAAATATCTATGAATACAATAATAAGGTGAAATGAGATAATTTGTAGGTATGGATATTGAAATATGGATATCTAGAAATGATAAAATATGAAACTATATATGTATTATTTGCAAGATTTAATGATATTTTGAGTATTATTACAAGTTATACCAATAAATTGGAAGATGATATAGTGGTTGATAAAATACTCCATATCTTTCCAAATAAGTTTGATGCCAAAGACTCTACACTTAATGACAAGGACATAGAATCACTTCCTCAAGATGACTTAAATAGAATTCTCATTTCCTATTACATGATGAAATAATTTGTTATCAAGAAGAACAGTGAGGATAAAAAAGAAATCTATTTTAAAGCCTCAAATTAAGAGACATTTAAGAAGAATGTTGATGAAGAATATGTTTATTTTTCTTATTTTTTTTCTAATATGAGTCATAATTTTGATAAGATGATGTCTCAAAATCTATAAAAATATGATAAGAGGTAAGGTAAGGTTTAAAGGAAAACTTCCACTAAAATGCTTTATGTGTGGAGTAGTTAGACATGTTTCCATAAACTGTCCAAAGTTAAAAGAAGATGATGTCAGTGATGATGATGAATAATCTCCAAGGTGATTATTTATAAAGAAATAAAAAAAATGGGTTTCTTCTAAAATTAAGAATAAAAATTTCAAAAAATTAAAAAAAGTGAAATTTCTTATCTAAACGTGAAATAAATGATAGAAGTGATGAGGAAAAGAAAATGGAGATGTCAATAGATGTTTATAAAAAAATTCTCATTGAAAAGGTGAATGAAGAATAACTCACTAGTGAAATTTGTAGTAAATTTGAAGATAATGAAGAAATTGAGGTGTAATTATTGTTGAAAATAGAACTCAAGGAGTGTCTCTAAAAGATCTCTAAGTTAGAAAAAGAGATAAAAAATATGAAAAAGGAAAATCAATCTTCTAGAAGCAATAAATCAATTCTTATTAAAAAATAAAGTTGAAAAAATAAGTTGATTAATTGAACAAGTTTTTTGTTGAATTGAATAATTAAAGAGTCAAGATAAAATAATGATTGAAAGACAAATCAAATTAGTTCAATATTTTACATAAAAAATTGATGAGTTTGGAAAAAGTGCTTGAAAATGTAATCAAAATATACAGAACTCTATTTATAAAGTTGGGAAAATCTCAAGTAAATAAAATTATCATGTAAATTAGTAAATATCAGGTATAAATGAATATAAAATCACTAATATGAATTCTACTATGCCAAAGAAGAAGAATCAAATTATGAGGACCAAGTTTGTAGCAAAATCAAGTGATTTTCTGGATTCTGGAAATCATGAGTACATCAACTTGAATGAAAAAATTATATAAAGGGTTAAATAAAAATATATAAAAATAAATTTAATATAAATAAGAAAGAGTTGAGATTACACTAAGAAAAAAATTTACATAAAATATCCAAAATTAATTGTGGGAAGAAGGATGAAAGACAACATCATGGTTCTGGGTACCATGATGTTTATAAAGAAAAATATGCCTTTTATAGTTATTTCAATAATTTTTGAGGTTTTAAGAACATGGTGAAGATATTTTGGTTTAATTTCCAATAAAATAATGACTTTATATGGTTTGGAAGATATAAATTGAGGGGGGTTCATATCTCTCAAAATAGAATAATTTAGAGATAGTCTATGAAATCAAAATTGAAAACTGAAAATAGGTTTTAACCATTGGAGGATGTTTATGAATATTTTGAGAGGCCAGGTAATATTGTATAAGAGTGTCTTTCTATTCTACTAGATAAAATTTTCACAATAGATGTTGGTAATAATTCTCAAAATAATAAGTACAAAGGTAAATAAAAATCTCTGGTTTGTGAAGCTGCCTATAAAGCATCCAAAGGAGATTGTCTATGGATTTTGGACAATATTGTTTCTTCTCATATGGTAATAAATATGAATCTTATTAAGGATGTTAAAATTTTAAAGAAGTATTAGTGAAATTTTTAAATTATGGGTCACTTAAAGTCAATGGTGTTTGATTAGCATTGATTTGAAAAGATCAATTGAAATTTAAAAGTACATTATATGTTGAAGGAATAAAACAAAATCATCTTAGTGTGTCTCTATTATGTGATGAAGGGAGTGAAGTGATATTTTAGAAATATGTGTTTTTTTTAAGATATTGAAATATTTATGCATCTTGATAAGATTTAAAATTTTTAGATTGGGGATGTTGTAAATTCTTGTTATTTAAACATGAAAAAAGAAAATAAATTATGGCATCGAAGACTTTGTCATCTTGGATAATGTAAAATGTGTAATATTATTTATAGAAATAATTTTTTTATGTTACTAAGTCTAAAATAGAAACTAATTTGATTTCTTACACTTATCAAAAGGGAAAGATTCTGAATACTCCACACAATAAGGTTGCAATACAAACTACTCATCCTTTACAGTTGATTCAGTATGAAATTTGTGAGACTGTGAGGAAGCAATCAAAAAATGGAGATAATTATTTTATTTTATTCATTTATGAGTTTACTCACATTAAATGTATCATTTTTATGAAAAATAAATCAGAGGTTTTGAAAAGGTTTAAAAGCTTCTAGAGAAGTGCAGAAAAAGAGTGTGATTACTCTTTCAAGAATATTAGAACTGATAATTATGCTAAGTATACAAGGGGAATATTTTAATCCTATCTTGAAAAAAATGGAATTATTCATGAACTAAGTATTACATACACACCAAAACAAAATTTTTGGTTGAAAAGATGAATATAAATCTTATGGAGATTGCTCAAACTATGTTGTTAGAGCATAACTCATCTCATTTTTTTCTAGAGACAAGCCAGTGGAGAAGTGGTTTATATCCAAAATCATTGCCTTTATAATTAAAATTATGATATTTCACCTTATTATATGTATTATAAGAAATATACAAGTTTTAATTATCTGATAGTGTTTATAATCTCTTTCATTATCAAAGTTAAAGGTGAAAATATGGGAAAATTTGAAAGAAGAGGTGTTTATGGTATCTTCCACAGTTATCAACCAAATAGAAGAGGATTTCATCATTAAAACAAAGTGAAAGGGGATATTTTTTATGTTTTTTATTTGAAAGTGATGGAACACATAAACAATGTGAATTCTCATGAAAAATAAAGTTTTAGATGTTATGAAGATGAATTTTTTTTGTGAAATAGAAATGTGAAACTTCATAAAATAGTGAGAATAATGAGGTAGTTTTGCTTAAATAAGTTTCATAAATTTTAGTGATGAAAGAAAAATATTGTTCTAAAAATACTAGGTTGAGAAGATAATTTTAGGTCCAAAATATCGTTGAAATCAAGGAAAACATTTTCAGACTAGAATAACCTTGAGGAAAAACTCTCATATCTCATGGTTCTATCAAGTTGAACCAAAATATGTTCAAGAGTCAAGGAAATGTCAAGAGTGGATTTATTCAATTAATGAAGAGATAGATCAAATTAAAAATAATTAGACTTGAGAATTGGCTCCCAGTCCCATAGAAAAGAACATTATAGGGACAAAGTGGGTGTTTTGAAACAAGATTAATAAAAAAAGGTGAAGTAGTATAAAAATCAAGATTAATGTGTAAAGGCTATTCATGGATTGAAGGAGTTAAATTCTATGAAACTTTTTCACTACTTTCAATACTTGAAACCATAAGAATTTTTCTTTTTATTGTTTCAAAAAGGAACTATAAGATCTTTCAAATGGATTTTAAGTCATCCTTCCTCAATGTTGAATTAGAAAAGAAATTATATATTAAAAAACCATGTGGTTTATTGCTTGATGAAGATAATAATTGTTTTTTTAGGTTAAAAAAGTATTTATATGGGCTAAAAAAATATCCAAGATATTATTATTATAATATTAACACTTTATTGAAGATATTTAATTTCAAAAAAAATAGATTTGATATAAATCTCTACAATAAATAAGACAATGAGGTTTGTAATACCTCAAAATGCTAAAATAAGAATATTATATTCATTAGCATATATGAAATGAAACACCAAGCTTAGAACAAAATATAACACCTTAATAATTTATGATATATTTATTTCTAAATAAAAAACTATTCAATATCTTAAATGTAATGTTCCGACCCAGCTCACCAATAAAACGGTGGCCAGACCGGTCACCACATGACCTCAAGCATGACTTCCCGTACACCAGAGGCTACCGACTAGCAGTGAGAGTGTAAGGATATTCAATGGGGAGACTATACCCTTTTATTAGAGTTGTGTAGTGGTATAATGGAGTAAATAATAATCAATAGTGGAAGCATTAAATATAAATAATAAAGCAGTGGAAGATAGATTTCATACAAATGAACAAAAGTGGCCAATGCCAATTTTTAAAATAAATGAATGCATGACATGGTATTGATACATGAAGTAAATCAGTAAATAGTACAACATTATTTTCAATAAATTAAAAAATAAGTAAAGGATATAAAATCCCCACAGACTCCTTGAGAATCCCGAGCTCCAGATCGGTCCTTTTCTCCTACTCCAAGTATAAGTAAGTAGCTTCAAGCAAGTTCCAAGGCCCTATGAATAAGAAAGTGTACTCAGTTCAGTGCAATGGTGGCCTGAGTAGGGTGTGAGATATAAATCTCAGTAGGCTGGAACCACCAGTGTCTAGCCCAATCCCGAAAATGTAATATAAATTAAACATGGTGAAATCATAAATAAATAAGGAGTACATTATAACAAAATAACCAAGTACCTACTTCAATCCTAGGATGGTGTCTGGACATGTAATCAATTCATTAATTGAATGTTATTAGTTTATTTATAAGCCACATGTGTGTAATTCTCCTACTGGGTCCAAGGAGTTTCCTCCAAGGTAATATGGGGCTAAGCAATGACCAGGCCTGATGGGATTCAACCATGGAACCTACTTGTCAATGCGGGACCCAAGGAGTGTATCCAAGGCATCCTATGATGGTGTTTAGTAATAAATATCCAAGGTAATAATCAAGGAAACAACCTCTTGATAGTATAAGTAGTGAAGGTTCCAAGACATAATAAGGCAACCTAACAAAGATATATGGTGAGGGAGTTCCAGGGTAAAAACCAAGGTAACATAAATCTCACAGAATGCTAACTCAGTAGTATCTGAGTCTAGCTAAGGGGTGAGAGTGTAATCCAAGGAGTGTAATCCAAGGTATTCCAAAATAAGGCACCTACTGAGTCCAAGGATTGAATCCAGGGTAAAACGAAGCTAAGTAATGATTGGGTCCAAGGAGTTTATCCAAGTCACCTACTTGTCAATGATGGATCCAATGAGTGTATCCAAGGCATCCTGTAGTACTAAATGGGGGACCCAATGGAGAAAATTGGGAATCCAAAGATAAGACAAGGAATAGGATCTAGGTGGCTCAGAACCTTAGCAACCCATCCTTGAATTTAGAATGAGGTACATGAGTGCTCATGTTATTATCCAATCAAAAATCATGACAAGCTCAAGTCTAACCATTTTTATTTAATAAATAAGTCATGTAATGATTAATTTTGGTCCAAGCCTTACCATAAATTAGTGTGGAAAGGTCAAGTAGCATTGAAATCATTTATTTATTTTCTCAATCCTTACCTTCCATTAGTATTGAGAGGTCAAGTAGCATTGAAACCAATTATTTATTAAATCCATTAAATCATATTCAATAATTAAGGTTCACTCTGCTACCTTCCATCAACATATAAAGGGGTGCTACGAAAAAGCAACCTTTATTCAATCACTCTTAATAAGGCTAAGTGATATGCTCATTATACTTTCCAATTCACATTTCACATTTAATTTTTAATTCAAAGCACTTACCTTAGGTGGGTAAAGTGATGATCATACATGGTACTTTCCATTATACGATTCATAGGATAAGTTTTCCATTTAATATATAAGTTCTTACCTTTATAAAGGTCATTTCAAGTCACACCCAAAAGATTCCTTGAATGTGTTAAAACACTAAATGACAATTATGGAAAATATCACACATGGTTAAACCCAATTCAAAACTGGTTCAAGCACTTAGCCGGTGCCTTGTCCCTTTTAATTATTTCAAAAAGGTAACTCTATTTTTCTAATTCCATTAGGGCCATGTCCAAAACATGCCATATTTCAACATAATGTCAAGGCATAAGAATTATAAACATGACAAGTCAATTAAGAAAGGTCTAACCACTAATTTTTATCTTGAAGGAAGTGCACCTCCATTGGAGGAGTTTTATTATAAAATCATGATATTACTTATCACACAAATCATTTATCACACAAATCATTTATCACCTTTATCATTTTAAATCATTAAACAGGCTAAAATCACATCTAATAGGCATTGGACATAATACTTTATTGCATGAATTAATTTATAACAAAAGTGAAGTAAGAAACTTTATTAAGGAATTTATAAAGATTGAGGACTTAGAAAGGGACCCTACCTCAACATGGAACCAAGCCGTCCACTTCGGCTCTTGGATATTTCTAACTAAAATTAGTTGTTTCTCCCCCACATAGAAAACACACGTCCACATACATGAGGGGACACATAAATATATTAATTCAGGAGGTGTGAAACAAAGGAGAAGATATAACCCTTACCCCAAAACATTTTCGGCGAACTGAAATCACCTGAACCGCCTCACCTTTAGCGGTGGTTTTCGGAACACACACCAATACACTCCAAGAGGTCATGCCCACCAACCTAGATTAGGAACAAACTAAAAATAGGATCACCCCCAAAGCCCTAGGGTTCGGATGAATCTTGAGGTGCGATGAAAAGACCCAAAATCCGTCGAGAAGATGAAGGAAACTAGGGCAGAAGACCGTACCTTGATGATTCTAGGAAGAATTGTGAAGAAATTTAATAGAAATGGTGGCCTAAGAAGGAGATGATATGGGGTCTGAGCGCGCAACGAAGGGGAGAACCCCCTAGTGTGTTGCGATATGAGGGAGAGAGAGGATTTGAGGGTATTTTAGTTTTAGGTTTTATTTTAATTAAATTTTAAAATAATTAAAATTCTAAAATATGGTGTCATGCATGATTAATCCCACAAAGTTTTCCAAACCCTATGCAAACTATGTGGGGCCTACTACCTCCAAGATTCACACCCTGCACAGGCTAGGTGCACGATTTATGAAACTATGCACAACTTGTGCACAAATCCACTACCCCTCTTACATTGGGCCACACGGTTACCTACAGTGGGCTGCACAGTTTAGGAGGTCGTGTGCAAACTGTGTGCCTTCTGTTGTCTTTAAAAACTTGAAGTCTTTTGGGTTCGACACTCCTGAAACTTCTCGAGCCACTCGGGAGACTTCTCAGTCTTTTAACCAAGTCCAAAAACAATGCATATAATTGTTCTAATACTCAGAAGTAAGTTACGAAGCTCTTATTTAAATCTGACCCATCCATCAAACGAAAAAGTTCAAAAACTTTCATAATTTTTTCTAATTCAAAAACACGGAATTCTATAATCTACCCACCTTAAAAAATTATCCTCCTTGAGAAGCCTTTGATAACAATATAAACACCACCCTACCTATAAGGTTCATGAAGTTTTGTTTAAATAGTTGCATTGTGTTACCAACGCCCAAAGCACCTTAATCATTTCTAATGCACTCTGCACTTTAGCCTTTACAACCGGATCCAATGCTCAAAGTTCAACTTAAACACAGAAACGGAGATTACATGAGCCTATTTAGATAGGGACATAATCACATCAAATTCTCAATAAAAACTCAACTAATGGTACTTCCCACCATAGGTCTTAACTTAAATAAGGGAGAAATTCCAAGCCACGGTACCTCCACCATCGGAATTGTCGAACAAGGCACAACACTAAGTGTTATTTCAACACTCCTAGCATTATTTCATAAAAATGAAACGGTCAAATTCTGATCGACCTAACAGAAATTGTTGAGAAAGCTCTCTCATAAGACACTTCTAACCTTGATACCACACTTTCCTTCACCTAGAAACATTCTTTAAAACTCACCCTTACAACCGAAAACATTTAACTAAAGGAAGAGAGAATGAGTCGAGCCACTTGGCTGATGTATCTTGTAGAAGTCTGGCTTAGGCAGCCAAAGCAAAACAAAAAATGAAAATCTTGAGCCCATGATTTTGAATAAGGAATTATACTTGGGAAACTAAGAATCACTCATCACTTACCAAGCCTCGATGATTACCATACTTAAGCATGCAACAATGACAAAGATCACCCAACAAGATAAATAGCTTTTAAAGATTTAGTGTGGCATAAGACCGACACTCAATTAGTACATCTTGGATGACATAAAGATAGGGGTATGATTTTCTCTTAATAAGAGTACAATAAGAGTATTTAATACAGGGTTTCTAGTCAAAAACACCTAGAAACCAGAAGGTAAAATAGTCGAACTAGATCAAAGTCGTACTGCCAAGCAAGCACCGACTCTGTTTAAGACTTGCAACCATCATGGAAAATCAAGCAACCCGACCATTTCCCAATGGTACCCTTAGGTGTTCCATCTACTTGGAAGGGAACGTTAATAGAGTCAATAGGAAACTACCCACCTTATGAGTGTACTAGTTGAAAAGAAAGAAAACTAGATCCTCATAAGCGTTCTATATTAAAACAATGCGATCAGCATGTCAAAACACCCGAGTCTTTCAAAAACCATCCAGAGTATTGGAATGAAATTGATTCTTTAACGCTCAAGTCACTCTATATGAAGATGAACCAAGATCGTACTAATAGTACAAGAAGATTTATTTTGAAGTTGAATTGACTCATACGACTACTTTCCTAGATGAAACCATACCAAGTCGTCTATCACTAAGAAGAAGGAGGGGTCAGACGACCTATGATGCAGCCGACCATGCCTGAGGCATGTCTAACCATTTGAAAATGAGCATTACTCGATGATCAACTCATATCATGGTCAAGAAATACATGAACACCCATATGAACAAGGTTTTCACTTTAAAACTGAAAGTCCTACTTGAGACAATGGCACCAAAACGACACCAAAAGTGAGAAAAGTTACAGCACTAGCAAGGAATTTAAGTTCTGAGGGTGCCACCTAACATGGGTTAGCCACTTATGAAGAACAAGTTTCAACCCTAACACCGAGTCATGTCAAAAAAAAGTCACTAGGATCAAAATCCAATCATAAATCCATTGATACAAAAAATATTGCCTATAGAAAGTACTCACGCTACGGTTCCAAGGAAACTCAAAGAGAATTTTGAGCTACCCTTACACAAGGGTTTTTAACATTGGACACCACTATAGATTCCACTTAAAAGCCTCTTATATTTAATCACATTTAGTCTTCTAATCATAAAAATATTTAATCAAAACATTAAAGTACCATTTTCAAAAAAAATCACAAGGTACTTTATTTTAACCAACACCCCAAGGGAAAAATAAGCAAGTTTTATAAAACTCCATTTTTTAAAAAAATTACGTTAGTTGACATATCTTCATTTTTAGAAAACTTATCAAAATAAATTCTTTTTAAGCGGATAAGGTGACCTATGAGGGTCTGATTTTAACCAAACCTAGGTTCTCTATTAAGCAACCCAATAGAAAGAGCAAAATTATTAAAATTTAAACACCCGAATGGGTCATCTCATAAAAACATTTCCTAACTGACCTACTTGGCTCCAGTTTCGTTTTAAAATCTAACCATTTTGATTTCAGATCAACACTAAACATATTTAACACTTATAATCATTTTACAAAGCATTGTTCCATTTCATTTAATATGGGTTGTCATTTCCCAATTCAGGAAGTGCTCATACACTTCATGGATTGAAAGTTGGCTTCTATTAATCAATACCAACGTTAATTCAGAATTTAAAATAATCAAACATAATGGTTCAAATCATATGGGTGGCCATCTACCAACATGGAAAGTTTCCATACACTTTATAGTTTTGCATTTGGTTCCCTTTAGTCAAAACCAACTTCACTAAAAAAATTGAATTTAGCAACCTTTTCACAATAGTACACGGGTTACCTTTTCCCAGCTATAAGGCACCCATACACCTTAAAATTGAAAACTATATCCCATTATAATTAAATATATCAAGGTAAGCTATCATGTCACTACAAGCAGCTAACACATAGGAACAAGCTGAAATCACATAAGCATGACATTTTAATCACTGAAGTATGCTATAACAAGCAGTAACCACAAAAGGAATGATAATGTATTACCTAAATAGGTATAAATCTAATCATGGAATGTCAATAAGGAACTGAATCATACTTAGTAGGAAACCTACTAATTGAACTACATGGCATGGAATATATTCAAGGAATGTGAATTCCTAAGTGCCTAATATGATGCATGTATATTTCATCCTTTCCATAACAAGACAAGGGTAATATTCATAATTCCATAAATCATAAGCAGCGTAATGTAAACCAATCACTCTAGGTGAAATCATATCAATTGTAACAGCAAACATCATAAATAAAAATCATAGCCCTAGACACTTGGTCATTCCCCATACGTGGGGTGATCAGTCCCAAGCATGGCTACTAACCAAGCGCTGACACTTTCCTAGTCTCTTGTCTACTAACCCAAAATAGTAATAAAAAAGGAAAATACTCCTCTAATACCACTTTGTAATGTCCCAACCCGGCTCACCACTAAGAAAGTGTATGGATAGGTCACCACATGACTTGAAATGGGCCTCCCCATATGCCAAAGGCTGCTCACTAGCATGGAGGGTGTAAGGATATTCAATGGGGATATTATACCCTCTTATCAGAGTTGCGTAGTGGTATAACAGAGTAAATAACAATCAACAGTGGAAGTAGTAAATAAAAATAATAAAGAAATGAAAGATAGATTTTATACAAATGAAAAAAAGTGGCCAACGCTAGTTTATACAATAAGATCTTTAAATATAATATATATCATCTTATTTCTTTCCTTTTCACTCACATAAAGATGGTAACATCATTCGTGTACGTGTGGACTACCGCCTTCACAAATCGATGTGACCCTCTTTTCATCACCACACCACATGGAAGATATATATATATAAGTATATAATATGGTATATATGATATTATTATAATTAAATAAATATAAAATATTACTTACCTTCTTTCCATAATTATCTTTGAAGAATCAAAGTGTTACTCATGCGTGCGTGCGGCCTACCGTCTCCATGATCGTAACATACTTCATTTTTCATAACCATTTGTAATTATTAGTTTTAAAAGTAAAATTTATATAAAAATATGATAATTATGTCATTAATATTATTCTTGATATAATATAACTATATAATATGTGCAAGAAATGGATCTTTCATAATGAAACACGCATGAGAAAACAAGGTAATTAACACCCAAAACAATGAAAATAATGAAAGATTATTAATGAACGGGTAATAAGATGTTATAAAAGTAACATATATGATATTATAAATATTAATATGTTTCTTTTATATGTTAATAACATTTTTAAAACCACTATATATCTTTTTAAATAATGTTCCATCAAAATTAAACCTAAGGGAGTGATTTTGTCTCAATTTACATTCCATTGAGACTTATTTGTTATTATACACCATTTCACATTTATCTGGTGTATATATTTTCCATTTGAAATTTAATATAATTATTCCTCCATAAATTATGGGTTTTTAAGTTTCAATTTGAATCATTTTATCCAAGTGTATTGGACTTGAAAATTACCTAGTGGTAAAAGTTATTGTATAATGTCAATTTATTTTGTGATTGCTAACTTTCTCTTAAAACAATCGCTTCCTTGTAGTCATTTTTCATTATAAATTAGATTTATCTTAAATATTAATATTATTTTATATTTTATATGATTATTTCCTAAATTATATACCATTTTTATATATGGTGTTTAATTTTAAAGTTATTTGATTAATCAGGGAAATGTTGATAAATTTGTATCCTTTACTCGATATGAATACTTTATGATAAGTCACATTTTTAATTAAATAAATCAATTATTTGATATATTAGGAATGATTTGGGAATGAATGAAATAGGTTGGGGAACATTTTTAGAAATCTCCTTCATACTTCGGTAGTCTAATGAGACAAAATTAGTTGATCAAACCCTATGCATTTGTAACTATTAGTTTTAAATTGTCCTATGAAAGGTCTTTATTACAAAGATATAGTTGGGAAAACTAAACTAGTTTATACCCAGTGTGTTATAAACTATCTTTGGAAAGTTATTTATGGTAAAGGTATCATGTTATTGGGAAACATGATTTATGATAATTAATCATTACCTTTATTTAGAATTAAGTTATTATTATCCTTGAGATTTTAGTGATGATATTATCTCTGGATTTATTTCATTCTCATTGTATTGATTAAATTGCATGTATTTTCTGTTATTTACCTTTCCATATTGATTATTACTTATTCAGTTGTGATATTCATGTTATTGATTAAATGTAAGGTGTTTTTAGTCATTTACCTTATCTTATTTATTATGCTTATTGATTCATAATAGCTTTCATTGTACTTATAACTTACTGGTCATTTGATCTCACCATTATTTTTTTTCTTTATCAAGAATAAATGAAGTTTAATATATTTGATATGAAAGTATATTATAAAGGAAAAAATTTTATTCTAAAAAAAAATTATGTTGTAATTTTTGTATTCAATTATAATTTAAGAGTTAAGTATGTATCTAGTTTACCAAGACTACTAAAATAGCTAGTCCTTCAAGATGTGATTCCTTGTATCTATTCCAATGTAATAAAGTAAAACACTAGATCTGGGCTATTTGGGTCAGGTTCATTTTAGTTGGTATTATAAGATGTTTAGTAGAAACCTTTGGACCTAGATTTAGAAAAACATAGATTAGGGATCATAACCCTATGCTAGAATTTGAGGATAAATTATAAAATAACGTCCTAAAGTTTTGGTAAGGTAGAGATTGCAATATTTTCTATTAAAATATATCTCTGTCTAGATACTACAAGTGGAAGTGGTTCTGATACAAATGTATCTATGCGTAATAACTCTGTAAAGGGAATATTGGGCTTGACCCAATCATTATTTAGTGTACAACAATGAGCCTTACTATACACCCAGTTTGACACTATCAGGGGATATGCTTAGTATAATTCACATTTTATTTAAAAATCATTATAATGGATTTTAAAAATAGATATTCCCAAAGAAATCATTTTTATGATTATTATATTAGATATGCATAAATTTTTCAATTTATGTTAAGTATTTCACTACTTTTGGGCTTATAAATTATGTTTCAAAATGATATGATCTAATATAGTGTGTTCTATCATTGAGAAATGGGGACTAGAAGAAGGAATGGGAACCAAATTAATTCACATAATCCAAAGGGAAATAATTATCATTTTTTATGGTTTTAAGCCAATATTTTGAAGGGAATTAGTATCCCAAACAATCTCATCGTATGAGAATACATTATCATGTTCTAATAAGATAGTTAAAGAATTATCTAAGTATTATTTCTTCTAATGGAAGTAAAAGAATAATAGGATGACATGAAAAAGGTTTCCAATGTACAATGCTTCAACTGTAAGGATATGGAGCACAATGAAAATAAATTTCCCAAGCATCAAGGGAATATGCCTCAAAATAATCTAAGGGATCAAGGTCAATCTTATGTTATTGATACAATAAAAGTGGAATGATTAATGTTATTATGTATTTGGATCCAAGATAAATGTTGAAAAATTATTTTATTGATGATATTCTCATCATAAGTATTATGAAATATATAAGTATTGTACTACCATACTCTTTCATTAAGTATTTGAGAGAATATTTTGCATGGTACCGATGACCAAGAAAAATGATTCAGTAGAAAGTTAAACTCCTTGGAAAACAAATTATTGAAGAAAATATGGCCTTTAATATGTTAATTATATTGAGATAATGATATTGGTATGAAGAGGTGATTGATATGGATAAATTTAATTGGATATTACTGTTGACCTTGGAACTGATTAATGATTCATTGAAAAAGAGGTTTATTATATCGTTTATGGAGTTGAAAAAAATATATTTAAGAAATATATCAAATAATATGGGTTTTATTTAAGTAATAAGAAATTATAAATGATTTCAATAAGGTTTTATAGTAATTCAGGTTATTACCATGCTTCCAGAGAATGTGTGATGAAGTTATTAGCGTTTTTGGTATGTGACAATTAAGATCTACTTCATGTTTTTTAGAGAATAATGATAAGTTCATTTTGGAGTTTTAGTGACCTTCTTTCTAATTTTTTTGATCTTAATCCTTTGGAAGGTTTATAAGGTTAACCATTTATGAAATGGTTTAAATTGAACTTGGACAAGGTTTTAAAGATTAATGTATTACTTAACCTGTAACATCCTAGGTAAATAAAGAATATGACATTTTCATAAATAATAATATTTGTGAATAAAATATCAATATTAATTTAAAGGGGATTCTATGTTTGATGGCATACCCAACATGCAACAATGAGTTTCTTTAAAATCTTACGTTGCACACTAATAATATAATAATATTATTTTAAATGGTAGTTAATGCCTAGACATTGTAATGGCGGGAATGAACAGAACTAAATAAAAAATGATTATATATGTCTATCAAATATTTTTACATTTATCCAATAAATTTTAGAGGATTAAAATGTGAATGAATCCAATTTTAAGCATAAATCTTCTAATATTCTTTAAAAGGTCGATTAACCGTCTTTTGATGGCAAAGCATTTTTAAATATACTTTTTGACAATTTTATATGTTATATTTGACAAAATAAAATCCTTCTTCATAATCAAGACATCAAAATTTACTTTGTGTAATTTTTTGTTATTTTTCCAATAAAGATCATTTTTAGTGAAAAGTGGTGTATTTTAATTCAAAAACTCCTTTTAATCTAATTTATTTATATTGTTAGATTATATTTTTAATTGTTTTAAAGTTTAATTAAAATATATTTTTACCATTTAATCCAATGTTGGTCATTTTAATTAATTTCACTTTGAAATTGGACATAAACAAGTGTCAATCTTTTAATAGATATTGTTTCTCAAAAACACGCTAATTGTTTTGACAGCGGGAATTGATTATAAAATTAATTAATGCAACTTTTATGTTTTTAATTTTTTAAAATTGATATCATTTTTTAATTTGTAATATCAAATATAGATTAGGGTGAATTTTTGGTATTTTTCTAACAAATGTTCATTTTCAATGAATAGTGAAAAATACTACATTTTAATTCAAAACTGCCTTTTCATCCAATTTATTTATATAGTTATATTATAATTTTAATTGGTTTTAAGGAGTAATTTAATTATTTTTTATCATTTAATACAATTTTGTTCATTGGATGTAATTTCACATTTAGATTGGATGTAAAAACAAATCAATCTTTTGATATGTTTTACTTCTTAAAAACCCGTCTTTAGTTTTAACAACGGGAATTATTTTAAATTAATTACTGAAATTTATCTATTTGGAATTTGATAAAATAGATTCCATATTTGGAATTATAAGGTCCAAATTATTTAATTAAGACTCTTTTGTTTTTGGGCATTATGAATAGTAACGATGGTAATTATCTTTAATTATCGTGTTTAATTAGTAATCGGGTAGTTAAGGGTAATAAAATAATATCATAAAAATATAAAATGACCCCAAAATGTGTCCTAATGCTATTGGTGGTGACATGTCCGACCATGGGATGCCTTGTGCCAACCTTGGCACCCAATGTAATCACTTTAGTGTGATAGTGACCTTTTATCATATTTTTTTTAAAGAAAGGAAATATAACAAAGGTTTTTATATCCTAAGTAAAACAATTTTAATTTCGTTTACATAAATGATATATTTTACTATAAATAGTAATTGTAAATCTAAAATTATTTCCTAAATGATGGTAATTTTTTTATAATTTTTAGACATTAAATAAATAAATTTATTTATGACACCATGATGATGCAGTGATTACCTCATTAATGGACGATTCAAATAAAATGAAACGATAAGGTAAAATATAAGACTTACACTTGTCTAAAACCTATTGAATGTGTGTATTTAGAACCCTTATCACCTTATCCTAGAAATATATAATTTTGGGACCTTTAATATCTGAAAATCATTTTATAATAAAGTAACTTTTCAAGACTTTCCAAGAGTGCCCCTCCTCCCTCTTATAAAAGGACCCCACCTATACCCCCTTACCCACACCTCTCAAGCCTTTGGCTTGACCAAACTCTACTCATTTTATCTCTCCACATCCCTCTATTCATCCTAGAAGACTTACCTTAGTCATAAAGCTCTTCAAGAAACCCTTTTGGTTCAAACCAAAGGGAGTTACCCGATTTAAAGGTAATGTCTTCTCTTATGTTCTTTTATTTTATTTTGCTTCTCCAACTCCTTAAACTCTTTTTATTCATTTATTTTATAAAAAAATAAGTATCTTAAATATAATAGGATGTTTTTATGAGAATTATTTGATCTAAACTTACACACACCTTCGTCTAATGGTTAAAGAACATACTGTTTCTGTGTGTGGTGAATTACTGCCTCATGAAACGATGACTGTTCAATATTCTTTTAACACCTCTCATGGTGGCCATTAAGATGTCACTCTATTTATATATGATATATATTATGTTTATATTTTCCTTATTATTCTTTATTTTTCATTTATGTCATACCTTTATGGTTTTCATAATGGATAAATGCGATAATTTCATTTTAGGAAGTGCGGACTACCGCCCCCTCAAAGTGATTTGAATCGTTAATGCCATATGTGGGACGTATAAAGGATGGAGTTAATGATATTATATATGTTATTATAATTTAATTATAATATAACTATTTATAATTATGTTTTCATTCCATTAAATTATGAAATAGAAATGAAATTAGCGTTCATGCGTACGTACGGCTTACCGTCTCCATGAACGGTGCATTCCATTTCTTATCTCCAAATGTTATGTACTATTATACGTATATATATATAATGGATATATATGATATATATTACATATAAATGATTAATATCATTCTGGAATTATAATATATATATATATATCTCATTTAGTTTTAATTCCATTAATATGACAAAGAAATGAAAGTAGCATTCATGCGTACGTACGGCCTACCGTCTCCATGAACGGTGAATTTCAATTTTTTTTATCTCCAAATGTTATAGAATAGTATAAAATGAATATATACTGGATATATATGATATTTAAATCATTAATACTATTCTTGAGATGATTTAATTATAACTACACGGACAATTATTTTCAAAAAAGTTCATTTTTTTAACTCATGTATCGAACATCGACAAAAACGTCTGATATGAACTCACATAATTAACTAATTATTATTACATTATAATATGTGATATTAATTGAATAAGAAACTTTAAGGGAGTTACTTAAACAATTATTATTTGACCAAATTTTATTATTCAGTAATATAAATAAACGAACAAGACAAGTCGGACTTGAGGTAAGGGGTCCTACCTCTCTCTTTCTTTTAAGTACTCTCTTTTATGTCATTTCTTTAAGAACCTATTTATTATGTTGGGGAATTTTATTTAATATTAATATTACTGTACTTTTTATGTTCATATGATTAGAGACCCTATTTGATCTCATCAATCCATTTTTTGGAAGTTTTAAGTGGCACTGTTTGGCTGCCAAATTTTCATAAGGGGATTTCTTACCTCACTTTTAATTCCATGAGATTTCCATTGTTCGCCACTTATTTATTGAATGTGGTGTATTTTTTTCTTCAATTTGATATATATTATCATGATTATATTTATATTTTTGGTATTCTGTGATTCATATTGTGTTTATTATCTTTTGGTCATACGACTTGATTGATTACAATGACTTATGGGGTTTTTATCTCACTTTTTATTCCCGTGAGATTCATGATATATTTTTCACTATCTCCATTGAGTGGTGTATGTACTGAACATGATTCTACTCTTTGTTTAATATACTCTCATTTATGGGTATTTAAATCAGCATTTTTTGGTCCTTATTTCATGGGATGTACGTTTCGAAAGTTACCCAAATCGGTAAGGGATTCTTTCACCCTCCTCTTTTTTAAAGACTTATTTTTGTTATGTCTTTTAATTTAAATCTTGTTATGTTGGGATATGTTATTTTATATCCTTGTTGCTATAAATATTATGTCCAAGTGATGAGATACCCTTTTCTCTCTCATCAACTCATTTTCTAAATTTTAAAGTGACGTCGTTAGGCTGTCAAATTTCTATAAGGGAACTTATTAATCCAATTTCAATTATTTGGGTCAAACCTCTACTTCTTGATTATGTCATACTATGAATATGTGTGGATGAACTCCGATTGTGTTACACTTAATATCCTCTTATGTTAGGTGTATTTATATTTTCCACACATAATCATGTAATTGATTTATCCTTAATCTAAGGATACCGACATTGTAAGGGACTTCATCTCAATATCCTTTCATTGAGGCATATTCTTTTTTAAACACAACTTTCTTTTATACGGTGTATAAACCCCTTTGACTTTTACTTTTATTCAAAAGAAATATTTTTGTATGAAGTGTTTTACTAAATGATAAAATGAATGTTTTCTCTTACGTATGAGGCGACAACGACTTCTCCGCCACCGTGACCATTATTTGAGTTTCGGCTTCTTATACAAGCCATAACTTTTTTTAAATGGAAAATAAATACCATGTTTTACTTTTCTTTTATTTGGGTAATGAAAATGGTTTTGATAATGTTTTTATTATATCAATGTGTTGTATTGATATTTTGTGATTGAAATGTGGAAATGTTATGTTTCCTTTATGCATGTTTTATGTGATACGATTATGTTATGGTTCTTGGGAATTTTTTATGAATATGGGTGGTTTTGTGATAAACTAAGGGCGGGTAAGCCCGATATAGCTCTCCAATTCATTGGTTAATGTGAAGGAGTTAAACGCTAAGGTTTCTCCAAAGAGATTTAGGGAATATACTGTGGTGGGCATTCCAAACATAACCATGAGGGTTACTCCCTATGTAAGAATGTTATTAATTCCTCAAGTTAACTTTACGTCTTATGATTTCTATGAGTTATTCATAAAACATATGATTTCATGAGGTATGTTAAAGTGATTATGTTTTAAGAGTAAATTATGATTTCATTGATTCTTATGTATACCTGGACTAATGCTTTCTTTCTGTATTTTTATATTCCTTACTAAGATTTTCATGCTCATCCCAAGTTTTTGAAATGTTTTCCATAGGAATTAAAGGTGAATAGGGTCAAGGATGGGATTAAGAAAAGACATGCTCTCTAAAACATGGAACTAGACATATTTCTTTTTAAGAGTTTTTATTTTATAAAAAAATGGAAACTGAGTAGAAGTGTCTACTTTGTAATCTTGTGAGATGTAATAGTTATGTCCTAATTCTCTAAAACTCTAAACCTGAAAATATCCTCAATGTGAATTATTCATTTAATTCAAGATTATGTAATGTTTTAAGGCTGGGTCCTTATATAACCATATAAATATTTATTCATATTGGATAAGTTGTGCTAACCATATTGGTTTTGGAAAATAGTTTGATATAGATAGGAATAATTTTCATGCTTTCATGGATTTCACATTTCGTTAAAAGTGAATTTAGTTCTTTAGGAAAAAAATCATTTTTGGATATTCATTTATTAGAGTAAGGGATGAATTGGAAATTGTTTGAGGCATAACCAAAGGATAATATTATGATTATTAAATGGAATAAAATAAAGTAAGTATATTTTCTCGTGATAGTTCATAAACTTTAATAAAAGTATCTTGAAATAAAATGTTATCCTATTAACATCATTTTTTATTATATCAATGAACCTTTTCACACTTATTTGGTTTATGGTTTTGTGGTTGTTAACCTTCTATAGATCACCCACTTTCTTATGATCGGTGACCTCTATAACTTTCTATTAATACTTGGTAGTTATTATTTTCTTACATGTTCATGTTTTTATTTCCCAACTATATTATCCTACTCAGAAACCTAGTTATTTGATTATTCAAGATGACCTTCATACTTTCCATTTTCTCTTATTGAGAGCATGTTTTATTATCCTTCTTATGATGTGGTATTTTCAACAATGGTATTTTAAAGTATAAAACAATTGATTACCGAGATGAAGTTTAAATTTCAAGGTTGAAATTTATTTATGGTGGGGATAATGTAACACCTAGAAATCCTAAAATAAGAACATTGTATTCGATAGAGTATGTGAAACGTGACAACAAGATTAGAAGAAAATATAACACCTCAAGATTTTATGATATTTTTATTTTTAAATAAATTCAATATATTCAATATCTTACATTACAAAAAACACTGAGTTTATCTTGCATTAAACACAATACTCAGTTTATCTTTCATTACATGAAATGCTGAGTTTATACAAAATGTGAAATATTATTAAAATGTCATTATTTAATATAATAGTTATAACCTAGCCTCTAAATTTTAGGGTATTAATAGTACTAAAAATTTTATGAAAATTAAGGTAATATATTTATTAGGAATAAAATAATCATCATTTAAAAGAAAAAGAAATGTTTTCGGAAAAACTATATTCTTTTAAAAGACAGTTTAATCGCTCTTTACATACAAAATTTAAAATTAATTTTTACCAATTTTAGAAAAATTATTTGAAAAAATAAACTTAATTTTTGAAATTATAATACCAAAATTATCTTAGGGAGAATTTTTGGAATTTTTCTGAAAAGTTTCATTTTTTGATGAATAGTGAAAAATACTGAATTTTAATCGAAAACTACCTTTTCATTTAAATAATTCATAATGTAAAATTATATTTTTAAGTGGTTAAAAGTAAAATTATTAAAATTTTATATAAATTAATATAATTTTTTTCATTCTAATCATTTTCATATTGAATTTAGATATAAAAACTTTGTAAACTTTTCAACATTTTCACTTTAAAAACTCGCCTTCTCGTCACATCTACAGGATTAATTTTAAATTAAATTTTCTAATTATATGAATTTAATTTGGAAAAATGGGTTCCATATTTTTAATCATCATAATTTATAATTTATAATATTTTCAACTCAATTTTTGACCAAAATGAATAGTGAATGCAGTAAAAATTAATTACCACAATTAAGGTAAAAATGGGTTTATTGAGCGGTTAAGCTAAAAGGATAAGGGTAAAAATGATCAATACACTTGTATAAAAAATATTTTGTGGACATATTAAGACCTATATTCCTGTAATGTTTGATAATGGTCCATTTTGGACCCTTTTTACATATGAAAAATTTTGGAACACTCAATTCTTTTCAAAAATACCAAGTGTGTCTTCTCCCCTACTTATAAATGGTCACTCTTTCTCCTCTCTTATTCACACATTAAAACCTCTTTGGATCAGAAAATACCAACAAAAATAACTTAAAATTTTTCTTCCCATAATCATAGAAGCCTTATTTTATGCATAAGTCCAACCTAAGAATGATTTTGCAAAAACCTAATGAGGATACCTGAAGAAGAGATAGTGTTCTTCAATGAGCGTATTTATTTTATTTATTTATAAAACTATTTAAATTCTTATTAAACCATGATAATATAATAACCTTAGTATATTAAATATAATTATATGTTTTTATAATAGTTTCATGACCTAAAACCATCTTTAATTCCATCAAATGGGTTACAAAGTCATCATTTGTGTGCACAGTGGACTACTGGCTTGCGAACTGATGTTGTTCATTTTTCCATTTACACCTCTTGAGATTGGGTATTATGGTGAATATAAAGCATATATATGATATTTATAACATATTTATACCAATATAATAACCATATCATATATATATTTTTACCTACCATTCATTATGAGATATGATAACGTCGTTCATGTGTATGGAAGACTACCACCTCACGAAGCAATGTGTTTCTTCTTTCACTAACGCTTCACATAGAAGGTGATAAAGATAAATTTATTAATTATATGTGATATAAATGACATAATTATTATTTTAATTACATATTTATCATTATATAAATATAATATATATCATTTTATTTCTTTTTTTCACTAATGTAAAGATCATAACATTATTCGTGTATGTGTGGATTACTGCCTTCATGAAGTTATGTGACCCTATTTACATCACTACAACACATGGATTATATATATAAGTATATAATGTGGTATATATTATATTATTATCATTCTTTAAAGTAAAAAAACCTTACTTACCTTATTTTTATAATGATCTTTTAAAAATGGAAGTGTTACTCATGCTTACGTACTACCTACCATCTCCATGATCGTAACATACTTCATTTTTCATAACCATTTTTAACAAGTGGTTTTAATAGTAAACTTCATGTAAAAATATGATAATCATTTCATGACTATTATTATAGAGGTTATATAACTATATGATATGTTCAAGAACTATATCTTTCATGATGGAACACGCATGATAAAACAATGAAATTAACACCTAAAACGATGAAAATAATGAAAGATTATTAATGAAAGTGAAACAAGGTGTTATAAAAGGATAATATATGATACTTTAAATATTAATAAAATTATGGTATAAGTTAATAAAATATTTAAAACCACTATATAATAGGTTAAATAATGTTCAATCAAAACGAAACATGAGGTAAGGGACTTCATCTCAATTTACAATCCATTGAGACTTATTTGTTATTATGCGCCAATTCACATTTATGTGTTATATATAATGACCCTTTGACATGTAATATTATGATTCATTCATACATTATGTTATTTTAAGTTTCACTTTGAATCATTTCATCCAAGGGTATTTGACTTGAAAATTACTAAGTGGTAAGAGTTATTGTACAATCTCACTTTATTTTGTGATTGTTGAATTTCTATTAAAATAATAACTTCCTTGTAATTTTTTTTCATTATAATTTAAATTTCTCTGAAATATAAATATTCTTATATATTGGATATTATTTTTTCCTAAATCATATATCATTTTTACATATAGTGTTTAATAAAAAAGTTATTTGATTTACTAGGGAAATATTGAGAAATATATATCATTTACTCAATATGGATACTTTATGATAAGGCTCATTTTTTAAGAATTAAATTGATATATTAGGAATGATTTGTACAATCATTACATGGGTTTGGGATCATTTAAAGAAATCCCTTAGATGTATCGGTAGTCTCGTGAGACAAAATCAGTTGACCAAACCCTATGAATTTATAACCAATAGTTTTAAACTACCTTGTGAAAGGTCTTAACAGTAAAGATATAGTTGATCAAACTAAATCAATTTATACCCAGTATGTTCAAAACCATATTTTGAAATTTATCTATTTTAAATTTATCATGTTCCTAGGATACATGACATATGATAATTAAGAATTTCCTTCATTTTAAATTTAGTTATTATTATCCTTGATATTTTTTCAATGATATTATCTCTAGTCGCATTTAATTATCATCTTATTTATTAAATAGAATGTGTTTTCAATTATTTAACTTACCTTATTTATTATGCCTTATCCAATTATGATATTCATGTTATTGATAAAATGGAATGTGTTTCCAGTTACTTATATTTTTATATTGACTATTATTATTGATTTGTGATAGATTCTGTTGTACTTAACCCTTACTGAGCATTTGATCTCACCCTTATTTTTCTATTCTTAGGAATCCATAAAGTTTACTATATTTTATACGTAAGGATATGGTATAGGAAATATTTTTATTCTAGAAAAAATATTTTGTTGTAATTTTTGTATTCAATTGTATTGTAAGAGTCAAGTATGTATCTATTTTACCAAGACTACTAAACTATTCAGTCCTTCAGAATGTGATTCCTTGTATCTATGCCTATGTAATAAAGTAAGATACTGACTCCAGGATATTGGGGTCGAGGTCATTATAAAGTATTTCTCATTTTCATTTTTTTATGTAGATGATATTATTTTTGTTGGAAATGATGGAGTCTGTGAAGAATTTTAAAAATAAATGAAGAATATTTTTGAAATTTCCATGCCCAATGAGATGAGATACTTTCATGGCTTGAAATTTTCTCAAGAAAAATATTATATTTTCCTATCTAAAGAGAATTATGCTAATGGGATGTTGAATAAATTTTTAATAGAGGATTAGAAGTATTTTTCTAAAACAATTTATATATAAATGAATTTAATAAAATATAAATAGGGAAAGGAAGTTAATCTAGGTAAATTCTATAAGCTAATCGAAAGTTTACTTTACTTGATATCTTCAAGAATGGATATTGTGTATATTGTTACACATTGGGATAAGTATCAAAGTAAACCAAAAGAATCTCATTTTATGGATGGAAAGAGAATAATTAGATGCATTAAAGGTAGAATAGATTATGGGATGAAATGTGATGGAAAAGGGAAGCTTGATCTGTTTGGTTATTCAGATGCATATTGGGAAGGATGTGTTGATTATAGGAGGTCTACATCTTATGGATCTTTCTTTCTAGAAACAATATTTGTTTTTTGGCATTCAAGAAAGAAAAAATTATTTACCTTGAGCACTACTAAGTCTAAATATGTGGCTTCCACTCATGCCTTAACATAACTTAATTGGATGAATACTCAACTAGAAGATCTGAAAGTTGATGTAAATTTTCTATTAATTTTGGGATATTGTAATCAAAGCTCAATTAACCTTTTAAAAAATCTAGTTTAGCATTCATGGTCCAAGTACATTAATATAAAATATCACTTCATTAAAGAGTTATTGGATAATAACATGTTGTATAGATGGTTTGGTTTGATTTAAATGGTTTTTTAGATTTTTTAACCTCCATTCCATAACACCTTGACCATGCCACAGCCTTGTGTAGCAGTTTTGATAAAACTGTAGAAAATAAATAGGTTACACAATAATGCCCATGACCGTGTTGTAGAAGTGATTTATACGTATTTTTTAATATCTGTTATGACTTGGATTCATCTAAGGACCTTGGAGGTTATTTTAGTCTATAATAACAACCAAATTCAAATTGGATGGTGATGATTTTTTTATAATGATACAATGGTTGATTTTGAAAGAAGAATTGGAATAAGTTGGTGGTTTAAATTTGAATTTGAATTTAAAATTAAAACTAGAAATGATTCTATCTAAAATTAGAATAGTTTGAAAAGAATTGAAAATATATAATAGAATAGTAAAATAGAATATGAATAAGTGAAGAAGAAGAAGATGTGACGGTGAATTTTGGCATAGAGTAGGGAGATCCTTATTGTATTTCTACAGGTTAAAAAATAAGAAGAGATGAAATGCATCAAAATTTAAAGTCTATGTTTGTAATGATTTATTCTTATTGATATAAAATTTTATATAATTATTTCAATATGGGATACACTATCACATTCAAGAGACTTAATGTAATATGGGTTCAAAGATAAACCATGCTTATTGTACCTACATGTTAAAACTAGTGGGTTGAATGATCTCGGTGGAATATAGATAATTCCGAGGACTATCCTTCTCATTTTGAGAGGAAAAATATTTTAAATATATTGTGTTGTTCTTTTTTGTGTGTCTTTTAAACTGAGATCAAGATTTGATTTAACCGATGATGAGGTTTATTTCACCAAACAAATGTAAAATAAGTAGAATCAATGATTCTCCCCCCAATAAATCCTCACCAATCCATGAGGTGTATTTTCACTCATGATCATACTCAATAATGTGTTGAAATATTTATAACGACAAGATATAAATTATTATAGTTTTGGTTGTAATGTAACCTTGATATTAAAACTTATCATGATTTTCTTATGGTGACAGCATGTGAAGTTACACAACACAACATTTTTTCTTCTAAAAATGTAACCACAGGAAATAACTTGAGAGATATTTGGTTGTAACATCACCTTGAGATGAAAAATTAACATGGAATTATTGCAGTAAAGGTATGTGGAGTTACAAAATTCAACAACCAAAATACCAATGTACACCAAATCCTTCTTATATCTTTTGAACTCATAACTTCTGAATCTTATTTATGTTTCGATTGACAAAAAATCCTACAACACAAGTTGTGGTTCTAAAATTTTCACCCTTTGGATTTTGTTTTCAATCCACCACATATTATTCCATTATTTACCAACATGATCACAATTTGAGTTGCACTCCCCTAGAATATGGAACTCCCCCTACAGTCTTTCTCTCCCTTTGAAAGTAAAATGAATAGGGTTCATCCATCAAGTCTAATTACTCTCAATTATTCTAGTAACGTAACTATTAAAATGAAACTAAGAAGAGGTTTAGTAACATTTTCTCTAATCTTATGTGAAAAAAATAAAAAAATTATAAAAAAAGTATTTTAAGTTCTGCAGTGTTATATATATGATTCAAATCAAGCCTTTATTCTTCTTCTAACATTCCCCATGGATAGTACCTCCCCCTTTTTCTCAAACTCAATAACGTATGAACACCTAAAATAATCACATAACAACCAAGTAAAGAACTATATACAATGAGGATAGGGTACATTCTAAACCTTATTACATTAAAGGATGTGTGTGAACACTAAGGTTCATCTATTAGGATTAGTCTTGGATATAACTTTTCCATGATTAAGTGATACCTAATTTAAATATGTTTGTTATGGGGGTGTTTAACTAGATTTTTAGTGATTTCAATAGAACATTTTTTTCATAAAATATAACCATTTTTTGCTCTAATTTTTTTCTAATATATTCTAGCTACTACTTTATCTATAAAATCTAGGTGAATTCATTGGTTATTAAAATATAATACTTGTTATCATGATTAGTTTTTTTATTCCCTATTTATTACTCATACATCTCACACATTTTCTTCCTAAGAAAAATGCACCACTACTTGTGGACTTGCAGTCCACCACATCACATGTTTGATCAATATCATAAAAATATGATATTTCATTATCCTTTACATCTTAAAATACCAATACAAATATGATAGTTCCCAAGACATACCTCATAATTCATTTCATTTCATCTAGATATTATTCGTTTAGACTAATCTGGAAGGGATCTATCAAGAAAGTTACATAAGTGATATCCGATTGAGTTTTTGTCAATTATAATAATCTCCTAATGATTCTTTTATATGAAGTGGGATCTATAGACCTGTCATCCTCATGCTTCTTAATCTTGTTTCCAACTTCAATCAGAGTTTTCATGGGTTTTGAATCATGCATGTCGAACTTTTTTAATGGTTTACTTGCATATTTTTATTGTGAGATGAAAGTGTACCCTTCTCTATGAATCACTTATAGCCCTAGAAAATAGATAAGTTTATCTATCATAGACTTATGAAATTTTGATCTCATGATATTTGAAAATCTTTCCATTAATTTTTTCTTCCTTTAAGTAAATATTCTATCATCCACATAAAAATCACTATAAAATGTTATTCCTTAGATGTATTCACATAAAGGTTGTGATCAATACCATAACTTTTAAATTACAACTTCTTCAATTGTGAGTCAATTCAAGTATACCATGCTTGGGTATATTATTTTTGTTTGTATAAGGCCCTAGTATACACGCCTTTTTCGTCATTTTTTATTATAAAACCCATTTTTTGTTCAATATAAACTTCCTCCTTGAGTATACCATTCAATAAGGATATTTTTATGTCTATTTGAAAGATCCCAAACATTATTTGTATTGACACAATCAAGAAGATTTTTATTGAATTAAGATAATACAATGGTATAAATTTCTCCTCAAAATCTATTCCTTCAATATGTGAAAAAACCTTTACACACCAACCATGCATTATTATTAATCACACTGCCATGCTCATTTAGTTTATTCATAAATTCCTAGTTGGTTCCAATCATGTTGTAATATTTTTTCCTCTATAAAATCCCATGTTTGGTTCTTGTTAATTTTATCTAACTCATAATTTAAATATCTAACCCAAGATTCATTCTTCATAGCTAATTTAAATAATTTTGGCCCTACAATTTATAAAAGAGAAACATGTTTTAAAGCCCATATTATTCAAGTATGGGTTGGTGCAGTTTTATATATAATTATATTGGATAGATCTATCTATAATATTTTATTTATTATTTATGTTATAACTTGATATCCTTGAGTATTTTTTTCTTCCTATTACTCATCCTCAAAGTCTTCATCATTTGGGAAACATTGTATAATCTCTAAATTTTTACTGACTTCCTAATCTTCTTTACATAATTCATCCAAGTTAATAATTTTATATTTATTACCTTGTATTTCCTTTATAATCTTAACATCATTACTCTCTATAATACTTTTCAACATTTTATTGAGTAATTTTTACACTTTACTCATTTTTAGTAGTATAAAAATAATCCTTCATATGTTGTATCTTTTTACTTCCCTTGACCAAATTTTTTATTTCGGATATAAAATCTTATTCTAAATACTTGAAAATGTTTCAGTGATATCCTCCTTCCAAGAAACATATTATATACTGTTATTTCCTCCCTAAGATTTATTAATTCCAGGTTTTTAGTGTACACTATTACTTGTGATACCTCCTTCCAATAATAGTGTAAGGATCCACTCTTAATAAGTATTGTTTTGGAAAAATTATTCACCATTCAGATTCATTATTTAACAACCCCGTTAAATTTTTGGATCCTTAACAAGGATGATTCATGTTTGATTCCATGTTTCCTGATGTGGTTTTACATTTCAATGTATGTGTACTATGTTCCATTGTTGGATCACAGTATTTTGTTAGAGTGTATAGTCTTGTTCTCAACTCTTCTTTAATACGTTTTTAGATACTCTATAACCTCTATCTTTCTTTTCATGAACATAATTAAATATATTCTTATATGATTATCTATAAAGATAATTAATTATCTTTCTACATAATTGTTTGGTCGACTCATTGGACCACACACATCAATGGGAATCAGTTATAGCAAATTGGATTCCATTTTCTTCTTCCACTAATAAGGGTTACGTATTGTCTTACCCTGTATGAATACATCACATGTTATTTCTTGGTTATGCTTAAAATTAGGTATATCCATTTCAAATCTTAAACTAAATATATTTTACATGATTTTTTGGTGAATATGGCCTAACCTACGGTGTCATAATATTTTTTCTTCCTCTATTGTAAGAAGGAACATTTTCTCTTGGATATTTACTTGGTAGAGACTATTGTTTATCTTCCAAACTATCAAGAGTGATTATTAAACCACACCTCTAATTAAGCATCCATATTGGTTAAATGTTACCTCAAGTCTCGAGTCAAAAATATAGATCTCACTTATGTGATTATATTACAAACTATCCATGTACAGAACTTCTAGGATATATGAGGCATGGAATTAGGAGGAAGGATGCTCGCGAGAGCGCTGTGGCGAAAAACCCTAATCCTGTCTTGGACTTAATCTTCGTTGATGGCTAGCTTCGATCCACAATGGGAATCCCCCATTTTTTCCACTCTGGCGACCTCGGGTGCTGAATCCTCCAAAATCGAAGTGGAAAATCTAGAGGTTCCACTTCGAACACTACCTGTTTCCTTCCGCGATGCTCTTCAAGGCTCGGATCTCAGCAGCGTGAAGGAGCATAGACCTCCACTTATCAAAAAACTAGAGGATGGTGGATTCTCTGTTGAGGCAGATCTCGAAGCGCTGAATCAAAGGGAATCTTTGTACAAATTCTCAGTTCTTGGTCATGTTGTTTACAGCACAGGTGACCGTCCCTGGTCTCTAACTGATCTCAAAGGAAGAATCGCACATTGCTGGAATTGTCCCAATTGGAAGATGATCCCCATTGGAAAAGGGTATTATCACATTCTTCTCAATTCCCAGGAGCAACTGGAATAGGTTTGGAGACTAGGTAATATTCATCTTAAACCAGGCCTCCTTATAATTTCATATTGGGATGTCTCTTTTAACCCCCACACTCACAGGAACTCTTTAACACAAGTCTGGATTCGAATTCATGGCCTTAACTGGTTCTTTTGGCACCCTAAGATCCTAAATGACATAGCCTCCTGTATAGGTTCCCCCATTAAAATTGACCATAGAACGTTGAATGGGGACCTTGGACTTTTTGCTAGAATCATGGTTGAAGTAAATCTAGCTTCTGAACTACCTTTGGTCATAAATTTCAATGCTCCCAATTTTAGAACTAATATCAGGATAGAATATGAAAGGAAACCTCCTTTTTGTGAGGTTTGCAAATTGATAGGACACAATGTTGCTAACTGTAGAGTGGTTAGAAGGCAAGTTGACCCCTCTATTGCAAATGACTGGAAAGAAATCAAACTGAACAAGAAGGGTAAAGCTATGTTGGAGAAAACCGACCCTCCTAAGAAAGAATGGGTCATGAAATCTAATAACTTTACCTCCCTTGAGGGGAAATCATGGGTAAAATTAGTGGAAGGAGAAGAAAATATGGTGGATGGATCTTCTAACACCTTCCAGGTTATTGGAGACAGCAATAAGCCCTCCACTCCCCCCCTCTTGATTTCTAATGACCCTGCACATTTTGCCCTTGTTTCAAAGATGAACTCTTGCAGGAACATTGAGAACTCTAGATCTGCAGCTACCCTAGATGGGACTGGGACAGATAACAATAATCTGAATGTTCCAGGAAGTCGGCAAGAGGAGCCCTCCTCTAGTGATCCTGGTCCTCCTGGTAACATGCAAAATTCACCACAACGAGGTAACTCAGTTATTTTTCCGCATGATTCTGCTGATAACACTAATACTGCTGCCTGTGGGAATTCTGATATGACTGTTAAGATCACAAACTCTTTTTCTGACATACACATCAAGGATAATAACAATAATGTACTTACTGAATCTCTCATTGATGTTATTGACTCTACTGCTAAATCTCTTATCATTGTCCCTGAAAAATCTAGTTTGACTGAGCAGGCTGTAAATCCTGTTCCAAGCATGAAAATTACAAACTCTGTTGTTGACATACACATCATTGAGAATCATAACAATTTACCTACTGAAATTCTCACTGATATTCTTGATTCTGCTTCTAAAACTCTTACCACTGTCCCTGGAAAAGCTAATATGTTTGAACAGAATGTAAATCCTGTTTTAAGCATGCATATTGGGACAAATGTCAATATTGATTCTATTGTTTTAAGCTCTGATTTGCATACTCCTCTCTCCCTTTCTTCTGATATAACTAAGCTATCCCCTAAACATAAATATGCTCTAGACTCTACTGGAGCTCTAAAACCTCATGCTGTTTCTGCTGAAAAATCAGATCCAGAGCACTCTCAGATTTGTTCTTCTCAACCTGTAACTCCTGCTGCTACTGTTTCAGTTCATTTGACTGAGCCTTCTAAGATTAACTCCTCAAATTCTGATATCAAATCAACTGAGAACAAATCAGAATCTACTTCCCCCCCTCTTATTAGAAGATCTAAGAGGAAGAAGAATTCTGGAAAATCCAAAAAAAGGGGCTCTAACCCAAAACATAGGTAACAATGAATCTCCTATTTTGGAACTGCCAAGGCATTGCCAACAATGACACCTCCATGACACTTAGGAGTCTTTTAAACACTCATAAACCTCAGCTATTTTCCATATCTGAACCCAAGGTCAACTTCAATTCTAATTTTATGAGACTTGGATCTCTTCATTATAACTTTTTAGGATCCTGCAAAAATGGTCCCTTGATGGACTCTATGTGGATCTTCTATCACTCCTCCCTTCAAAACATCAATGTTTTCAAAACCGCTGATCAACATTTCACTTGCGATTTTATCTGGAATGATCAGCACTTCTTTTGCTCGATGGTCTATGCTAATAACAGGTATCAACAAAGAAGAAATCTTTGGAAGGATCTTCTTAACATGGATAACACAATTCAAGATCCATGGGTGATTAGCGGTGACTTCAATGCTATTCTTAGTCCCACTGAAAAAATTGGACCCTCTCATCTTTCTATATCCACAAGAGAATTTAGATCTGCTATTGATGACTATAATATCTCTGAAGTCAACCTTACTGGGGTGAAATACACTTGGTATAGAAGGCATTATAACAAAACTATTGCCAGTAAGCTTGACAGGGCCTTTGTTAACATGAAGGCCCTGGACACCTGGGATAATGTCTCTTGTATAACGCTTCCCAGACTTAACTCGGACCACCATCCCATATTACTCAGCTCCCTCTCTAATGAATATAGAACTCCCCTCCCTTTTAAATTTAATAATTCTTGGTCTCTAGACCTTGACTGTGTCAACTTGATTGATAATACTTGGAATTCTATGAGCCATTCTCATGACTCTTTTTCCTGTATTTTCAAATTGAAAATTTTAAAACAATCTCTCAAAGGTTGGTGTAAAACCAAAACCTTACAAATGGATTCTGACATCACCTCTCTTGAAGATGAACTTAATCAAATCCAAACTCGTAGTTCCAACTCTGATTTTACCCTCGACCATCAATTGGAGGTCAATACAGCTCTTAAGCTTAACACCTTACTCACTTTTAAGGATAAAATCCGGAAACAAATTTTTAGGACCAAATGGCTAGCTGATGGAGATAGAAATACTAAATTCTATAACTCTCTTCAAAGAACGAGAAAAGCCAATCGTCCTCTCACTAAACTGATTCACAATGATTTGATACTTGACTCTGAAGAAGCCATCTCGGATCATGTTGTCTCTTACTTTAATGACATCTTCAATGGCCCTGAGAGAAATATTGATCTCGATCCCAATATTATCCCCTTAATGGTGGATGAGAAAGACAATGACTCCCTCTTAGCTATTCCTTTGGAGCATGAAATTAAAGACACTGTCTTTAGTCTAAAACCTGATAGTGCTCCTGGACCAGATGGATTTAACAATGGTTTCTATCAAAATCACTAGGACACTCTTCGTTCAGATGTTTGTAAGCTGATACGGTCTTTTTTCACTCACGGATCCCTCTCTCAGGGTATCAATGCTCAATTCCTCACCTTAATACCCAAAGTTGAAAATGCTTCTGAAATTCATCATTATAGACCAATTGCTATTATCAATACCCTATACAAGATCATTACTAAAATCATTTCCAATAGATTGGCTCCGATTTGCAACAAAATTGTCTCATGGAATCAGTTTGGTTTCATTAAAAACAGATCCATTCAAGACTGCATTTGTCTCTCCTCAAAATGTACCAACACCCTAAATAAAAACAATAGGGGGGGTTGTGTGGCCATAAATCTTGATATTAGAAAAGTCTTTGATACCATTGATTGGGGATTTATATTTAGAGTCTTGAAAAGTTTTGGTTTTCATGAGACTTTTATCAAGAGAATCAAGACTTTATTTCAATCTGCTAACATTTCCATATTAATAAATGGCACACCTCGTGGTTTTTTTAAATGCTCTAAAGGTGTTAGACAGGGCGATCCTCTTTCAGACACTCTGTTTGTTATTGCAGAAGACTATTTTAGTAGACTCATTCATAATCTGGTTGATCAAAATAAACTTAAACCCATTTAGGCCGCTAGAAACCTTTCTGTCCCCACTCACCTCCTCTATGCTGATGATATTATTTTGTTCCTAAAGGGTGATCAAAGAAATATTCAATGTATTAAACAAGCTATCTCTCATTATGAGAACCTTTCTGAACAATCTATTTCCTGGAACAAATCTCATATTTTCTTTGGAAAAAATTTCCCTGTTAGAAGAAAATCTATTATCACCAATAATCTTGGAATTAAAGAAGGTTCTTTTCCCTTCACGTACTTGGGCATCCCGATTTTCTGGGGACGTCCTAAATCATCTTATTTCTCTAATATCACGGATCAAATCATTAATCAACTTTCTACTTGGAAGGGGAAATCCCTCTCCATGGCTGGTAGAATTTGTCTTGTCAAATCTACCATTTTCTCTAAGCTGGTTTACTCACTCATGATTTATAAATGGCCCATAGGTACTTTCAAGAAAATCAATACCTTTATAAAAAATTTCATCTGGACGGGAAGTATCTTTGAAAGGAAACTTGTTACCATCCCATGGAAGACATGTTGTAAACCTCTTGATAATGGAGGCATTGGCATAAAAATTTTAAAATTGTTCAACGATGCCCTGCAAGCAAGATTCACTTGGCGCCTTATTAATAATAACTCTAAAGCCTCTGATTTCTTAAAACATAGATTTTTAAATAAACTTTTAAAAGGCAATCTTAATTTCATCAACTCCTCAATCTGGCCCTCTATTAGAAACTCTTATCAGAAGATTATGGCTAATTCTAGATGGATGGTCAGCGCCGACTCCAACATTAAATTCTGGTGTGACAACTGGATAGGTACTCCTTTAATTTCTATGTTGCCTCCTAATAACACTTCTATAAACACCACCCACACAATTAAAGATGTTATGCATCTTCATAGGCATGATCTACCCAACGACATTGCTCAAATCATTGAAAATTATACCTTCTCCACCTCTGGGGACTTCCTTGTTTGGGAACCTGCTCCCAATGGCATACTTGACTCAAAAAACTTCTACACGCACAACTTTTCTGACAATGAACCTAATTATAATTGGGTGAGTACCTTCAATAAGACTTGGATAAAACCCTCCAGGTTCACCCTTATTTGGCGTATTGCTCACAATAGATTGCCCACTGAAAATCGACTTCAAGCCTCTGGAATTCAACTTTGCTCAAAATGTCATTTATGTAATCAGCACAGAGAGGATTCTAATCATCTATTTTTGTCTTGTGCTACGGCCACGGCTTTATGGAACTATATTTTTGAGCTTTTTAATTGTTCATGGTCCTTATCTGATCCGATTTGTTTTCTTTTGAAGAAATGTACTAAATATGAAGCCTCTCATCAAGTCAAAAACATTTTTCTTGCGGCAGTGGCTGAACTTCTTCATGAAATCTGGTATGTAAGAAACGATCTTATCTATAATAATCACTCTTTCAGTCTCAATGCAGGAAAAGCTATAATTCTCATTGCGATACATGAAGCTGCATCAATTCAAAAAGATTGTTGTAGTAATCATATTGGAGACTTCAAGATCCTCAGACGTATCTGTGTCCCAGGTATTTTCCCGAAGATCAAGCAACCCTTTGAAGTATTCTGGCAACCTCCGATGCTGGGTTGGATTAAAGTGAATGTCGATGGCGCCTCAAAAGGCAATCCTGGACCTGCTAGTTGTGGGTCCATTTTCAGAGACTCTGATGACCATTGTCATGGTTGCTTTTACGGTGGGTGTGGAATCGCCTCTTCCATTGAAGCGGAGATGCTTGGAGTCATCCATGCTGTTGATTTTGTGCTATAAAGAGGTTGGCGTAAACTGTGGATTGAAAGTGATTCTACCACCATTGTTCAAGCTATTTGGAACGGAGTTATTCATCTATCCTGGCTGCTTACTATGCGTTGGATGAACTGCTTGAATTCACTTCAGGAGATCGACTACATTGCTACACATGTCTTCCGTGAAGCAAATGCAGTCGCTGATGCCCTTGCCAATAAAGGTGTCCACCAGAACATGACTTGGATGGATGCGCTGCCAGCTGATTTTCTTCACCTCTTTGAAAGAGATTGTAATAAAATTCCTTCCTTTCGTTTCATGTAAACTTTTGTTTCTTTTATTAATAAATGGTGTTTCGGTCTTTGACCGAGGCATTACCCCAAAAAAAATGTACAGAACTTCTATATTCTTTAGATCATTACCTTCCAAAGAAGTCTTGTTGCTTCCTTTTATTTTTAAAGATCCATCATTTCTAAAATAGACTATTCCATTAACCATTTTGTTCAAATTATTCAAAAATTTCCTGATCCCAGTCATGTGTAAGAAATACCCTCCATTAATTATCTATGTGAAATTGTTAATTACATATTTGAGCATAATTTTAATAAGGTTTTCCATATCTCTCTTCTTACTTTCCTTCTAGGAGATTCCAAGATGATATGACACATTAGATGGAATTTCATCCCCTACTCTATCATAGGTAGTATAATCATACTCTCTTTCTTATTCCATTGAAAAAAAATCTTTTTACCAATGGAATTTCATCAAGTTTCTTAGAATCAATCAATCTATGACTTCCATGATTGTGAACTTCACTTCTTCTTAGCCTAAAATAAATAACATGATACACAAAATAAGATCATTTAAAACAACACACATAAAAGGAGTTCCTATAATATGTTGAAAGATATAGTCTCTCTATTCTTGGTCTACTTACAAGTGTTTCTCTCTTCAAATATCTCATTGACTCTTAATAGTAGGACATAGTGTGACCAAGGTAGCCACAAAATTGACCATTCATAAGTGAAAATATATCTCTACCTTCACCTATCATTATGTTACTAGGTTTTGAGAAACTTTTTGGTTGTTTTTATTCCTCAAATACTAAGAACTATATTTCAGATTTTTCTTCACTTTTTGAAAAAATATTTGAGTGTTTTATTTTGATGTCCTGACAACACAACTGACTCCACTTTTATTCATATTACTAGTTCATTAATTATTCAAAATTATCTCAACACCTTTTGTGCCTTATTTTTTCTTCCCAATAGTTCTTTATCTGAAAACATCCCAAAATATAGTTTTATTTTTATTTAACATGAATTTATTTTAAATTCTAGTTTACTTCTCAAGGTAACCAATTATTATTTAAGATATTCAAATCTTTTGTATTTATCTTCTAAATAATCATTAAGATCTTCAATAACCTTATCTGGATATTTTATTTTCAATTTAAAATATACTACTTCATATGAACTACCATGAATAGATAATTGTTTTTCTAATTCTTTTTCAAATAGATCAATTTCATATTTAAGTTAATAAATATACTTAAAAGAGTATTTTAACATATCTCCAATATTTCAATTTTTTTCTTTGAACATTGATCTCTTTAAGAGCACCATCAAGTTCCACCTCAAGGTATAAAACACCTTCAGGTTGGTTTTAATTGTCATATTTATAATTTTCTTTTTCTACAATTTCTATCATCACATCTTATTTATCTAACTTAAATTTAGTTTCTTCATCCTCTAGATAATATTAATCATCTTCCTCTTCTTTACTTACTAGGAACTTTCTTTAAAACTTCTTGTTGAATGGAATTTCTAATTTAAAATCTCTTTTAGGATGAAATTTTATTTATGGCTTCTGAACAAATTCTACCTCCCCTTTATCATCAAATATTCTAGGAAACCTTGCAATAATTTATCCTAATTTTCTATATTGAAATCATGATAGGGGTAGGTTTCCTTGTAACTTTCCCTTAACTCTCTTAACTTTTCTTAACACAAGGGATTGTAAGTCACCACTTACCTCTTATTATACTTCTCCTTATCTAGTTATTTCATTATTCTACATGGAATTAAATTTTATATTCTTACTTGAGTGACTTGAGGTTCCTCCTAACTTAACATGCACATCATGGGAAAAGAAACTACTGTGAAAATCATCCAACCAAAGTTATACCATATTTCTATCTTCTAGAGATGATGTGTTTAGGATATAAAGAGGTGGTAACATTTTCAAAATTTTATTTAACAAATAAATATCCTTTATTTCTTCACCATATCCCACAACTTCAAATATAATATTACATAATTCATTAAAATTATCATAAGGATAAATCTGAAAATCAAAAAACTTTTTGTGAAAAACCTAAAGCATTGCTTCTTTCACCTTGTCATAACTTTAATATATGTTGGATTGCTTATCCTATATGTAGTTAGCATTGTAAAAACTCATTACCTTTATATATATATGATTTTATAGTGCTCCATGCAAATCGTTTTGATATTTGGAATCTACATCAAGTATTTTTCTATATGATTCAATCATAGATAGCTCTGAAACATCACTCATATGTATTCCATGTAATACAGTTGAGTAAAAATCCATCACTAGAGACCATAGGTGAGATATCAATATATTAATACAAATATTAAAGTTACATCCATAAAATATGGGAACTCATTTTTCATTCACTGTGTTTTTTATAGGATCATTCCATTTATAACAGATTCAGTACCCAAAACTTGTGGCTTTAATACCACTTTTTACAACTATATCTCAATACACTCTAATAGGAGGGGTGAATTAGGGTGTCAATTTCTTTTTAATTTTTGGGATCTCTCCCACATGTTATCATGATAAGAATGAACCTATTAACCATCACATGCACACATAATATTCAGATATAGGAAAATAGGTCTATGAATACTGGGTTTTTGCTTGGTTCACCACTAAAGGATAATCGAAGGAGTATTTGTTGATGGTGTTCTGAGGTACTAGGAGTTAATACTACTCACTATAATTATTATAAAGATTTAGGAAATTATTATCATCGTTCCTAGGAATACTTCTTCTTATTGAATCTTTTTACACTACTTTGAGCTAAGGATTAAAAAAAATTGACAAATATGTCACTTACAGTACTTATTTAAAAATATAATTAGAACACCAAATTAAGTAAAGGTTTTTTAATTATTATTTAATTCCTTCTTTGAATAAAAATTTCTAATGTAATTTCTATATAGTAGTTTTGTCTCTCACTTGGTTGACTTGTTTCTCTAGTGTTACTATCTATTATTCTTCTCTTTATATGATCATCAAATATTCACCCAAAATATTTCTATATATTGAATATTTTTTTTCCATGGAATCTTCATCGAGAATTTATAATTTTGAATTATTTAGTCAAATATTGTGAATTAATTCTATAATTCATGACTCTTATTTCTTAATAACTCTCCATTATTTCTCAAACTATCTTCCACTTGATATCCCTTGAATATTTAGGTCTTTAATACACCATAAAATTTTCATGATTCTATAACCATTTTTTATCAAATTATCAATCACATGTTATGATTGATAATTCACATTATAATACACATGTATTTCTGAAATTATCTTAACTATACATCCAACCATGTAACATAGCCTCAACATTTTCTTGAAAATACGTCGAACAAGATCGTATTCTTATATAAAAACTTAATAGTCAATTTTTTAGAAAGTGTAGTTTTGAACTATATCCTAATATGTCATAGCCTCCATAATAGAACCTCACATAACTTCTTGAAATTACATTGGTAGTAACATAATCTTAACCTTCCTATAACAATGATTGAGTATTCCAGTGAATAACTTCATCAATTCAATGTCAATCACTTTGAAAATAGTTTGATCCACATATTTAGAATTTAAGAGTAATTATAGAATAGATAAACCAATGAGATAAACCCAGTATAGTATTTACTAGATTGAAATACCAAACTGATTAGAAAATAGATCATTGCAATAGTGGTTACATTGTACCAAATTTTTATGCTCATGGTGGTACTCAAGAATATGTTGGAATATTTGTAGCCTCATTATGGAACTTAAGTGAGTGTTGGTTGTAATTTCACCTTGAGATGTAAACTTATCGTGGTGTTCTTGTGGTGATGAAATGTGGATCTAAATAATGAAACTTTCATTCTTATAAAACTCATCCTCAAGATATAAATTTAGAGAGTGTTGATTGTAACATCACCTCAAGGTGAAAACATAACAAGGTGTTATTGTGATGATGGCATATGGAGTTACACAACATAACATCCAGATTTCCAATGTACACTAAATCCATTTCATATCTTATAAACTCATAACTTCCATATCTTGTTAAATTTCTAATTTACAAAAAAAAAATAACACAAGTTTTGGTTCCAATAAAGTGGTATTCACTTGGTACAGTAACTAGATGTAACCCTTTACATTTCTCTTTACCACTATACCCTAAAACTCTATTAGGATATTAATTGAAAATCAATTTTTATTTTTACTAGAATAATCCTTTATTTTGTATATTTTTACTTCTTAAATACAAACATGTTTTCACTATCCTCTTAGAAACCATATATTTTTTAGGATATCGTGCTAAGATAGACAAACTCCTTTATGTTTAATAAATAACTCTTATTTCCTTTTAGTGTGAATATTTAACAAATAAAGTATTATTTTCATATCATATATGTTATTATATGTGTTTTTAAATTTATTGAAAAGAATATTTTATCAAATATATCAATGTTGATGGTGAAATCATATTCCCTCAATTCTTGGATAAACATTTTATCCTAGATAAGACTCCTTTTATCTTTGTCTTCTTTTCAAGCATGTTATAGAATTTGGAAGAATCATATACCATGTGTATCAAAAAAAACATCATCTCGTTAATTTAAATAATAATTGTTTAAAATATATTCTTGAGTAAAAAATGATACAAACAATACACATCTTTTAAAAATTCATCCAATCTTAAAGTGTTCTTTTCATCAAATTCCTCAATGCAGCAACTCCTTTCTCTATTACTGGAATAAAAACTTCAAACTCCTATCATCAACTCTTCCATAACTTTTTCATCCCTATAAATTTACAACACTTGTAAAACATATATTTGGTATCATATATGTAACGCCCTGAGTTTTTTTAAAGAGAAAACTATGTTTGATAGCGTATGTGATACGCAACACTAATCCAAACAAACAATGCTTATTTAAATATAACTATTTTAAAATTTACATTAAATTTGTGGATATAATTTAGATTAACTGAATTATAAAATGTATTTTTTTATATCCTAATTATATTTATAAATTCTTAGTAAATAATTAAACAATTTTGGGTGATGTATTTTTGTTCTTTAAAAAATATTTTTTTCAAAAATGATTTTTATTTATTTTTATGAAAAAAATATTATAATTATTTTATAGAACATTTAAAAAACGTAATTGATTAAATTAAATTGGTTTTTTATATCATAATATCAAAATTAAATTAGGGTGAAAATTTGGGATTTTTCAGAAAATATATATTTTTCAGTGAATAGTGAAAAATACTATTTTAAGTAAAATTGTCATTTATTTTCATAAATTAAGTAATATAAAAGTTTAAATATTATTCTAATTTAATTTAAAGTGAAAAATAGTATTATTTAGTTGTATTTAATTCAATAAATTACATTTAAATCATCTTTATACCAGATTTTAGTATAAGTTTATTTTTAGGATTAAAAATGCATTTTTTTTAACTATTTTAAAATGCATAATGTTTCTACATTTTAATTAAGTAAAATAACCCATAATGATAAATGATCTAAATTAAATTTTTAGTTTATATATCTATATTTATGAATTAAAATTCATATAATGAGGACTACTAGTTATAGAGTTAAAGTAAAATCATTTTTTCCTTAAAAATGTATTTTTTAGAAAACTACTTTCCATCATGGTTGTGGGTTTTATATTAATTTAAATTATTCCAACTATGTGAATTTATTTTTATAAAATTTATTTCATATTTATAGTATTCATAATTAATATTAGGAAATAATTTCAACTTAATTTTTAAACAATATGAATAGTAACTCTCGTAAATATTTATTACCACAATAAAAGAAAAATAGGATAATTAAGGGTAAAAATAATTTAAAAAAGACTAAGTAACCCTAATAGTATGAATATTTATATTTTATTTTCATTGAAATTATGATTACATTTATTCCTTATTGTTTTTAATTTATAAATGATAAAGTAATCAGTTTTATAAAAATTGTATTTTGATACGATAAAACACAAAGTGTATTTTAAAGTAATATGAAATTTTAATTAAGAAATTCCTTTTGATGAATTAATGTATTTTTGAAATAAATAATATTATATTAAAATATTATTATTAAATAATTTTTATTAAATATAAATTATCATATAATTTTTATAAAGTCGAATGTAATTTTTATAAGGGTTCGAAAAGTGTTATTGTCAAAAAACCCAACATTTCTCAATAAATATTGATTCTAATTTTAAAAATAAAAATAAAAATATTTAGAAAATTATTTAGATAAAATGAATTTTATTTTTTTAATCAGAATATTGAAATTATCTAATGGTGAATTTTTCATAATTTTCTGAGACAGTCAAATTTTTGAGTAAAAATTAAATACGATATAAATATATGGTGTGTATTATGACATCATAATGACCCAAAATGATGTAATAAATACTATAAAGTGTATCCACGAACAAATATATGTTTCCCCTTCAAAATAATATTATTTTAAGTTTATTTTATTAATTTTATAAATCCTTTATGAATCCTCCAAAACCTATAATATATTTTGAGGTTTTAAAATCATTTATTTAACATTATGACTCACCTCCACATCACCAAGGGAAAAAATTTAATAAGTTCGGACCTTGTATTAATAAAATAATGAAAAAAACTCCCATTTTTTAGAAACCATGGTCAACAACTATAATGTACCAACCCAGAATACCATCTAAACTGATACTCGAGATGATTCGCTACTAACCCAAAGAGCATTCCTGATCTCCTCGGGCTGACGACAAGAACCTGGGCATTATCAAATAACATTTGATAATTATTTCTCCCAAAAAACATTATAATAATAAGGTATAATTTGGAAACCTAATCAGATTTATAAATCAATAAATACATATCAAAGTACAAAGAGACGGTACAAAATTAGAAATAAAATAAAGCTACCAAAACCACATCTCCTGGTGCTCCATAACCACCCACCATGTCCCAAGTCACCCACCCTTGGTCACCCAACCATGAACCCACAAATTAATATGAGAGCAAGAACACCTTCTATAAGATAATAAAGGGCTACAAACACCAAAAGGTGCAGGCAGGGTGTGAGATAAAGAGCCCAGCAGGATTCCACCAAAGATTCTATACAGTTACTTCATAAGGTAATTCAAATATGCTAAAAAATAAGTACAAAGGAGAGTATGAGGATTAGTTTAAAAAATGGAGTTTAAAACATTTAAAAAACCTTTATTAAACTAAACCTATAAAACATACCATTTTATTATTTAAAAACTAAACATTTTCTTGAAAATCTTTGAAAACCATTTCACAAGCTAAATTAAAATAATCGAGAAAAGATGAGAATATGCACCTGATATGGAAATATGAACAAGATTCAATACAACATAGTCAAAGTTAATAATAATAATAAATTAATAAAGCAAGGAAACTCTGATTCAAAATACCAACAACGAACACTCTCATGTATTGTGATCAAGTATATTGATGTCATGGGTATAACCTAGGTATGATAGTGAGTCCACCTCAGAATGGATAATCAAAATACAACATGACTAATTTTTGGGATTACATATAGTCTCACAGGTCTAAAGAAAACCAGTTCTATGCATTCCCAATTTCCTGGTCACTCGCCCATAGCCTGAACATTTCACATTCTCTATAGATCCACTAGAAGGGTGTGGGTTCACTAGTGAAGCATATATCTAGTTCATCCCATCTAATTATCTAGGTTCCCATGAATAGTCAAAATAAGGGGTGAGATAAAAAAGTTACAAGGATCACATGGGGATACTTATCAATAACATCTCACTCTCACCCCCAAACTCTCTCAAAGTAAATAATCCCTTTTTCAATCCCCCCCCAACAATAGGAAGTATAAGAATCAAATAGGTTACAATTAAGGGATTTTCACAAGGTATAATTATCATAAAGTTCCAACCGTACCTTCAAGTATCATCAATTTCAATTTCAAAACCTTTTATACAACTCAATATTAAAAAGGGTAATAATACCCACTTCCTTTCACAATTCATCATAAAAAATGCCAAATGGGCCTCTAAAATAATTATTTATTTCAAAGAAACCATAAATAATTCAAAAGAAGTATTATAATTTTAAAATGATTAAATATATTTCTAAACATGGTTTGACACCCTCTTTCCATGTGAATAAATCATTTATTTCAATTAACCTAAGAACACCAATTTCAATACAAGGGTAAAATTATTCAAAGTGGGTTCTTGGTAATTTAATAAATTCAATCATTTTAAACTATTTAGAAAACATCAAATATTTCAATTCATTTAATTTAAATCAAGGAAGTTCATTTAATAAATCGAAAAATAGGAAAAATCCCTTGATTATACCATAACACCCTTTAAAATATATTTCAAAATAAATCAAAACAAACATGGAATTAAAAAATTCACAAAAAAGGTGATAAAGATCAAGATTATATCCATTAAATTCATTCCATGTTCAATTTAAAATGAAATTGGTTAAAGAAGGTTTTACTAGGAATTTCGCTGATAAATTATATAGAATACATGTTATAAATTAAGAATCATGCATCTATGAATTTATCAAGAAACAATGAATTAAAAAATGAAGTAAAAGCATAGAAATACCTACTTGGAATATTTGGAATCCAACCACAATGAATCCAAGATGTGTCACCTCTGATGGTGATCACCAGATCTAGGAATAGAGATCTCAAAATAATAGAGAATATATCCTAGATCCACAATTCCACATAAATCAACCAATAACCCAAAAAATTAAATGCCATCATAACCTTTAGGAATAATGAATCAAGATAATAAGGTATATCCAAGATTAATAAGAAAAGAACTCACCAAAAGAGAAGATCTCTACTTTTATTGGCACTTAGATCCACCAAGAGATGAGGTTTGGTGAGCCAAAATGACTCTAGAGTGCTCACAAAATATAAATAATTTATTTAGGTTTGAGTGGGAGTATTTTAGGGTTAATTAGGTGGGTTTGGGGAATTTAATTAAAATTTTAATAACTTTAATTATTGCATGCACGGTTTGATGGGTTGGGTCGCACGGTTAGTACTAACCATGCATCTAACCATACACCCAAAACAGAACCCCTAGAATAGTTTCACACTTAGTATTCACACTTATTTTAACCATTCACAAACCATACGACACCCTTGCATGGTGTTTTTAACCATGCACAAACCATTCACAAACCGTGCAACCCCTTCTACCTAGGTTACAAAATTTGTTTAACCATGTTCAATCCATACACAAACCATGAAAAGGTCCATAAACCTTAAAAAAAGTTTGAAAAAATAACAAAAAAATCTATAAATAGATTCAATCATCAGGTACTCAAACCAATGTGTCAAAACACATAAAAATAAGTAATAAGAAGTTATAATCTCTCCACCATAGGACTTTATCTCCCTATAAATTATTTAGTCCAAAAGATAGAATAATTTGATACAAGATTAATTCAATCACTCATTTTGTGAGGTGAATAGTCCATGGTCCATAAGTGAGATTCACCCAAAGGTTAACAACACACAAAACTCCAAGATCAATACACCAGGATCATTACATGTCTCTAAACAAGATAAAGACTTGAGACCTAGCATAGGTCTCTCCACCATTTAAAGATTCTCCAAAATTGTGTAACATAAGAAAAGAACATCCCTTAGAACCAAAGGAGAGACTTCAATATTTCTCTAAGTAGAAACATCAAAAATAAAACATCTACAAGAACGGTAAAGAATTGATGAGGATTTCTACCCTAGGTAAGTACTCGATGGTAACCTTGGATTTTTCAAACCAATCCTCATACCTCAATGAGCTCATTAGATCAAATGCCAGCACCATTGGGTTCATGGTCTATCAAAAATCCACATCATCTTAGTTACCCATGTACATTTCCAAGTTCTGTCCAATTCCAACTTAAAGGATCTCACACAACTAGGTTAGTTCACAACAGGGCACTACACCCTCACCCAAGAGATCATTTGGCATATCAAAATTGAGATCTAACCATCAAGTCAAAACATGACGAAAACCAAGGAACAACAAAGAAGATATCAAGGAAAGTAAACCATTATTACATCACCAATTAAAAAAAATTCTAAAACAAGTTCCACAAGATATAATCAACAAATATCTTGAAACAAAATGATTCCAAAAATAGATAAGCCACAAGAAGGAAAAACTCAATAGTTTACACATCCACGTCGAAAAAAAAAATTGGATCATTATTTACCATACTTTTAAACTAACATATGAAAACTATAAGCTCCTTCACTACATGATAATATTCACTCAAAGTCTTATGGATGGATCCCCATTATTATGAAGCCTCTGGCAACCTATAGTCGGGAGATGATATTCCTAATAGAATTTTCTATTTTGAGGGGAAAACTTACAAAACCTCTGAAGTTGACCTTAATGGACACACTATCGACAAACATTTGGATCATTAAAACACAAACTATTAGAATTACTAGGTTATATACACTATAAAGACACAAGGGACATCTTCTTTTCTTGAGAAGGATGTCATTTATTGGTGGTGAAAGTGGAATTCTTCCCTTTGTGTTGTTTCACTAGCTCTACTTAAGATGAGAAAACCATATTGATCATCTATTAATAAGAGATAATCCCATATATAGGAATGGAAGTTAATAGGTATGGGTGAATACCTTTTATAAAATAGATAGCCTTACTAGAATTACTGTATATAATATTTGGTGGAATCCTACTGGGTTATTTAACTCCAAACCTACTTATACCTTTTGGTGTTTGTAGGCCTTTATTATCGTATAGTAGGTGTGTGTGCTCTCATATTACTTTGTGGGTTTGTGCTTGGGTAACCAAGGGTCAGTGACTTGGGATATTGTGGGTGGTCGTGGACCACCAGGAGATGGGTTTTTTGTAGCTTTTTTTTATTTCTAGTTTTATACTATCTCTTTGTACTTTAATATGTATATATTGATTTATATATCTGATGATGTTTCCACATTGTACTATACTAATATAATATTTTTTGGGAGAAATCATTACCAATGGTTATTTGATAATTCCCAGGTGCTTTTCGTTGGCCTGTGGAGATCGGGAACTCTCTTCAGGTTAGTGTCAAATCAGATCGGGTATCGATTTAAATGGTATTATGGGTTGATTCATTACCAATGGTATCAAAAGAGGTCTTTCCTTAAAGGGAATTACTTGAATTTTAAATCCTTAAGTTATTTGGGGTGATTTGTAGTAAAAAGAAGAATAATAATGTGTCAGGACTTATGAGGTAGTCCGTGAGAGGTTTCTTGATCACCACCCCTTCATAATGAGACTTGAGTTACCAGGGATGTAGGTACTTGAGTCTTTCTTTTAATTCATTGGTTTTATGATGATAAATTATATTTAGATTCCCAATGAGACTATATTTTATTTGTGGAATCTATTATGTTTTTTTAAACTAGAATGGAAGGATGAACATATTTATGCCATGTTTTCATGGTCTGGTCAACTGTGAGGAATTGATGCGACTGATCTGGAAAGCCAACCATAAACAGTTGTGAGTTTGGTGTGTGTTTTACCAACCCATGTAACCAATACTGTTTCATTTACAACTTGGTTATAAACTTAAAACCATGTCCATTTTCTTATAAGTGACATAACTTATGTGAGGTTTATTATATGGGTTATGGATGTGGGTTGTTTCATGTTCTTGTTTGGTTGTTTTAAATTTAATTCCTTGTTAATAATTTTAAATCCCTTGTGGAAAAAAAATTGTGTCTTAAACCTATTTTTTAAGTTCATTGAGAAATGTTTTTAATAAACAAAAAGTGAGTTTTATGAAATGTTTGGTTTGGAAAAATGGTTTTCAAAGACTATTATGTGATGTGGTAAAATAATGTTTTAATAAGAAATTTAGGTTTGTAATGGATTTAAAATGAGAATGGTTTTAATAACTGGAAAATGGGATTAATGATTTTGAAACCATGGAATAATTTACAAGTTATAGTAAAGGGTTTTTTGTATCTTTGTTTTATTTCTAGTTTTATACTATCTCTTTGTACTTTTCTATGTATGTATTGATTTATATATCTGATGATGTTTCCGCATTGTAATATATTATTACAATATTTTTTGGGATGAATTTTTTCCAATGGTTAATTTATAATGCCCGGGTGATTGTCATTGTCCCATGGAGATCAAGAACGCTCTTAGGGTTAGTGTCGAATCAACTTGGGTATCATATTAGATGGTATTCCAGGTTGGTTCATTAAAAACCATGGGAAGTTTTGTGTTTTTGATTACTTTTTTATATAGAGTCCAAAACATAAGTTTGAGAAATAATAAAGACTTCCCCACTCATTACCTATATAAACCCACCCAATATCCCATTTATCTTCACTAAAAAACCTTAGAGAGTATACTTACTATGAAATCCTCTATATAGAGTCCTCATAAGGTTCCCCCAAACTCTTAAGAAGATCCTTCCAATCATTTGGAATCACCTTATCAAGGTAAGGGACCTCTCTCTCCTCATTTCAATTCAAGAATCTTCTTCATTTTATGCCTTTTGTTTCCAATTACTAATGTTGGGATATGTTATTCCATATCCCCCTTACTGCCTGTGTGATTTATAAATGATGAGAGACCCATTTTACTCTCATTAATCCCTCCCATGATCTTTTATGTACACTTGTTACGATGCTGAAATTTAGTAAGGTACATTTTCCTTCTCCTCTTTATTTAAGTATCTTCATTTTATTATTCCTTTTTATCTAATTCCTAATATTGTTATATGTTCTTACATATCCTTCTTAATACCCTTATGATGTCTAAATGATGATATACCCCTTTCACTCTTATCAAGCCCTCCCATGAACATTCATATTTCCCTGTTATGCTGTCGAAATTTCACCACAGTTTTCCATGCTAAACAATTGTGTAGTGAATACCCATACCCATTTCCTATCAAGGGTGTTCACATTTATGACCTTATACTTATTTTATTTGGTAAATACATGTATTTATTCCACACTCCATTATTATGTAATAAAATTTGATGATAAATTATTTCATTTTTTTATCTATGTGGCACACTTAAGCATTATAATGAAATAAAAGTGATGAGTGTGCCCAGAATTATATAGTACTCCAATGAATTGGGTAATATTATAGTATAATGAGACATAATTAAAGGGATTAGAGAGTGGACCTAATCCATAATGGGACATTTTCCATCATTATATCTTGGCAGTTATCCTTGACCAATGTTTATAATGAAATATTTTAAGTTATTTCCACATTTCCCATATTTTCTTTATGTTATCATGACATATCATGCCTTATTATTCATTTTTATGATTATCACTCCTTTTATGACCCATTGATATATATATTGTTTAACATGTATTAATTTCTTCATGTTATTCCATGTTTATTATATTATTAGGCTTTATAGATCACCCTTTTCTTATGTATTTCCCTAGGTTATCTCATGCAGTTTTAATTTCGATGGAATAATATGATCATGTTAATGAAGTTTTCAATATTGGTATTGTTTACCATGTGTTAAGTTGTTATTTAATATACCTAATTCTCAAATACACTAGACTTATAGTTATTCCAGGTTTTATTATGTGAAATCTTATGTAATAAACTATGAATTTATGTATAATAAAGAGTAGGTTTGTTATAGTTGGTATCAAAGTAAAATTTAGTTATTTTTGGGATTAGGACTAAAAAATGATAGTGAAAGGATTAGGGATAAAACTAAACATAAGAATATATACCTAAATTTTGGTAAAGTATGGATTAAGTAGTTTCTAAGAAAATACATCCATGTCTGGATACTATAAGTGGATGTGGCTCTAGCACAGATGTACATAGGGAAAAAACCAAAAAACACCGCTTTGATCTAGACTCAACATGGAAATGGTGCATGGAAATGGTTCTTGTTCCACATTTGGTTTAACACTCCTGATGGATATGATTTGGTAAATTAAAAATCTCATTATGAACCATTATTAAGAGAACAAAAAATGCCCATAATTGTATATCATAGAAAATATATCATGGATAACAAAGATTAAAGCCTATAAATTCATAAGTTAAGGAAATACATGTCATTATAAGTTATCCCTTTAATTTTAATTGGATTCATATTTGTTTGTTTAATATTTTAAAAATATACATACATAATTTTTCCTTTATTCTATTAAATGGGTGGAAATTGGAGGAATAGCTTGTTATTATTTAGTGGATTATGAGATTTTGTAGAAGCTTATTCTAGTGCTTCAAGTATAATTTTTTTTATCTTGAGTTCTCATCATTTGTAGAAAAGATAAGATTATAGTGGAAAATAATTAAAGGATAAAATTATACATGTCAAGAAATTATATTTCATTATGTTCATATTCTAGATGATAAATTAGTTCCTTAACTCTTGGAAAATTTTCTTGAATAAAAATGTTTTCATATTATGATTATTTCTGATGAATTTATAGTAATTTAACCCCTCATAGATTTACGTTTTTGTGATCATTGAATTTCTCCTAAAAATGTTATCTATTAAAATCAATTAGTTCTTTGGTGTTAGTTTTATATTCTATTTCCATGTTTTTACTTCCCACTAAAGTTCTCTTATTGGGAAACCAAGTTATGTGATGACCTTCAAACTTCATTTTCTCTCTTTTCAAGAGTATGTTTTATTAACCCTTTTTATGATGTGGGTTTTTAATAAAGATATTTTCAAGTGTCAAAACATCTCTTACTGAGATCAAGTTTAAATTTTAAGGACGGAATTTATTAAAGGGGGAAGAACGCAATGCCCCAGGTTTTTTTAAAGTGAAAACTATGTTTGATAGCATATGTGATACGCAACACCGGTCCCAAACAAACAATGATTATTTAAATATGACTATTTTAACCTTTCCATTAAATTTGAGGATATAATCAGGATTAAATACATTATAAAATGTATATATATATATATATATCCTAATTATATTTATAAATTATTATTAATAATCAATCAACTTTTGGTAATGCCTTTTTGTTCTTCAAAATATGTTTTCTTCAAAAATGATTTTTATTTCTTCTTATGAAAAAAATATTATAATTATTTTCTAGAAAATTTATAAAATATAATTGATAAAACTAACTCCATTTCTAATATCATCATATAAAAATTAACTTATTTTGAATTTTTTTTATTATTCAAAAAATATAGATTTTTCAGTGAATAGTGAAAAAATACTATTTTATGTAAAATTGTCATTTCTTTTGATAAATTAAGTAGTATAAAAAGTAAGAATATTATTTTAATTTTATTTAAAGAAAAAATTATTATTATTTGGTTATATTTAATTCAATTAATCACATTTAAATTATATTTATATCATATTTTAGTATAAGTTTATTTTTAGGATTAAAAATGGATTTTTCTAAAAACTATTTTAAAATGCATATTGTTTCTCCATTTTAATTAATTAAAATAACCCATAATGAGAAATGATATAAATGAAAATTTTAAATTATATATCTATATTTATGGATTGAAATTCATATAATGAGGACTACTAGTTATAGATTTAAAGTAAAATCGTTTTTTCTTAAAAATGTATTTTTTAGAAAACCGTTTTCCATCATGCTTGTGGGTTTTATATTAAATTAAATTCTTCCACCTATGTAAATTGATTTTGATAAAATTTATTCCATATTTATAATCATCATAATTAATATTAGGTAATAATGTTAACTTAATTTTCAAACAATTTGAATAATAACTACAGTAAATATTTATTACTATAATAAAAGGAAAATATGATAATTAAGGGTAAAAATAATTTAACAAATACTATAAATAAAGTAACCCTAATAGTATGAATATTTATATTTAATTTTAATTGAAATTATTAAAATATTTATTCCTTATTTTTTTACATTATAAATGATAATGTAATCAGATTTATTAAAATAGTATTTTGATACAACAAAACACAAATTGTATTTTTAAGTAATATGCAATTTCAATTAAGTCATTCCTTTTGATGAATTAATGGATTTTTTTAATAAATAAAATTATATTAAAATATTATTAGTAAATAATTTTTATTAAATATAAATTATCATATAATTTTTATGAAGTCAAATATAATTTTTATAAGGGTTCGAAAACTGTTATTGTTAAAAAAACCAGTATTTCTCAATAAATGTCAATTCTTATTTTAAAAGTGAAAAATCAAATATTTAGAAAATTATTTATAAAAAATTAATATTATTTTTGTAATCATAACATCAAAATTATCCAATGTTTAATTTTTCATAATTTTCTAAGATAGTCGAATTTTTGGGTAAAAATTAAATACGATATAAATATATGGTGTGTATTATGTTATCATAATGACCCAAAATGATATAATAAATACTATAAAGGGTATACATAACCATATATATGATTAAATTTTAAAATAATGTTATTTTATGTTTATTTTATTAATTTTATAAATCCTTTATGAATCCTCCAAAACCTATAATATATTTTAAGGTTTTAAAATCATTTCTTTAAGAGTATGACTCAGATCCACATCTCCAAAGGAAATATTTTAATAATTTAGGCCCTTTTAATAATAAAATAATTAAAACCAATCCCATTTGGTAGAAACCTTGGGTGAAAACCATGGTAATTCTTGTATTTTGGATTACTTTATTATATAGAGTCCAAAACCTAAATTTGCGAAATAATAAAGAATTGTCCACTCATATCCTATATAAACTCACCCAATATCCCATTTATATTCACTAAAAACCTTAGATCATATAATTAATCGTTTATAAACTCTCTATATCTGTTATAAGGTTCCCCCAATCTCTCAAGAATCTTCTTCCAAGCATTTGGAATCACCCTCTCAAGGTAAAGGACCTATCTCTCCTCTTTTCAATTCAAGCATCTTCTTCATTTTATGCCTTTTTCTATAATTCCTAATTTTAAGATATGTTATTTTATATATAACTTACTTCACATGTTATTTATAAATGATTATATACCCCTTTCACTCTCATTAATTCCTCTCATAACCTTTATGTACACTAGTTACCATGTTGAAATTTAGTAAGGGTCTTTTCTTTCTCATATTTATTCAAGCATCTTAATTTTATTATTACTTTTTATCCAATTACTAATGTTGGTATATGTTATTACATATCTCCCTTAATTAACTTATTATTTATAAATTATTATAGACCCATTTAAATCTCATCAATCCCTCCCATGAACATTCATACACCCCTGTTATGCTATCGAAATTTCACAATGATTTTCTATGCCAAACAATTATGTAGTGAATACCCATACCCATTTACTATAAAGGGTGTTCCCATTTGTTCAATTATAATTATTTTTTTTTGGAATTAAAATGTATTTATTCTACACTCCATGATTTTGGAATAAAATTTAATAATAAATGATTTTATTTTTTATGATTTATATAGCACACTGAAGCATGAGAATGAAATGAAAGTGACAGGTGCGCCCAGAATTATATAGCGCTCTAATTAATTAGGTAATGTTTTAGTCTCATAAGACTTAATTTAAGGGATTAGGGAGTGAACCTAATCCATCATGGGATTTTTTCCATCATGATTTATTTGTAGTTAGCCTTGAACTATGTTTATGATGCAGTGTTTTAAGTTGTCACATTTCTGATGTTGCCTTTCTGTTATCATTACATATCATGACTTATTATTAATGTTTATGATTATAACTCATTTTATGCCCAATTTATATGCCTATTTTCCAAAATTTATTACTTTTTTCATGTTATTCCATGTTTATTCCCTTACTAGGCTTTATAGCTCACCCCTTTCTTATATATGTTCCTAGGTTATCTCATGCAATTTTAATTAAGATGGAATAATATGAGCATGTTAAGGAAGTTTTCAATAATGTTTTCATTTCCCATATTTTAAGTTGTTATGTAATGTACCTAATTACCAAAGACACTAGACTTCTTGATCTTCCAAGTTTTATTATATGAAATCTTATGTAATAAATCATGAATTTATGTGTAATAAAGAGCAGGGCTGTCATAATATACCCATCAAAATATAAGAATTAAACTTTGTAACATTAATTCATGAGGTGGACTCTCCACAAAGTTCCTTAAAACCCTTTAGTTATTCCTAAAAATTCCTTCTCCAATGGATTAATTTTTTAAAATGCATTTATTTTCCTTCCTTGCTTTTATTTGGCTTAGTTGGCACTATAGACTCTCTGCAGCCTATTTTATTCTATCTCTTTTCAAAAAATTTACCAGTATCCTTCCATACCATGTTAATAGAACTTGATCTTGGATCAATCATTTCCCACTCATCTATCCTCAACATATTGGGGAGATTGAGTAAAATGTTATTGAACTCATTCATATTATAATTTATAATAAACCATTAAAACCTTTCTATTAGTTATTTTATAATTAAGTTCAAGGATAAATCAAGTCTAAGAGGTCTAGTAACTCAAGTAATTAACATACCCAATCATATTGATTTCATGTGTTTAGGATAAGGTTCCTTCTACCATTTTACACTGAAATAGATCCTTCAATACCTCATACCTTTCATACATAAATTATTCTTGATATAGATTTTTTATGTTGTATATCATTTTATAAAAATCCATTGTATCCTAATTATTTTGAAACTTCACTTCCATGGTCACTATTATGATATTAGAGACTTACAATGAATCCTGTAGATGTTTATAATAGGCATCTAACTTCATTTGTTAAATGAATTCACCAGTCAGTTGCTTAGGGTGGGGTTCTTCCAACATAGAGAATTTTTCTTCTTGTTAGAGAAAAATTCTCAAGTTCCAACACTGTTCAAGGAATTTACTACTATTTAGTTCTCCTTAATCTAATATAAATCTCAAATTTAATTTATTAGATGATTATGTTATTATCTATAATGAAATATTTTATTATATGAGTATTATGTTGTATATTCTTTTAATAATGACTTTAATTAAAATTACTCCCACTAAAATGATGACCCCATACATCATATCCATTTACTGAGCCAAGATCCATATTTCAATAAGAGAATGACCTTATTTTGGTAGCCCATAATTACAATAATATCATATATGAATCTTAAATGGTTGAGTATAAAACACCTTTTTCCAATCCATTATATGGATAAACCCAACTATATTTCTCTGATATCATAAACCTTAGGTTTTACCAACTAAGTGTAGCCTAAGGAAAATTCCAAGAACACTGCGCCTAACCCTTAGGGTCACCTAATTACTTTATTTCCTTACATAATATAATCCAAGGTCACCCCACTTTGGCATGAAACTACCCAGTTGGATAATCAAAGTCTTGAAAAGTGTCTCTTGGGAAGGAATCTCACACTTAGTATTTGTGGGATTTTCATTTAAAGTCTCACTAATTTAATATAAATAATGTGCATATTAAATAGTTATTTCATCACATTAAATATTTATTATATCATATTTTATTCCTTTATATATTCAAGATTCTAAATATTTATCTTTGGAATCCCAATTTTTTCCACTAAATTATGTGTTTAAACTATATTAATTTATAACCCTTTACACAACCCACAATTTGTATTACTTGCCTAAAAATAGATTCCAGACATATTCAGACATATCCAAATACTTCTCATGCATAAGATATGTGAAATTATCATGTAATGGTTTAGAATTATATGAGATTAATAATCTCTACAAGTGTAACATCACTAGACTGGTTCTTCCTCACATGATTGAGATGGCTAGTTATGTAACCTCAAGCACACCTCTTTATATGGTAGAGGTTTCCAAATAGCGGTGTGGGTGTATGGAAAATAGTGGGGAGAATATACCCTCTGAAATAAAGTAGAAATCATGATGGAAATAAGATAAAAATTCAAACATAACTCAAACTAATAAACTGATAATGAAAAATAAACCAAATATCATAAAAAATGTCACGTCATACTAAATGTCAAATTAAATTTCATACTAAAAATCCATATAAGAAAATACCAAATTCAAACTCAAAAATTAAGTCTCTAACGATAGCCCAATCCTAAACCCCATTCTCAGTCCCATATCTAAGATTCAATCCCATCTATCATAGAAACCAAATCAAACATAGTTCCCTTTTCCCTTTTTTAGAATTGCATCCATGAAGTCAACCTGGGTACCAAATGATACTCTGATAGGGTGTCAGTAAAAATCAATAGGACTACACCCATAGTGTCTAAACATATACATCCTGAATAACTAGTTCATAAAATAGTATGATAAATAGTTTAATTAATTCATAAATTAATATAGCATAATAAATAAACCTTCAAATCCTTGAGCTCTAGGGTGACACTTGGGGAAAGCCATACTTGCTTTGGATTTATTCTGGATATCTTTGTTAAGTGGTGGATTATCATGTATAGGACTAATCACCCATAATGCTATTAGATTATTCTATTGAGGATGAATCACTAATATAATGTCTCAATTAACCAAACATATTTCCCTTGGGCATCAATACTAGAATCTATGTGAATTACCATGCTAGAGTTGCTTACATGTTTCCATGGCGCATTACCCATGCTAAGGAAGAAGTATCCATGTAACAGTGTATATATCCCTTGGGTGGTATGTACTCATACATCTAGACCTTAATCAATATGGACCCATCCATCTAGCCTAAGGGTGGTATATAACCATCCATATTTCCCTCAGGTGGTACATACCCATGCATATAGCCCTTAGGTGGTATGTAACCATGCACGTTTCCCTCAGGAAGAAAATTCAATCAAAGAGTCCTAAAAAGATCATATTCTAAGAAATCTATGTGTAATACCAAACACCAAAAATCACAAACATGTTATCATAATCTATAATGGTTAATTTATCCAAATTTCCAATTATCATCCATTTATTTCATTATGCCAAGTTACCGATTTTCTTTATAATTGTAACAATTCCTTTTTCACATTTAAATTATTCCCAAACACATTTTTATGCCATTATATCCATATTCCATCATGTAATCATACCAAATACAACTACATGGAAATTAATCACTTCAGTCCCTGTGATTCTCATTCAATCCAAATACCCCAATTACCATGTTATGACAATTCCATGTTAAGCCAATTCCCACTTCAATAATTTCTAAAATGGAATCATTAAAAGGTAGGCACACCTATCAAGTGTTTGAAAGTCCTGATCTCGACACCAAAGGACCCAATGGGATCTAAGGTTGGTCTAAGTATACAGATTTATCAATTATGACTAGTTTCCAATTTATTTAGGTCATGCACGTGATGTTCCAGCGTGATTGCATATGTTTCACATACTAGAAAAAATAAAAGAGGCCTTCGGGAGATGACTTAGAGCACTGACCTCAAGAAATGAAAAAGGAATAATCAATGATCAGGCACTAGATCAACATGAAACACCATTATCCACTATTTGAAAATTATTGACACACACACCATCAAGGCTGGAAGAAGATGATCGAGGAGGAAAACAAGAGGAATTCACAATTTCCAAGGAGAACTTACCATTTCAAGTTGTTCACATCAAAGAATAGATCAAGAGGTTAATAATCAGCATTGGATAAGTCACTATAGCTATTTGTTCCACCATGCTAGACACCCTGAGAGGGGGGTGAATCAGGGTATGACGAATTAAAAAAATTGCCCCTTTTTTATCTTGTTTTGCTATTATACAAAACCCTCTTCTCTCTCCTTCTCGATGAAGAGTATGAATAAACCTTAAATCATGCACAGGTAATAGCTATTTTTACGTGGTTCACCTTCACTGGGCTATGTCTAAGGAGCATACACCAACAGTGTGTCGGCATACCAATTCCACTATAAGTGCATTGGTGTTTACAAGTTTGAATTGGACTCACTATCCCTCCTAGTTTACAACCACTCACAATTTGAGAACTCACTGCTCTCTCAACTAAAGTGAGCTCACTTCTTCTTCAGAAGATCCACTCACAGTTTATAGACCTGTAGGTCTCTTCATTACCACTAATGAATGAATCCTCCACTGTATGTAGATGCTCTATTGAAATCTAGATTTCATCCACTGATGAACACCCCTTTTCCCCTGAACTCTAGTAAATTCCTTTGGAAAAACCTTCACAAAGCACCCTACTTAGCGAGGCTCCCAATTTCGTAAATCTCAAACAAGCCTTCGCGAAGCTCCTTCCTTTTCTCAAAGCACTCTTGCGAAGCTCAAGCCTTCACAATTCTTAGGCCGTCGCGGAGCTCAGTTCATCGTAGTGAGACTTGCCTCGCGAAGCTCACTGATCCAACATGGAGCACATGACTTTCACAGATCTAGATTAGTCGCCGCGAAGCTCTTCTTTCGCGAAGCACACTACCTTCACGAATCACCTTCGTGAACCGAGAGCCAAATATTTTCTCTGAAAAACTCTCTTTTTCTCCTGAGGGGGTTGAGGTCTATTTATAGGTGATTCCACCGACCCTCGAACCTTCCGCGCGAAGTCAATACCACGTCATCTCAAATCGCGAAGCTCCAAAGTTATCGCCAAAATTATCTCAAAATCGCAAAGAACCACGGAAATTTTTAGATCGCGGAGCTCATTGTAATCATGGATCATCCTGTCATTTCCTTCACTCTTTCTCCGTGAATCTCCACTCGCAATGATCTTCGTCACCGCAATGCTCTTCAACTCTTCCGTTTGTGAAGCTTGATGTAATCGTGAAGCATCACCATCAAAATTCTTCTGGTCTTCGCGAACTCCAAATCATGAAGCCTATCTTCGTGAAATTCATGCGTTTTCCATATTTTGTTGAGATCTTCAAGGATATCCACTTTTCGCAATGCTCACCAACCTCCAAATTTTGGACCCCAAAAATTTGGCAAACACTGGAAAATGTCACCATCTTGTATCTGTTCTTTTGTACCACCTCCATATTGTTCGTTCCTTTGTCATGGTTTTATGTCAACATGGATTGTCAACAACATCTCAGAAACTTGAAAATTCACTATGGAAACCTGATTTGTCAACAAACACAATCAACCCTAAAAATACTGTAATGATACCTTGAGTGATTTTTGCCCAAAAATAAATCTATAGAATCCCCCAAATTCATAAATCCCAAGTTAGGGTTGAATTAGGGGTGATTAGGTGTTTAAAAGAAGTTTCAGGAGGGAGAATAAATTTTTTTTCTTAGTTTAGAGGTCTATCGTGACACCACCAAGAAGCCGGTGGGAACCACCTTCTATCTGGTGGTGCCCTCCGATGTGATTTCATGGATAGATACCCTACCAAGTAGATGATGGTTCTCCTATGAGGGACCCCTTTGGCCACCTTCCCATCAACAGGCTGGTGGGTCTCATCAACTAGTTGATGGGACTGTTGTAGCCTTGTCAGGCTTTTGGGTATCCCACCAATTGGATAATGGACTATATTGGTGATTCAGTGGCCCTATAGCACCTCTAGTGATGCATAACACCTCCATCACTCTGTTAACCTAGATCCTCTAATCCTCCAAACATTTATAACACCTCATTTCAATCCAATAATGGGCCTCAATTACAGAATTTAAATATGCTCAAATAAAAACATAAAGAGGAACATATCTAGGTAAAATATGGGATCTTACAACCTATCCACCATATAACATATTATCCCTAAGTTGGGATCCAAAGCATTACTTTGGGGTATCTGAGAATAATTCAAACCACTATTTCATCACGTTATAATCCCTCTCATAAGTATCTTCATGAACTCTTATATGATTCCACTACACTCACACAAGGATAACGGTCTTTCTGTGGATATTCTTCTCACTATGTTCTATGATATAGATAAAATTATCCTCAAAGGATGCATCAGTATCAATCTTAACATCATTAACATCCAATATGTAAGAAATTTAAGGGTTATATCTCTTGATTAATGACACAAGAAACGCATCATGTATGGAACTATGGCATTATTGAAGGTCCAATAGATATTCCACTTTACTAACCCTCTCAAATATCTCAAACAACCCAACAAACCTAGGTGCTAACTTTCCCAACCTTCAGATAAGGTGTTTCCCCATCATAGGCATTGCACAAAGAAAAACATGATGACCATCCTCGAACTCCATAGGTCATATTTTATGGTCAACATACAATTTTTGATGGATCTACATGATCATAAACCACTTTTTGATCGATTAAACCTACTTAGATGTCTCTTGTATGAGAATGGGTCCAATAAGAGCTAACGCATCCACCTCTAGCCGGTACAAATGCAAGCAGCATGACCTTCTATATAAATCCTTGAAAATATCCATTTGTATTGATAAGTGGAATATTATACTATAAGAGGAATCTAAAAGTGTCACATGCTTGTCCCAAGAACCATCGAAATCCAAAACACAAGCTTATAGCATGTACTTTATAATTTGAATCATCTGCTCAGATTAGTCATCAGTCTGAGGATGGTATTCATTGCTCAGAATAACTTATGATCCCAACACATTCTAAAGGCCTTTCCAAAAATATGATATAAAATGGGGATATCAATCATAAATTATATTCCTCAAAATAGTGTTCAATCTAATTATCTATCATATGTAGAGATTACCCATATCATTGATGGTGGAAGTCTAGCAAATCAGTAAGAAGTGGGAGAACTGCATCAGTCAATCCACAATAAACTATACTACATCATTTTTATGAGGTTTCTTGGGTGATCTAGTCATGAAATCCATGGTAACATCATCTTATTTACATTATAGGATGGGAAAAGGTTGTAGAAACCCAGCAGGACTATGATGCTTAGCCTTCACCTAGTGATAGGTGAAGCATCACCCCACAAATCCTTCCACCACCATCTTCATACCTAGCCATCAGTATTTTCTACAAATATCATGATATATATTTTTCATACCAGGATGTACTTCCAATTTAGAATCATGGAATTCCCTCATTATCTCCCCACATAATTCCATAGGAACCTAGATACGACCATGGATAAGAAGAACAACATCGCTTCTAAGAGACCAACCTAATTATGGTACCCCACCATATATATTGTACCTTAGAGTTAAGCCCTCAATATTAGATAAATTCACTCTCTTGATCTAGCCTAGGATCATAGGGACAACATATGTGGATGTAATATTCTATCACCCCTAAGACTTCTGAACTTCAAGATACATATCTGTAAAGCGCGTCGTCAACTACCACTCATCAAAAGACTCGTGAACTTCCTCTGTATGGGTCATTATACTCAAAGAATTAATAATTTCATTTCCCTTACTAAGAGTGTATTACAACTCAAAGTTGAAAGATTAAAGATACTTAACCCACCGCCTCTATTAAATATTTGGGTCCCACTATGAAAATATGTACTTTAGGATTTTGTAATCCATGTAAACCACAATCCTCTCACCCAAAAGATAATGCCACCAACATCTTAGGGATTTTACCACCATAGATAACTCCGGATCATAATTATAATAATTCTTCTCATGAAGACTCAACTTTCTAGATCCATAAGTAACCGCTCAATCCTCATACATCAGAAATTCTCTATGTTCAACTCCAAAATAATCACAATACACGATATATTTCTTATCTAGCTTAGGTAAGGTAAGGATCGGTGATTAATTCAATTGAATTTTTAATTCCTATAAGGTATCCTCACAATAATATGACTAAAAAAACTTCACCCTTTTCTTGGTTAGCTCGTACATCGGTGCTACCGGGCGAAAGAAGTCTCAAATGAAATGTTAGTAATAACCTACCAAACCCAGAAATTTATTAATCTCAAATGATTTTTTGGTTCATTCCCAAGTACCATGGTCATCACCTTTTATGGGTGCACAAACACTCTATCTTATGAGATAAAGTGACCAAAGAAGAGTAATTTTTCAATCCTGAAGTGACCTTTAGATATATTGGTGTAAATTTGATGCTCTCTTAGTGTACTTAGGATGATGTTAATATATTGGGTATGATTATATCTAGACTATGAGTACACCATGATTTCATTGATTAAAACCACAAAAAATTAATCTAGGAATGGATGGAAGATCTAATTTATCAATTCTACCAAGAACACGTAAAAGCCATACCTATTCCTAAAAGAAGTTTGGGGTATGTTAAATGGTCTCACCCTCAACTAATGGTATCCTAAGATCAAGTAAATATTAGATAAAATCTAGGAACCTCTCTACTAATTGAATAATTCATCGATGCATAGAAGGGGATATTAGTTCTTGTCCATCATCTGGTTCAGTCTCTAATAATCTACACATAAGTGAAAATTCATGTCATCCTTCTTGGCGAAAAGCACAATAGAACCTCATGGTTATGTACTAATCTGAATGAATCCATAAGCTTCCATATCTTCCAATTGTACCTTTAAATCCTTAATCTTCATTGGTTTCATCCTATAAGGTGGGATAGAAAGTAGTTCATCTCCTAACACCAACTAGATAGTGAACTTGATCTCCCGTTCGGGTGGTAAGATGGATTTCAGGAAAAATGTCCTAAAAGTATTCCACTACTGGAGGAAAAGTACTATGTTTCATCCCATTATCATCCAGAACTAGGCTTTTTTATTTGGGCTATGAGATAATATAATCTGCATTAATTTTTTCCTGCAAGACCAGCCTGAAGATCTCATTCACCTCAATGAATAAGTTTCCACCTTCTATTGATAGAAAAGTAGTCCTCCTATGATAAAATATGATTTTATACTAGTATATAACTATCCAATCCGTACCCAAAATCAATTCAAATCCTTTAATTTCTAGTAAAAACAACTCCCAAAGGAAGCAGTGGCCACTAATTTCAAGAGAACGCTCCTTACACCTTACAGCATCTGATACCCTCTGATCACACCCCTAATAGTGTGTCGACGGTCATAATCTCATCCAAGATATCTATAGGAAAACCCAATCCATTATTAAATTTATAAAATATAAAGTAATATGATTCTCGTGTATTAAAAAAATGTATGAAAGGGTAGATAATATAGGAATCATGCCTTTTATAGTAAAAGGTCTTGCATCAAGACTGGTAAGAGTATACCATATATCATGTATCTAAATCTCCCATATTACATGGGATCTAGTCTAAATCCCCTAAGATTCTCCCTTTGGGTGATATTATCTCTCTTTTTTCAGGGTTCCAAATACCTTACCTCGACCTGATCGATTAGCAGAACTCTAGCTACCTATCTGTTAAGGAATAGTTGAGTCCTTTTTAGACTCTGGTGCCTACCCATATCCTTTTACACTACCTGATAGTTTATTAATCTTGAAAAATCTCTAAATATGGATAATATTACCACTGGTAAAACACTCCATGAAAGGGAAAGGACACTGGAAGCACTTGTGTCTAGCCTTTCCACACTGAAAGCACTACCCCTGGTCGCAGTCTTGAGATAGCTGTCAAATTTCCTATCTGCTCTTCCTACTACTTCCCTAGTGGAAACTATCATAGTGGTGATTATTTATTCCTATATAAAATTACCCTAGTTGTCCTAATTAGAATATATACCCACCACATGGGGCCTCCTTCAAGTTCCCTTCTATGATGAGAGCCTGATTCATTGCATCGGTGAAGTTTTTTAAGAGAAATACATTCACCCATGACTTGATCTCTTAATTAATCTCATATTGGAAGGGATTTTCCATGGATACCTTATCTGATACCAAAAATAGAGAAAAAAATCAGAGGCCTGTAAATTTTTCAATGTGGTCCATCACTGGAATTCTCCCCTGTGTCAAATGCATGAAATACTGATACTTCTCATCCCCCGATGTCTCTAGATAAAAGTGACATAGGAAATTTTCTTCAAATTCTTTCCAATTTAGTTCCACTTACTATCCATTTTTCTCTATGATGTCCCACCATGGCTTTTTTTGTCCTCATAGAATATAAACAACATGCTTCTCCCTCCTTTATATGGGTGTCTCCAGGTGCTTGAAGATTGTTTAGACCGATTCAATCCATAACTTATCTACCTGAGGGCCTCCCACCCTAGTGAACATGGTCGGGTGTTGTAGTTGAAACTCTCTGGTCAAATCGAACATTGAAGGCATGGTGTGAGTAGTCTCCCTCTCCATGGATCACATGACTCTTAGGAAACTATCATGAAGCTGAACGTCTATTTGATCACCTGGATCCACAGGGAGTTTCAGATCATTTGTGTAAAGAGTGTGTGGATTTCCATGTTCCTAACACTCAACCAGAAGATAAAGAGAATTAATTTTCTCTACAAAGGTTCAATACACTCCCCAAATATTAGGATACACAACAAGGTCAAAATCAAGAGGTTAAGACAACAACAGAGAACCACTAACACAATATTACTCCATAAATTATCTTAACAAGTGAATCAGTATGTCATAAAAGTTTCATTTATTATTTTTTATTATATATGTCAAGTAATTACATTCGACATGTTATATAGTCATATGTATCATATGCTTTAAATATTTCCCTAGCATGAATGATGCATGTCAATATATTTCCCTACTTGCCTACCATGATGTATGCATAATCACATCATGTTGTACCGTACCACTGGTAAAATCTCATAAAATAGTAATATCACACAGCAAGTTCATCACCCAAGGTGAAATAACATCACAACTATAACAAGAGAATAACATGAATAGGAATCTTATCCCTGGAACTTGGGTTTTCCCCCACACATGGGTTAGTTACTCCCATGCAAGCTCTCATTTCTAATCCCCCTACACATCCAAGTCTCTTGGAAACCTTCCCCAAATAGTAGAGAAATAGAAAATACCCCATATGATACCACTTTTTAATATACCTAGCCCAGTTCCCCCTCATGTGACCAAGATGGGTAGTTATGTGACCACAAGCACATCTCCCCATATGCCAGAGGCTACCAACTAACAACGAGGGTGAACGGAATATAGTTGGCAGATTATACCATTTGAAACATAGTAGAAATCATAATGAAAATAATATAAACAATTAAAACATAACTTGAGTAGATAAACCTATAATTATAAATAAACCAAATATCATAAACCATGACACGTCATACTGAATTTCAAACTAAATATCGTACTGAGAATCCATAAAAGAAAATACCAAATTCAGAATCTAATGGTAGCTCATTCACAAACCCCATGCTCAATCCCATCTCAAATCTCTAATACTATCCATCATAGCAACCAAATAAAATGTAGGGACCCTTTTCCTTGTCCATAACTACATCCATAAAGTCTACCTGGGTATCAAACGATGTCTAAATAGGGTGTGGGTACAACTTAGTAGGCTAACACCCATGGTGTATAAATATATCCAAACTGAATAAATTATGAATATAAAATTATGATAAATAGGGGTATTAATTCATAAATTAATTTAGTGCAACAAATAAACCTGTTAACCTTCATGCTCCACGGTGACACTTGGGGTTACCCATGCCTGCTTCAGCTCGATGCCGGATATCTCTATCATGTGGTGAATGCTCATGTCTAGAAAGAATCTCCCATACTACTAGAAGGTTCTTCTACTAATGATGAATCACCTATATCATGTCTCAAGTAACCAAATATCTCACTCTCATTCATAAATACTAGACCCTATGTGAATTCCCATGCTAAAGTTGCTTATGTGTTCCCATGGTTCATTACCCATGCCAAGGGAGAAGTATCTATGTAACTTTGCATCTAGACCTCAAGCATTATGTACACATGCATCTAAACCTTGGGCAGTAAGTACCCATGCATCTATCCCTCAGGCGGTATGTAACCATGAACCTATCCCTTAGGCGGTACATTCCCATGCATCTAGACCTTGGGTGGTACATAACCATGCACCTAGACCTTAAGAAGTAAATTTAGTCAGAGTCATAAAATGACCATATTCTAATCAATCTATGCATAATACCAAACACCAAAAATTTGAAACATATTATCATAATTCATAATGGTTAATTTATCCAAATTTTTAATTATCAAACACTTATTCCAATGTTCCTAGTTACTGATTATTATCATAATTGTAATAATTCTTTTTCACATTTCAATAATGATCAAATACCATTCACATTCCATGATGTCCATATTCAATCATGTAATCATTACATAACCAATTACATTCCAATTAATCACTTCATTCCATGTGATTCTCATTCAAGACAAATACCTCAATTACCATGTTATGTCAATTTCATGTTAATCCAATTCTCACATTAACAATTTCGAAAATTACATCAGTTCAAAGGTAAGCACGCATCTTAGGTGGTCACAAATCCAAGTCTCAATTCCAATAAACTCAATAGGGTCCAAGAGAGGTATAATCATATGGATTCATCAATTATGGTTTGTTGACAATTTAGTTAGGTCACACACATGGCATGTTTATACGATCGTATATGTTGAACATACTATAAAAACCAAAATTAACATTAGTAAGATGACTTAGACCACCAACCTTAAGTGATAAAGGGGAATAAATCAACAATAAAGAACTAGATCATTATGCAACACCACAATCCCCTATTTTATAGTGATTTAAACACACACTATTAAGGATGGAATAATAGAATCTAAGAATAAGATAAGATGAATTCACAATTTCCAAGTAGAACTTACCATTTCAAGTTTTTTGGAATAAAGAACATATCAATAGGTCAAGAATCAATGTTGGAGAAGTCATTGGCGCTCTGTAGAATCCACCATATTCATAATTCTCAAGTTAGGGTCAGATTAGGGGTGATTAGGTGTTATAAAGTAGTTTCAAGGGTGGGTGTTTTTCTCCTAGTTTATGTGGCCCAACCTAACACCACCAACAAGTTGGTGGTTTCTACTAGTGTTTCTACATGGATGGAGACCCCACTGAAAGATTAGTGGGTCTCCACTGGCTGGATGGTGGGTGTCCTATGAGGGACCCCTTCATCTATCTTCCCACCAGCTAGCTGGTGGGTCTCACTGGCTAGCTAGTGGTACTGTTGTATCCTTACTAATATTCTAGGCTACCCGTCAGCTAGCTAGTGGACTGCATCGATGATCCAGTGGTCATGTAGCACCTCTAGTGTTATAGGCCACATCTGTCCTTCTGCTAACTCGGCTCCTTCAAGCCCCTGAACATGTATAAGGCCTCATTTAAATCCATGAACTATATTTGATTATAGAATTTAAATAGGCACAAACAAATAAATAAAGAGTAATGTGCCTCATTAAAAGAATATATCTTACAACATGAATAATTATAGAGCCACAGATAGTCAATCTCTACCTTTTTGAAACAAGACATAAGCCTCCAGGCTAGTGGGAATCTCAACCCAATGTCCCTCTACCCAGAGATACTTTACTCAAGATATAATCTAATGTACCATAACTCTAAAACCTAATATATATAAACTATACTCAATAACCAAATTCAAGATAATAACTTTAATTATAAACTGAGGTCAAGGTTAATGAAAACTAAATTATATGTTGTGTAACTAGCATTTCATGACAATTTTATAAATAGTTTATCTTTTAAATTATAGGATACATAATATTGTTATTTCATAAATAATTTATAAAAATGAATATTCAAATAAATTAAACAAATAAAAAAATATTTTATTTATTTTTCAAACATGGGATATTAATTTATGAACAATTCATAAATTAATAATTATAAACACTTTATAATTTATTATGGACATTTAAATAAATATAAACACTTTATAGTCACTCTTGATATGAAATCCTTTATATTAATCATTATATGGAATTTTATTTTAATATATGATATTTCAGGAAATATAACCATTTTATAATTCAATTTCTATTATGTAAATATTTTACATAATATAAATATCAAAAATTAATATTATTTAAACATTTGATCATACCATCGATCACAAATATTTTAATAAGGTTTAAATAATTTCCAAATATGGGCATTTCAATTTGAATGATTTAAATTAAACATTATGAATAATTCATAATTTTTAAATATAAACATTTTAGTTTTTTCCTTATTTTTAATTTATAAATCTTTTATAAATTACACTTATAATTTATATATAAATAATTTATTTCCAGATCATAATTCATGTCATATAATTTTTAGAATATATTTTAATATTAAAATTGAATATTATGGGTTATTTATTAATAAATGTTTCATAAACATTTAATTCATTGATTATAAACTCTTTAAAATTAATTCATTTGTAAAAACATTTATAAATTAATAAATATCTCAAAATACCTTTTATTATAATTTATAATCAATTTATAAATTATATAAATCAAATCATACTTGAAAATAAAGGAAAACAATTTTTCTCAGTGAATCGTATTTAACGATATCATGTGAGCTGTAGAATATGATAGATAAGGTTTTGTTGTTAAATAGTTTAAGCACTATTTGTCATATTTTATGAATGATTACTGTATCATCACCTATGATAAGAATATTTATAATTTATTAAAAAACTATTATAAGAATATCATATTTAATGATTCTCACTAATATCGTAACAATGATGTGAAACTCTGTTTTTTGAAACCCACATAAGCGCTTTTGGATGATTTCATATGATACGACATATACAAAACCAATGGATTTTTACTTAATCATTGGCAATGATATCCCCATATCATAAGTCATGATTTAATATAGAAGAACAATTTTGGTATTAAAATTTCAATAAACTTCACTTCTCAAATGATTTCATGAATCAAAATGCATGGAAAGGATTTAATGCCACTGAAAGGTTTCTAAGAATAGATTAACCATTAATCAAGTGAATGGAAGCAATTAAGAAACCTTTAAACCCAAGAACATTATGCATTTGAATCTGAAATCATATAATACTGGAAATGAAAATGTGTACCATACACCATACAAATCCAATAGTCGATGCCTTTAACTGGTGTTTGATAATGATCACTAAGGAATAACCAAAAGGTTATTCTCTTCTATGTGTATCCAGAGATTGCACTAAATCACCCAAAAACATTTGGTGGTATTCTTCAATATTCATGATATGCAAGTATCTCAAAAGAAAATGAGGGAAAATGAGATCTTTGAGGTGGGAGAGATTTTTCCAATGGTTGTTCGAGGATTTCACACACATTTCCCATGGATGATAATCCTTTATATAGGCTATGGGGATGCTCCAACATCCATGAATCTAAGCCATAAATTTACTTGTATGTTTCATAAACATATGATTAAAGTATTTAATTTAGTTACATCTCATTTAGCCTTCGAGACTGTAACTCACCCATGTCTTTAAATGATAGCTTATGTGTAAGGGAGAATCAAATGTTAACTGTTTAATGTTTGGATGGATGATTATGTCGTGATAGTGTCGAAAGTATCAACCCATTTGACACTTCACTAAAAAAATAGGTCTTAAAGGGGGTTATTTTTTAGATTAAAGGGGGTATAACCTCCTCTAAATACATTAGTGGTGGTTATGATTAATCACCATTAATGTAGTTTCTTTATAGTGTTAGAGGTGGTTTTAGTGAACTGCTGGTAAAATGGGAGTCAAATTGGTAGGGGTTAAATTATAGGGGTTTTAAAACCCCTCTAATTTCCACCTAAATTTCCCAAAAGTATATGATTTAGGGGCTGTTAAAACCTTCCCTAATTGAATTTTGAACATAATTTTAGGGGCAGTTTTTTAACCGCCCCTAATTTGATAATATTAGGGGTGGTTCTCAATGGCCCCTAATATTCTCTTTTTTTATTAAATTTAAATACAATGCCCCTCTCCCCCACCAATTTCCTTTTTAAACCCCCCGCCCCCCTCCAATATTTTCTTTTTTTTATTAAATTTAAATCATATTCCTCTCTCCCCGCCCCCACCAATTTCTTTTTTTTAAACCCCTCCCCCCAACCCCACCCCACCCCCCACCCCCACACACACACACTTTTTTTAACCCCTCTCCAGTGCCACACCACCCCTCCAATACCTCCAGATGATTTTCCCCCACCCCTACTATATCCCATACACAAATAACCTGAATATGATATCATCGTAACGTAATATGTGATATGCCCACAAGATTAGTTTTAATCTATTTTCTAATCGGTGTGTGTTACTATACGACAATCCCAATTGTACTATACAATATAAAATGGATTTAGGTAATATTTCTAAATTGTGGTGGCTGGTCACTAAATGGATACTCATTCTTCATCATTCATCACACATCAAACACAATTTCATATAATAATAGTATTATTATTATTATTAATTGTGTAATTGAGTTTGCAATATCTGGTGCTGAATCTAAAAAATAAGAATGATTGATTCAATAGAGTATTCATATTAATCCATGAAATGAGGATTTTATAATAATGAAATTGGAATCAATAAGGAATGAATAATGAGGCAATAGAAGAAAAAATTTGTACCTTGAAAGTAGATCACTAATGCTTTGATGATTCCTCCTTGATATCATGACTTCATTGTTGCCTCCATGAAGAACTGAGTCCACAATTTACTCCTAGGGGTTAGGTTTTACATTGAAACCTTCATCCCCTAATTATAGGGTTAACATCATATTTATAACTTGAACATTAGGTCAATTTATGGAATTTTTAACCACCCAAGACAGGCCCAGTCATGGGCTTAAAATCTGGATAACAATTATACCTCTCCTAGATAAAACCTTGTGTTCTAAACACAAACACGGTTTCAAAATTTTCATTCAAGGCTTCATTTAGGATTTATTAACAAACTATATCTCTTTTTCTTGTGTTAACTAAAAAATATTTATTAGATATAAAATATTCATTCAGGCTCCTACAATGAAAAAATGAATTAATTGACATGTTGGCCAGCTCCAAAAATATTATTAAAAATATTTCAAGGGATTAGAAGAAAAATCTGGTCACTACAATATATGTATCTATCATGAGGTAAAACTACTTTTTTATTTATGTATTGATATGTATATTTGGATTGTTATGTTTTTTTATAAATGTATATCTTATGAACTGTGTTTTATTTTATATATTTTACTCTAGTATGTCACTATGACTCCGTATTTATTTGTTTCCCAATTGAAACTATTAGAAAAAGGGGAATTTGTGCCCCTTGGAATGGGAGACTGCCAATGGTGGTCTCTATTGGTGACTAATAGTGACTGCTGAAGGAAATCACTAGAATTGAGAAAAAATAATAGCCTACTTCTCCACCCCCCCCCCACCCCTTTCAATCCTCACTGCCTTACACAAACCCTTATCTCCACCTATCCTCTCCCTCTCCAATACACCTTACCACCTCCGCCTCTGAATCTACCCCCGGATCCCTCTCCCTCTCCCTCCCTTACTCCCCTCTTCACCTCTGCCTCTGCCTCTGCCTCTGCCTCCAACTTCAAGTCCCTCTCCCTCCTTGAATCCCCTCCCCTCCTCCACCTCCACCTCCCTCACCCCGAGATACCTCTCCCTCTATGACTCCCCTCCCTACACACACATTCACATCCCTCCCAATCTGTCCCTAAAATCTCATCTTCCCTGTTTGAAACCTCAATCATGCATTATCCCCCCCCCCCGCTGACCACTAGAGAAATTCAAGGTAATCTAATCTCTATCAATCTTCCCACCTTCATCGTCTTTTTTGGACAACCAAAATACCAGTGCTTTATTCGTCAATATACAATTGATGTTTTCCAATCAAGTTCCTAATCATCAGTCGATTGACATCATCAAGTGATAACAAGTCCACTATACCAGAATTTCTTTTCACTTTCTATCAGGTTCACTCGGTGAACTTACAGTTTCCCTGTGATCTTGGAATTTCCATTTCTTTTCTTTGCACTTTGTTTTTCTCCTTAAATTTTCATATGTGTGTCTCTTTATTAAGAATTGATCTACCATGGTTCTCTCATTGATATTCCTTCATCAACTCTAATGAAACTTCATGTATATTCATATATTAGTTTCTTGTTCATTTCAAGAACTCAAATGATCATCCAATCCATTTACTTTCAATTGTGGATTCCCTTGGACTACTTTCAATCGGGTAGCAGTTTTAATAAAACTTATGGCTTTTTTCTTCAATGATTCCACCAAACCCTTGTAATTTATTATTTCTTCAATTTCTCTTTTTAATTGTTTGAAATTTTTTCTTTAGTTTTGGTTTCCTTAAGCCTACTAGATAGTTCTAAAAATAGGTACCATAGAAATCAAACTTATATGAATATTCAAATTTTATAAATGTTTTATAATTCTAAAAAAAAATCAATTTTTTAACTATGACTAAATGTGTTTCACAATTACAACATGAGTTATTACCAAATTTGTTTCCCCCTATTATTATTTTTCCAGTCCGTAATTCTAGATAACAATAAATGTTTTGGTAGAAATTTTTAGTAGTAGTTTTTTTAGATGTGGATTTAGATGCCCTTTTGGGATTTTCTTCCATATAGCTTAAGAGGTTGATAATTAGAAAAAAATGATTGGAATTATAATAAATATGAATTTGATGAAGTTCTCATTGAATTTTCACCTCAAAAATGTGTTAATGGAATTGTTACAAAGTGAGAAGTGGAGGTTTGTCTATTCTTTCATTGAATAATTTTTTATACCCCCTCACTTTATAAAAAAAATTCCACATTTCTTTTCATCCACTTTAGTTCTTTCTTATCACCAGTTTTACAGTCCATGCCATCCTCCTAGAGTAAGTTTTTTATGTTCTACCAACACAATTGTTAGTTTTTTTTGAACCATGTGTGCATACTACAAATGTGATTATTATTATTATTTTTGAACCATGTGTATGTATTACCAGCATCATTATTACTTGTTTTTTAAACCCTTTCAACATTCCAATTTGTAAAGGCAAGTCTAATGAATATATTCCTACACCTGATATGTTTTATAAAGAGAAATTGTTAAATCATGATAACCGTATAACTGAAGATATCAATTTCCAAAAAAAATAATTTGTGACTGAAAATAGAGTGAAAACTATGTGAAATATCTCTATTTACTATATGTAAAAAAATACTCCTTGGTAACCTATAAAATATCATCTTTCCCCTAACAAAATTCCCCTTATCCACCACATATCATACTTGGGTTCTCTTGAATCTCATCCATTAAACATATAACTCTTGTGGTCCAGAATCTCCCTACCTCACTCTCTTCAGAACATGTTTTGGATGGTAGGAGGAAAAAAATTGAAGTATGTGATTTACCTATTTGGGGGAAGCATGAAAACAAATATTTCTTACCCCTAGATCCTTTCATTTTTCAATTTCATTTTCATATTTTATTTCATTTTCTAATTCTTACCCTTATTATATACATTGTAATGACATACATAGAAGATAATAGAGTAGGGGTTACATTGTTTGGATTTTTATTAGACTAAAGTTTTCTCTATACCATATTCAGTGTTCAATCATCCTTGGTTATTTGGTTTCTTAGAAAAATGGTATTTCTTAATTCATTTATTGTATGTTTATTCATTAATACGAGGGGTTTATAAAAAATTTTATGACTCTAGTAATAATCTTTTTGGATTACTTGGTTTTATTTCAATTAATTTTTTGGTATTATTTGTTTCATTATTGAATAACAACATTTTATAATAATTGGTTTGGATTAAAAACTTTCATTTGGAAACTTAATTATTATATGAAGTCTTCTCATTTAGAAAAATTAACCCTAATTTTATATCATTTGTTAACAAAAATTTTCCAATGTTTTGTTATATTTTATGTCGTTATTTTTTATTTTTAATAGGTTGTCATTGGTGTGACACTTTACCTGATTATGCAATAGATTGATCTAGATTTTTTAAAATTTAATGTCTTTTCTTAGACCATGATATGTATCTTTGCACCTATTTTAAAAACACATGCGTTTTTTAATTTACTTGAAAAAAAGTAATTTTGTTCTGTGGAAGTATGAAAATGTTGCATTATTTATGATGTTTAACTATATTACTTGAACACAAGAACATTTCTTATTTCTACACAATTTTTTACTAATTAATTAACACTAATTACATGAATATATTTTAGTTTGATATATTATTATATAAAAGAAAAATTCACATATATTTTTATAGGAAATCTAGTAGGGGGTCGTACTATCTATGATGGATCCTTATGGAGCATTGATGAGGTATATTTCAATAACTCAAAGTGTCTTCTTTCATTTTCTCATGTTCACATACTTTTTTTAGTCTATAAGTGATTTCTTTTATATATTTTAATTTTAGAAAAATTATATCCTATTTCCAATGTATCGAACTAATTATGTTTCATGAATTTGGACAATTGATAAATTATTATCCATAATATCATGCTTAAATTACTACTTCCCTATTCCATAATGAAATTAAATATAGTTATACTTAATAGTTAATTTGTTCATAACTATGTATTTATTTTTATTGTTTTCTAGAATTTTGTTATTTTCAATTTTATTTTTTAAAGACTGTTTTATTGTTCACATAATTTAATAGTGTTTATAGAAAATCTATCAAAATAAATACAAAAAATGTTTTCATCAACAAAACACAACCTTGGGTTTTCATTGACATCATGGATTCAATTTTTATTAAAAAAATTAATTTTCTAAATTTCTCTTATTTTCATATTAATTTGTAAAAAATATTTTTTAATTCACATAATTAAGAAGAATTGTCAATTTATTTTAGAAAACCTAATTTAGAAAACATTTTTCCTAAATAAACATGACTTATTTTCTCTATGAAGATCATGGATTCAATTATTTCTAAAAAATTATTCTCTTGTGAATTGTGAAGTTTCATGAAATGCAATCATACGTGTTAGGATATGAAAACTGGATGATGCATTGTAAATCATTGCTTGGGGTTACAATGAAAATCCTAGAAAATCATTATTGTAGTGGGATAGATGTTTTAATTCATTACACTAACTTTGGAAATTGTGAGAAATAGAATAATATTGAAGAGATTCTTCATATTGGGAGACCTACAACATCAGATGAGTTTGGTCAGTGGCTAATAGATGATTCCTTTGTTGATTCATTTATATCATATTCAATATATAATCTTTGAATCATGTGTTTTTTTATTTCAAAACAAATCATCTTTCGTGACATGGATGTTGGATGATAAGCATGGGGTAATATGATTAAAAGATTTCATGGTTCATATATTATTCTTTATTTTACTTGAATGGTAGATACACCAATAGAGTATGAATTTATAATGATGTGTATTTTTTAAGTCCATATCATCATTTTAATGGCATCATAGTGGTAAATTGTTCACTATATTTATGTCATCTAATACCCTTTTCATTGATTTTTCTCTTTCATGAATTGGTCCAGTGTCATTACTATTTTATAGTTAGATTATTTAATGGTAATATACTTTAAAGGTTACATAGTAGCACATTGATAATTATTTTCTTCTATATTGTTAGTAGTTACATAAAAACTATGAATTATATTCTTTACTGATTCCACCTCATCCTTGCTTTCAAATGTCATGAAATTCATAAATTAGTGATTGGATAAATGAGTTGATGATTGGTTGATTTTTTATTCTCTGTATTTTTCATTGTGTTTATTTACTTCTCATTTTTGCATAGCAATATTCAGGTTTTCATTATGTTTCTATTATGGTGTTTTTATATTTCAGTATCAACATCTATGTGTTCATTATATATTCATGATATTCTTGAGTCTTCCTAATACCCAATCTCCCATACACATACTTTTTTTCTTTATAAACATATTATTTATGGTAATAACAAAATATTATCCTCTTCTTATTTTAATGTGGTCAAAAAGTGCCTTATTTTTTTCATCAAATATATGTTCCTACAATTTTATTTTATTTTTGTATCATTTCAGTTATATGGAAGAGGATAAATTAATCTTTCTTTACAGACCTGGGAAAGGCACCATCGCAATTAACTAGCATGGTGGTTGAGATTTTTTCCTATCCTTGGGTTTGATCTATAGTGTTTATTGAGAATAAATTTCTATATATCCATTACATGAGATAAATTGTGGGATTGTGTTTGTCATTATAAAATACAGGAAACATTCTTATGATTTTATTTTTTTATTGGGAAAGCATTTGTAGTGACATTGTATTTTGTTTGTTGATTGTTTCATTGTTTTCATGTCATCCAAAGCCTGTGCTTCAGCTGTTCAAACTGATGGCAGGCATTAGGAAATATTCATATGCTGGAAAATTCAAAGTTCATAGACTTGGATATAATGCAGGTTAAGAGGGTTTTCTCTTTACAGTTTTAGGTTGTGTCATATAAAGCATAAACATGGTGATCTTCCTTGTATTGATTGGAGTGGTGATATAGGAAGAGGTATTTAATAATCCTATTGTTAATTATGTTTTGTATTTCATTTCTATGATATGGACTTTAAGAGGGTGGATTCAGTGTTGTAGGGGCGTCCTCAAAGAGGACATCTACTGCATACCATTGTAGAGATTCAATGGACCTACATTGAATAGACAAGTGGCATGGAAAGTGGTAAGAGTCACTTTAAAGATATGTTTATTAGCCTATTTAAGTCTCTTTCCTTTATGTTAGCTTCATCATTGTGATATGATATTGAAGGTGGCTATTAAAATTTCATGTTGAAGTAATTTTTTATTGGATATGGGACTGACCTAGCCCAAGCAGCCTTCTATTATGAAGAAACAATTTTTGCAAGTTCAATCATTCACCTTCAGGAGGTACCTTCTAGTTATTCTTATATTACATGAAATGATTAAAGTAATGTTTTGAATTTATAAGAAGATTTTGGTCATGAACCTTTCAACCTGCCTATAAAGAATGATTATATTGCATATGTTTGATGACTACTTATGGTTCTTTATATTTCCCCCATATTTCTTTAATTTTGGTTCACTCTATGGAACCACATTCGATAGATGATTATATTTGGGAGTCATGTCTTCTTTTATTCAAAAGAATTTTGTTTCTAGTAATATGAACTTTTCTTTATTTTTTGTTCATTAGTTGAAATCCTATCACTTTTTTTGGGCTTAGGGTTTTTTTTATAAAACTCATTGAAAACTGCTAAGTATTTGGTTGATTGTGCTTCCTAAAATAAAATTATCCACTCCAAAACTGGTCGAAGGTGGCATTTGTCCCTCATATTTGGAGTTAAGTGTAAAATTGTGTAAAAGGGGCATATCGCATGGTAAGGGTCATACCACATAGTAAGGGCCATACCATGTGGTATATGCACGGTGAGGACCATATTGTGAGGTATAGGCATGGTGAAGGCTATGCCACATGGTATATGTATGGTGAAGGCCATAACACGTGGTATGTGCATGGAAGACCATACTGCAAGGTAGGTAGGCCATGAGGGCCATGTCGCACAGTAAGTGATTTGTGGGCTATGGCCTTATCGATGCACTAGGCGGGAGAAGGATCGATCCTGGTCGGTGCACTAGGTGTGCAGATAGTCGAACTCAACCAGCACACTAGGCGGACGGATGATCGAACCTGACTGATGCACTAGGCGAGTGGAGGGGCTTTGAAATGGGAGTTTTGAGGATCATAGGAATATTTATGGGATTCTATAAGAATTCTTATAGATCTTCATCCCTACTTCCTTTTCCTCCTCTTCCATTCTGAAGGGAAATTAGGGGTTAAGGAAACCACTTCCCAGATTTTGTTGTCGTGCGATGTGCAGTGGGCGATCATGGTGGATTTTCATTCAGTTTCCACGTGTGAGGGTCTTATTGGTTAAGTAATAAACCATGAGGGTGGTCATCTCAAAGCTACATGGTGTGCAGTGAGCGATCATGGGGTATTGTTGCATGGTTTCTGCACGTGAGGGTCTCATCAATTGAGTAAGAAGTTGCAAGGGTGGTCGTCTCATAGCCGCATGGTGTGCAGTGAGTGGTCCTGGAGTATTATCATTTGGTTTCCATACAGGTGGGACTCTTGGATTGGGCTTACAGTCATGAGGGTGTCCTTCTTGGACTCATGTCGAAGCCTTCCTACTGTGAGGGTTTCCATAGTGGTGCACAAAATTGATACATGGTAAACCTCATATATAATGGAGAGGTGTCTCTATATCCCCATGTGGAAAGAGGGCAACATTGGGTAGGATCTCCATTGATTGACACTAAGGGACCATGGCCATTTTTCATGGAAAGTGGGAACCGCTTGGGAGGCTATCAACTGTTTCACACTTAAGGCCCATCATCTGTCCACCTAGAAAGTGGGTGGTCATGTGGTTTTTAGTGTGCGGGAATCCACAATCTCTTAATTTTTGAGTCAAGTATTATAAAGTGGTTATGAGTATAATTGGTAACTAAGGGAATGGTCTTGTTAGGATGTTTTCCTCGGTTGAGTTCTAGAATTTAAAGTGATTGATAACATAGAATAAATGATTAAGACTTAGGTGTTGGTGTCACTAAATAAAAGAGTCAGGTTTAGGAATGGGATTCTAAGAAGTGTTGTGGTGTGATCTCTAAATGTGTTGTCTCTATGTTTAGGGAATTATTTGGAGTCCTGTTATTATAGTGTAGTGTGTATTCACTGGTTTTGTAAGGGAATCATTTGATAATTTAGTATCCATGAATCTAGGTGTTGAGACTAATAGGAGCCATGGGGAGAAATTGACGAGTTGAGGTGGTGTCGTAAAAACAATAGAAAACCGGAAGAAGAATCAATAGAAGATGAAACTGTGATAGATGAGATTAATTCCATATGCACGGGACCGAGACTAATATGAAGAGAGGCGCTGGTTTGACCATTGGAAGCATACTGACTATTAGGAGTGGAATGAATACGAGTCTAAGGACATCGCATTGCAGAAGATTTGTTGTTTCAGAATCTTGGAGATGCGCTAAGTTAACATGAGAATGATATCGTAAACCGGGTATTGTATATTCATACAATTTTTTGCATCTTCATGAGCATGATACCACAAGTTGATTTCACCAGAGGAAAAAGTACAGTGCACTCGAATAAGGTGCATGAGAAACTTGCGCAAAACTAAATTCAGTGTATCAAAGAATGATAGTAAATAAATATGTTACTCACAATTGAAGCCTGGAAGAAATGTAACTGGAAACATAATTTTAAACATAGGAAGGTGTGAGGATGAGTAATATTATCATCAGATGGTTGTGTTTATCAGAAGCCTGGAAGATTTGGAGTTCTGTGAACTTGGAGTTTGCGAAGTTTATATAATACACTATGTTTTTCTTGAAGGATGTATTGCATACTATGAATAATGTGAAGATCAGGCAAAGCAGTTTCCTATATAAATGGGCACATGAAGCAGTATTGAAAATACCAAAAGCTTTCTAAAGAATCGGTAGAAGTTGTTCAAAACACTCACACATAACTAAGTTATAGTTTTTTGAAGAAGCATATGGTGAAGTTGTAGTGATTTGTGCAAGATTAAACATGTATGAAGAAAAATTCGTATACCTGAAGTTTGAATAATCAAACACCGGAAGAAAAATATCATGAGGCTCCAGAGGAAAGGTGATGCGAAGTACATCATTTTGGATATTTGGCTGCTGGAAACACTACCACAGAAACGGGTTTTCACAGCACCACCCTTTAAGAGCGCTAAAAAAACGCTGTTAAAAGTACCCCTTTATTGGCGCTTTTTTTAACACTGATAAAGGGTATATTTCAAAAATATATATATTTCATTAAAAATAATATACTAATATATAAATATATTTATATTGATATAAATATAATATATATTTTTTAAATATGTTTTAAATAAGGCTAAATAATCATTTACACATAATATATAAGATATTTAGTGGAAATGGCTTATAAAATAATTTAAAAAATATTTTTAATTAATAATTTGTTAATTATTATTGATTAATATTCATTTAATGACAATTTGAAGATAAAAAAATCAAAAAAATAATAAAATATCTAAAATAAGTTGAAAACATAACTTGAATTTCAAACGACCGTAACTTTTGATTTGAGTGTTCGTTTGGGTTCTACCACATATCAAATTGAAGTATGCGATGAGTTTTATGCACTGGTGACAGAGAGGAACCCTCTGTCACATTTTTCAAGGCCAAAAAAGGCACAAAATGTTTCCAAAACTGAGTTTTTAGTCATGGTACCCCAATTTTTTAACGTTTGATAGAATATCAATGTCTTTTAAGGGTGTCTTTTTTTCCATTTTCAATGGGGACTAAATTTATTCCTAGCGCTTACATTTATATTGATATTATGGTTTTGAATGTGTTGTTATTTATAATTAAATATATAACAATATATACACATTTTTTATATACTCACACGTAAAAAATTAATTTTATAAATAAATAATTAAACATATTTACATTTAAAATATATTTCTGAATATAGAAAACTTTTCTAAATAAAAAGTAATATCCATTTTATTTAAAATACAAATGTATAAATATTTATATACATATACAATTAATGTATATATAATGTTTATATATATATATAAATATATTTGTGTGTGTATTGACAAACACACACACACACACACATATATATATTTATTTATTTATTTATTTATTTATCTACATATTTAGATATATTTATATAAATATTAATATATAATATATGCAAATAAATATAAATATGTATAATTATATTTATAGATGCACACATATATATAAATATATGTATGTATGTATGTATTTATAAATACGCATACACACACAAAACATATTTTATATATGTATTTATATATATATATATATGGATAAAAAAATGTAATGAAATATATATAAATATACATATATATCATAAAATAAATAACAAAACAATATAGGTGAGTGACAAAGGCGTGAGATTATGAGGGGGGTCTTAGCTTCAAAATTTACCGAAGGTATGGATGCACAAAGGTGGGTGAGGCAGTACATAGCGCAATTAAAGGGGGTTGGGGGGGCTAGACAAGTGACGTTAAAGGGAGGGGTCGGGCGCTGATAAAAAGGGTTAGTCCTCCTTCCGAATTTGCAGGAATTTTTTAAAAAAAATTAAAATTTTTTACTTTTATCAGCGTTTTTTTAAGGTTGATAAAATACCCATTTCTTAGTGCTTTTTGGGAGGCTAGACAAGTGACGTTAAAGGGGGGTTGGTCTTCCGAATTTGTAGGGAAAAAATTCTTTTTAAAAATTAAAATTTTTGACTTTTATCATCAATAAAAGGAACCCCTTTTAATAACGCTTTAATTATCAATGTTGTAAATGTCATTTTTGCGCACTTTTAAAGACCATATCTACAGTAGTGAAAACTACAAAATTTAAAAAAAATCTGCAGGTGAGCGACCACCATAAATAGTTGCTATATATTTATATACAGTGACCGCTTTTGACAGTCACTAATGTTCTTCCTAGCGACCGCCAATGTGGTCGTGTGGGGAGTACCTATAGTGACTGACAAAAGCATTCATTTTTTATCTTTAGCGACGGGTCAACCGTGATCGCCAAAAGTGATCATATGATGGTCACTAATAGTAATATTTGTAGTAGTGTGGTATGTCCAATGGATTTACAATAGATTTAAGCATGATCTTTATGATTTATTTTGTAGGGCATAGTCCCTCCACGATTATACTAGACTATCTGGCGGGCATGGTTGGAAGAACATTGCATCACATAAATGGTTCAAAAACCATTTGAATTTAGCAATGTTTGTACGACATGAAATTAATTGTAAATCTATACACAACATCACAGGAAATAAATTTAAAATCGGTATTTAATAATATGTCTAAAATCTCATTAATTAGTTGAATTAATATTTTTTATCTAGCATTATTTAAAAAATGATGGATCAGTCCCCAAATAAAATCTAACAGGCCCCCAATAGCCCCTATATTTTATTAAACATATTATTATTATATTATCTTTTAATCACAGAGTTGCCGACGTTGATAACAACAGTAAAATGCAGGGAATATATTCCTTCATCCTTATCATTTTCTACATTATGGGGGGATCGTACATTGATAATGATAAAAAAAAAACATTATTTACGCTATATAATATAACACGCACCTGCCCCCGCCATAATCGCCGACGACCCACCCACCATGTTGCACAGCTCCGATCCCCCTCTTCTCCGCAGCTACGCCCAGCTTCTGGGCCGTCCCCTCCAGGACAGCGCCGATCAAGAAGCTCCAGAAAGGCAGGTCGCCCCGCCGGAGGAGCGCCCTCTCCCGGTAATAGACCTCGCCCCTCTTTTCGCGGACTCGAACCCAGGGCGGCGGGCGTGCGAGGAGGCGATAGCGGCGGCGGCGGCGGAGTGGGGGTTCTTCCAGGTGGTGAGCCACGGGGTGAGGGCGGAGGTGGTGGAGAGGGTGGGGCGGGAGGCGGCGGAGCTGTTCGCGGCGCCGTTCGAGCGGAAGGCGGAGGGCGAGTTCCCGTGGGGGTGCTACAGGTGGGGATCGCCCTCCGCCACCGACGCCCGGCAGCTGTCCTGGTCGGAGGCCTTTCACATTCCGGTGGCTCTGATCCCCGGAGGTGGGTGCTCGCCGGACCTGGGGTACGCCGACTTTATTCCTCATCATTACTTTTACTTTACGTTTTCCACGTTCACTGCACTCGGATGGGAAGGCGAGGATTGAAAGAAAAGAATGACGGGTAGTTGACTTGTAGGTCAAAAATTGGATGCAGGGACGCATTGGAGGAATTTGCGGAGGCAATGTCCGGGGTGGCAAGAACGGTCGCCGGAGTTCTGGCCCGGCGCCTCCGGGGATCGGAAAGCGACGTTGTTTCCGGAGAAGGCGCGTTTTGGAAGGGCGGCGGGGGGAGCGTCCTGCGGCTGAATCGATACCCGCCGTGCACGGTGGGCGGCGAGGTGGTGGGACTTGTGGCGCACACGGACAGCAGTTTGGTGACGGTGGTGTGGCAGGATGAGGGCGGGGGGCTGGAGGTGAAGAAGAATTCGGAGTGGGTTGGCGTTAGACCCAAGAGAGGCGGTCTGGTGGTCAACATCGGCGACATGTTCCAGGTGTGGAGCAACGATGGGTACAAGAGCGTGGAGCACCGGGTGAGGGCGGACGCGCGGCGGGAGAGGCGGTCGGCGGCCTACTTCCTGTGCCCTGCGGACGAGGCTGTGATGCGGAGGCTTACGGCGGAGCCTCCAAAGTACAGGGAGTTCAGGTTCGGAGAGTACCGAGCTCAGGTGCAGAGAGACGTGGCCTGCAGCGGGGATAAGGTAGGCCTCCGGAGATTTCGTATCATCCAAGGGCTCCACCGTCCCACCCTCCATCCAGATCTACACCAGGGTGACGAGGATATGGGACCCTGACCGTCCATCCAGATCAATATGAACTTTTTCTTTTTCAAAGATTTCATGTGTGAAATTGCATGTTTCCATTAGGTTTGCAATCAAATCGTTCTTGTGTTTTTCGTATGCATTCCGCTGCGTTCGGTTCGTGCAATATTCAGTTTTAATTTGGCTTCTGTTATATAATAAAATAAAAAGAAGGCTGAGTATCATAGAATCAAAGTGGAATGTTTTTGGTCCTTTGTTGGTATTTTTTCATTTTTTGGCCCCAAATTGGCATTAACTACCTTTTTTGGTCCTGAACTCCCATTCTCCCTAGAATCAAATAAGAAGTGGTTTTCTTCATAAATCCATTTAACAAGCACTTACAGATTTTTTATATTTAGTTTTTTTGTTTTGATTATATATAATGTGATTGATTATGTAATTTATAATAAAAATATGATTATTAATAATTTCTCATAGTAAATATAAATAATATATACAATTTGATATTTAAAAAACATACTAATTAATCTAATCAATATTAATTATTTTATCATTAGTTAAGTTAATAATAATATTATTATAAAATATTAAAAAATATAAAAAATAAAATAAAAATGTTATTATTAAATATAAAAAAATAATATTTCCTTTTTAGAGTCAAATAAATTACAAAATGATTTTTTTTATTAAATAACAATTATGCGCATGTAATCATTTCAACTCTAATTATTTAAAATTGATAGCATTATTTATTATATTATTATTTCATATTATCGAATACATAAAAAATTAGATTATATATAATATTTAAAATTATTATTTGTTTATTTGTTTATTATTTAAATATAAATTATATTACTATTATGGTTATTATAAATGATAAATAATTGTATCATAAATTTTTCAAAATAACATTATTATTAACAATTATATTTTCTATATTAAAATTTTAAATTGTTTTATTAACTAATTTATTAGTTACATGAAGAATTTTATTATTTAATAATTATTCCTAATTATTGTTGCAATTCTTGTAAATATTTTAAAATATATTTATTATTTATTAAGGATGTAATTCACAATTTTTAACAATAATAACATAATTAATATTTATTATTTATTATTTTTTGATGTTTCTTTTATTTTCAATTAATTTTTATTTGCAAGGTCAATGTTTTAAATTTCATACGGATTTTATATATACTATATTTTATGCGCATAATTTTTTTTGAGTGTAATTGTTATGTTTTTAATCAATAAAGGTTGTGTCGTTTAAATTATTTATGGTTTGTTATATTTATTATTTTTCTTTATTTTCAACTATTACTTAAAATTTTAATGCATTTTTATTTTTCATTTACATTGGACTTATAGTTTATATTTTATAGTCTTTCAAATTCACCTATCTGAAACGAAATAAAAAGTTTTTAGAAAATGTCGGTCTTTGAAAACGTGTGTCACAAAAGGTGAGTCAGCCAAATGAGATCATATTGTTGTGAAATCACGCAACAAAAACTGTAGATTGATTTTTGAATTTTACAAATCAACGAAGCATCAAACCGAGGCGTCGTTTTCCTGAGATGAAGAAAAACAAAGTTCCAATAATTTAAAACACTAACACATGTGTTTCACCGTTAAAACAATAGAAAATGATCTTCAATTGAGGTGAAATCTTATGAAAGTTATCTTAGACTTATTTTTTACTTGTGCGAGCAGACGACACATCAATCCGACTTGTGATGTACTCAAACGGACTAAATAACGAGTTTTTAGAAAATTCTGATCTTTAAAAACATGCGCTATAGAGGGCGATCTGGCCAAATGAGCTCGGATTGCTATGAAATCACATGAAAATAACCGTAGATTGATTTTTGAATTTTAGGAACCGACGACGCGTCAAACCGAGATGTCGTTTGCTCAAGACGACCAAAAACAGAGTTTCAATAATTTAAAACAATAAAACATACGTTTCACTGATAAAACCACAGGAAACCTTGTCTGATTGATGTGAAAATCTTACAAAAGTCGTCTAAGACTTACTTTTGACGTGTGCGTGCAGACGATACGTCAATCTGACATGTGATGTGCTCGAACGAACTAAATAACGAGTTCTTAGAAAATTTCGGTTTTTAAAAACGTGCGCCATAGAGGGAGAGTTGGCCAAATGAGCCGGGATTGCTTTGAAATCACACAACAACAACCACAGATTGATTTTTGAATTTTAAAAACCGACAACGTGTCAAACTGAGGTTTCATTTTCCCGAGACAATGGAAAACACAGTTTCAGTAATTTAAAACGCTAAAACATGCGTTTCACTATTAAAACCACATAAAATGATATCCAATTGATGTGAAATCTTATGAAAGCTATCTTAGACTTATTTTTGATGTGTACAAGCAGTCGACGCATCAATTCGAGATGCGGTGTGCTCGAACGGACTAAATAACGAGTTCTTAGAAAATGTCGGTATTTAAAAATGTTCACCATAGAGGGAAAGCCAGCCAAATGGGCTCAGACTGCTATGAATTCACACAAAAACAATTGTAGATTGATTTTTGAATTTTAGGAACCAACGATGCGTAAAATTGAGGTGTAGTTTTCTCGAGATGATCGAAAACACAGTTACAGCAATTTAAAACGCTAAAACATGAGTTTGACTATTAAAACCATAGAAAACGATCTCCAATTGATCTGAAATATTATGAAAGTTATCTTAGACATAGTTTTGACGTGTGTGAGTAGATGACGCGTCAATCCGATGTGGGATGTGCTCGAACGGACTAAATAAGGAGTTTGTAGAAAAGGCTGGTCTTTAAAAACGTGTGCCACAGACGTCGAGTCGACCAAATGAGGTTGGATTGTTGTGAAATAACATGACAATAACCATAAATTTATTTTTGAATTTTAGGAACCGATAGTGCATCGAACCGAGTTTTTATTTTCCCGAGACAACTGAAAATGCAATTTTAGTAAGTTAAAACGCTAAAACATGTGTTTAACTGTTAAAACCATATAAAATTATCTCTAATTGATGTGAAATCTTATGAAAGATGTCTTGACTCATTTTTGACCTGTGTGAGTAGACGACGTGTCAATCCGACGTGTGATGTGCTTGAACTGACTAAATAAGGAGTTCTTAGAAAATGTTAGTCTTTAAAAACATGTGTCACAGAGGGCGAGCCATCCAAATGAGCTCGGATTGATGTGAAATCACACGACAATAACCATAGATTTATTTTTGAATTTTATAAACCTACGATGTGTCAAACTGAGGTGTCGTTTTCCCAAGACAATCGAAAATGGAGTTTTAGTAGTTTAAAAAACTAAAACATGTGTTTAACTATTAAAACCATAGAAAAGGATCTCCAATTGATTTGAAATTTTATAAAGGATATATTAGAATTACTTTTTACATGTGCGAGCAGACGAAACTTGAATCCGACGTGCGATGTGCTTGAACAGACTAAATAAGGAGTTTTTAGAAAAGTTCGGTCTTTAAAATCGTGTGCCAAAGACGGCGAGCCAGCCAAATGAACTCGGATTGCTGCGAAATCACATGAAAAAAACCATGGATTGAATTCAATTAAATGTGAAATTTAGTAGATTCTTTTTTTAAATAATAAATGGCGCGAATGATTATTAAATAATATATATAATCGTACATAATTAAAATTTTAAAGTCAATTAAATGTGAAAGTAATGCATCATCAATACCTATGTGTATGTTAGTGTCCTCCAGTCCCACACCTTGACTCTCTGATAGTACGCCCATATCGACTAGTTTTTCAGCCAGGTTCTGAAGTGTGCTCAGCTACAAATCTAAGTGTGATGTCCTCAACAGTGAGTCTACCATCAGAACTAGAACGGATCTTTCATCCACTTGAGTGTTGTACAGGTAGGTGGAAGTAAGATGGATATCGGAAAGGAAAATCACCGATTGGAAGCCCCCAATCGGTGCCCCAATCCGAGGAATGCGGCACTATAGGATCTCAAGATGGCATATGGGTCGCAATATCAGACTCAGTGGGGGTAATCGGTGCCCCACTTCAAAGAAGGGTGTGAGGGGAATGTCTCCAATGACGTCATGTGTGATGAAAAAGGTCCATTCTATGGGTGTGTAGTGGTGCCTCACTCTGAAGAAGGATGTGTGGGGAATGTCTCGAATGATGCCATGTGTGATGAATAAGGTCTAGTTGGTGGCTGTGTAGTGGTATCTGGAGCCGTTTGAGAAGTGGAACGATATGAACGATGCTGATGTGAAGGTCAGTCTTCATTGATGTCTGATGGATTGAGAACGACCTGAGGTGGAATGGGATGAGGAGGAGGAGTACACTCTGACTGTAGAGAGATGATCTCAGCACTATAAATGGCACCAATCATCAAATCAAGAACTGAATTTAACTCGTCAATAGTGAATAAAGCATGTGTCTTAGGTGTGATCATATAACGAACTCGATTGATACCATCACCATGAAAAAAACATTAGTTAGAAAATTAAAAAATTAATAATAAAGAATCGAGAAGTGTGATAAAATCAAATTACCAATGTATAATATGACTCTCCAAGTTGAGTGATTAATTGTCTCATCACTCGCGTATACCAGAGCATGTACTCAGTGCGGGGTCCATGATGAAGACGTCCTCCAAAATATCCAGTGACACAATACTTCTAATGTGAATCCCACATGGATATGTATGGATCATGTACAATATGTCAATCTTGATCATGTTTTCCTGTAAGTCGAATATCGTGAACCTCTACAATCTTCCTCAGTGGGCTCAGAATAGGCTATCGATATCCGAACTGTCTCATGACCCTATCGGGTTGGTGTCGCTTAGTAATATGAAAACGGATCATTGGCACCACGATTGTAGAATGATGCAGCCCCATCATACAATAATCTAGAAGATGACCCATAAGCTCACCTGTATATGGCGTCCAACTATTCTACACAAACAAATAAATTTGATTATTCAATAAAAAAAGAACACACGATTATATCAACAGTGATTCGTGTATACCTCATCAATGGAAAAATGATCAAACAAAAGACGGTAATATGAAATGGAATGTGCACGACTATATACACATGTCTTCGAGTGGATCCGCCTATGAATATCAAGTAACAAAATTTCAGAAATTATATAATTAGCATATGAGACTGGAAAAAACTGTGTATTAAACTTTTAAAGTACCTATGAGCAAATGGGCCCATACACAATGCATCGAGTGGTAAATAGGAGACAAACCGAGGTGCAAGTGTAGGGAATCATATCCATTCCCACACCTTTAATAATAAATAACAACCACCTATGTCCTTCACATTCGTGCGAGATGCCATACACTTCTCTCTATGCAGATATGCTAGACATGTCGTACCCCAACAATACCGCCCAACATGCTTGAAATCTCCAAGAAAAGGTAGGTGCATCAGCTGAACATATGATCCCTAGTGATCTGGAAATAAAGCACCTCTAATCAATCCACTACTGGAAAATAGGTCTATACCCACAGTTTTGCAAAATATCGTGGGTATAGGGTACCTCTATTCCCACGTTTTTCTGAAACTGTGGGTATAGGGATTGTATGTGAACCTATACCCACGGTTGTGTCAAAAACCGTGGGTATAGTTTTCTTTTAAGACCTATACCCACGGTTTTCTCGAAAACCGTGGGTATAGGGTATTTTCCAAAGACCTATACCGACGGTTCTTCAAAACCGTCGGTATTGGTGTTTTTTTTGAAGACCTATACCCACTGTTCTCCAGAACCATGGGTATAGCTTTCCCACGTTATGGCGGGGAAAGAAAATTAGGCGGGAGACGAAAAAAATTTGGCGGGGAGACATTTTTTCACGGTTTAGATTAATATATTTACATAAATATAATTACATAAGTACAAAAGTTTCGTAGCTCGGTTGGAAATCCTTTCTCTGTGGTTGCTATAGGTCGCGTGTTCAATTCTCGTTGTCAACATTTTTTGAAACGTGGATTATATTAATATACATACGTTGATGTATATATGTATATAAAATAAAAATGATAGCTCGACTGGTTCATTGGGGAGGCGCTGCTTTGGGGATTTTCGTGAGAGGGGGTTCGAATCACTATGCCCGCATTTTTTTATTTATATAACACCTGTGGATTATATTAATATATATTCGTAGATGTATGTACTTATATCAATTAAAATTTCTAGCATAGGTGGTCCGTTGGTGGGGAGCTGCCATGGGGCGCAGCGCTGGGTGCGGGTACGAAACCCGCTGCCCCTTACATCAATTAAAATTTCTAGCATAGGTGGTCCGTTGGTGGGGAGCTTCCATGGGACCCAGCGCTGGGTGCGGGTACGAAACCCGCTGCCCCCAGTTTTTTGAATTTAAATTCCCCACGGTTTGAAACCGTGGGGATTGTTGTGTGCCACGCTGGAAAAGCGTGGTGAGCCTTTGACTCCCCTATACCCATGGTTTTGGGGGCTATACCCACGGTTTTGAACCGTGGGTATAGGTAGTTTTCCAATAGTGATCGTAGAATATAAGCTCATGCATATCTTTGCAATGTCACCTCATCCGCATCTGGATTAACGGGGCCGAAATGAGTATCCAACCAAGACATTAGTAACCTGTGACCTCTAAGGGTCCCCGGCGCGTCTGGTAACAGTAAGCCCAAATATCTATGTAAAATTTAATACCAAATATATATCACCGAACCCGTAACAACAGGTCACAACTTGTTCCACTGGGGCCCACGTCGCGGCTCCCCAAGCCCGCCTCCAATAGGCCACGGGCTGGTGACTAGCACTGAGTAGGCTTATCACTAACATGGTAGGCATTGCCTAAGTACATGTACACACACACACATCTCCAATCCCACAAATGTTGAAATGTAAAAAACCACTAAGGAACAAAATGCATGTATACAACTAAACTCAACCAACAGAGTACAATGGAATGTAAAGTGCAGAAAGTAAACTCGGCCAGAATACAGCCCCACCAAAAACAATAGTCTATAAACTACAAAGTCTAACTTGTAATCACAAAGAGGTACCAGGACTGTTGTTCGTAGCCATATGAACACCTCGGCCTATAGGAAACTCAGAAATATCGGTCCGGTCTGAGTCCGCCCTAGACTCCATCAAAAGGCCGCTTATCTGCACAAGACACGACACGTGCGGGCAAAACCCGTGCAAGGGTGAGTATAACAATACTCAGTAGAAGACCCTAAAAACCACAAAGCAATATGCAAAGTAAAGGTAAAATCATCTCTACACAGTATATGTATACTGAACATATAACAAGAGAAACACATCCAGATATACTCGAAACCCAGACCTATAGTCTAGAGACAAGTCACGCGACCGCGTACCCACGCCAGGGGTTCAGTTCAAAGATTCGACGAAGCAATCATCTGGGAGAACTCACTCGACGAGTTTGATAGCTCTGATGATGTTCTTCCAAGAAATACTGTTCATCAGGAAAATCCATGAGAGATAGATACACTCATTCTGGGAGAACACACTCCTGAGTGGGGAAGGATCATGATACACATATGAGGATCACTGCCAAGGGGATACCACGACTCATCTAAATTCACCTGCTAAGTAGAGGATCAACGTCCTATAGGATTGGTCATGTTGATACCTGAATCTACCTAGGGTCAATAATGGATAGAGGAACTTACTCTGGGCCTCTCGGAGGGATACCTGACTCTATCTTGAAAATTCATGTTGAAGGGATCATACTCCTGTGGATGGAAACAATACCTGACCTTCAGGGGAATGAACAAAAAAAGGGGAACTAACCCAAATGAAACTTGTCCAAGGAATGGTGGACAAGAGGATCAAGCCATGTTTCAGGATATAGACGGTGTGTAGAAGGGTCACACACCGTGTATCTCGACTCTGGGTATTGCCCGTGTAAAATGGCTCGAGTCAGAAGAACATACCGTGTTGAGGGGGGGAGGGTAAGTACATGGTGTGTAGGACGGACTACACACTGTGTCCGAGTAACTGGGGTTCCCTCCGTGTACGTGACCATGTGCCCATACATGGCTTCAACCCGTGTGGGCCATCCCGTGTAACTGATACACGGGGTAACCCACGTAACCATCCTAGTATGTTCGTGTGGTGGAGTACATGGTCGTGTACTCCACCATGTGTCTATGTATCCCCTAGATACACACTGATTCCCGAGTAGCCGCCTATGCCATGCCGTGTAGGGTCTACACGCCGTGTTTCAAAGACATGTAGTCCATCCTGTGTCTGTATACTTCCCAGAATACATGTCGAGCTTCGGAGAAGGGCCCACACATCGTGCGACAGGAGTCACATGTTGTGTGATACCTGTATGTCTCCCGAAACCCTGGCTTCCATAGAGATGGTCCCACACAGCGTGTTCTTCGGGTTACACACTGTGTTCTTTGGAAATTTCCAGAATCGCTAGTTCTTCTTCATTGCACCTTCGGTGATGCTTGTTCTTCGATCTGGTCATCTAATCGCCACAAACTCAAGTGTTTAGGTCACCCCGACACCTCGAATTTGATTCTGCTAATTTCAGTCCTCCGATCAGCCCCAAAAACACATTCTGATCCACCCGCATGAAGAACGCTCAAAGAACGATAACTCCTGAACCATATCGATTCGTCCGCCGCCATCGTTGTCGCACCTCCGTTGGGTCGTCATGATGTTAGATCTCCGGTTTGGGATCGTTGCGCCAAGGAACGGGTGCGCAACGATTCCTCATTTGTATCCTCATGGATAACACAAAGAACGCGGGGAAGAGGGAGGAAGAAATCCAATAAACAAAAGAGGAATGAACGTGTGTTGTCATTCGTCACAGTGTTAATCCGCTCCCATTAGAAGGTTTAAACAGGGTAAATTAAAAGCATAAAACATGGAATAGTAAATTCCCCATGAATGAACCCGATGAAGCCCTCCCACAAGAACGACGATGCGCGGATCAACCAGTCCGTGGGTTGATCCACGTTCGTCATTGAATTAAAGAACAGGGAAGAAAAACAACTTAAAATAGAACCCCTACCTCGAGGAGGGATCAATCACTAACGAAGGGATCACACTACTGTCGTCGTCGAGATCCTTCAACTATGTTGGCGCAGCGATTCACACTTTTGATTCGTCGTCGTTCGTTGTCGATATTTCTCTCCAAATCTCCAAGAATTATCTAGAGTTTCTCTTAATCTTCCGTCAACAACCAACATTCAATTAACCCATTAAAATGAGGGAATGCGTTTCAGCGTTCCATCATGCTGAGTCGCTATCGTTACGTTGCGGCATTAATGAGTCAATGTTGCTATTTTAGAGTGATTATGTTGTGTCATTTATTATCGAAACAACTACCATGTCATTGCGCTACAGTGAACGTTTCTAAATAAAATAAAATAAACTCTTCAATTTATTTTATTTTATTTTATTTTACTTAAAACGTTTGAAAATTAACTTTTTCCCTCGACCCACGCCGGTCGAGGTTATGACCGTTCTTAGGTAAAGTCATCATCCCGGATGCAACACTGCCCTCAGATTTTTAATTCTGGCATCCATTTGGAAACCACCACAACCGCGCACACATGCCGACTCACTTAACTTAAAAAAGTTCAAACCACCATTCTGGGATCACCAGTCCTCAGAATGACATGTCGTCTCTGCGCTTGGTCTCGAAATAATTCCATATAATATTTAAAAATAATAATACACGGAAAATACAAGACATTACACAACATCTCCATCCATATGAAGATCCAATAATATAGATACAACCTGTAATGTAATCTTCCTCTCCCCCTGAGGCATATGAAATGTATGTGTCTCTGGTTTCCATTGCTCAACCAAAGAATAAATGAGTAAACTGTAAATGGGTATACAACCACACTTTCTCCACCCATAGAACCTGTACTAACAGAAATAAGGTATGATAGGCTCTAGTGGGATCCCGTGGTGAAAGTGATGAGCCCTAGAGACTTTCAGTATATTCAACATTATCCCATAAATACTATGATATATGCTCACTTTGTGTGGTAAGAAGAGATGGATCCTCAGGGCCTGGATATAGTTGTGTGGATTCCATCTAGGAAAATAGAAAAAGAAATGATAAATATATAAATATATTAAATAATATGCATGTTGAGTGGAACAAAAATTAAGATAATGGAAATCCTTCATCAAATAAACCTTTATACATGGAAAGTAAGACAATTACAATAATCAACCGATAGTAAAAAAATAAAATAGGGTGTAATGATGAACCTTCCATGGTATCATTTTGAGGACATTATCTGTGATTATGTCCCTCTTCCCTACATGTGCAACATTGTTGAAGCATCTCTTTCTCTGGAGACCAATCCATTTAATTTCTCATATATGTGGATTTCAGATGACCTTTACCACACAATCATGATGGAAACAACAATTGGAATATGTATAGGGGAATTTAATATTAATACATCTCCAATTGGGCTCTACTCTGTGTTGTAGAACTTCTGTAATGTGTCGAGTTAATACACCGGATTGGCATAACTATCCCATGAGAGGTGAAGATGAGTACATGTTGCGAGTACATGTGAGCAAGGTATCTTGTATACTTGTAAGTAACCACATTCATAGGTTTGATTATCAAGCAAAACTGTCATCACCCAACCATCCTGAACCTCTTTAACTTCAAATCGACTTCCCAACTTGTGAAAATGGAACACCTGATATGATGTGGCACGAGTTTGATTAACCTCAAGCTCCTTTCTAAAACTTTTCAAGTATCGATGACCCTGAAGTAGTTCTTTCTCAACATATTCTGATCTGTTAACAAAGTATTTGATGCATATATAAAATGTCTGAGAAATAATACCCATGATTGGTAATTTTTAACCCCCTTAAAGACGTCATTAATGCAGTCAACAATGTTTGCAGTCATGTTCCCATATCTCTTCCCTTTATCAAATGCCAACAACCATTTTTTCTTTAGGATGCACATCATGTACTTGTATACATCCTCATTTATTCTTCTTATTTCTTCTAGTCTTTAAAGGAAAACCCATCGTCTTGGTTCATATGTTGTAAAGGCACGTGATAAACATTTAAAAAGTGCACATTGATATAAAATATGAAAACATAACGAATGTGCATAAAATGTGATCCAATACCTAAGTTGATTTCTTTTTTCACATTATTATCATGAAATTTTGTCCGTACATTGCTAGCAATATGTCTCATGCAGTAATGATGGTAGGTGTTTGGGGGTAACCAACCAACACCCTTGATATTCACTGCTTATTTGATAGCACGATGAAAATATGAAATAGGACACATCCCATGATTATCAGTGATATGAACACGCAAAAAAGCTAGAAACTATAATGGCTCGGTCCAACCCATGATCGTGATATTGTCCGCTTTAGGACTGGCCCGCACAATTTTGCTTTACCTGGGATCTGACCCTCAGGCATCCCCTAGGAAAAGCCCTCATGATGAGAGAGGTATCCACACCACCTTATAAATGGGTGTTTCATGCTCCCCCACCTTCAATGTGGGATTGCAATAATTTTCCCCCCTTAGAAGGGCTCAACATCAACGTTGGCACATCAAATGGACACTGACTCTGATACCATTTGTAACGGTCTAGTCCAGCCCACGGTCATGATATTGTTCGCTTTGGGCCTAGCCCGTGTAGTTTTGCTTTCCCTGGGCTCTGACCCACAGGCATCCCCCAGGAAAAAGCCTAATGATGGGAGAGGTATCCACACCACCTTATAAAGGGGTGCTTTGTGCTCCTCCTCCATCAATGTGGGATTTATTAATTTTATTTTTTCTTTCTCTTATGCGTATAAATGGAAAAAATGGGGTTAAATTGTAAAATAAATAAATAGAGAAGAAATTGATCTTATTGTAACGTCCTGTCTTTAATCAATGTATGAACCATTTAATTTTTTAATCCAAATCTTTAAAGAAACCCAGGGTGAGCATCTGCGCTACCTGTTGCGGGTCCCAAGTAACTATTAAAATTATTTAAATAATTGCATGAGTTTTATGTAAAATATTACATCGCTCCCTAGTGCAACGTTCGGTTTAAAAATAATTAAAAAGGGATTAAAAGGGAATAAAAATAATTTTAAGGAAATAAAAAGAAATGAAAAGTGGATAAAAATAAATAATAGAATAAAAGTGGTTGGAGAAGAGTGGAAATAATTAAAATGAGGTAACCCATTTTATTAATTGTTTTCTTTTCTCCCTCCCTTTTTATTTTTTATTATTTTATTTTGTTTTGTTTTATTTATTTTCCCTTTTTCCTTTTTTTCTCTTTTATTTTTTTCCTTCTCCCTTTTTCTTTCTTTTATTTTTTTCCTCTTCTCCTCTCCTACGTCGACCCCCTGTAGCACCCCGACCTCATCCTCCTTCTAAAGCCCGTTACGACTTCGTTCCTCCTCTGTTTTCTTTGTCGTCAGGTGCGCAATAAAGATCTCGTTAAGGTTAAAGTTATGCACCAAGAATCGTAGGATCTCATCCACTATCCGTCATGAAATCTACCGTGAAAGGTTTTTACCCGAAATTGGGGTTTTTCTAAAATCATATGTTTTCTTTCATTTTAGGTCAAATCAAAGATCATCGCGGAGCATATGGTCCTCTATAATTATGAGATAGGGCATCTACTCTTGTTCCCATAATTTTGTTACATATTTTAGATTGCACGTTGTTATGCTCATCGGTGCCTACCGACAATATTCAATTTTTCCTATACTAATTTAATTAAATTACTTAGATTGACTATTGAAACCTTGTTTGAGATAAACTAGCTTGTTTAAATTGTCACAATATCATTGAATACCCCTTTGGGTGTGCTGACGTAACTGGTCTAATTTTTGTTAGTTCTGAATAATTAATTTTATTAATTTCATGCGTTGTGCGGCCCCTCTTGGTTGAGCTTTAAATTAAATAAATTATCCAGGATAGTTATGAACCATGAGTCTTGGGGTTTTGTTATTTTGTTTTTGTCTAATGACTTCCTTATTTAAATTCTTACTATGCTATGCCTTTGTAAAAGAGAAAAGTGTGTTTTTCTACTTTTGTTGATAAAGTGTTTTGGCTATAACTGTTTAGCTTGAATGATCAATAATTATGTGGCTTTAATTGCTAAATTATTTTATTGTAATTATAAATGCTTACTCTATGATATATGATTCCTAGAAATCTAATTAAATTCAAGGCGACGAGATAATGTGGGTTCCTTATTAAGGACCACACATGGACTCTCCATTCCTGATTGGTTACCACACTACGCGCCAGGGAGGTGGTGTCTTAGGATTTACTAGATGAGGGTTTCCCTGGGTTCTCTGTATACTCATGAGTGATACTCATTTCATAAGGGACAATCAAGGACAGACCTGTTGGCAAAATGGTTGTGCCATGCCTCAGGTGATACTCGACCCCTTATGTGCGATACCCAGAATGAACTCATGATAAAGTCATGCCTCGAGCAATACTTGGTGTTTCAGAAGATTGTTTTGAACGAGCTCAGTGATATTGGATAAATTGAAGGATGTACCGTAGCAATACCTTCGGAACGGGCTCAGACACCAACTCTAAATTTTAATATAATAATAATGATAATGCATGGAAGGTTTTATTTGATGCAACTTTAGGTTCCTTTTGAATTGTGATACCTTTCTGGTGCCTTGAAGTACACTTTGTTGACACATAAATTAGACCCAAGCTAAAGCACAAGTTTGGGGGTATGTTCCTTTTTGTTTGTGTGACAACTGGGTCCCAGTGAGAGCACAGACACCCTGCCTTAACACGATCATCGGGTCCCGACCCACCAGGTACCAACAATTGCCCCGCAGACACGTGGTCACCACCCTGGGGCCCACCCACATGCTTGAACGGGTCATCTGACTAATGACAGTCCCCATAGGCCAAAACATGTCCTTTCCAGTGTGTTTTGTCCTCACTCACACACACCCTGGAAAATTTCCCAGAATGTCACCCATCCTGATCACTACTCCAGGACAAGCACGGTTAACTATGGAGTTCTAATCAGATAGACTCACGAAAAGGAAGGTTCACCTTGTTGACATGAGTCATATCATTTAGTCATTTAACCCTTTATCATTTGGGGGTGTTACAATCACCCTCTTTAGAACACAACGTCCTCGTTGTGGGCCCTACATCTCAACCCAGGCAGTGCGCTGCACTTAAGATTGGGTACCACCTCTGATACCAAATATAACAACTAGGTCCCGATGAGAGCATAGACACCCTGCCTTAACACGATCGTCGGGTCCTGACCCATCAGGTACCACCAGTTGCCCCGCAGACACGTGGTCCCCACCCACGTACCTGAACGGGTCATCTGACTAATGACAGTCCCCACATGCCAACACATGTCATTTCCAGTGTGTTTTGTCCTCACTCACACACACCCTGGAAAACTTCCTAGAATGTCACTCATCCTGATCACTACTCCAGGCCAAGTACGTTTAACTGTGGAGTTCTAATCAGAAAGAATCCAGAAAAGGAAGGTGCACCTTGTTGACATGAGTCATGTCATTTAGTCATTTAACCTTTTATCATTTGGGGGTGTTACAGTCTTCCTTATATTTCTCTAGCTTTATATATATATATATATATATATATATATATACACATCCTGGTTATTATAAGTACTTAATTCATATTTTTCAGCTTAGGCTGAAGCATGTGGTATGGGATGGCTGTCGTTGAGCCGGACCAAGTTATACTTATTTTATTTTTGTTTGTCTAACTGCTTGCATTTATCATATATTGGCACACTGCTTTTCTTACAACGCGAAATGGAAAGGTTTAGACATTGTGGGTGTCGGCCTACTGAGATTTTATCTCACACCCTACTCGAGCATTTTTTGGTACCCGAGTAGACTTTATGTCTGTAGCTATAGATACAGGGAAGCGTGTTGCTTTCAATGCTTGATTGATTTTTTGTTTTGGATGGATATTGGGGGAAGATGACCAAGCCTTTGCTCAAGATGTTATTGCTTCACTTTGTGTCGTTTTCATTTTAGTTTGATAGCATGCTTGTATTCTTGATTTTTGTAATTTAATTTTAGTACAGACATCATAGCATGAAATCATTATGTAGTTGGGTTGATTTATCACCTTCCGCACTTTTCATTTATTCAGTTGGGATTATTTAATTGCTTCTACTATAGTTTGATTATTTATATGCTTGTGCTACTTGTCATAAATCGTTGTTCTTCCGTTGTGTATTACCTATTATCTATTAGGGCATAGTATCCCCCACGGACACATTAAAAAGGATCTTTCTACTAGCCAGTAGCCTCTAGTTTTCGGGGAGATGTGCTTGTGGTCATGGAGCCAACCCAGCTCAAATCACCCTTCCAGTGGCTCTTGGGATGGGGACGTTACAAAGTGGTATCGGGGCCAATGTTCATTTGATGTGCCAACGAGGACGTTGGACCCTTCTAAGGGGGGGGGGATTATTGTAATCCCACATCGAAGGAGGAGGAACACGAAGAACCCCATTATAAGGTGGTGTGGATACCTGTCCCATCATGAGGCCTTTTCCTGAGGGATGACTGAGGGTCAAAGCCCAGAGAAAGCAAAATTGTGCGGGCTAGGTCCAAAGCGGACAATATCATGATCGTGGGTTGGACTGAACTGTTACATAAACCAACTGCAAGAGTCCAGATTCTCCTTCTCAGCTGTTTCAAATACCAGTGGAACGAGACTTTTATTTCTATCACGAGTGGCATCAATCAAGAGAACTCCATTAAACTTTTCATAGAGAAAAGTGTTGTACACTTGTATGAATTTTTTGTAATGCGAGAATGGTGCGATGCATGGAAGGAATGCCCATTAATATAATATATATTTTTTAAATATGTTTTATATAAGGCTCAATAAGTATTTACACATAATATATAAGATATTTAGTAAAAACGGATCATAAAATAATTCTAAAAAATATTTTTAATTAATAATTTATTAATTATTAATGATTAATAGTAATTTAATAACAATTTGAAGATAAAAAAAATCAAAAAATTAATAAAAGATCTAAAATAAGTTGAAAGTGTAACTTGAATTTCAAATGATCATAACTTTTGTTCCGGATATCCATTTTAACTCTACCACATATCAAATTGAAGTCTGTGTCGGGCTCTACGCACTGATAATAGAGAGGAACCCTCTGTCGCATTTTCTAAGGCCAAAATGACCCAGAATGCCTCCAAAAATTAAGTTTTTAGTCGAGGTATCCTAATTTTTTAACATTCGATGAAATTTCAATCTCATTTAAGAGTTTCTTTTGCCCATTTTCAATGGGGACTGAATTTATTCATTGGGATTACATTCATATTGATACTATGGTTTTGAAATTTCATCATTTTTCATATATATTGTTATTTATAATTAAATATATAACAATATATACATATTTTTTATATATTCACAGATAAAAATTTAATTTTATAAATAAATAATTAAACATATTTACATTTAAAATATATTTCTAAATATATAAAATTTATCTAAATAAAAAATAATATCCATTTTATTTAAAATAAAAAGGTATGAGTATTTATATACATATACAATGAATATATATATAATGTTTACATATATTTAAATATATTTGTGTGTGTATTGACAAACATATATATATTTATCTATATATTCTAATATTTGTATATAAATATTAATTTATAATATATGCAAATAAATATAAATATGTATACTTATATTTATAGGTGCACACATATAGATAAATATATATGTGTATGTATTTATAAACACACATACACACACAAAACATATTTTATATATGTATTTATATATATATATATAGATAAAAAATGTAATGAAATATATATAAAAGACCCATTTTATCATCACTTTTTTTTGTGTTGATAAAGGACTCATTTTATCAACGTTTTTTGAAAGGTTGGAAAAGCGATGTTAAAGGGAGGTTGATCCTTCCTTCGAATTTGCATAAAAAAATCTTTTTAAAAATTAATTTTTATGACTTTTATCAGTGCTTTTTTTAGCACTGATAAAAGAGACCCCCTTTAATAACGCTTTGATTATTAGAGTTGTAAATTCCCTTTCTCCGCACTTTTAAAGACCATATCTACAGTAGTAAAAACTATAGAATTTAAATAAAAAAACTTGGAGGTGAGCGACCGCCATAGATGGTCACTGATGGTATTTTTGAGGAGCATCAGTGACCGCCTATGCCGGTCGTTATATATTTATATACAGTGACCGCTTTTGACGGTTGCTAATGCTCTTCCTAGTGACCACCGATGTGGTCATGTGGGGAGTACCTATAACAACTGCCAAAAGTATTCATTATTGATCTTTAGCGACGGGCCAACCGCTATCGCCAAAAGTGATCGGATGATTGTCGCTAATAGTAATATTTGTAGTAGTGTGATATGTCCAATGGATTTACAATAGATTTGAGCATGATCTTTATGATTTATTTTGTAGGACATAGTCCCTCCATGATTATACTAGACTTATCAACTCTAAGCCAGAGGTGGGCATGGTTCGAAGAACATTGCATCACATAAATGGTTCAGAAACCATTTGAATTTAGAAATGTTTGTCCAACATGAAATTAACTGTAAATCTATACATAACATCATAGAAAATAAATTTAAAATCTGTATTAAATAATATGTCTAAAATCTCATTAATTAGTTGAATTAAAATTTTTTATTTAGAATTATCTAAAAAATTATGGATCAGTCCCCAAATAAAATCTAACAGCCCCCAATAGCTCCGATATTTTATTAAACATATTATTATTATATTATCTCTTAATCACAGTGTAGCCGACGGTGATAACAACAGTAAAATGCAGGTAATATATTCCTTCATCCTAATCATTTTCTACATTATGAGGGGATCGTACATTGATAATGATAAAAAATATATTATTTACGCTATATAATATAACATGCACCTGCCCCCTCCATAATCGCCGACGACCCACCCACCATGTTGCACAGCTCCGAAAGGCAGAGAGGAACCCTCTTTCAAATTTTTCAAGGCCAAAAAAGGCACAAAATGATTCCAAAACTGAGTTTTTAGTCATGGTACCCTAATTTTTAAACGTTTGATAGAATATCAATGTCTTTTAAGGGTGTCTTTTTTTCCATTTTCAATGGGGACTAAATTTATTCCTAGGGGTTACATTTATATTGATATTATGGTTTTGAAATTTTAACGTTTTTTACAATGTGTTGTTATTTATAATTAAATATATAACAATATATACACATTTTTTATATACTCACACATAAAAATTTAATTTTATAAATAAATAATTAAACATATTTACATTTAAAATATATTTCTGAATATAAAAAACTTTTCTAAATGAAAAGTAATATCCATTTTATTTAAAATACAAATGTATGAATATTTATATACATATACAATTAATGTATATATAATGTTTATATATATATATATATATATTTGTTTGTGTATTGACAAACATATATATATATATATATATTTATTTATCTACATATTTAGATATATTTATATAAATATTAATATATAATATATGCAAATAAATATAAATATGTATAATTATATTTATAGATGTACACATATATATAAATATATGTATGTATGTATGTATTTACAAATACGCATGCACACACAAAACATATTTTATATATGTATTTATATATATATATATATATATATGGATAAAAAATGTAACGAAATATATATAAATATACATATATATCATAAAATAAATAACAAAACAATATAGGTGAGTGACAAAGGTGTGAGGATTATGAGTGGGGTCTTAGCTTCAAAATTTACCGAAGGTAGAGATGCAAAAAGGTGGGTGAGGTAGTCCATAGCGCAATTAAAGGGGGTTGGGGGGGCTAGACAAGTGACGTTAAAGGGAGGGGTCGGGCGCTAATAAAAAGGGTTGGTCCTCCTTCCCAATTTGCAGGAATTTTTTTTTAAAAAATAAAATTTTTAACTTTTATCAGCATTTTTTTTAAGGTTGATAAAATACCCATTTTCTTAGTGCTTTTTGGGAGGCTAGACAAGTGATGTTAAAGGCGGGGTTGGTCCTCCGAATTTGTAGGGAAAAAATTCTTTTTAAAAATTAATTTTTTTTACTTCTATCAGCGATAAAAGGAACCCCTTTTAATAACGATTTAATTATCAATGTTGTAAATATCATTTTTGCACACTTTTAAAGACCATATCTACAGTAGTGAAAACTACAGAATTTAAAAAAAATCTACAGGTGAGCGACCACCATAAATAGTTGCTATATATTTATATACAGTGAGCACTTTTGACAGTCACTAATGATCTTCCTAGCAACCGCCAATGTGGTCGTGTGGGGAGTACCTATAGTGACTGACAAAAGCATTCATTTTTTATCTTTAGCGTCGGGTCAACTGTGATCGCCAAAATTGATCATATGACGGTCGCTAATAGTAATATTTGTAGTAGTGTGATATGTCCAATGGATTTACAATAGATTTAAGCATGATTTTTATGATTTATTTTGTAGGGCATAGCCCCTCCACGATTATACTAGACTATCTAGCGGGCATGGTTGGAAGAACATTGCATCACATAAATGGTTCAAAAACCATTTGAATTTAGCAATGTTTGTCCGACATGAAATTAATTGTAAATCTATACACAACATCACAGGAAATAAATTTAAAATCTTTATTTAATAATATGTCTAAAATCTCATTAATTAGTTGAATTAATATTTTTTATCTAGAATTATTTAAAAAATGATGGATCAGTCCCCAAATAAAATCTAACAGGACCCCAATAGCCCCTATATTTTATTAAACATATTATTATTATATTATCTTTTAATCAAAGAGTTGCCGACGTTGATAACAACAGTAAAATGCAGGGAATATATTCCTTCATCCTTATCATTTTCTACATTATGGGGGGATCGTACATTAATAATGATAAAAAAAAATATTATTTACGCTATATAATATAACACGCACCTGCCCCCGCCATAATCGCCGACGACCCACCCACCATGTTGCACAGCTCCGATCCCCCTCTTCTCCGCACCTACGCCCAGCTTCTGGGCCGTCCCCTCTAGGACAGCGCCGATCAAGAAGCTCCAGAAAGGAAGGTCGCGCCGCCGGAGGAGCGCCCTCTCCCGGTAATAGACCTCTCCCCTCTTTTCGCGGACTCGAACCCAGGGCGGCGGGCGTGCGAGGAGGCGATAGCGGAGGCGGCGGCGGAGTGGGGGTTCTTCCAGGTGGTGAGCCACGGGGTGAGGGCGGAGGTGGTGGAGAGGGTGGGGCGGGAGGCGGCGGAGCTGTTCGCGGCGCCGTTCGATCGGAAGGTGGAGGGCGAGTTCCCGTGGGGGTGCTACAGGTGGGGATCATCCTCCGCTACCGACGCCCGTAGCTGTCCTGGTCGGAGGCCTTTCACATTCCGGTGGCTGTGATCCCGGAGGTGGCAGCTGTCCTGGTCGGAGGCCTTTGCACAATCATTGTTTTAAATTTCTTATGGATTTTATATATACTATATTTTATGCGAGTAATTCTTTTGAAGTGAAAATGTTATGTTTTTAATCAATAAAGGTTGCGTCGTTTAAATTATTTATGGTTTGTTATATTTATTATTATTTTTTATTTTCAAGTATTACTTAAAATTTTAATTCATTTTTATTTTTCATTTACATTGGACTTATAGTTTATATTTTATAGTCTTTCAAATTCACCTATCTGAAACGAAATAAAAAGTTTTTAGAAAATGTCGGTCTTTGAAAACGTGCGTCACAAAAGGTGAGTCGGCCAAATGAGATCGGATTGTTGTGAAATCACACCACAAAAATTGTAGATTGATTTTTGAATTTTACAAATCAACGAAGCATCAAACCGAGGCGCCGTTTTCCCGAGATGAAGAAAAACAAAGTTCCAATAATTTAAAACACTAAAACATGTGTTTCACTGTTAAAACAACAGAAAATGATCTTCAATTGATGTGAAATCTTATGAAAGTTATCTTAGACTTATTTTTTTACTTGTGTGAGCAGACGACACATCAATCCGACTTGTGATGTACTCGAACGGACTAAATAATGAATTTTTAGAAAATTTTGGTCTTTAAAAACGTGCGCTATAGAGGGCGATCTGGCCAAATGAGCTCGGATTGCTATGAAATCACATGAAAATAACCGTAGATTGATTTTTGAATTTTAGGAACCGACGACATGTCAAACCGAGGTGTCGTTTGCTCGAGACGGCTGAAAACATAGTTTCAATAATTTAAAATAATAAAACATACGTTTCACTGATAAAACCACAGGAAACCATGTATGATTGATGTGAAAATCTTACGAAAGTTGTCTAAGACTTACTTTTGACGTGTGCGTGCAGACGAGACGTCAATCCGACGTGTGATGTGCTCGAACGAACTAAATAACGAGTTCTTAGAAAATGTTGGTTTTTAAAAACGTGCGCCATAGAGGGAGAGTTGGCCAAATGAGCCCGGATTGCTTTGAAATCACACAACGGCAACCATGGATTGATTTTTGAATTTTAAAAACCGACGACGTGTCAAACTGAGGTTTCATTTTCCCGAGACAATGGAAAACACAGTTTCAGTAATTTAAAACGCTAAAACATGCATTTCACTATTAAAACCATATAAAATGATATCCAATTGATGTGAAATCTTATGAAAGTTGTCTTAGACTTTTTTTTTATGTGTACAAGCAGTCGACACATCAATTCGAGATGCGGTGTGCTCGAACAGACTAAATAATGAGTTCTTAGAAAATGTCGGTCTTTAAAAATGTTCCCCATAGAGGGCAAGCCAGCCAAATGAGCTCAGACTTCTATGAATTCATACAAAAACAATTGTATATTGGTTTTTGAATTTTAGGAACCGACAGTATGTCAAATTGCGGTGTAGTTTTCTTGAGACGACCGAAAACACAATTACAGTAATTTAAAATGCTAAAACAAGAGTTTTAATATTAAAACCATAGAAAATGATCTCCAATTGATCTGAAATATTATGAAAGTTATCTTAGACATAGTTTTGACGTGTGTGAGTAGATGACGCATCAATTCGATGTGGGATGTGCTCGAACGGACTAAATAAGGAGTTCATAGAAAAGGTTGGTCTTTAAAAATGTGTGCCACAGACGACGAGTCGACCAAATGAGGTTGGATTGTTGCGAAATAACATGACAATAACCATAAATTTATTTTTGAATTTTAGAAACCGACAGCGCATCAAACTGAGTTTTTATTTTCCCGAGACAACCGGAAATGCAGTTTTAGTAAGTTAAAACGCTAAAACACGTGTTTAACTGTTAAAACCATATAAAATTATCTCTAATTGATGTGAAATCTTATGAACGATGTCTTGACTCATTTTTGACCTGTGTGAGTAGACAACGTGTCAATCCGACGTGTGATGTGCTCAAACTGACTAAATATGGAGTTCTTAGAAAATGTTAGTCTTTAAAAACATGTGTCACAGAGGGCGAGCCATCCAAATGAGCTCAGATTGATGTGAAATCACATGACAATAACCATAGATTTATTTTTGAATTTTATGAACCTACGGCGTGTCAACTCGAGGTGTCGTTTTCCCAATACAATCGAAAATGGAGTTTTAGTAATTTAAAAAACTAAAACACGTGTTTAACTATTAAAATCATAGAAAAAAATCTCCAATTGATTTGAAATTTTATGAAGGATATATTAGAATTACTTTTTATGTGTGAGAGCAGATGAAACTTGAATCCGACGTGCGATGTGCTTGAACAGACTAAATAAAGAGTTTTTAGAAAAGTTCGGTCTTTAAAAACGTGTGCCAAAGAGGGAGAGCCAGCCAAATGAACCCGGATTGCTGTGAAATCACATGAAAAAACCATGGATTGAATTCAATTAAATGTGAAATTTAGTATATTCCTTTTTTTAAATAATAAATGGAACTAGTGATTATTAAATAATATATATAATCATACATAATTAAAATTTTAAAGTCAATTAAATGTGAAAGTAATGCATCATCAATACCTATGTGTACGTTAGTGTCCTCCAGTCCCACACCTCGACTCTCTGATAGTACGCCCATATCGACTTGTTTGTCCAACAGGTTCTGAAGTGTGCTCAGCTATAGGTCTAAGTGTGATGTCCTCAACAGTGAGTTTGCCATCAGAACTAGAACGAATCTCTCATCCACTTGAGTGTTGTACAGGTAAGTGGAAGTAAGCTGGATATCGGAAAGGAAAATCACCGATTGGAATCCCCCTATCGGTGCCCCAATCCGAGGAATGCAACACTATAGGATCTCAAGATGGCATAGGGGTCGCAATATCAGACTCAGTGGGGGTAATCGGTGCCCCACTCCGAAGAAGGGTGTGAGGGGAATGTCTCCAATGATGTCATGTGTGATGAAAAAGGTCCATTCGATGGGTGTGTAGTGGTGCCTCACTCCAAAGAAGGATGTGTGGGGAATGTCTCGAATGATGCCATGTGTGATGAAGAAGGTCTAGTTGGTGGCTGTGTAGTGGTATCTGGATCCGTCTGAAAAGTGGAACGATACGAACGATGCCGATGTGAAGGTCAGTCTTCATTGATGTCCGATGGATTGAGAACGACCTGAGGTAGAATGGGATGATGAGAAGGAGTACGCTCTGACTATAGAGAGATAATCTCGGCACTATAAATTGCACCTATCATCAAATCAAGAACCGAATTTAACTCATCAATAGTGAATAAATCATGTGTCTTAGGTGTGATCATATCACGAACTCAATTGATCCCATCACCTTGAAAAAAACAATAGTTAGAAAATTAAAAAAATAATAATAAAGAATCGAGAAGTGTGATAAAATAAAATTACCAAGGTATAATATGACTCTCCAATCTGGGTGATTAATTGTCTCATCACTCGCATATACCAGAGCATGTACTCAGTGCGGGGTCCATGATAAAGACATCCTCCAAAATATCTAGTGACACAATACTGCTAATGTGAATCCCACATGTATATGTATGGATCATGTACAATATGTCAATCTTGATCCTGTTTTCCTGTAAGTCGAATACCGGGAACCTCTACAATCTTCCTCAGTGGGCTCAGAATAGGCTGTCGATATCCGAACTGTCTCATGACCCTATCGAGTTGGTGTCGCTTAGTAATATGAAAATGGATCAATGGCACCACGACTGTAGAATGATGCAGCCCCATCATACAATAATATGGAAGATGTCCCATAAGCTCACCTCTATATGGCATCCAACTATTCTACACAAACAAATAAATTTGATCACTCATTAAACAAAGAACACACAATTATATCAACAGTGATTCGTGTATACCTCATCAATGGAAAAATGATCAAACAAAAGACGTTAATATGAAATGGAATGTGAACGGCTATATACACATGTCTTCGAGTGGATCCGCCTATGAATATCAAGTAACAAAATTTCAGAAATTATATAATTATCATATGATACTGGAAAAAATTGTGTATTAAACTTTTAAAGTACCTATGAGCAAATGGGCCCATACACAATGCATCAAGTGGTAAATAAGAGACAAACCGAGGTGCAAGTGTAGGGAATCATATCCATGCCCACACCTGTAATAAAAAATAACCACCACCCATCTCCTTCAACTCCGTACGAGATGCCCTACACTCATCACTATGCGGATATGTTAGACATGTCTAACCCCAACAATACCGCCAAAAATGCTCGAAATCTCCAAGAAAAGGTAGGTGCATTAGATGAACAAATGATCCCGAGTGATCTAGAAATAAAGCACCACCAATCAATCGTAGAATATAAGCTCATGCATATCTCTGCAATGTCACCTCATCCGCATCTGGATCAGCAGGGCCAAAATTAGTGTCCAACCAAGACATTAGTAATATGTGACCTCTAAGGGTCCCCGGCGCGTCTGGTAACAGTAAGTCCAAATATCTATGGAAAATTTAATCCCAAATATATATCACCGAACCCGTAACAACATGTCACAACCTATTCCACTAGGGCCCACGCCGCGGCTCCCCAAGCCCGCCTCTAATAGGCTAGGGGCTGGTGACTAGCACTGAGTAGGCTTATCACCAACATGGTAGGCATTGCCTAAGTACATGCACTCACACACACACACACACATCTCCAATCCCACAAATGCTGAAATGTAAAAAACCACTAAGGAACAAAAATGCATGTATACAACTAAACCCAACCAACAGAGTACAATGGAAAGTAAAGTGCAGAAAGTAAACTGGGCCAGAATACAGGCCCACCAAAAACAAGAGTCTGCAAACTACAAAGTCTAACCTGTAATCACAAAGAGGTACCGAGACTGTTGTTCATAGACATAGGAACACCTCGGCCTATAGGAAACTCAGAAAGCTCAGTCCAGTCCGAGTCCACCCTAGACTCCATCAAAAGGCCGCTCATCTGTACAATACACGACACGTGCGGGCAAAACCCATGCAGGGGTGAGTATAACAATACTCAGTAGAAGACCCTGAAAACCACAAAGAAATATGCAAAGTAAAGGTAAAATCATCTATATACAGTATATGTCTACTGAACATATAACAAGAGAAACACATCCAGATATACTCGAAACCCAGACCTGTAGTCTAGAGATAAGTCACACAACCGCATACCCATGCTAGGGGTTCAGTTCAAAGATTTGACGAAGCAAACGTCTGGAAGAACTCACTAGAAGAGTTTGATAGCTCTGATGACATTCGTTCGAGAAATACTGTTCATCAGGAAAATCCATGAGAGATAAATACACTCATTATGGGAGAACACACTCCTAAGTGGGGAAAGATCATGATACACAGATGAGAATCACTGCCAGGGCCTTGGAGGATACCACGACTCATCTGGATTCACATTATAAGTAGAGGATCGACGTCCTATAGGATTGGTCATGTTGATACCTGACTCTACCTAGGGTTAATAATGGATAGAGTATCTCGCTTTGGGCCTCTTGGAGGGATACCTGACTCTATCTCGGAAAGTCATGCTGAAGGGATCATACTCCTGTGAATGGAAACAATACCTGACATTCAGGGGAATGAACAAAAAAAGGGGAACTAAACCAAATGAAACTTGTCCAAGGAATGGTGGACAAGAGGATCAAGCCATGTTCCAGGATATAGACGGCGTGTAGAAGGGTCACACGCCGTGTATCTCGACTCCAGGTACTACCCGTGTAAAATGGCTCGAGTCAGAAGAACATATCGTGTTGAGGGGGGGTAAGTACATGGTGTGTAGGAAGAACCACACACTGTGTCCGAGTAACTGGGGTTCCCTCCGTGTATGCGACCGTGTGCCCACACATGGCTTCAACCCGTGTGGGCCATCCCGTGTAACTGATACACGGGGTAACCCACGTAACCAGCCTACTCTGGTCGTGTGGTGGAGTACATGGTCGTGTACTCCACCCTGTGTCTTTGTATCCCCTAGACACACACTGAGTCCTGCGTAGCCGCCTCTTCCATGCAGTGTAGGTTCTACACACTGTGTTTCAAAGCCTTGTAGTCCATCCCGTGTATGTATACTTCCCATAATACATGTCGTGCTTCAGAGAAGGGCCCACATGTCGTGTGACAGGGGTAACATGTTGTGTGATACCTGTATGTCTCCCGAAACCCTAGCTTCCATAGATCTGGTCCCACACAACGTGTTCTTCAGGTTACACACTGTGTTCTTTGGAAATTTCCAGAATCACTAGTTCTTCGTCGGTGCACCTTCGGTGATGCCCATACTTCGATCTGGTCATCTAATCACCACAAAACTCAAGTGTTTAGGTCACCCCGACACCCCGAAGTTGATTCCGCTGATTTCAGACCTCCGATCAGCCCCAAAAATGCATTCTGATCCACCCGCATGAAGAACGCTCGAAGAACAAGAACTCCTGAACCATGTCAATTCGTCTACCTCCATTGTTGTCACACCTCCGCTGGGTCATCACGATGTTGGATCTCCAGTTTGGGATCGTTGTTCCAAGGAACGGGTGCGCAAAGATTCCTCGTTTGTATCCCCGTAGACAACACAAAGAACGCGGGGAAGAGGGGGGAAGAAATCCAATAAAAAAAGAGGAATGAACGTGTGTTTTCGTTCATCACAGTGTTAATCCGCTCCCGTTATAAGGTTTAAACGGGGTAAATTAAAAGCACAAAACATGGAATAATAAATTCCCCAGGAATAAACCCGATGAAGCCCTCCCGCAAGAACAACGATGCGCGGATCAACCAGTCCGTGGGTTGATCCACGTTCGTCGTTGAATTAAAGAACGGGGAAGAAAAACAACTTAAAATAGAACCCATACCTTAAGGAGGGATCGATCGCTAACGAAGGGATCACACTACTGTCGTCATCGAGATCCTTCAACTATGTTGGCGCATCGATTCACACTTTTGATTCACTATCGTTCATTATCGATATTTCTCTCCAAATCTCAAAGAATTCTCTAGAGTTTCTCTTAATCTTCTGTCAACGACCAACATTCAATTAACCCATTAAAAGGAGGGAATGTGTTTCAGCGTTCCATCACGCTAAGTCGCTACCATTACGTTGCGGCATTAATGAGTCAATGTTTCTATTTTAGAGTGATTATGTTGTGTCATTTATTATCGAAACAACTACCATGTCGTTTCGCTACAACAAACGTTTATAAATAAAATAAAATAAACTCTTCAATTCATTTTATTTTATTTTATTTTACTTAAAACGCCTGAAAATTAACTTTTTCCCTCGACCCATGCCGGTCGAGGTTAGGCCCGTTCTTAGGTAAAGTCATCATCCCTGATGCAACAGTGCCCTCAGATTTTTAATTCTGGAATCCATTTGGAAACTGTCACAACCGTGCACACATGCCAACTCACTTAACTTAAAAAGGTTCTAACCACCATTCCAGGCTCACCAGACCTCAGAATGACATGTCATCTCCGTGCTTGGTCTCGAAATAATTCTATATAATATTTAAAAATAATAATACACAGAAAATCCAAGACATTACACAACATCTCCATCCATATGAAGATCCAATAATATAGATACATCTTGTAATGTAATCGTCCTCTCCCCCTAAGGCATATGAAATGTATGTGTCTCTGGTCTCCATTAATCAACAAAAGCATAAATGAGTAGACTGTAATTGGGTATACAACCACACTTTCTCCACCCATAGAATCCGTACTGATAGAAATAAGGTATGATAGGATCTAGTGGGATCCCATGGTGAAAGTGATGATCCCTATAGACTTTCAGTATATTCAACATTATCCCATAAATACTATGATATATGCTCACTTTGTGTGGTAAGAAGAGATGGATCCTCAGGGCCTGGATATAGTTGTGTGGATTCCATCTATGAAAATAGAAAAATAAATGATAAATATATAAATATATTAAATAATATGCATGTTGAGTGGAATAAAAATTCAGATAATGGAAATCCTTCATCAAATAAACCTTTATAAATGGAAAGTAAGACAATTACAATAATCAACCCATGGTAAAAAAAATAAAATAGGGTGTAATGATGAACCCTCCATGCTATTGTTTTGAGGAGATTATCTGTGATTATTTCCCTCTTCCCTACATGTGCAACATTGTTGAAGCATCTCTTTCTCTTGATACCAATCCATTTCATTTCTCATACATGTGGATTTCAGATGACCTTTACCACATAATCATGATGGATTCAGAACAACAATTGGAATATGCATAGGGTAATTTTATATTAATACATCTCCAATTGGGCTCCACTTTGTGTTGTAGAACTTTTGTAATGTGTCGAGTCAAAAAATTGGATTGGCATAACTCTCCCATGAGAGGTGAAGATAAGCACATGTTGCAAGTACATGTGAGCAAGGTATCTTGTATGCTTGTAAGTAACCACATTCACAGGTACGATTATCAAGCAAAACTGTCATCACCCAACCATCCTGAACCTCTTTAACTTCAACTCAACTTCCTATCTTCTGAAAATGGAACACCTGGTATGATGTGGCATGAGTTTGATTAACCTCAAGCTCCTTTCTAAAACTTTTTGAGTATCGATGACCCATAAGTAGTTCTTTCTCAACATATTCTGATCTGTTAACAAAGTATTTGATGCATATATAAAATGTCTGAGAAATAATACCCATGATTGGTAATTTTTAACCCCCTTAAAGACACTATTAATGAAGTCAATAATGTTTGTAGTCATGTGCCCATATCTCTTCCCTTTATAAAATTCCAACGACCATTTTTTCTTTAGGATGCACATCATGTACTTTTATACATTCTCATTTATTCTTATTATTTCTTCTATTCTTTAAAGGAAAACATGTCGTTTTGGTTCATATGTTGTAAAGGCACGTGAGAAACATTTAAAAAGTGCACATTGATATAAAATATGCAAATGTACCGAATGTGCAGAAAATGTGATCCAATACCTAAGTTGATTGCTTTTTTCACATTATTATCATGAAATTTTTTCTGTACATTGCTAAAAATATGTCTCATGCAGTAACGATGGTAGGCAAGTGGGGGTAACCAACCAAAATTCTTGATATTCACTGCTTATTTGATAGCACGATGAAGATCTGAAATAAGACACATCCCATGATTATCAATGATATGAACACGCAAAAAAGCTAGAAACTATAATGGCTCGGTCCAACCCATGATCATGATATTGTCCGCTTTAGGCCTAGCCTGCACGGTTTTTCTTTCCCTGGGCTCTGACCCTCAGGCATCCCCTAGGAAAATCCCTCATGATGAGAGAGGTATCCACACCACCTTATAAAGGGGTTTTTTGTGCTCCTCCAACTTCAATGTGGGATTGCAATAATCCACCCCGCTTAGAAGTGTAAGGTTTGGTGTCCTGAGAACCAACTTTTTTGTACTTTGATTACATAAATGTTCACTTATTATATATTTTTCATTGTTCTGCATGACTATAATATAATAATGTCCTAGAATATTTGTTGCATTGATAAGGTTATGGAAGATCCCCGCTATGATGAGAACCTTGAAATGATATAACAATATTCTTAAATAAAGTTCTACAGTTGGATGACATACTATGATAGGACACATAGTATAGAGACCTCCATGTGCAAGTACTCGTGAGAAGATGAGACACTCTCTCATGGAGTTCGCACTTGGTAATCTCCAAGATGGGAGATTATGAGAACAGACCCGCCACTAGCAATTCCGCATGTCTTGGTGTCATCATACATTGCTATCTACGAGTGTGTGTAATGGCCCTTAGATTGGAAGATTATCATTAACTCATGTAATGACTCGCGCACTTAGATTTACTGATGAAAACTGTCACGCAGACAGTTGGTGGGAAGTAGGGTACGTTGGGTGCATCACGAGTGACATGTTGTTAATGGATAAGTCGAGGAAGGATTTATCCCTTCCATTTATGGAAGTTGATATCTCGGCCCTTTGATTGAAATAGAACTGTCTCATTAAATTCCATGGCCATGGTGTAAACGACGAGTTTATTTCAGGAATTCAAAGAACGACGGATCAAGCATATAGGTTTATGACACTGCCATGAAACCTGCTTGATGAGATATCGAGACAAAGGGATTAAATTACACAGTAAGTGTTCATATGAGGTGATAAGTCAATGCGGTGTCAACTTCTTTCTCTTGGGTGCCTTGACCAGTTGCTAGACAGTAATCTTGGACTTTAGGAAAGTTCGTCTAATGCCAACGAGAAATAGGCCTAGAGTGTCACACACTAAGTGTATTCAAGTATCTCAAGTAGAATAAAGATTATTCCCATAAGTGGTTTAATGATTATTCAAGGAAGCCTAAATCGTTTTAATGATTGAGGAAGAAGGAAATGAAAAACAAGATATACACGCCGTGTATTAAAGATTACACGCCGTGTAGTTTTTCATGGAAAACAATTACACACTGTGTATTAATAATTACACGCTGTGTAGTTTTCTTTATAGAAAAGAAATGAATAAATGAAAACAAGATATACACACCGTGCACATTGAATGTACACGCCGTGTAGTTTTCAATGAAAAACAAGTACACACCGTGTATTTATTAATACACGCCGTGTAGTTTTTTCAGTCGGGATTTTGAGGATATAATATTGTTTTAAATGATATTTATTATAACCAGCATGGGCGCATGTCAGGGAATTAATTATTCAACATGGGGTTTTTAAATAAGAGTCAATGAAATAAATAAAACGTGTAACACGTTTATTTATTGTCATAAATCTACAACCTCAAACTTGATTATAAATATCCTCACAACCCCAACTCTTTTCGAACACACAAGAGAATTATTGTTCACAACAAATCCAGAGAATTATTTCAAGGCCAAAAGAACCTCTTCCTCCAAGAATTCTCTCATGAACGAGAGAGATCCTCTTCCATCGGATCAAGACGATCTAAGGTGGACAACACAAGCAAAGGTTTCTTCATGCTAGCACCCAAAGACTCCTTTGGTGACGTCCCGAGATACGAGGTACACGTGTGGATCACCGCTAGAGGAATTCTACACTTGGATTCTGCGATGCAATGATGAATCACGCCAGAACATGATCAAGAACATAAATGGAGAAAGAACACCCCAAAGGTATTTCTTTTCAATTGATTAAATTAATTATAATCAAACTGTAACGATCCTACTTTGTGGTTCTGGGACTTTCCTTTTCTTTGTCCATTTCTGTGATTTGATCCATGGAGACTGGCGTTTATCGTCATATTGATCCTGGATTTATCATTGTTAATGACAAAAAGCCAAGTGGGCACATTCACCCACGCAATTCTACTGCGCCCGGAACCATAAAATGGTATCAGAGGGAGGTTACAACGTTGATTATAGTTATTTAATTTTTGTTGATAATTTATGAATTTATATTGGATTCAATTTGAAATAAATCATTCTATAAATCTGAATAAACAAGATATGTTCTTCCTCCTTAGTTTCTCAATTCATATCATAGAAACGACTTTTTAATTTTAATTTTTGATTAAAATAAAAACAAGGAACTCATCCGGAGGAGCTGTTATTTCTGTCTATACAACACGGGAATACACGTCGTGTAAGTAAAAACTACACACCGTGTACTTAGGTTCAATGAACCGGTACTATTTTGCCAAACCACACCGTGCGAATTGATTACACATAAGTATTTTACACCCCGTGTTGACCAGAATTAAACGGCGCGTGGGAATCGGAATACACGGCGTGTATGTTGGAGCAACATGCCGTGTAGTCCGATCCAGCCCAAGTGAAACTGTGTACAAAGGAGAAGTCGCGTACCACGTACACGGGATCACCAGGCCAGTTACCATGTAACAAGTAAGTACACGCTGTGTATGATTTATCTACACGTCGTGTACTCCAAAATTTCCAAAGTACAGAAAAAACGCCAAATCCCTGGCATGTACTTTGGATAAAGGGTGAAAAGAAATACACGTCGTGTAAATATAAACTACACGCCGTGTACTTTCCAGAAATTTCACTAGGTTTCCTCCAAATGTACAAAGACCTGTACAAGGAATATGGATGAGAAGAATCTCAAGGAAATTCAGAAAGGAATTTAAGATAAATAATTGATTAATTATAAGATCATAATTAATTGAATTCGAGAGAGACTTATCTTAAATAATGATTAAAATAATTTGAATTCTAAATATGCTTAAATGTCGTTGCATGGTATGGATGATCATGAGCTAGACCAAAGACCCTTTGTATGTGTGTTTGGTTTCATTTAAATTTGTTTAATTTAAATTTGTTGGACTGCGAGCCTTCTTCCAATAAAATGTAGGGTCTACGTGCCCATGGTTTCTTTAATGTAAACCCAATGTAATAGAGGATCTCCCAAGCTGGAGGAGATGGTTCAAAACCTGATGCTGAGGCAAAACCAACCCAAGAAGATACAAAGGTGGACAGGTGGGAGCTGCAAAACACGAACCATCGGTTCAAGGTGTTTTTCCCTAGGCCAGGGTTAGCTTATCAAACCTCTAGATAAGCTAACCAATATAAGCTCATGATCATACCATCTTATTTTATTTCTGTCTAATTGCATAGTTTATTTATTATGCATGTGTTGCCGTGATCACATAATTAATGAAATAAACAAAGCATGAAAGATGGAATAAAATAAAAACTGGACTATGCGTAAACATTATCAGAACATGGTTAATCACTTAAGAAAGCATCGCTTAATATTAACAAGCATGTGATAATGCAAAACTATGCATAAAGATTAAAATCCCTCAATACCATATTAAGTCAGACCAAGCCTTCCGTTACTTGATTAAGGGAAATACTCAATAAAACTATGTGTTTGAAAGGTTTCGGGTTGATTTAACCATGTTACATCAAGAGGAGTATCCCTTGCTAGACTTGGTGTAATATTGGAGACAAGAATTGAGGAAATCCAAGTCAGGATTTCAGGATTGGGGAGTCCACTCAACAGATCAAGGAACTGTAAGCTCATAGTTGGCAAAGACCTACCTACCTAAATACCTTCAAATAGCTTGACCAACCCTTGTTGGGGTTATGCGAAGGGGAATATTAATCCTTGCCACTAGAATGTCAAAGAAACTGGAAATTCTGAGTTCAATGGTGAGGGCCACTGGGACTTGATAAAATAGTGGGAGACTTAATAATTTTTTTTTATTTCTCATAAAATGTAATCAAGAAATTACTGATAAATCTTCTCTTTTAATTTGTAGAATCGAAATGAAAAACTCTTTAACCACATTTTCTTTGTGATCAATTCTGGATAAAGACAATATCCTCACTGGTAGTAACTTTCAGGAATGGTTTATGTAACGAATAGGACCCGGCCAGCCACCCGAACAGTGTCAAACGGGTCAGGTGTTACTACCTTAGGTGCACCTCCTCTGAACGCCAAAGCCTGCCGACTAGCAGCGAGGGTCTGAATAGGTATAGTGGGGAGGCTATACCCTCTCGGAGGAATTAAAGGTGCTGGTCCAAGTAATAAACTAAAATATGAAGCGAAAATAAATGACTCAGCAAACTCGAACCAAACCCACAGAGTGGAATCACATTCAATAAGAAATAACAGTGGAAGCAATATAGAAACAACAGCAGCAGAGAGTAACAAAACATCATTCCATGAATCAACTGCAATAACTGCTAAAACAGCCAAGCATGCATCCAAGCAAGTCATACAAATCAATACATATATAATGTCACCAATGGCTAACCAGTAGTAGCTATAATATAAAGTAAACATGCTGATGCAAGAAAAGAATACTAAACAATTAACTCCAGTACGACACGACCTCAAGGTCCATGCCAGTTTCCAAGTCAACAGCACTAAAGTCCAGCTCCTGAGGCTGACCCTCTACCTGCACGCAATTTCATAAAGTCTACACGCGTCCCGAAGGGCCCATGTAGGGTGTGAGACAAGTCTCAGTAGGATACCACCCAGAGGTGCGTACCTAATATAAGTGTTTAGGAAGACATGCTTATATAAGAAAAACAGTAAACAGTGCAATGCCCAAAAGTAAACAAGGACTTCACTAGTGCTCAGAAGCCACCAGGAAGTGTCACCTGCTTCGGCCAACGCCGGAAAGTCTGATCTTCATCCCAGCACCTCGTGCCACTTGACACCATGTGTCTCAAGTACCGACGTCCCGAAGGCACACCCAACCGTCGTAACCCAGCTCGAAAGCTCAACCTTCCCATAGCACAACATCCAGAGGAACATCGATACCTGTCCTCAAAAGATAACCGGAGGGACAGCAATGTCTACCCTCAAATCACGGAGAGCCTCTGCCCCCAACCTGACCACCTCAAAGCTGTCTCCCGAAGGCTCCTCACCTTCCACGTGGCTTCCTATGGCAAGCACCCCCAAACCAAACATACCTAACCGCATCTACCGGGGGCCTCTACCCAGCGAGTGGTCATACCACCTCATCTCGAAGTCTATCTGTGTGCACACTACTCAAAAGTACCCGGTGAGCGGTAATCACCTCAGTATGTCCCAAGCCACAACACCTATGACACCTCGTGTCCCTGTGAACCTATCGCTCAAGTCAGATGGCCTCGCCAACCAAGTAACCCCGGCCAAAGCCCAACCTGACAGTCCAACTGCCTCAACCGAAATCCATGACGCCCAATCCTGTGGTAGCAACCACCCAAAGTATCCCGAGCCAAATCCCCAACCTGTGATCCCCATCACTCAATAATATATCTGGGCCATGCCGAACACAACAAGTAGTTCAACACTGGAAATATCACACATTGCATATTCATACTTGGAAGCATCACTTTAAACAGGCAATTACTAAACAGTCAAATTACACTAACCTGTGATATCCCATACCAGCACCTAACTCATTCACGATTTAACAATTAAACTAAATATTTTAACTCGAGACATTCAATAAGAAGTATAACACATCAGTTTAAACAATGGTCCAATTCACACGCATTTCAGCACCCCCGACCGAATTTCCCCAAACGAGCAACGACCTCTAACCCGGTCTTGCTCGATCGCAACAGGGTTAGGGAATACCCAGAGGCATTTCAAAATGCAGATAATTAAATGAAAACAAATAAACAGGGTCCCTCTCAACACCCGACGTCACGCCCGAAGGTCACAACCCCAAATTGTCTACGAAAACATGAAATGAGGTATGCACCACCCACCTCGTACTCGTATGATGACACTCCTTTGATTTCAACCTCTGAATCGGACTGAGTCGCGGTAGATCTGCATTTCCATCAAATCCATCAATTCCATTCGGATGGAATCTGTGGAGAAACAGGTGAGGAATCAAGGATGAAGAAGAGTGCATGAGGTTAGACTTTTCGATGCGGTCCTGCTGCCACTGACGGATCGAATAACGGAGGTCGTACGGAGATTCTGGAAGGGTTTGAGTTTTTCAGGAGTTCTCGGACGAACTGTTCGTCCAAAGGGAAAGAAGAAGGGAAATCTGGGAATGAGGTGCGACGACGCCTCGATCGATCAAATAAAAAAAGTACACGACGTGTATTTACAAAGTACACGCCGTGTATATGTGTTTCTGTACTCCGACTTAAGTGGAGTCCAGCACATGGCCTGGACCGTGTACACGGTCAACACACAGCCAGGGTCTTGGCCGCTACATGGGGAAAGGGTACACGACGTGTCAAGGAAGGCTAGACGCCGTGTAGATGGAAATTTACACCTGGGCACCACACGACATGTTCCTGGCCTCGCACGGGTAAGGGATACACGACGTGTCTATAAATACAGGCCGTGTAGTAGGAAAGTTCTACACGGTCTTCACACGACATGTACTCGGCGAGCACACAGCCGGTCACTCGGGTAACTCATACACGACGTGTAGTCTGGAAATTTCCAGAAACTGCCCAGATTTTCCAGAATTCTCAAAAACCAGTCAAAAGTTTAAACAGGGCCGGGTTTTGACCCGTTTCTAAAAACTCGGGTTCTTACAAACTCCCCACCTTAATGTAGCTCGTCCCTGAGCTACCAAACGAAACCAGGAGATGGCACCGAACACGCCCATCCCGGTTAAACAAACCAGACTACCCCGGTCTCAAGGTTCTAGCTAAATTCCTAAAAAAGGGCTCCCCACCTTAGGAATTGCCTACTCGGTCTCAACCCGAACAAAGCTTAAGGCAAAAAAATAAACAAAAAAGGCCCAATGACCTATTTACCGGACCCATGATCCTCCTGTGATGCATCGTCACCCCTGTACCTCCTCGGTGCTCACGTGTCACTTCTGACACCCAACGTAACTCTCACCGCATCGGCGTCCGCCTCCCTGAGGTCCAGCATCTAATAGATGCTCAATTCAAACCTGGTGCCATGAACCTCAAGTAACCCGCATCCACGATGCCCCGATGCCCACAACACCTCAAGTAACCTGCATCCTTGATGCTCCTGATGCCACGCATCCCAAATATATAAATAAAATATAAAATTCATCCTATATGATGCCAATACCACTAACTAGCATCTAGTCAGTCCACAAGTATCATGTACAGCCTGTGCACTCAACCAAACATGCCTCAAGAGGCCATTCCAAAAGAAAGTAAAGAAACTCACGGCCACACCCGCGGTGTACCTGCCACCGTCGTCGGATCTCCAGCCTGCTCAAACCCTGGTAGCACCACGGCTTGCACCTGACCTGACACACGACTCCCTGAAGCTTTCCCTCCCTGCGGTGCTGCCCCAGTCTCCGGCCACAGACCCATCAGTTGTGTCCTACTGTCCTTGTCACGTCCTCCACGTGCAACTGAACCTCAGTTACCCTCTCCTGGTACCGAACCTGAACCAACTCTTGATGCCACAGTCTGTCCTGGTCCATGTATGTTGGTTGTCTGAGAAGGTTGCCTGCAAAACCTCTCTAGATGCCCGACCTGTCCACACGCCCGACACTCCTTCGAGGGCCTATCGCACTGAGCCTGAACATGTCCCAACTATCCACACTAAAAGAAAACCACCGCTGAACTGCCACGAGGTGGTCTAGCTGAGTCCTTGGCCTGCCCGCCCTGCTGGAACTCATCTCTCCCCCGCTTCCTGCTTTCTGAACCGTCACCTGAAGCTGTCCCCCTACCAAAATGAAATTTTTCTCTCTCATTTCCCTCAGCTATGAGTGCCTGGTTCACCGCCTCAGAGAAGGAACCCTTCCTGAAGATGTTTACCTGAACCCGAATGGTGTGTCGTAAGCCGTCCTCGAAGCGCCTCACCCTAGCTGCATCATCGCTCACCATACCAGGTGAAAAACGGGACAACTCTGTGAATGTAGCTGCGTAATCCATGACAGAAATGTCTCCCTGCTGAAGACTCAAGAACTCCCGAGCTCTCTCTGCCCTCAGTGTCTCTGGATAAAAGTGCTCAAATAACTTGTCCTCGAAGTCCTTCCATGCCAGTCCCTCGTGCCTACGAGCCTGTACCTGCACATCCCACCAACGTTTCGCCAGTCCTCTCAGCATGTACGTCGCCAGTTTGACCCTCCGCCCTGGAGGCGTCTCGAGCTGCTCAAAGATCATGTGCATACTCTCTATCCAGTTCTCTACCGCCTGTGGACCACCCTCACCCTGAAAAAGTGGCGGGTGCTACGACTGTAACTCCCATGTCAGATACGCCATAGAAGGCTCTGTACCCTGCGCGCCTCTGTCAATCCCCTACAAGATGCGTACTAGGCTAGCTCGGAGCTGCTCATCAAGCCACGGTCCGAACGCTGCCAAACCCGGCTGCTGCCCTGCCTGCACTAGATCCTGAACCTGATCTTGTCCCTGATCCTGTCCCTGAGCCTGTACCTGCGGCTCATGCTCTGCCTGCACCAGATTTTGAACCTGATCCTGCGGTACCATATCCTCTCCTGCCTGTCGCTCCATCGTGTCGTGAAGAAGTAACCCGCTGAATACTATAAATGGTCATAAAGCCCACATAAATCTATATAACAATATATTCTACACAGATAAGGAAAGCAGTAAAAGGCAGTGCATAACAACTACCCTTACTCCCCCTCACCGAAACCCATGCCCCACGGTATCCCGACCTCATGGCCTCCTTACCTGCCCTCAACAGATCCAAGTATCATTAGTACCTCAGGCCATGCCCGTCCTGACAACCAACGTTGCCTCAATCCCGATGACTGAGTCTCCCAATCCTGACAGTTACACTGCCTCAACCATAGTACCGGTCTGCTCTCATAAGAGCCATACCCAAATATCCTGCAACATGCAATTCTACAAAAATATAAAGCATGGCATATACATTGCCATAAATAAGAAATTCTATCAGGAGTTTTACCTATCCACATTTCAGAGCATACATAGCATGGAAATTGATTTTATTCACATGGTTTTGTCACTTCACAAAGCATACATGCAGTTATGAAATTAAAATACCCTAAAATGTGCATATCAAAAACCAAGCAAGAAACCCTTTCCATACCGGCCAAGGTTTAGATATCATAATCAATAACATCGCACAACAAGTGAGCCACCGAGGTGGAAATCATATCAACTGTAATCTGAGAAAAAAGAAAACAGCAATTCCCACCCCCGACAACTCAATCCATCCCTCATACATGGGGCTGCAAGCACCCAAGCACAAGTTCAAAAATCCAGTTCCAACAACAACCTACCTCCAGTCTAACATATCCCAAATAGTAAAACCAGAATAAAATGAAAAGAGAAGTCTCAAACTCATTAGTATCCAGCAAAGCAACGCTATTAAATCCTTGTCATGAAGAGCTTCTCTGATACCACTTTATAACGACCCGGACCTGGCCAGCCACCCGAACAGTGCCGAACGGGTCAGGTGTTACAACCTTAGGTGCACCTCCCCTGAACGCCAAAGGCTTCTGACTAGCAGCGAGGGTCTGAATAGGTACAGTGGGGAGGCTATACCATCTTAGAGGAATTAAAGGTGCTGGTCCAAGTAATAAACTAAAATATGCAGCGAAAATAAATGACTCATCAGACTCGAACCAGACCCGCAGAGCAGAAGCACATTCAATAACAAATACCAGTGGAAGCAATATAGAAACAACAGTAGCAGAGAGTAACAAAACATCATTCCAGGAATTAACTGCAATAACTGCTAAAACAACCAAGCATGCATCCAAGCAAGTCATACAAATCAATACATATATAATGGTGCCAATGGATAACCAGTAGTAGCTATAATATAAAGTAAACATGCTGATGCAAGAAAAGAATACTAAACAATTAACTCCAGTACGACACGACCTCAAGGTCCATGCCAGTCTCCAAGTCAACAGCACTAAAGTCCAGCTCCTGAGGCTGACCCTCTACCTGCACGCAATTTCATAAAGTCTACACGCGTCCCGAAGGGCCCGTGTAGGGTGTGAGACAAGTCTTAGTAGGATACCACCCAGAGGTGCGTACCTAATATAAGTGTTTAGGCAGACATGATTATATAAGAAAAACAGTAAACAGTGCAATGCCCAAAAGTAAAAAAGGACTTCACTGGTGCTCAGCAGCCACCAGGAAGTGTCACCTGCTTCGACCAATGCCGGGAAGTCTAATCTGCAGCCCGACACCTCGTGCCACCTGACACCATGTGTCTCAAGTACTGACACCCCGAAGGCATGCCCAACCATCGTAACCCAGCTCGAAAGCTCAACCTACCCACAACACAACATCCGGAGGAACAGTGATACCTGTCCTCAAAAGATAACCGTAGGGAAAGCGATGTCTGCCCTCAAATCACAGAGAGCCTCTGCCCCCAACCCGACCACCTCAAAGTTGTCTCCCGAAGGCTCCTCACCTTCCACGTGGCTTCCTATGGCAATCAACCCCAAACCAAATATACCTAACCGCATCTACCGGGGGCCTCTACCCAGCGAGTGGTTGTACCACCTCATCTTGGAGTCTATCTGTGTGCAAAATACTCAAAAGTACCCAGTGAGCGGTAATCACCTTATTATGTCCCAAGACACAACACCTCTAACACCTCGTGTCCCTACGAACCTGTCACTCAATTCAGATGGCCTCACCATCCAAGTAACCCAGGCCAAAGCCCAACCTGACAGTCCAACTGCCTCAACCGACGTCCATGACGCCCAATCCCGTGGTAGCAACCACCCAAAGCCCCAACCTGTGATCCCCATCACTCAACAATATATCTGGGCCACTCCCAACACAACAAGCAATTCAACACAGGCAATATCACACATTGCATATTCATACATGGAAGCATCACTTTAAACATGCAATTACTAAACAGTCAAATTGAACTAACCTGAGCTATCCCATACCAGCACCTAACTCATTCACGGTTTAACAATTAAACTAAACAGTTTAACTCAAGATATTCAATAAGTATTATAACACAGCTATTTAAACAATGGTCCAATTCACACGCATTTCGGCACCCCCGGCCGAATTTCCCCAAACGATCAATGACCTCTAACCCGGTCTCGCTCGATTGCAACAGGGTTAGGGAATACACAGATCCATTCCACAAGGCAGATAATTAAATAAAAACAAATAAACAGGGTCCCGCTCAACACCCGACGTCGCGCCCGAAGGTCGCAACCCCAAATTGTCTACGAAAACACGTAAGAAGGTATGCACCTCCCACCTCGTACTCGTACGATAACACTCCTTTGATTTCAGCCTCTGAATTGGACTAAGTCGCGGTAGATCTGTGTTTCTGTCAAATATGGAAATTCCGTTCAGATGTAATCATTCGAGAAACAGGTGAGGAATCAAGGATGAAGAAGGGTGCGCGGGGTTAGCCTTTCTGATGCAGTCCTTCTGCCACTGACGGATCGAAGATCGGAGGTCGTATGGAGATTCTGGAAGGGTTTGAGTTTTTCGGGAGTTCTCGGACGAACTGTTCATCCAAAGGGAAAGAAGAAGGGAAATCTGGGAATGAGGCACGACGACGCCTCGATTGATCAAATAAAAAAAAGTACATGACGTGTATTTAGAAAGTACACTCCATGTATATGTGTTTCGGTACTCCGAATTAAGCGGAGTCCAGCACACGGCCTGGACCATGTACACAGTCAACACACGGTCAGGGTCTTGGCCGCTACACGGGGGAAGGGTAAACGGCGTGTGAAGGAAGGCTACACGTCGTGTAGATGGAAATTTACACCTGGGCACCACACGACATGTACCTGGCCTCACACAGGTAAGGGATACACGACATATCTATAAATACACTCCGTGTAGTAGGAAAGTTCTACACGGTCTTCACACGACATGTACTGAGCGAGCACACGACCGGTCTCTCGGGTAACTCATACACGGCGTGTACTTAAAGTACACGGCGTGTAGTCTGGAAATTTCCAGAAACTACCCAGATTTTCCAGACTTCTCAAAAACTAGTCAAAAGTTTAAACAGGGCCGGGTTTTGACCCGTTTATAAAAACTCGGGTTCTTAAAAACTCCCCACCTTAACGTAGCTCATCCCCGAGCTACCAAACGAAACTAGGAGATGGCACCAAACACGCCCATCCTGGTTAAACAATCCAGACTACCCCGGTCTGAAGGTTCTGGCTAAATTCCTAAAAAAAGGGCTCCCCACCTTAGGAATCGCCTACTCGGTCTCAACCCGAACAAAGCTCAAGGAAAAAAAATAAACAAACAAGGCCCAACGACCTATTTCCCGGACCCATGATCCTCCCATGATGCATCGTCACCCCAGTACCTCCTCGGTGCTCACGTGTCGCCTCTGACACCCAACGTAACTCTCACCACATCGGCGTCCGCCTCCCTGAGGTTCTGCATATAATAGATGCTCAATTCAAACCTGGTGCCATGCACCTCAAGTAACCCACATCCACAATGCCCACAACACCTCAAGTAACCTGCATCCTTGATGCTCCTGATGCCATGCATCCCAAATATATAAATAAAATATAAAATGCATCCGATATTATGTCAATACCACTAACTAGCATCTAGTCAGTCTACAAGTATCATGTGCAGCCTGTGCACTCAACCAAACATGCCTCAAGAGGCCATGCCAAAAGAAAGTAAAGAAACTCATGGCCACACCCGCGGTGTACCTGCCACCGTTGTCGGCTCTTGAGCCTACTCAAACCCTGGTAGCTCCACGACTTGCACTTGACCTGACACATAGCTCCCTGAAGCCTGTCCTCCCGGCGGTGCTGCCCCAGTCTGCGGCCATGGACCCATCAGCTGTGTCCTACTGTCCCTGTCACGTCCTCCGCGTGCAGCTGAACCTCGGCTAACCTCTCCTGGTACCGAACCTGAACCAACTCCTGATGCCACAGTTTGTCCTGGTCCCTGTCTGCTTGTTGTCTGAGAAGGTTGCCTGAAAAACCTCTCTAGATGCCCGACTAGTCCACACGCCCGACACTCCTTCGGGGGCCTATCGCACTGAGCCCAAACATGTCCTGGTTGTCTACACTGAAAGCAAACCCCCGCTGAACTGCCACGAGGTGGTCTAGCTGAGTCCTTGGCCTTCCCGCCCTACTGGAACTCATCTCTCCCCCACTTCCTGCTGTCCGAACCGTCACCTGAAGCTGTCCCCCTGCCAAAACGAGATTTTTCTCTCTTGCTACCCTCGGCTATGAGCGCCTGGTTCACCGCCTCGGAGAAAGAACCCAGCCTGAAGATGTTTACCTGAACCTGAATGGCGTTTCGTAAGCCGTCCTTGAAGCGCCTCACCCTAGCTGCATCATCGCTCACCATACCAGGTGAAAAACGGGACAACTTTGTGAATGTATCTGCGTAATCCATGACGGACATGTCTCCCTGCAGAAGACTCAAGAACTCCTGAGCTCTCTCTTCCCTCAGTGTCTTCGGATAAAAGTGCTCGAAGAACCTGTCCTCGAAGTCCTTCCACGCCAGTCCCTCGGGCCTACGAGCCTGTACCTGCACATCCCACCAACGTTTCACCGGTCCTCTCAGCATGTACATTTCTAGTTTGACCCTCCGACCTGGAGGCGTCTCAATCTGCTTGAAGATCATGTGCATACTCTCTATCCAGTTCTCTGCTGCCTGTGGACCACCCTCACCCTGAAAAAGCAGCGGGTGTTGCGACTGGAACTCCTGTGTCAGATACGCCATAGAAGGCTCTGTACCCTGCGCACCTCTGTTAATCACCTGAAACACGCATACTAGGACAGCTCGGAGCTGCTCGTCAAGACACGGTCCGAACGCTGCCAAACCTAGCTGCTGCCCTGCCTGCACTGGATCCTGAACCTGATCCTGTCCCCGAGCCTCTACCTGCGGCTCATGCTCCACCTACACCAGATTATGAGCATGATCCTGCGGTACCATATCCTCTCCTGATTGTCGCTCCATCGTGTCGTGAAGAAGTAACCCGATGAATACCATAAATGGTCAGATAGCCCACATAAATCTATATAACAATATATTCTATGCAGATAAGGAAAGCAGTAAAAGGCAGTGCATAACAACTACCCTTACTCTCCCTCACCGCAACCCATGCCCCACGGCATCCCGACCTCATGGCCTCCTTACCTGCCCTCAACAGAGCCAAGTATCATTAGTACCTCGGGCCATGCCTGTCCTAACAACCAACATTGCCTCAATCCTGATGACCAAGTCTCCCAATACTCACAGTTACACTGCCTCAACCATAGTACTTGTCTGCTCTCATAAGAGCCAGACCCAAATATCCTACAACATACAATTCTACAAAAATACAAAGCATGGCATATACATTGCCATAAACAAGAAATTCTATCAGGAGTTTTACCTATCCACATTTCAGAGCATACATTTCATGGAAATTGATTTTATTCACATGGTATTATCACTTCACAAAGCATACGTACAGTTATGAAATTGAAATACCCTAAAATGTGCCTATCAAAAGCCAAGAAATCAACCCTTTCCATACCGGCTAAGGTTTACATATCATAATCAATAACATCTCACAACAAGTGATCCACCGAGGTGGAAATCATATCAACTGTAATCTGAGAAAAAAGCAAACAGCAATTCCCACCCCCGGCAACTCAATCCATCCCTCGTACATGGGGCTGCAGGCACCCAAGAACAAGTTCAAAAATCCAGTTACAACAACAACCTACCTCCTGTATACCATATACCAAATAGTAAAACCAGAAGAAAATGAAAAGAGAAGTCTCAAACTCATTAGTAGCCAGCAAAGCAACGCTACTAAAGCCTTGTCATGAAGACCTCCTCTGATACCACTTTGTAACGACCCGGACCCGGCCAGCCACCCGAACAGTGCCGAATGGGTCAGGTGTTACTACCTTAGGCGCACCTCCCCTGAACGCCAAAGGCTTCCGACTAGTAGCGAGGGTCTGAATAGGTATAGTGGGGAGGCTATACCCTCTCGGAGGAATTAAAGGTGCTGGTCCAAGTAATAAACTAAAATATGCAGCGAAAATAAATGACTCAGCAGACCCGAGCCAGACCCGCAGAGTGGAAGCACATTCAATAACAAATAATAGTAGAAGCAATATAGAAACAACAACAGCGGAGAGTAACCAAACATCATGCCAGGAATCAACTGCAATAACTGCTAAAACAACCAAGCATGCATCCAAGAAAGTCATACAAATCAATACATATATAATGGCGCCAATGGATAACCAGTAGTAGGTATAATATAAAGTAAACATGCTGATGCAAGAAAAGAATACTGAACAAGTAACCCCAGTACGGCACGACCTCAAGGTCCATGCCAGTCTCCAAGTCAACAGCACTAAAGTCCAGCTCCTAAGGCTGACCCTCTACCTGCACGCAATTTCATAAAGTCTACACGCGTCTCGAAGGGCCCGTGTAGGGTGTGAGACAAGTCTCAGTAGGATACCACCCAGAGGTACGTACCTAATATAAGTGTTTAGGCAGACATTCTTATATAAGAAAAATAGTAAACAGTGCAATGCCCAAAAGTAAACAAGGACTTCACTGGTGCTCAGCAGCCACCAGGAAGTGTCACCTACTTCGGACAACGCCGGAAAGTCTGATCTGCAGCCCGGCACCTCGTGCCACCTGACACCATGTGTCTCAAGTACCGACGTCCTGAAGGCATGCCCAACCGTCGTAACCCAGCTCAAAATCTCAACCTGCCCATAGCACAACATCCGGAGGAACATCGATACCTGTCCTCAAAAGATAACCGGAGGGACAATGATGTCTGCCCTCAAATCACGACGAGCCTCTGCCCCCAACCTGACCACCTCAAAGTTGTCTCCTGAAGCCTCCTCACCTTCCACGTGGCTTCCTATGGAAAGCACCCCCAAACCAAATATACCTAACCGCATCTACCGGGGGCCTCTACCCAGTGAGTGGTCGTACCACCTCATCTCAGAGTCTATCTATGTGCACACTACTCAAAAGTACCCGGTGAGTGGTAATCACCTCAGTATGTCCCAAGACACAACACCTATGACACCTCATGTCCCTGCAGACCTGTCTCTCAAGTCACATGGCCTCGCCATCCAAGTAACCCGGGCCAAAGCCCAACCTGACAGTCCAACTGCCTTAACCGATGTCCATGACGCCCAATCCCGTGGTAGCAACCACCCAAAGTATCCCGAGCCAAAGCCCCAACCTGTGATCCCCATCACTCAATAGTATATCTGTGCCACTCCCAACACAACAAGCAGTTCAACACAGGCAATATCACACATTGCATATTCATACTTGGAAGCATCACTTTAAACAGGCTATTACTAAACAGTCAAATTGCACTAACCTATGCTATCCCATACCATCACATAACTCATTCATGATTTAACAATTAAACTAAACAGTTTAACTCGAGACATTCAATAAGCAGTATAACACAACAGTTTAAACAATGGTCCAATTCACACGCATTTCGGCACCCCCGGCCGAATTGCCCCAAACGAGCAACGACCTCTAACCCAGTCTCGCTCGATCGCAACAGGGTTAGGGAATACCCAGAGGCATTCCACAATGCAGATAATTAAATAAAAACAAATAAAAAGGGTCCCTCTCAACACCGGACGTCGCACCCGAAGGTCACAACCCCAAATTGTCTACAAAAACATGAAAGAAGGTATGCACCACCCACCTCGTACTCGTACGATGACACTCCTTTGATTTCAGCCTCTGAATCGGACTGAGTCACGGTAAATCTGCGTTTCCGTCAAATCCGGCAATTCCGTTTAGATGGAATCTGTGGAGAAATAGGTGAGGAATCAATGACAAAGAAGGGTGCGTGAGGTTAGCCTTTCTGATGCGGTCCCGCTGCCACTGACGGATCGAAGAACATAGTTCGTATGGAGATTCTGGAAGGGTTTGAGATTTTCGGGAGTTCTCAGACGAACTAGTCATCCAAAGGAAAAGAAGAAGGGAAATCTGGGAATGAGGCGTGACGACACCTTGATCAGTCAAATAAAAAAAAGTACACGGTGTGTATTTACAAAGTACACGCGGTGTATATGTGTTTCCGTACTCTGACTTAAGCAGAGTCTAGCACATGGCCTGGACCGTGTACACGGTCAACACACGGCCAGGATCTTGGCCGCTACATGGGGCAAGGTACACGACGTGTCAAGGAAATCTACACGCCATGTAGATGGAAATTTACACCTGGGAACCACACGACATGTACCTGGACTCACACGGGTAAGGGATACACGGTGTGTCTATAAATACACGCCGTGTAGTAGGAAAGTTCTACACGGTATTCACATGGCATGTACTCGGCGAGCACACGGCCGGTCTCTCGGGTAACTCATACACGACATGTACTTAAAGTACACGATGTGTAGTTTGGAAATTTTTAGAAACTGCCCAGATTTTCCAGACTTCTCAAAAACCAGTCAAAAGTTTAAACAGGTCCGGGTTTTGACCCATTTCTAAAAACTCGGGTTCTTACAGTTTAGGCACCTTCAGGTTATCCTACGCCATGAATGAAAGTTTTACATGCTGGAGTCCTCACTTCCTGATCCGCCTGCCCAAGGGGCGAGTGATGAAGATTTCCTGGTCTATGATCAACATTTGAGTGATGCACTTGACGTTCAATGTTTGATGTTGTCATCAATGTCTAGTGATCTTATGAAGTATCATGAAGACATGGATGCCTACATCATGCTCGAGCACCTCTATGGTCTATACTAGGAGAGAGGAAGACAGGAAAGGTTTGAGATATCCAAGGCTCTATTCCAGAGTAAGCTTGGAGAGGGTGCCCTAGCTGGGCCTCATGTAGTCAAGATCATTGGATACATTGAGTGCTTGCAGGTTCTAGGGTTTAAACTCTCTGAAGAACTGGGTACCGATCTCATTCTCGCATCACTCCTCCAGATATTCTCAAAATTTATTGTGAACTTCAACATGAACAACATTGAGAAGTCTCTGTCAGATCTTCTTATCCTTAATCTCCAAGTGGACAATGACATGAAGCGTGAAAAGCCTTCTGTCCTCATGGTGAATAAAAAGAAAGGTAAGGCTAAGAGATTTAAGCCCAAAGCTTCTTCAAGGCCTTCCAAGAAAAGGAAGATCAAAGGAAAGGAAAGAGACCAGGATGTTGTTTGTTTCGCATGTGGCAAGAAGGGCCACTGGAAGAAAAACTGCACCCAGCCAAGGAAGCAAGGGGAAGCTTCAGGTGCGTTTGTTATCAAATGCAATCTATCTGTTTCTACTAATTGGGTATTAGATACTGCTTGTTGTGCTCACATCTGTATCCAAATACAGGAACCAAGTAGATTCAAGAAGATTGATCGAGAGGAGGTAGATTTACGAGCAGCCAACGAAGCCAGACTTGCTGATGTAGCTGTCAGGGACTACCACCTCACATCGGGTCCAGCCCACTAGGGAGCGACCCGGCATGGCTGGCGCGGCACGGCCTGTCCCGGCGTGGGCGACCCGGCTCGGTGCGGCCGGTCCAGCCGGCGCGGCAGGTCCCAACCGGCACGGGCACCGCGCGTGCCGCGTGAGCGCGGAAGGGGGGAACCGCCGCCCCTTCAGACCAAGCGGTGGACCCGCGGGGGTCCGCCCTGCCTCTTTGACCGGGGGTCAAACCCCTGGTTTTTCCAGAATTTGGCCGGCCGTAACGGCTGGCCAGCTCACCACGGGACCGGTTGGTCCCGCCCTCCAGCGCACCGGTGGCCGGCGGTCCGGCCGCCCTCCCTTGCTCCGCCGCGGCCAAAGGCCGCAGCCTTGGTCCGACCGGCGCGGCGCGACGGGGCCGCGCCCCTCCACCGCGGCCTCGCTCCGGTCGTGGTGTCTTCGTGGTTCTCCGGCACGGTGCGACGGCGCCGCGCTCCTTCGCTGCGGCCTGACTCCGGTCGCGGGTTCATTTGTCCTCAACGGCATGGCACGATGGCGCCGCACATCTTTGCTTGTTCTTCATTATTTCTCCATGGTGCAATGGCACCACGCTACCTTTGCTCGTGCCGCAACAAGTTCAATCATCAAAGGGGGAGGAGGGTCGGCCATGTTCGTGCGGTCCGACCTCCTCCCGTTATTACGATAACAGGCGGCCTAATATAAAAGACGAAGGACAACAAAGGAACTTTCACGAACAAAATTCCAACCCCTACCTCGTGATGTGATCCCTCGATGGATCTGCGGAGAGGTATCATCGTTCGTTGACGTCGGAAGGTGACGTCGTTGTTTGCAGTTTTCCCACGACGGTGTCTCCTCCTTTGATGGAGATCTGGGAAGCGTTCTTCGTTGAAGGTCTTGGAAGGACTGACGTCGCCAAAGTGTACCCAAAGATGTGATGCCTCCCCTCTTGTCGCAGAGAAGGAAGAAAGGGGTACGTCACCGCTCTTTATGGAGTCGGCGTTCTTTGTGATGAAGCGTCATTCTTCGTTGAGAAGGCGTCGTTCTTTAACAAAGAGGAATTCTCTTCTTCTCCTTCTTCTCACAAGAACTCTCTCCAAATTCTCCAACACAAAGTGTGTCCCAAAATAAAATAATGGCTCACCAATTATTTTATTATCACATTCCATTTAGAAATTAAAAACTCAAACACTTAATTAATTAATTGAGGAGACTCAAAACATTAATTAAGGTGTGTGTTGGCTAGAGTTAATGAGGGAGAGAGAGAGGAAGTGGAAGGTTACTCAATTAAAGATAACTTTACAAAATTAAAGAGGGAGTTAAGGAGTTTAAGAGGAATGTGAAGGGGTGGGGTTCGTGTGGGCCCCACCTCACATTTAACCTCACTTAGGTAGTTAGTAACTAGTGGATTTATCCCCTAACTTCCACACATAGGTTAAAACCAACTAGGCTAGAAATAAAATTGGAATACAATTTTATTTTATTCTTCACTTAAACCTCAAATTTTAAACAACTCCCCCCGAGCAAACACACCTTCGGAAAAGGTCTTCTTAAGAAATTGTCAGCGTTGCGGTTCCATTGGGGCCCTCATATTTCGATTCTGAGCACCGGTTCAAAAGTTAGAAAAACCCGCTCATTCGTTCACTGAACGTACCTGAGCTAAACTTTGGAAATTGATTCCGAGCACACCGGGACTCAGAATCAGGTGCCGTCAGAAACTGCGTTCTTGTAAAATCCCAAAGAAATTAGAAACAAAATTTCCTTGAAATTTCCAGATCTTTACATTACTCCCACCTCAGGGATTTACGTCCCCATAAAGCTTTAACACAAACTAGGAAGAAAAAAGTGGTACTGAGCACACAACTGAGCCTCCCGCTCCCATGTGCTCTCCTGGAGGTTCTCGTGCTGCCAGTGGAAGCACACCCGAGGAATCGACCATCTACGTAGGATCCTCTCCTATCGATCCTCGATCCCCACTGAAACCTCCGTGAAATTTGTCCAGTCTTCGATGTCCAACTCCCCATGGTCGATGATATGCGTCTGGTCAAGCACGTATCTCCCCAGTTGAGATACGTGGAAGTCGTCGTGCATCTGGTGCAACCGAGGTGGATGGGTAAAATGGAAAGTCACCTCGCCTACCCTGATGAGGACCTGAAAAGGTCCACTGAACCTCAGAGATTGCTTTCCGCCTCAGCCACATCTCCATAGACCTCGTCGAGGTGAGACCCGTAAGAAAACGTGGTCACTATCCTCAAATTCCAGTGGTACTGTCTCCTAACAACATAAGACTTATGTCAGCTCAGAGCTATCCTCATCCACTCATGGATGACCTGGACCTTCTCTATCATGTCCTGGACCATCTCTGGTCCCACAAGAGCTGCTAAGATTTCTTCTTTTCCAAAAAGAGAAACCCGGTCTCATCCCCTGGATGAACCACGTTCTTTACTTAATACAGTCAATTCAATTCACATGACTCATACTACACCCAACTTTGGCATCACCGGCTAGGTCATGTCAATGAGAAACGTTTGACAAAATTACATCAAGATGGGTATTTAGATTCTTTCGAACTAAAAACACTTAGTGTATGTCATGTGTGTCTACAAGGCAAAATGACCAAAGCCCCATTTAGTGGGAAAGGTGAAAGGGCTAAAGATCTTCTAGAATTAGTTCACAGAGATGTGTGTGGACCATTTCCAGTTAAAGCAAGGGGTGGGTTCTCGTACTTTATAACTTTTACTAATGATTTTAGTAGATATGGATATATTTAGTTAATGAGGTATAAGTCATATTCTTTTGATCGGTTCAAAGAATAAAAGAATGAAGTTGAGAAAGAGCTTGGTAAGAAGATTAAGAAACTCCGCTCAGACAGAAGAGGAGAATATCTTAATCAGGACTTCATTGATTTCTTACGGGAGTTTGGGATTCCATCTCAACTCACTCCTCCTTATACACCTCAGTTTAATGGTGTAAGTGAAAGGAGGAACCTCACCCTGTTGGACATGTTGATATCAATGACGAGTCATGCGAGTCTTCCAATATCCTTTTGGGGATATACATTACAAACAACAACACATATACTAAACCAAGTACCAACTAAATTGATAAATGGTATTCCATACGAGTTATGGAGTGGACGCAAATCCATGTTATCCAATTTACATGTGTGGGGTAGAGAAGCATTTGTTAAGGCCTCTTCAGGTAACAAACTTGCACCCCGAGGCACAAAGTGTATCTTTATAGGATATCCCAAGAAAACAAGGGTATATTCCCTAAACAACCCCTCAGACAAAAAGGTTACAGTGGAAAGACACGCCATATTCCTTGAGAGGGAGCACATCTCAAAAAGAGATAGTGGGAGCAAGATAGACTTCGATGAAGTCGAGGCTCAAGATACACAAGAGTTAGTACAAGAACAGATTCTACAAAGCCCCGTGGAAGAACAATTTGTTCCAGAGACACAAGAACTACGTAGGAGCATGAGGGAGGTGAGAGAACCAGAACGATATGGTTTTCTTGTCACCGAGGATGGTGACTCATTATTGGTTGACAATGATGATCCTCTTACCTACAAGGAAGCAGTTGAAGGCACAGATGTTTCCAAGTGGCAAGGGGTCGCAATATCAGACTCAGTGGGGGTAATCGGTGCCCCACTTCAAAGAAGGGTGTGAGGGGAATGTCTCCAATGACGTCATGTGTGATGAAAAAGGTCCATTCGATGGGTGTGTAGTGGTGCCTCACTCCGAAGAAGGATGTGTGGGGAATGTCTCGACTTATGCCACGTGTGATGAATAAGGTCTAGTTGGTGGCTGTGTAGTGGTATCTGGAGCCGTCTGAGAAGTGGAATGATACGAACGATGCCGATGTGAAGGTCAGTCTTCATTGATGTCTGATGGATTGAGAACGACCTAAGGTGGAATGGGATGATGAGGAGGAGTATGCTCTGACTGTAGAGAGATGATCTCGGCACTATAAATGGCACCAATAATCAAATCAAGAACCGAATTTAACTCGTCAATAGTAAATAAAGCATGTGTCTTAGGTGTGATCATATCACGAACTCGATTGATACCATCACCATGAAAAAAATATTAGTTAGAAAATTAAAAAATTAATAATAAAGAATCGAGAAGTGTGATAAAATAAAATTACCAAGGTATAATATGACTCTCCAAGCTGAGTGATTAATTGTCTCATCACTCGCATATACCAGAGCATATACTCAGTGAGGGGTCCATGATGAAGATGTCCTCCAAAATATCTAGTGACAAAATACTGCTAATGTGAATCCCACATGGATATGTATGGATCATGTACAATATGTCAATCTTGATCCTGTTTTCCTGTAAGTCGAATACCATGAACCTCTACAATCTTCCTCAGTGGGCTCAGAATAGGCTATCGATATCCGAACTATCTCATGACCCTATCGGGTTGGTGTCTCTTAGTAATATGAAAATGGATCAATGGTACCACGATTGTAGAATGATGCAGCCCCATCATACAATAATATGGAAGATGTCCCATAAGCTCATCTATATATGGCATCCAACTATTCTACACAAACAAATAAATTTGATCATTCATTAAAAAAAGAACACACTATTATATCAACAGTGATTCGTGTATACCTCATCAATGGAAAAATGATCAAACAAAAGACGGTAATATGAAATGGAATGTGCACGGCTATATACACATGTCTTCGAGTGGATCCGCCTATGAATATCAAGTAACAAAATTTCATAAATTATATAATTATCATATGAGACTGGAAAAAACTGTGTATTAAACTTTTAAAGTACCTATGAGCAAATGGGCCCATACACAATGCATCGAGTGTTAAATAGGAGACAAACCGAGGTGCAAGTGTAGGGAATCATATCCATGCCCACACCTGTAATAATAAATAACAACCACCTATCTCCTTAACCTCCGTGCGAGATGACCTACACTCCTCTCTATGCAGATATGTTAGACATGTCGTACCCCAACAATACCGCCCAACATGCTTGAAATCTCTAAGAAAATGTAGGTGCATCAGATGAACATATGATCCCGAGTGATCTGGAAATAAAGCACCTCCAATCAATCCACTACTGGAAAATAGGTCTATACCCACAGTTTTGCAAAAAAACGTGGGTATAGGGATTGTATGTGAACATATACCCACGGTTGTGTCAAAAATTGTGGGTATAGTTTTCTTTTAAGACCTATACCCATGGTTTTCTCAAAAACCATGGGTATAGGGTATTTTCCGAAGACCTATACCGACGGTTCTTCAAAACCGTCGGTACTGGTGTTTTTTTTGAAGACCTATACCCACAGTTCTCCAGAACCGTGGGTATAGCTTTCCCACGTTATGGCGGGGAAATAAAATTAGGTTGGAGATGAAAAAAAATTGGCGGGGAGACATTTTTTCATGGTTTAGATTAATATATTTACATAAATATAATTACATATGTACAAAAGTATCGTAGCTCGGTTGGAAATCCTTTCTCCGTGGTTGCAATAGGTCGCGTGTTCAATTATCATTGTCAACATTTTTCGAAACGTGGATTATATTAATATACATACGTTGATGTATGTATGTATATCGAATAAAAATGATAGCTTGACTGGTTCATTGGGGAGGCGCTGCCTTGAGGATTTTTGTGAGACGGGGGTTCGAATCATTATGCCCGTGTTTTTTGATTTATATAACACATGTGTATTATATTAATATATATTCACAGATGTATGTACTTATATCAATTAAAATTTCTAGCACAGGTGGTCCGTTGGTGGGGAGCTACCATGGGGCGCAGCGCTGGGTGCGGGTTCGAAACCTGCTGCCCCCAGTTTTTTGAATTTAAATTCCCCACGGTTTGAAACCGTGGGGATTGTTGCGTGCCACACTAGAAAAGCGTGGTGAGCCTTTGACTCCCATATACCCACAGTTCTCCAAAACTGTGGGTATAGGCTAAGACCCCTATACCGACGCCATTCCAGCCCACGGTTCCCAAAACCGTGGGTATAGGTAGTTTTCCAATAGTGATTGTAGAATATAATCTCATGCATATCTCTGCAATGTCAACTCATCAGTATCTGGATCAATAGGGCCGAAATGAGTTTCCAACCAAGACATTAGTAACCTGGGACCTCTAAGGGTCCCCGGCGCGTCTGGTAATAGTAATTCCAAATATCTATGTAAAATGTAATACCAAATATATATCTCCGAACCCGTAACAACATGTCACAACCTGTTCCACTGGGGCCCACATCGCGGCTCCCCAAGCCCGCCTCCAATAGGCCAGGGGCTGGTGACTAGCACTGAGTAGGCTTATCACTAACATGGTAGGCATTGCCTAAGTACATGTACACACACAAACATCTCCAATCTCACAAATGTTGAAATGTAAAAAACCACTAAGGAACAAAATGCATGTATACAACTAAACGCAACCAAAAGAGTACAATGAAAAGTAAAAAGCAGAAAGTAAATTGGGCCAGAATATAGGCCCACCAAAAATAAGAGTCTACAAACTACAAATTCTAACTTGTAATCACAAAGAGGTACCAGGACTGTTGTTCGTAGCCATATGAACACCTCGGCCTATAGGAAACTCAGAAATCTCGGTCTGGTCCGAGTCCGCCCTAGACTCCATCAAAAGGCCGCTTATCTGCACAAGACACGACACGTGCCGGCAAAACCCGTGCAGGGGTGAGTATAACAATACTCATTAGAAGACCCTGAAAACCACAAATCAATATGAAAAGTAAAGGTAAAATCATCTCTACACAGTATATGTATACTGAACATATAACAAGAGAAACACATCCAGATATACTCAAAACCCAGACCTATAGTCTAGAGACAAGTCACGCGACCGCATACCCACGCTAGGGGTTCAGTTCAAAGATTCGACAAAGAAATCATCTAGGAGAACTCACTCGACGAGTTTGATAGCTCTGATGACATTCTTCCGAGAAATACTATTCATCAGGAAAATCCATGAGAGATAGATACACTCATTCTGGGAGAACACACTCCTGAGTGGGGAAGGATCATGATACACATATGAGGATCACTTCCAAGTCCTTGGAGGATACCACGACTCATCTAGATTCACCTGCTAAATAGAGGATCGTCATCCTATAGGATTGGTCACGTCAATACCTGAATCTACCTAGGGTCAATAATGGATAGAGGAACTTGCTTCGGGCCTCTCGGAGGGATACCTGACTCTATCTTGGAAAGTCATGTTGAAGGGATCATACTCCTGTGGATGGAAACAATACCTGACCTTCAGGGGAATGAACAAAAAAAGGGGAACTAACCTAAATGAAACTTGTCCAAGGAATGGTGGAAAAGAGGATCAAGCCATGTTCCAGGATATAGACGGTGTGTAGAAGGGTCACACGCCGTGTATCTCGACTCTGGGTACTGCCCGTGTAAAATGGCTCGAGTCAGAAGAATATACCGTGTTGAGGGGGGGTAAGTACATGGTGTGTAGGACGGACCACACACTGTGTCCGAGTAACTGGGGTTCCCTCCGTGTACGTGACTATGTTCCCATACCTAGCTTCAACCCGTGTGGGCCATCTCGTGTAACTGATACACAAGGTAACCCACGTAACCAGCCTAGTCTGGTCGTGTGGTGGAGTACATGGTCATGTACTCCACCCTGTGTCTATGTATCCCCTAGATACACACTGAGTCCCGAGTAGCCACCTCTTCCATGTCGTGTAGGGTCTACACGTCGTGTTTCAAAGCCATGTAGTCTATCCCGTGTCTGTAGACTTCCCAGAATACATGTCGAGCTTCGGAGAAGGGCCCACACATCGTGCGATAAGAGTCACATGCTGTGTGATACCTGTATGTCTTCCGAAACCCTGGCTTCCATAGAGATGGTCCCACACAGCGTGTTCTTCAGGTTACAAAATGTGTTCTTTGGAAATTTACAGAATCGCTAGTTCTTCCTTGGCGCACCTTCGGTGATGCTCGTTCTTCGATCTGGTCATCTAATCACCACAAAACTCAAGTGTTTAGGTCACCCCGACACCCCGAAGTTGATTCTACTAATTTCAGTCCTCTGATCAGCCCCAAAAACACATTCTGATCCACCCGCACGAAGAACACTCGAAGAACGATAACTCCTGAACCATATTGATTCGTCCGCCGCCATCGTTGTCGCACCTCCGTTGGGTCTTCATGATGTTGGATCTACGGTTTGGGATCATTGCGCCAAGGAACGGGTGCGCAACAATTCCTCGTTTTTATCCCCATGGATAATACAAAGAACACGGGGAAGAGGGAGGAAGAAATCCAATAAACAAAAGAGTAATGAACGTGTGTTGTCGTTCGTCACAGTGTTAATCCGCTCCCATTAAAAGGTTTAAACGGGGTAAATTAAAACCATAAAACATGGAATATTAAATTCCCCAGGAATGAACTAGATGAAGCCCTCCCACAAGAACGACAATGCGCTGATCAACCAGTCCGTGGGTTGATCCATGTTTGTCATTGAATTAAATAATGGGGGAAAAAACAACTTAAAATAGAACCCCTACCTCGAGGAGGGATCGATCACTAACGAAGGGATCACACTACTGTCGTCATCGAGATCCTTCAACTATGTTGGCACAACGATTCACACTTTTGATTCGTCATCATTCGTTGTCGATATTTATCTCCAAAGCTCCAAGAATTCTCCAGAGTTTCTCTTAATCTTCTGTCAACGACTAACATTCAATTAACCCATTAAAAGGAGGGAATGTGTTTCAGTGTTCCGTCATGCTGAGTCACTACCGTTACATTGCGACATTAATGAGTCAATGTTGCTATTTTAGAGTGATTATGTTGTGTCATTTATTATCGAAACAACTACCATGTCATTGCGCTACAGCAAACGTTTCTAAATAAAATAAAATAAACTCTTCAATTTATTTTATTTTATTTTATTTTACTTAAAACGTCTGAAAATTAACTTTTTCCCTCAACCCACGCCGGTCGAGGTTAGGACCGTTATTAGGTAAAGTCATCATCCCGGATGCAACACTGCCCTCAGAATTTTAATTCTGGCATCCATTTGCAAACCACCACAACCGCACGCACATGCCGAATCACTTAACTTAAAAAAGTTCAAACCACCATTCTGGGCTCACCAGTCCTCAGAATGACTTGTGGTCTCCGCGCTTGGTCTTGAAATAATTCCATATAATATTTAAAAATAATAATACACGGAAAATCCAAGAAATTACACAACATCTCCATCCATATGAAGATCCAATAATATAGATACATCCTGTAATGTAATCTTCCTCTCCCCCTGAGGCATATGAAATGTATGTGTCTCTGGTCTCCATTGCTCAACCAAAGAATAAATGAGTAAACTGTAAATGGGTATACAACCACACTTTCTCCACCCATAGAACCCATACTGACAGAAATAAGGTATGATAGGCTCTAGTGGGCTCCCGTGGTGAAATTGATGAGCCCTACATACTTTCAGTATATTCAATATTATCCCATAAATACTATGATATATGCTCACTTTGTGTGGTAAGAAGAGATGGATCCTCAGGGCCTGGATATAGTTGTGTGGATGCCATCTATGAAAATAGAAAAATAAATTATAAATATATAAATATATTAAATAATATGCATGTTGAGTGGAACAAAAATTAAGATAATGGAAATCCTTCATCAAATAAACCTTTATACATGGAAAGTAAGACAATTATAATAATCAACCCATAGTAAAAAAAATAAGGTGTAATGATGAACCTTCCATGGTATCATTTTGAGGACATTATCTGTGATTATGTCCCTCTTCCCTACATGTGAAACATTGTTGAATCATCTCTTTCTCTGGAGACCAATCCATTTCATTTCTCATACATGTGGATTTCAGATGACCATTACCACACAATCATGATGAAAACAACAATTGGAATATGTATAGGGGCATTTAATATTGATACATCTCCAATTGGGCTCTACTCTGTGTTGTAGAACTTCTGTAATGTATTGAGTCAATACAATGGATTGGCATAACTCTCCCATGAGAGGTGAAGATGAGCACATGTTGCAAGTACATGTGAGCAAGGTATCTTGTATGCTTGTAAGTAACCACATTCATAGGTTCGATTATCAAGCAAAACTGTCATCACCCAACCATCTTGAACCTCTTTAACTTCATCTCAACTTCCCATCTTGTGAAAATGGAACACCTGATATGATGTGGCACGAGTTTGATTAACCTCAAGCTCCTTTCTAAAACTTTTTGAGTAACGATGACCCTGAAGTAGTTCTTTCTCAACATATTCTGATCTGTTAACAAAGTATTTGATGCATATATAAAATGTCTGATAAATAATACCCATGATTGGTAATTTTTAACCCCCTTAAAGATGCTATTAATGCAGTCAACAATGTTTGTAGTCATGTGCCCATTTCTCTTCCCTTTATCAAATGACAACGACCATTTTTTCTTCAGGATGCACATCATGTACTTGTATACATCCTCATTTATTCTTCTTATTTCTTCTATTATTTAAAGGAAAACCCATCGTCTTGGTTCATATGTTATAAAGGAACATGATAAACATTTAAAAAGTTCACATTGATATAAAATATGCAAACGTACCAAATGTGCAGAAAATGTGATCCAATACCTAAGTTAATTACTTTTTTCACATTATTATCATGAAATTTTGTCCGTACATTACTAGCAATATGTCTCATGCAGTAACGATGGTAGGCGTGTGGGGGTAACCAACCAACATCCTTGATATTCACTACTTATTTGATATCACGATGAAAATATGAAATAAGACACATCCCATGATTATCAGTGACATGAACACGCAAAAAAGCTAGAAACTATAATGGCTCGGTCCAACCCATGATCGTGATATTGTCCGCTTTAGGACTAACCCGCACAATTTTTCTTTACCTGGGCTCTGACCCTCAGGCATCCCCTAGGAAAAGCCCTCATGATGAGAGAGGTATACACACCACCTTATAAAGGGGTGTTTCATGCTCCCCCACCTTTAATGTGGGATTGCAATAATCTGCCTCCCTTAGAAGGGCCCAACATCATCGTTGGCATATAAAATGGACACTGACTCTGATACCATTTGTAACGGTCCAGTCCAGCCCACGGTCTTGATATTGTTCAATTTGGGCCTAGCCCATGTAGTTTTGCTTTCCCTGGGATATGACCCACATGCATCCCCTAGGAAAAAGCCTAATGATGGGAGACATATCCACACCACCTTATAAATGGGTGCTTTGTGCTCCTCCTCCTTCAATGTGGGATTTTTTAATTTTATTTTTTCTTTCTCTTATGCATATAAATGGAAAAAATGGGGTTAAATTGTAAAATAAATAAATAGAGAAGAAATTGATCTTATTGTAACGTCCTATATTTAATCAAGGTATGAACCATTTAATTTTTTAATACAAATCTTTAAAGCAACCCAGGGCGAGCATTTGCGCTACCTGTTGTGGGTCCCAAGAAACTATTAAAATTATTTAAATAATTGCATGAGTTTTATGTAAAATATTACATCGTTCCCTAGTGCAACTTTTGGTTTAAAAATAATTAAAAAGTGATTAAAAGGGAATAAAAATAATTTTAAGGAAATAAAAAGAAATGAAAAGGGGATAATAAAAAATAATAGAATAAAAGTGGTTGGAGAAGAGTGGAAATAATTAAAATGAGGTAACCCATTTTATTAATTATTTTTATTTCTCCCTCCCTTTTATTTTTTATTATTTTATTTTGTTTTGTTTTATTTATTTTCCCTTTTTCCTTTTTTCCCTTTTATTTTTTTCCTTCTCCCTTTTTCTTTCTTTTCTTTTTTTCCTCTTCTCCTCTCCTACGTCGACCCCCTATAGCACCCAGACCTCATCCTCCTTCTAAAGCCCATTACGACTTCGTTCCTCCTCCGTTTTCTTTTCCGTCAGGTGCGAAATAAATCTCTCGGTAAGGTTAATGTTATGCACCAAGAATCGTAGGATATCATCCATTATCCATCGTGAAATCTACCATGAAAGGTTTTTACCCGAAATTAGGGTTTTTCTAAAATCATATGTTTTCTTTCATTTTAGGTCAAATCAAAGATCACCGCGGAGCGTATGGTCCTCTACAATTATGAGACAGGGCGTCTACTCTCATTCCCATCATTTCGTTACATATTTTAGATCGCACGTTTTTCTGCTCATCGGTGCCTACCGACAATATTCAATTTTTCCTATTCTAATTTAATTAAATTATTTAGATTGACTATTGAAACCTTGTTTGAGATAAACTAGCTTGTTTAAATTATCACAATATCATTGGATACCCCTTTGGGTGTGCCGACGTAACTGGTCTAATTTTTGTTAGCTCTGAATAATTAATTTTATTAATTGCATGTGTTGTGCGGCCCCTCTTGGTTGAGCTTCAAATTAAATAAATTATCTAGGATAGTTATGAACGATGAGTCTTGGGGTTTTGTTATTTTGTTTTTGTCTAATGACTTCCTTATTAAAATTATTACTATGCTATGCCTTTGTAAAAGAGAAAAGTGTGTTTTTCTACTTTTGTTGATAAAGTGTTTTGGCTATAACTGTTTAGCTTGAATGATCAATAAGTATGCGGCTTTAATTGCTAAATTGTTTTATTGTAATTATAAATGCTTACACTATGATATCTGATTCCTCGAAATCTAATTAAATTCAAGGAGATGAGATAATGTGGGTTCCTTATTAAGGACCAAACAAGGACTCTCCATTCTTGATTGGTTACCACACTACGCACCAGGGAGGCGATGTCTTGGGATTTACTAGATGAGGGTTTCCCTAGGTTCTCTGTATACTCATGAGTGATACTCGTTCCATAAGGGATAATTGAGGATAGACATGTTGGAAAAATGGTTGTGCCATGCCTCGGGTGATACTCGAACCCTTATGTGCGATACCTAGAATGAACTCATGATAAAGTCATGCCTCGAGCAATACTTGGTGTTTCAGAAGATTGTTTTGAATGGGCTCAGTGATATTGGATAAATTGAAGGATGTACAGTAGCAATACCTTCGAGATGGGCTCAGACACCAACTCTAAATTTTAAAATAATAATAATGATAATTCATGGAAGGTTTTATTTGATGCAACTTTGGGTTCCTTTTGAATTGTGATACCTTTTTGGTGCCTTGAAGTACACTTTGTTGCCACATAAATTAGACCCAATCTAAAGTACAAGCTTGGGGGTATGTTCCTTTTTTTTGTGGGACAAATGGGTCCCAGTGAGAGCACAAACAGCCCCGCCTTAACACGATCATCGGGTCCCGACCCACCAGGTACCACCAATTGCCCCGCAGACACGTGGTCCCCACCCTAGGGCCCACCCACATGCCTCATCTGACTAATGACAGTCCCCATAGGCCAAAACATGTCCTTTCCAATGTGTTTTGTCCTCACTCACACACACTATAACGACCCATACTTTACATACATTGCTATTACTTCAAAATTGAAGCACGCTTATTACAACATATAACAAAACAAGGAAAGGACCGTATAGGTATAGTGTCTTTAGAAATTGGGAAACATAAACAACTGGTTCATAAATCATCTACGTTGTCTCCCATTTATTTCATCATATCTAGAGTCCCTTTTTGGCATATCCTAATTAATAACCTTATTCTTGACCTGGGGAAAGAAAACATACAAAAGGGTGGGCTCAAATGCTCAGTAAGGGTAAACAAAAGAAATATCAATCACATCATATTCATAAGAACATAACATTTTGGAAATCTTAACCTGCAAAAGAGATCATAATTTCATAACATGGGATAAATCATAGTAGTGAAATGTAATCCCAATAATCATAACTTAAAACATTAAACTTTGTGGCATACACACCTAATCATAAAAAATCATTTATTAGTAGTCAAGACTCATTTCCAAGACTATCTTAGCGGACAAAGTCCATTTCTGAACCGAGTTCACTCCTCGTTTCAGTCCTGTTTCACTGAACCGATTTAACCTACCGTTACATCCATGTCTATATCATGAGATATAAATCTTTACCCAATGAATTTGAGGGAGATATAGGTCCCCACCCATCTCATAATGATACCATTCTTATGTGTGCCACAAAATCAAAAATCATACATCATTGCATAACCCATGTAATAAAAATGGGATTCTTAAACATCGTGACATCATAAAACAATTCATATAAGATAAAGGAATTCATAAAACTAATTCCATCACAACATAATCAAATCAATGTAATAATAGGGATAGAAATAGAACCCTTTATTATCTTAGATGGAAAATAATTTTGATAAAACACTTGAACTCCATTCTTGAGGAAAATATCCTTTCTACTTCAAAAACACTTTTCATTTCTTAACATGTCATACAATTATAAAATAAAAGAAGTTGATTAAAAATAAACTTGAAAACTTGTAAAGGAATATTCTTGGGAATAATGTTTTAAAAATCCATTCATGCTGTATAAGTTAAAAAAACATTCTTCTTGTACTTTGGCCGGAAAAGTCAAAAAGTACCTTGTACGAAAAGTGACAAAAGATTCCTTTCATATCTTTTACTAAAAACTCACCGAAGTGTAACATTGGATATAAAAAATTGTATAAGGATATAAATATTATATATTGAGGAAACATGGATGTGGATGATAAATATTCCCCAGTAAATTCTGAAGTATAAACAATCTCGGATAAAAATGAGATTGCGAGATTTTCCCTTACCTTAGGTCCGATTTGCTTAGTAAGTGTCTGAACCTCCTGTATAATGATTTAAATAATTTCATTGACTTATTATAGAATCATAATCATTGTTATGATATCATATATGGTCATATTCTTAGCTTATTATTAGTAATATTTCATTGCTACTTGTTATTCGGGTGTTTATTACTTTTTGTTTTTATGCGTGTTTTGTCGAATAAATTCTTATTATTCTTTTTAGGTTATAGATACCTCATTTACAGAATGGTATTAGTGTAATATATATCATATTTATTCACTCAATTCATTTATGTAATCATTATGCAATGAAAATCATGTAGGAGGAGTCGCATCACATCGTGGAGACGGTATTCCGTACGTATGCACGAGCGATGATATCGTTCCCATGATCGTGGAATTGTATTGGAGTATATGTATACTATTTCAGAATCAATATCACTTTAAAATAATCATATATATTCATTCTTTACACCATTATACCCATCCAAGTAAGGTGGTGGTGGAAAATAGATTACATCATGGCGTGGAGACGGTATTCCGTACGTACGCACGCGCGGTGATTTTGTTTCCCGTAGGATGGATAGATGGTGAAATAGGGTTGTTTCATACTTATAATAACATATTAGTATATGAGTGATACTTATTTTATTAATTAATAATGAAACAACTAAAGAATAAGAAGTGGAAGAAGAATTAAAGTTGAAAGAATTGGTAACGGACATTACCTCTTCTTTGAAGCGCTTCTTTGAGACCTCCTTTTAGGGAACTAAAATTGGTCTTTGAAGAAGACCAGGACCTCTATGATGTTTCTAGGGAATTGGAGAGGAGAAATTGGTAGGGTTTTGACGAGCTTGAAGGCTCAATGTGGTGTGATGAAGAGAGAGAGGAGGTGCCCTTTTATAAGGGAGGAGAGGGGCACCTTAGGAAAAACTAAAAATATTATTTTATTATAAAGCCATATTCGGTTTTAAATAGCTTAAAATTGATTTATTTAGAAGATAAGGTGGGTATGGGTCGAAATCCTCTCATCCAATAGAATTTATACAAGTTTAGGTTTCTATTTTAACCATATCATTTTGATTTAACTTTAAGTTAGATAATTTAACTTTTACGGTGTCTTCTTGTTTTCTTACACTATAAGGTTAATAAACTTACTATAACAAGCCAAACGAAACCCAAGTTGTTTATTATTAATATATATATCCTTATCTAAGTCATTTGGCCGAACCTTAGATTTTTAGGAATAAAATAACAATTAATAATATAATATTTGTTTTAAACACTATTTTATGTCAATTTTGACACTATTTGGTAATTGATTTTTGTGAAAATAATAACAGAAATATTAGTTCAAAAAAAGTTAATTAAATCAATAATAACATGTCATATTAACCTAGAAAATTATTTTAATTCATAAAAAGTCTCAAATTACATTTATTTGGGTATTTATAACATCAATTATGTCAATATTTCATTAATAAGATATCATCATTGTGTCATAAATAAATTAAATTATTTATTGTATAAAAATTAAAAATGAAATACCATTATGTAGGAAATATTTTTAACTTTCTAATGAATATTTATAGTCTAATTTATCTTATGTATAACCCTATATTAAAAATTATTTACTTATTAAACTTTGATTTTAACTATTTTAACCCTACTTTAAATAAATTAATAATAAATGTCCTAATCTAATCCAGGTGGGCCTAAATGGTCATATTTTATTCCTAAGTTTGTTTTTGGTCGAATTAAACTTATCCAATAGAATTAGGACATGTGTTAGGGTAATAATAATATCATTTTACCCTTAATTACCCTATTTACTGTTAACCGTGGTAAATAAAAGTAAAAAGTTACTTTTCACCAAAAATTATTTTCATCTCATTGAACCAAATTTTACTTACTTACATCAACCGTGTCTCTCGGATTTTTGAAATTCCACTCACAGAAGCGGTAAAATTAAGTTTTATGTAAATTTGCAAATTCTCCTAGGAGGTGGGTAAAAGACGGTGAAAAGTCCAATAAAATTTTTATATATCTAAAATTATTATAAAATTACTCCAATGAATTACATTGAACTTATATAGGTATTATGTATAAATTTTGACCTAAAATAAATTTAAATAAAATAAATAATTATTTAAATAAAAAGTTGGTTTTTAAATAGTAACCCAGTGTTTTCACTATTCATCAAAAATTGAATGTTTCCAGAAAAATACCAAAATTTCACCCTAGGATAATTTTGATATTCCGAATCCAAAAATGAAGTCCATTTTGAAAAATAAAATTTACAAAATTTCAAAAAGTGATTATTACTATTCATAACGGCTAGTTTTAGTAATATTTTAATAGCATATCGTTGTTTAGTGAAACTCGGTATTGCGTACGACGCAAGCTATCAAGGAAGGTCACGATTGCGTGTAAAGAAAGTCAAGCTAGTGTTGTGTGTAGTGAAATATTCCTTTGATGATTTATATAAAATAAAAACCAAATATTTCTTATAAAAGTCTCGGGTGTTACATTCTACCCCCCTTAAAATGAATTTCGCCCTCGAAATTCGTCACTTTGTAACAAACAGATGAGGATACCTCTCCCTCATCATATACTCAATCTCCCATGTAGCTTCTTCAAATTGGTGGTTCCTCCATAAAACTTTCACCAAGCGAGTGGTCTTGTTTCGTAGGACTTTTTCGCTACGATCCAGAATCTCTATTGGCTGTTCTTCATAAGAAAGATCTTGCTCCAGCGGTACAACTTCTGAGCTGAGTACATGTGAATGTTAAGGTATGTACTTTATCAGGAGAGATACATGGAACACATCATGAACTTGAGAGAAATTCGGTGGAAGCACCAATTGGTAAGCTACCTTCCCAACACAATCCAGTATTTCGAAAGGACCGATATACCTAGGGCTCAACTTTCCCTTCTTTCCAAATCTCATTACTCTCTTCCAAGGAGATATTCATAAGAACACTTTATCACCCACTTCAAACTCTAAGTCTTTTTTTCGGTTGTCAGCATAACTTTTTTGTCGAATCTGAGCTGCTCTTATGTGTTGTTGAATAGATCGGACCTTTTTTGCCATCTCATCAACAAGATCAGGTCCTAATAGTTTTCTTTCCCCAAATTCATCCCAGCAAGTTGGAGTCCTACATTTCTTTCCATAGAGAGCTTCATATGGAGCCATCTGAATACTGGAGTGAAAGCTATTATTATAAGAAAATTCCACCAAGGGTAGGTGTTGATCCCAACCACCTTTGAAATTCATAGAGCAAGCTCTCAACATATCTTCTAGAGTTTGAATTGTCCTCTCAGACTGACCGTTTGTCTGAGGATGATAAGCAGTGTTGAAACTCAACTCTATATCCAGAGTATGCTGAAGACTTCGCCAGAACGTTGAGGTAAACCTAGGATCCCGATCAGATATAATATAAAGTGGTACTACATGCAATGTTACCACTTCCTTTACATATATCCTGGCAAGCTGATTCAGAGAGAAATCCTCTCTAATAGCAATGAAGTGTGCAGACTTTTTAAGACGATCAACTATGACCCATATAGCATTATTTCCTTTGGATGTTTTAGGAAGTCCTGTGAAAAAGTCCAGAGTGATGTTTTCCCATTTCCATTCGGGTATGGGTAATGGTTGTAACATCCCCTTAGACTTCTGTCTCTCAGCTTTAACTTTCTGACAAACCAAGCATCGAGAGACATATTCAGCAACATCTCTTTTCATGCCATCCCACCAGAAGTACTCTTTAAGGTCCCTATACATATTCGTGCTTCTAGGATAAATAGAGAATGAAGAACTATGAGCCTCATCCAGCAGCTCCTTCTTTAATTTGGGGATGGGAGGAACACAAACCTGATTCCTGAACTTTAATATCCCATCACAATCAAGGTTGAATTCAGGAATATTTCTCACCTTCTTTTGTAACTCTACATCTTCTTTATGTGCCTCTTTAATCTTCACATGTATAGATGGTTTAACATTAATTTGAGAAAGATATGATTTTTCCCCTTTCATTATAATTCCAAGATCCATCCTTTGTAAATCTATAAATATTGGATCTTTTGTGATCCTCATCATGGATAAACTGGAATGATCTTGTCGACTTAATGCATCTGCCACCTTGTTTGCTTTCCCAGGGTGGTAATGAATTAAGCAGTCGTAATCCTTAATCAGCTCGAACCATCTTCTTTGGCGCATATTCAGCTCCTTTTTTGTGAAAATATACTTTAAACTTTTATGATCAGTATAAATGTCACACCTTTTTCCATAAAGATAATGCCTCCAAATCTTTAATGCAAAGATTACCGAAGCTAACTCCAAATCATGAGTTGGGTAATTTTTCTCAAGGATTTTCAACTGTCATGAGGCATAAGCTATCACCATATCATTTTGCATAAGAACACACCCCAATCCCTTCTTGGATGCATCACTGTAGATCACAAACCTTTCTCCACTACAAGGCAGTGTGAGCACAGGTGCACTGGACAACCTTCTTTTCAACTCCTTGAAATTCTCTTCACATTACTCCGTCCAAACAAACTTAACTCCTTTTCCGAATCAACATGGTGAGTGGATTAGATAATCGTGAAAAATCTTTCACAAAATGTCGATAATATCCAGCCAAACCAAGAAAACTTCGGATCTCAGTTACTGTTGTTGGTCTCGACCATCTTTCGATAACATCTGTTTTTGTTGGATCCACAGATATCCCCTCTTTTGAGATTATGTGACCCAAAAATGAAACTTTTTGAAGCCAAAAATTACACTTGGTAAATTTGGCATAAAGCTTCTCCTTTCTCAGGGTCTTCAATATAATTCTCAAGTGATATTCATGTTCTTCCTTTCCCTTTGAATATACAAGAATATTGTCTATAAAGACTACCACAAACTGATCAAGATATTCTCTAAAGACTCTATTCATCATATCCATGAAGATAGCAGGGGCATTAGTAAGACCAAATGGCATCACTATAAATTCATAGTGTCCATACCATGTATGGAAAGCCATCTTTGGTATATCCTCCCTTCTGACCCTTAATTGATGATACCCTGAACGAAGATCAATCTTGGAAAAGTATTGAGCTCCACGTAGTTGGTCAAATAAGTCATCAATGCGTGGGAGAGGATATTTGTTCTTGATAGTGATCTTGTTAAGTTCTCGATAATCAATGTAGAGTCTCATTGATCCATCTTTCTTCTTAACAAACAGAACAGGTGCTCCCCAAGGTGACGCACTAGGGCGTATGAACCCCTTATCAAGATTCTCTTGGAGTTGCTTCTTCAATTCCTACAACTCAATTGGGGCCATTCTATAAGGTGTCTTTGAAATAGGTAAAGCACCCGGTACAAGTTCTATTGAAAACTCAACTTCGCGATTTGGTGGAAGACTCAGAAATTCCTCTGGAAAGACATCATAAAACTTCCGTACAATGGGAATATTCTTAATCGTGAGTTTCTCACAAACCATTTGAGATAAATAACCTTCATTTAGTGGAATCAAGACCCATAAGATGGAAAAATTTTCCACTGGAAGGTTATGTTCATCCTTGCATCGATAGACGATCAAAGATTGATCTGGAATATGAAATGTGACTTCCCTTCTTTGGAAATTGATATGAGCTCCATATAGAGAAAGCCAATCCATGCCAAGAATCACATCAAATTCCACTATAGGGAGGATCACAAGATTTGTAGGAAGCACTTTCCCACAAACTTCAATCGGAGAAGAATTATAAACTTTTGATGCGACTGTTGTGCCATTAGGGGTTGTCAAAGCTAACTCAACATCTAATTGTTGAGGTAATACAGTGATACCCTTAGAAAATTATTCAGAAATAAAGGAGTGGGTGGATCCAGAATCAAATAAAACATTTTCTACTTTAGAGTAGATGGTAAGTGTACCTTTAACCACTTCGTTATTGTACTCCACATTGCTGATAGAAATTTCATGTGACTTTCCTTTGTCTTTAGACTTAAGAGTTTGTTGATGTCGATCATCATAAACAACCCTTGGATTAGGGAATTGATTGGAATAATGCCCCATTTCCTTGCACTTGTAACATTGAAGTGTAGAAGGTGCACTCTGTGTAGCCTTTTCGTTGTTTGCATCACTAGACATCTTCTTCCCATCATTGCAGCATTCAAATGCCCGATGACATTTCTTTCCACATTTGAAACATTTACTTGTCCCTTTAAGACAACTCCCTCCATGTTTCTTTCCACACTTTGAGCATAAGGGAAAACTCATCTTCTTTTCAGTGTGCTCTTTAGATTTTCCTTTGAATTCCATTTTCCTCTTCTTATCAAACCCATATGGCTGATGGGTTACTCAAATCTCCATCTCAACTTTGAGAGCACATCGAATGATTTCCTCGTAGCTATTGAAGTCCCTTATGGCTAACGCCCTTCGAAGACTTGGTTTTAAGCCACTAAAGAATTGATCGATCTTACTCTCAGGTTGGATAATAATACTAGAAGCATACCTTGCAAGTCTTGTAAAATTTGCTTCATAGGTACCAATAGATTCATCATCCTTTTTTTTAGTTCAAGAAACTCCTTCTCCATCTTTGTTCGGAGAATGCGAGGGAAGTACTTATTGAAATATAAGTTCTTGAACTCGTCCCATTCCATGGACTCAATTTCATCTCTTGGCCTCGTATTCTTGATAAGATTCCACCATTGATCAGCATCACCTTCCAAACAATACACTGCTAAGAGGAATTTATCATGTTCAGAACATTGAAGAACTAAAAATGTCTTTTCAGTGGTACTGATCTATTGTTCAACCACTAATGGATCAGAAGACCCGCTGAATGAAGGTGGATGCTGCCTCATGAAGGATTCAATATAATGTTGCTCCTTCCTTTGCTCGTTTGGAAGTCCTGCATGATTCATAGCTTGAGAAAGTTGTGTGAGCATGGCTACAAGATTTTGCATTCCAGCTCCCATAACGTTTGGTTATTCAGGGGGACAATCATTTCATTGCCCGTCGCATTCCACATTAACACGGTTCCTTAGGGTTCCAGCCATTGACTAAAACCAAGAAGAATAGTGTGAGAAACACTAATTATAATAGGAAAAAACACATAATCAAGAATAAAATTTCACACTTAAGGTCTTATCATAGGTTTTTCATGGCCATTTCTAAAACACTAAGATTGTGTTCTATTCTTAGATATATCCTTAGGTTTCTTACTAAGGCTTTCACATCCTAGTTTCCAAAGGTTGACTATACCCTTCCTCTGATACCAACTATAACAACCCATACTTTACATACATTGCTATTACTTCAGAATTGAATCACACTTATTACAACATATAACAAAACAAGGAAAGGACCGTATAGGTATAGTGTCTTTAGAAACTGGGAAACATAAACAACTGGTTCATAAATCATCTACGTTGTCTCCCATTTATTTTATCATATCTAGAGTCCCTTTTTGGAATATCCTATTTAATAACCTTCTTCCTGACCTTGGGAAATAAAACATACAAAAGGGTGAGCTCAAATGATCAGTAAGGGTAAAAAAAGAAATATCAATCACATCATATTTATAAGAACATAACATTTTGGAAATCTTAACCTGCAAAAGAGATCATAATTTCATAACATGGGATAAATCATAGTAGTGAAATGTAATCCCAATAATCATAACTTAAAACATGAAACTTTGTGGCATACACACATAATCATAGAAAATCATTTCTTAGTAGTCAAGACTCATTTCCAAGACTATCTTAGCGGACAAAGTCCATTTCTGAACCGAGTTCACTCCTCGTTTCAGTCCTGTTTCACTGAACCAGTTTAACCTTCCATTCCAGCCATGTCTATCTCATGAGATATAAATATTTACCCAATGCATTGGAGGGAGATATAGGTACCACCCATCTCATAATGATACCATTCTTATGTGTGCCACAAAATCAAAAATCATACATCATTGTATAACCCATGTAATAAAAATGGGATTCTTAAACATCGTGAGATCATAAAACAATTCATATAAGATAAAGGAATTCATAAAAATAATTCCATCACAACATAATCGAATCAATGTAATAATAGGGATAGAAATATAACCCTTTATTATCTTAGATGGAAAATAATTCCATCACAACATAATCAAATCAATGTAATAATAGGGATAGAAACAGAACCCATGTAATAAAAATGAGATTCTTAAACATCGTGACATCATAAAACAATTCATAAAAATAATTCCATCACAACATAATCAAATCAATGTAATAATAGGGATAGAAACATAACCCTTTATTATCTTATATGGAAAATAATTTTGATAAAACACTTGAACTCCATTCTTGAGGAAAATATCCTTTCTACTTCAAAAACACTTTTCCTTTCTTAACATGTCATAAAATTCTAAACTAAAAGAAGTTGATTAAAAATAAACTTTAAAACTTGTAAAGGAATATTCTTGGAAATAATGTTTTAAAAATCCATTCATGCCGTATAAGTTAAAAAAACATTCTTCCCGTACTTTGGCCGGAAAAGTCAAAAAGTACCTCGTACGAAAAACGACAAAAGATTCCTTTCATATCTTTTACTAAAAACTCACTGAAGGGTAAAATTGGATATAAACAATTGTAGAAGGATATAAATATTACATATTTAGGAAACATGGATGTGGATGATAAATATTCCCCAGTAAATTCTGAAGTATAAACAATCTCGGATAAAAATGAGATTGCGAGATTTTCCCTTACCTTAGGTCTGATCTGCTTCGTAAGTGTCCGAAGCCCCTGTATAATGATTTAAATAATGTCATTAACTTATTCCATAATCATACTCGTTGTTATGATATCATATATAGTCATATTCTTAGCTTATTATTAGTAAAATTTCATTGCTACTTGTTATTCGGGTGTTTATTACCTTTTGTTCTTATGCGTGTTTTGTCGAATAAATTCGTATTCTTCTTTTTAGGTTATAGATACCTCATTTCCAGAATGGTATTAGTGTAATATATATCATATTTATTCACTCAATTCATTTATGTAATCATTATGCAATGAAAATCATGTAGAACGAGTCGCATCACATCGTGGAGATGGTATTCCGTACGTACGCACGAGTGATGATATCGTTCCCATGATCGTGGAATTGTATTGGAGTGTATGTATGCTATTTTAGAATCAATATCACTTTAAAATAATAATATATATTCATTCTTTACACCATTATACCCATCCAAGTAAGGTGGTGGTGGAAAATAGATTACACCACGGCGTGGAGACAGTATTTCGTACGTACGCACGCGTGGTGATTTCGTTTTCCGTAGGATGGATAGATGGTGAAATAGGGTTGATTCATACTTATAATAACATATCAGTATATGAGTGATACTGAAGTTATTAATTCATAATGAAACAACTAAAGAAGAAGAAGTGTAAGAAGAATTAAAGTTGAAAGAATCGGTAACGGACATTACCTCTTCTTTGAAGCGCTTCTTTGAGACCTCCTTTTAGGGCAATAAAATTGGTCTTTGAAGAAGACCACGACCTCTAGGAGGTTTATAGGGAAGTGGAGAGGAGAAATTGGTCGGGGTTGGATGATATTGAAGGCTCAAAGTGGTGTGAGGATGTCACGACCCGTCCTCGGGACCCGTGTCGTGACTACCCCAAGCCCGCCTTCCATAGGCCAAGGGCTGGCGACCAGCACCAAGGCAAAAATCCCGGTAAAAGGGAAGGCATTGTCTTTGTAAAGTAAACAAGCACCATAGAGTAAGCAAGCGGAAAAGTAAACACTAAGTAAAAACAGAGTACAACTGTAAGTGCGGAAAGTAAAAGGGGCCGGAAATACAAGCCCAACTGTAAAGTACAACTCGAAAGGGAAAACAACAACTATAAAGTAAAGCCGCTATGCCGAGCTATCCACTGGAAATCCCACCTGAAGGGTGGGTAAAGATAGCTCCACTGCTCCTCGGGTCCCGCCGTCCGCTCCGAGTATGTCCCGCCCAGTGGTCCACCTCCAGGTACCGTTCTGCTCTGCAAGCCTCAACCACGATCAATGTTGTCCGTCGTCTGCAACCAACACAACGTAGTGCAGGCATAGCCCGTGCAAGGGTGAGTATAAGCTACTCAGTATGGACCCCGAGACCCCCGAAGGTCTCCCAAAATCCACAAAGGATAAACCACAAAGGAAAGATACAAACACGAAGTAACAACCGACACTGCTTAGGTATATGCCCATACATATACCTAAGTCATCATTTCAATACGCTCTAACCTCCGAGCCCAAGTACAACTCAGTCCACACAGGAAAGTATACATATTCCACACAGGAAAGCAAAATGTAATCCACACAGGATAGCACAACACAATCCACACAGGAGGGTAAACAAGATTCAGCTCACACAGGTATACTTCTTCAAAAGACGATAGAGATGATCAGATGTAGCCACTGATTCATCTAAGCCGTCAGACCCACAAAGGATCGGTAGGTACTAACCCCCGCAATGACCTACATAGGTTCGTTCAGGAAGTTGAACTCAAAGCTATTGGGAAACTCCTTTTCCATCAAGTACAGTGGTTATGCCGCTACAACTAAGCGCTACACCTATTGGGTACTGTGGGCCTGCTGCTACAACCAAGCGCTCCTCTGTCGTGGGTCTGCCGCTACAACCAAGCGCTCCCCTGTGCTGCTACAACAAAGCGCACCTCTGTCGTGGGTCTGCTGCTACAACCAAGCGCTCCCCTGTGCCGCTACAACCAAGCGCACCTTTGTCGTGGGTCTGCAGCTACAACCAAACGCTCCCTTGTGCCGCTACAACCAAGCGCACCTCTGTCGTGGGTCTGCCGCTACAACCAAGCGCTCACCTGTGCCGCTACAACCAAGCACACCTCTGTCATGGGTCTGCAGCCGTCAAGTCTCAACCGGCTCTAGGGTTTCCGTACACAGCATGCTCGTTCGGGAGGGTCCGCTCCACGAGCTAAGAGGTCGATGCATCAACTGACATGTAGTCCGGAGTTGATGTATCCCAAGATGTACCGTAGTGATCACTGCCGAAAACACGGAGGATTCCCGTACCGTTTTCATCATCGTCGCAGTCGAATCCACTGAGGATCTCTGTACAGTCGTCGTCGCAGTCACAGTAGCAGTCGCAACCAGCACTAGGGTTCCCGCACACAGCAAGCTCGTTCGGGAGGGTCCGCTCCACGAGCCGAGAGGCTGATACATCAACTGACGAATAGTCCAAAGTTGATGTATCCAAAAGTTCCGTATCGTCAACAGGAACTCAACGCAACAGATGGCGCGTCAATCGGACGCCCGGTCTGAGAGTTATTGGTTTTTTCATTCGAGGGGCCCGGTTGGTTTTTAAGGCAAAACCAACCCGAACATACTCCACCTACGTCCAAACCTCGGGCGGAGTATGCCAAAAAATTCATCTCACTAAGAGGAACTCAACAAAGCTGACGACACGTCAATCGGACGTCCGTAGCTCAAGATATGAGCGTTTCCGCTCTGAGGGCCCGGTTGGTTTCGTGTACGAACCAACCCGGCCGAACTCAAAGTATTCCGAAACCTTGAGTGCGATATACCAAAACGACCGTCTCGATCCAAGGATCTTATTGCCACTGACGGCGCGTCGTTTGGAGGTCCGTAGCCCGAGTTATGGGCATTTGAACCTAAACAGTACGAAAATGGGGGTTTCGGGCCCGGACCGACCCGGCCCGAGACCCCCCGGTTGGCCTGAACCGGGTCGACCCGCCCCGGACAGGGTTGGCCCGGCCCGGAACGGCCCGGCCCGGCTCGGCGCGGCGGCCCGGCGGTCCGGCGACCCAGCGACCCGCGCGCTGGGCGCGCTGGCCGGTCGCCCAGCCAAAACGGCTGAGCCGTTTTGGCTGCCCGCGCACGGGGGGGCGCTGCCCCCTCGGTTCGTTCGAAACCGCGGCCCCTTCATGGGGCCGCTTGCTGCTGCCAGCCGGGGAAATTTAATTCCCCCGGTTCTCCACGTCCGGCCGGCCCGCCATGGCCGGCCGGTTCCTGCACCATGGGACCGGTGATGGCCGGTCCCCTTTCCTGCACCGACGCCGGCGGCCCGATGCCGGCCGCCGGTCACCCTGCTCCGCCGCGGCCCGGAACCGGCCGCGGCCCTTGTCGTCCGGCGCGGTGCGACGGCACCGCGCCCCTCCGCCGCGGCCCCACTCCGGCCGCGGCGCCTTCATTTTCCTTTGACGCGGCGCGACGGCGCCGCGCATTTCTTCCGCATGAAACCGGGTGGTGCGACGGCACCACACTTTCTCATACCAACCACAAGAAACCATCACGAAAAGTAAGGAGGAGGGTCAGCCGTGTTTGTGCGGTCCGACCCCCTCGCGTTATTCGATAACATAAGGGTTTTAATCCACAATCATCGATAAACTACAATTATGAACGAAAATAAGTAAATAAAATAATCCCCTACCTCGGTTCAGGAACGGTGTTCGTCAACGACCCGCGGAAGACGATCGTCGCGGAGGTCGGGCGTCGCGGGGAAAGAACGTCGACGTCGCGAAGCGAGGATTTGAAGTTCTTTGACGGCGATTTCGTCGCGGAAAACCGTCGCGGAAGAGACGACGCGGAAGAATAATGTCGCGTTGCGGTTACGGCGTCGCGGAAGAACCGTGTTCTTCGGCGGAGAAGTTCTTCGTTGAAGAATGGTGTTCTTCGCGTTCTTCGTCGAGGTTGAAGAAGATGAAGAAGAAGAAGATGCTTTCCCAAGTCTCTCAAGGAGACAAAACTCTAACAAAAAATAAAATAAGACTCTTTCTTATTTTATTAACACAACAACACATTTGAATTTCAAGAATTTGAAATTCAATAACCACACACAACTCACCTCATTAAACTCATTACATTTAAGTCATAGGTTATAACTTAAGTTAACATAATTAAAGTTGGAGTTGAGGGGGGGTTTTAGAGGATATGAAGAGGTGGGGTTCGTGTGGACCCCACCACCCTCATAACCTCCCAAGGGAGGTTGGGTGGTTACCCAACTTCCATCAAGGGCTAACACTTAGAGTAAAATAATAAAAATTGTAGTGTAATTATAAAATAAACTTCCACAATTTTTATTATCAACACTCGTGAAAACGCAACTCTGGAACAGGAGTTCCTAAGAAATTACCGGCGTTGCGGTTCCATCGGTGCCCTCGGAATTCGATTCCGGGCAGCGGTTCAAAATTTAGAAAAACCCGCTCGTTCGTTCACTGAACGTATCCGAGCCAAACTTCGGAAAATGATTTCGGGCACACCGGGCCTCGGAATCAGGTTCCGTCCGAAACCGTGCTCTTGTAAAATTCTAAAGAAAATTAAGAAAAAATTTCCCTTGAATTTTATGGGTCTTTACAGAGGAAGAGAGGGAGGAGGTGCCCTTTTATAAGGGAGGAGAGGGTCACCTTAGGAAAAACTAAAAATATTATTTTATTATAAAGCCATATTCAGTTTTAAATAGATCCAAATTGATTTATTTCGAAGCTAAGGTGGGGATGGGTAGAAATCCTCTCATCCAATATAATTTAGACAAGTTTAGGTTTCTCTTTTAACCTTATCATTTAGATTTAACTTTAAGTTAGATAATTTAACTTTTACCATGTATTCTTGTTTTCTTACACTATAAGGTTAATGAACTTACTATAACAAGCCAAAAAACCCCAAGTTGTTTATTATTAATATATATAACCTTATCTAAGTCATTTGGCCGAACCGTAGATTTTTAGGAATAAAATAATAATTAATAATATAATATTTGTTTTAAACACTATTTTATGTCAATTTTGACACTATTTGGTAATTGATTTTTCTGAAAATCATAACAGAAATATTAGTTCAAAAAAAGTTAATTAAATCAATACTAACATTTCATATTAACCTAGAAAATTATTTTAATTCATAAAAAGTCTCAAATTACATTTATTTGGGTATTTATAACATTAATTATGTCAATATTTCATTAATAAGATATCATCATTGTGTCATAAATAAATTAAATTATTTATTGTCTAAAAATTACAAATAAAATACCATTATGTAGGAAATCTTTTTAGATTTCTAATGAATATTTATAGTCGAATTTATCTTATGTATAACCCTATATTAAAAATTATTTACTTATTAAACTTTGATTTTAACTATTTTAACCCTTCTTTAAATAAATTAATAATAAATGTCCTAATCTAATCTAAGTGGGCCTAAATGGTCATATTTTATTCCTAAGGTTGTTTTTGGTCGAATTACACTTATCCAATAGAATTAGGACATGTTTTAGGGTAATAATAATATCATTTTTACCCTTAATTACCCTATTTACTTTTAACCGTGGTAAATAAAAGTAAAAAGTTAATATTCACCAAAAATTATTTTCATCTCATTGAACCACATTTTACTTACTGACATCAACCGTGTCTCTCGGATTTTTGAAATTCCACTCACAGAAGCGGTAAAATTAAGTTTTATATAAATTTGCAAATTCTCCTAGGAGTTTGGTAAAAGACGGTGAAAAGTTAAATAAAATTTTTATATATCTAAAATTATTATAAAATTACTCCAATGAATTACATTGAACTTATATAAGTATTATGTATCAATTTTGACCTAAAATAAATTTAAATAAAATAAAAAATTATTTAAATAAAAAGTCGGTTTATAAATAGTAACCCAGTGTTTTCACTATTCATCAAAAATTGAAAGTTTCCAGAAAAATACCAAAATTTCACCCTAGGCTAATTTCGATATTCCGAATCTAAAAATGATGTCTATTTTGAAAAATAAAATTTAAAAAATTTCAAAAAGTGATTATTACTATTTATAACGGTTAGTTTTAGTAATATTTTAATAGCATATCGTTGTTTAGTGAAACTCGGTATTGCGTACGATGCAAGCTATCAAGGAAGGTCGTGATTGCGTGTAAAGCAAGCCAAGCTAGTGTTGTGTGTAGTGAAAGATTCCTTTGATGATTTATAAAAAATAAAAACAAAATATTTCTTATAAAAGTCTCGGGTGTGACACAAACCCTGGAAAACTTCCCAGAATGTCACCCATCCTGATCACTACTCCAGGCCAAGCATGCTTAACAGTGGAGTTCTAATCAGACAGACTCTCGAAAAGGAAGGTGCAACTTGTTTATATGAGTCATATCATTTAGTCATTTAACCCTTTATCATTTGGGTGTGTTACAATCACCCCCTTTAGAGCACAACATCCTCGTTGTGGGCCCTACATCTCAACCCAGGCAGTGCGCTGCACTTAAGGTTGGGTGCCACCTCTGATATCAAATATAACAACTAGGTCCCAGTGAGAGTATAGACACCCCGCCTTAACACGATCGTCGGGTCCCGACCCATCAGGTACCACCAGTTGCCCCGCAGACACGTGGTCCCCACCCTGTGACCCACACATGTACCTGAACGGGTCATCTGACTAATGACATTCCCCACAGGCCAACACATGTCCTTTCCAGTGTGTTTTGTCCTCACTCACACACACCCTGGAAAACTTCCAAGAATGTCACTCATCTTGATCACTACTTCAGGCCAAGTACGCTTAACTGTGGAGTTCTAATCAGACAGAATCCGAAAAAGGAAGATGCACCTTGTTGACATGAGTCATATCGTTTAGTCATTTAACCCTTTATCATTTGGGGGTGTTACAGTCTGCCTTCTATTTCTCTAGATTTATATATATATATATATGTATGTATGTATACATCCTGGTTATTACAGGTACATAATTCAGATTTTTCAGCTTAGGCTGAAGCATGTGGTATGGGATGGTTGTCGTTGAGCCGGACCAAGTTATACTTATTTTATTTTTGTTTGTTTAATTGATTGCATTTATCATATATTTGAACACTGATTTTGTTACAACGCGAAATGGAAAGGTTTAGACACTGTGGGTGTCGGCCTACTGAGATTTTATCTCACACCCTACTCGAGCATTTTTTGGTACCCGAGTAGACTTTATGTCTGTAGCTATAGATACAGGGAATCGTGCTGCTTCCAATGCTTGATTTCTTTGATGTTTTGGATGGAGATTGGGGGAAGATGACCAATCCTTTTCTCGAGATGTTATTTCTTCACTTTGTGTCGTTTTCATTTCAGTTTGATACCATGCTTGTATTCTTGATTTTTGTACTTTAATTTTAGTACAGACATCATAGCATGAAATCATTATGTAGGTGGGTTGATTTATCACCTTCCGCACTTTTTATTTATTCAGTTGGGATTATTTAATTGCTTCTACTGTAGTTTGATTATTTATATGCTTATTCTACTTGTTATAAATTGTTTTTCTTCCGTTGTGTATTACCTATTATCTATTAGGGCATAGTATCCCCCACAGACACATTAAAAAGGATCTTGCTACTAGCCAGTAGCCTCTAGTTTTCGGGGAGATGCGCTTGTGGTCATGGAGCCAACCCGGATCAAATCACCCTTCCAGTGGCTCTTGGGATGGGGACGTTACAAAGTGGTATCAGGGCCAATGTTCATTTGATGTGCCAACTAGGATGTTGGACCCTTCTAAGTGGGGGTGGATTATTGTAATCCCACATCGAAGGAGGAGGAACATGAAGCACCCCTTTATAAGGTGGTGTGGATAGTTGTCCCATCATGAGGCCTTTTCCCGAGGGATGACTGAGGGTCAAAGCCCAGAGAAAGCAAAATCGTGCGGGCTAGGCCCAAAGCGGACAATATCATGATCGTGGGTTGGACTGAACCGTTACATAAACCAACTGCAAGAGTCCAGATTCTCCTTCTCAACTATTTCAAATGCCAGTGGAACGAGACTTTTATTTCCATCACGAGTGGCATCAATCAAGAGAACTCCACTAAACTTTTCATAGAGAAAAGTGTTGTACACTTGTATGAATTTTTTGCAATGCGGGAATGGTGCGATGCATGGAAGGAATGCCCATTAATATAATATATATTTTTGAAATATGTTTTATATAAGGCTCAATAAGCATTTACACATAATATATAAGATATTTAGTGAAAACGGCTCATAAAATAATTCTAAAAAATATTTTTAATTAATAATTTATTAATTATTATTGATTAATAGTAATTTAATAACAATTTGAAGATTAAAAAAATCAAAAAATTAATAAAAGATCTAAAATAAGTTGAAAGTGTAACTTGAATTTCAAATGATCATAAATTTTGTTCTGGATATCCATTTTAACTCTACCACATATCAAATCGAAGTCTGTGTCAGGCTCTATGCACTGATAATAGGGAGGAACCCTTTGTCGCATTTTCTAAGGCCAAAATGACCCAGAATGCCTCCAAAAATTAAGTTTTTAGTCGAGGTATCCTAATTTTTTAACATTCTATGAAATTTCAATCTCATTTAATGGTTTCTTTTGCCCATTTTCAATGGGGACTGAATTTATTCATAGGTATTACATTCATATTGATACTATGGTTTTGAAATTTCATCATTTTTCATATATATTGTTATTTATAATTAAATATATTACAATATATACATATTTTTTATATATTCACAGATAAAAATTTAATTTTATAAATAAATAATTAAACATATTTACATTTAAAATATATTTCTAAATATATAAAATTTATCTGAATAAAAAATAATATCCATTTTATTTAAAATAAAAATGTATGAGTATTTATATACATATACAATGAATATATATATAATGTTTACATATATATAAATATATTTGTGTGTGTATTGAAAAACATATATATATTTATCTATATATTCTAATATTTGTATATAAATATTAATTTATAATATATGAAAATAAATATAAATATGTATACTTATAAATATATTTGTGTGTGTATTGACAAACATATATATTTATCTACTTCAATGAATTGTTTGTTCCCCAGACCCAACCCTTCATAGAAAATTATCATTTGTTCAGGAATAGAAAAACCATGTTTAGAGTTTCCTTAAACCTCTCCCATGTTTCATAGAATAACTCTCCCTCTTTTTCAAAAAATTTTTGGATGCTCTTTTTAAGTGCAATTGTTTTGTGGTGGGGAAAGTATTTTTTGTAGAATTCTCTTTGTAGTTGGTCCCAAGAGTTGATGGATGATGGTCTCAAATTGTTTATCCAATTTTTATATTGATCCTTTAAAGAAAAAGGAAATAGCCTCATCTTAGCTAATTCTAGTTGATGTGGGGGACACATGGTTTCTAAAATGCCATTGAACTCCTTAATGTGAAGGTAGGGCATCTCAGACTCCATTCCATGGAATGTGGAAAGGTGGTTTAGGACATGGGGTTTAAAGATGTAGTTGGCATCTCCTAGGAAATTGTGTCTAATGCATGAGGGGTCATTGGTCCAGGAAGGTGTGAGGTAGTCATTCATGGTTTGATCAATTGCATTCCCCAAGTTTGGGGCTGCCTCATTTGGGTTTCCATTTTGGTTCCCACCCGGGTTTATGAGTTGGTTTCTTTGAAGACCTTCCATTTAAATAGGCTCAATTTTTGACTTTGGAGTATTAGGAAGATTAGGATCTAATTTAAAGAGTTACCTTGGTGTACTTGACTCCCCAACCCCAGGACTATCCACCCTAACAAGACGGTTTGATTGATCGCGGGTGTAGGCGGACATGCGCCAAAAGAAAAAAAACGAGAAATGGAAAAGATAAGAGAATTTGGACGAGAAAAGAAGAAATGGGGGAGAATAGAATGGGTGTTTAGATGACTTACTTGGGTCCCCAGAAATAGCTCCAAAATTTGATTCACGCTGAAATTTACCCAAGATAAGAAGGTAGAACGGTCCTTGTACTCTAGCTTGGGTTGTCGAATCCTCAGAGACCTAAGAAGTAACCTACAGACACGTACATTCTATGGAATATTTTTGGATACGAAGTGTACAACTTGGGATGATTTTAGATGGGTTAAAAGGATCACTAATAGATTTAAGTGAATTCAATTTAAAATAATGAGTTGATCCTAGGTTATCGCTCGGGGTGGATTGGATGAAATTATTTTTCAACTATTTCAATTTCTAATATTTGAGATGGATTCATTTAAGAAGATCAAAAAAATCCTCACTTACTAGTTTAATACCTGCACACTTTAATACTAATCAACTATACACTTGAAGGATCAAAGTTTTGAGCACTTCAAGGTAAAGTTTCATATTAGCACTTGAAGTGTATGGCCTTAAATTCAACAAGTACGATGGTGTTTAAAAATCATCAAATAAAAATCTCAATTAAAATAAGTGATTAGACATTATTGGGGTGATAAATAACATCCAATCCATCCCCTTACTACTCCCTTGGATCAACCCATAAGTGGGTTATCCCTCCATTTATTCTATGGTTTCAATGGAAGCGGAAAGTAGACTCATGAGGGAGGAAATGGAGAAGTAAAGAAAACAATAAAAATAAAATGATCACTCCACCGTTGTGTGAATAATTTCACAAGATTTGGTGTGAATAAATTCGCACCTTGAGGCACCGGTATCAAAGTAAGATGAATAAAAATAGAATTAGAGGAGAAGAAGAACTTTTATTAAGAAACTAGGATGAATTAAAACAACTTACATGTGAATGAAGAACGTTACAAAGACAAATTGGAAGCATAACATTAAGATGAAAAAAAAAGCTCAAAGATGAAAAAATACTCCACCACCACTGCCTTAAATAGGAATTTTGGGAGCCTTGGGTCGAGGCTCCAATAGTACAAAGTATCCCACTTGATTATGGTAGGCCTAGGGTGGTGGAAAGCTTGTGGAGCTTGGACTTTTCCACACTTGACCCGAGGTGGCAGCCAGCTTTCATCCACCAAACAGACGCACTTGGAATACCTTCTAGATGACCGAATCAGAGTGGTCCATAGCAGAATAAAATGGATCCCCGGATGTATTCTAACCGCCTGTAAAATTTGGGCCCATTTGGAGATGTGGATTCCGAGATATGATCATATTGGTAGGATTTTTTTCTAGGCCGCATAATCTGGCCCAGAATTTTATCTCCAAATTGGCCCACCTTAATGACCACCATGGAGGCCGAATTAGCACTGGATAATACAGAGTGATTTGTTCCTCTATATGTATTCTAGCATCTCACGAAATTTGGAATTTATTGGGCCTGTATGTTGGGTCCCACATTCTCATCAGTGGGATGGTGTCCAATATGACTTTTCCATAATTTTTTCCTTTCATCACAAAATATCCCCATCTTCTTCCATGAATTCTCCATTGATCCCTGAATCTAACATGTTCATATTTAAGTGTAGATAAATTTACCAAAATATAAAATTAAAATATGTATAATTAAATTCCCTAAAATCAGATGAATCATTGGGTACTTTAAATGATGTTCAAAAATGTACTTCATAATAGTGCATTTTAAGAAAGAATTGCAATCATAATGTGAAATGATGTTGAAAGTGTACAATGAACTAAAATGGTGTTTATGAATAATAAATCACATGAATATTATATATATTAAAAATTAATATTACCCTCATTTAGTGGCTAATCAGTGACCATGTGTCTGATTCTGTACATGCCATGTGTTCAAGTACTCATGGATTGAATACATGGCCTGTACAATTTTATACAATTCTGAAAACATTCCTTTACATCATGTCCTGTATAGGCTGTGTGTTAAATCCCAGTCTACAATTCTACTCTCACCCATGTTTCATAGTACTCATCTTCCAATTTTACTTGAATTGATTTACTCACAATTAATATACCTTGATTTCAATGCATTGAACATATTTCTTGATGATGAATTCAATCCAAATATCTTTGATTTTAGTCTCTTATAGATATTTCCAACTTGGGATAAAAACCAAGTTTCTACAATGGTGATGGGGACCTATCTATATTTTTCTCTTGAGTATGCATGGGCTGGGTGGTTTCCTACTAAGTAAGATGGTACAGATTTGGTTTAATTTTCATGGAGACGATTTCTAGGAAGGTTATTGATATTGTTAAGCCCATTGACTAGAAGAATTTGATATAATGGGAACTTTATACAATTTATTATTTCAAACCTAATGCCAATTCCACATTTTTTATAAATTAAAGGATAACTTTGAATGTTTATTTCCCTATTGTGTAGGTAATACCTTTTTTGAAAGACACAATGAAGTCCACCTCCACATTATTTGAAAGTAAAGTATCTAATGAATGATCTCTACCAAGATCTCACAGTTACAATATGTGTCTCTATGAGGAAGCCACAACTCTAACCATACCACTATGGTATACTTGGATCTGTATGATAACTCAGGTAGTGACATTTAATTCCAGTTATTCGGGGTTATGTCGGTTTCTTCTAGTTTATTTTAGTGTTTTCTCTTTAGGGATTATTCCCAATCATTTCGGATTGACCCTTGACTGGATTTGATCTCCCCCCTCTTTTTGGCTTTCGGGTATGTCGATTTATGGTACATTACTATATGATTCTTATGGTGTCTTTAGAGTCCAAAAGAAATCAAATTTTAATATTAGATATGAAAGAGCACATTCTAGATTGACTTCTCTGGTCCCTCACATGGGAGGAGATATTGATGATATTGATGGACTTGATCCCCGAGATGACTATTCCAGCTAGTGATCAAAGATGAATTTGACATTACTGAACTATAGCAATCCTTCTGCTAGACATAGTTATTCTACTGATAGGAATAAAGATCTTGTCGGAGAAACATCTCCATACAATAGTAGCAGGAACCATTAGATGCAGCCCAAATATGTCACCTAGGAGAGGAGATCTGATTTCATTTTTTATCATAAAACTTACCTCTGTAATAGGAAACTGTCTGGAAATCCCATGGATTCGTGGATTGACAACAGTGGTGATAGCCCTGAAAAAATGCATTGAGCATCATAGTGGTATTTTTATGTTATTTTAAATTAGTAGTGTTCCAAGATCATGAATCACATATTATTTTAGTATTTAAAATTAATTGTTTTTTGAATTATTTTTATGTTAGATTCTGTCCTAATACACGACTAATATTTTATTTTTTAATTGTTAATAGTTACTTTTAGCTCCCATGTTAATTAAATTTATCACATGAATTTTTATTCATTGTTGATCATTATTATGTTATATAATTTTCATCAACATATTGATAAAGTACTTTTTGGAAGTTGTGTATTGAATTTAGAAGAAATGTTGGACTTTTCAATGGGGCGAGCATAAACTAGGTACATCCAATTACCTCAGTTAAATAATTGATTGTATACTTAATTACATATTATGTATTATAATTTTTTTCACGAAGCTTTATCAAACAGAACCTAATTGTGATGTTCATTTCATTGTAGTGACCTTATCTTTTTAGGTGTACTCTTGATCTTGTGGGTGAAATTGATATGTTTGGGTTCCACAGTTTCACTATAGGTTGGTCCTTGGAATCTGTCTATTAGTTTGTGGGAAATTTTTTTGTGATTTATTTTAATTGAGGTGCTTATAGCCAATGCATAGACTTTTAAAATCATTTGGGTTTTGAAGAATTGAATAGGCTTTCTTGAGTAGAACAATCAAAGGCGATTTGGGTGATTGAAGAGTTTAAAATTTCCAGATATGTTACCTTTAACTGCAAGGTTTTATACTTGTCGTAAATTTCTAATCCATTGTCTTGTCTATTTTTTCAAGGATTCCAAAAAATTTATTACATATTGAATTTTATTCTTGTTTCTTGCAACCATTTGAGCAAACAACATCAAATACTTATGCTTATTTCTTAAGTTCATTTTGTTTTATGATCTTCATTTTTTGGTCATATGGAGCTACAAAATACTGAAGAAAATGTCATCAATTGGTTATTATTAGTACTTTTTTAGAAATTATAGTATTATATTATTGTTCTAATTTTTAATCTTGTGTAATTTAATTATTCATGTCTTGTTTTATTAAAAGTGATTTGGGGTTTGACCCCTTGTATAATCCATCTAATCTGATTTTATCCTTTGTTGTTTATCTAGGTATCATGAATCAAGAAGAAAAAAACATAGAAATGTTATTGTAAACATGTGTGAAGTCAGTGACTTGGTTGTTTTTTCAAGGATTCCAACAGCTTTCTCACTCACTAAATTTTATTCTTCTTTCTTGTAACCATTTGAGAAAACCACGTAACTACTTATGCTTATCCCCATCCTCATTCCCTTGGTTTTCTTCATTGGTTAATACCTCCTTTAAAATGCACTATAGATGGCCTCCTAAGTGTCAAATGTGTATTCTTCATATTTGAGTATTCATCCACTTGCCTTTTAACATTACTCCTTTTAAGTCAATCCCTTGAAAGGGAAATTATTCACTATTATTATGAAATCCTTGATGAATGTGTAGGCATAATCTCCTTAAATCACCATGAAAAGTTGGTAGAGCTTCCAATTGATGTTTTTTGAGTACATGCTCTCATTATTTTGGTGATATAGTAATGTTTGAGCAACCCCTTCACTTGAGTAATTTACAGGCCTCTCAACCTTAGTAGAGCTTGATTCTAGTATGCTTGGGCAGATGATAGTGGTTTTTTCCATCAATTTTAGCCCACATAGCATGTTGTGTTCATCCTCTTTACATGCCTTGATAGTGAACAAGAATTTCTCCCTTGTGTTATGTAAAAATGAGAGAGTGGGAGGAAATAAAAGTAAATTGTATATATTGAAGTAGCAGCAGATCACAGTAGCAGAATTACAACAGCAAAAAACTAGCAGAAAAACAGCAATGGAAGGAGAGAGAAAAAAGAAAAGAGAGTGAGATAAAGAGAGGAAACCCATGGAAGACCACTCCTGAGCCTCCTGCTGGTCGTCCCAACGAAACATCCCTCAACAACAGCTTGCTGTGAAAATATTCCAGAAAAATCAGTCCCCCTTCCTAACACTGGCTCCCCTTATTTAAAGGCCCACTCAGCCCCCTCCAACAAACCAACTGCTTCAAGTGGTCCCCCTCCCAACCAAAATATTCCCCTCTCTCCTCTAACATCCCAACCACCTTCAAATTCAGGTGGTCCCCCTCCCAGCCAGAATACTCCCCTCTCTCCTCTAATAAACCAACAACCTCCAACAAATAAAAAACTCTAACACCTGGACAACCCCCTTTATTCCTAACAATTCCCTCCCACCAAAAAAACACCTTGTACCCAAGGTGGAACAACCAAATATTTTCTTGGTCGTGCATTGAGTTAGTGGCTCCTGGTGGCGGCTTTGGTGGAGACCTCAGCATCAATGCATATTCAATACCATATGTAGGTGGATAGTGTTTCCAATATAATTCTTCTCTATAATCTTCAATACCATATGCTCCTGAATTGGTAATACTTACATGGAAAAATCCCTTACCAACAGTGGAGTAGATGTAGGGGATTTTGAATTGATGATCATGACATAGAAAATAACCTCTTTCACATCTACTTGAGGAGCATGAAACACTTTGTCCACCAAGATCACTGCAATCATGTTGTCTTGTTGAAAGCTGCTCAACCTGCCATTAAGAGTGTCAATATGAATTTCAGCACCCTAGACGGGTTCACTATTTGCATCAATGGCAGCCCAAACCATTGATTTACCTACAACTCCTCCAGCTATAACCTCTTATTCAACTTCATATAGGTAAACATCCTCACAAAAAATAGGAGAAACTTTCGGCTCCAATCTGAATCCTTTGCTCCCTAGCCCAAAGGGGTTTTCAGAAGCTTTGTCTGCACCTTGCCATTACTTGGAAGACATGTAATTTGAATTGAATCTAGTCCCAGGTATCGCACCCTGAACTCCTGCAGCTTCCCTAGATCTCCAACTACCCAGCGTACAAAAACTGCCCAAAGAAAAATGAGAAGCTTTATCCAGTTGTCCACTGCACGCTACTTTCCTCAATCTTCTATTAGATAAATCTGGAAAAAGGTTAATTTTTCACCTCCTCGATCTATCAATGAACCTCTCAAAATTCTGTGTATCCAATTCTCCAGTAACAAGAGGGTTACAAATAGCTTCTCCCTCATATATCATGTCCCACTGAATGTAGCCATGTTGGTGGTCTGAATGTATTGGCAAAATATTCTCAGCAAACAAGTTTTTCACGGATCTAACATGCTCATCCATAGCAATTCTAGGACCATTTTCTTCTGGATCTATAGGTTCTCCAACAACAACATGACATACATCTGCAATTACCACTTTATCTACCGCTACTGGAAGCAGTCCAAGATCAAGTTGCTCCTGAGATTGCCTAATCTGCTCAACAGAATCTAAAACATGCTCCTCCAACAATTCCAGTCTCTCCATTTTCTCTGTTTGCTCCTCCTCGTCTCTTGTCGACTGTCCAGGAGTTCCTATATCACATAGAGTAGTATGTAAATATTTTGTGCTGGGAATAGAAACATACAGTACTTCTCCAAGCTGGATAAGGATGAAATTTTCCTCTTCAGGACATTCCAGGTTGGTTTCAAGATGCTGTTGCTCCTCAGTATTATTATTCGAACTTTCCACACTAGTAATAAAGTTATCAATTACTTTTCTCTGCTATTCCGAAGTGGAAACAAACTGATCCTCTAAAGAAATAGGTTTCTGAAATGGTTTTGTCTCCATTCGTTGCCCATACTTTTCCAATAGAGATGATTTAAACAATTCCCATGATGGGTCCAAGGTAGTTTTATTCCACGACAAAAACCAGTATAGAGCAGTACCTACCATGAAAAGTTGTGCATAGTGCAGCTTCATTTCTTCAGTCATCTGATTTTCCAGAAAATACACATTAGCTTTTGTGATCCAGCCAAGTGGATCTTCAGTTGAAAATTCAGGCAACTCGGCTCTCTTCCTCAAATTCTGTTTTACTTCAGCCGGAGCTGCAACTTCCAAAGATAAGTTTCCACTGCAATGATAGTCTTCCCTTACAACTTCTCCTACCCAATCTCCTTGAATCTTAGTGGCTGCCACAAACTGCTTACTAGAAAACGATCTGCGTCCTTCTTCTAGCTGTTTTGGAAAGGAAACAAATGACTCCTCCAAAACACACATGTTGCGTGAAGCTCTTTCCTTAGTTTGATGCATCTGAACATGCATAGATTACAGTTATTCTTCTTGTTTTTAATCATGTTATCTAAAATTTACTGAATAGTCTTTAATGTTCGTTGTACCTCTTCCGCAGCCGATTCGACATTAGCAAGGCTATTCTCCATCCTGTGGTGGAGTTCCTGCTCTGACTATCCTCCGATGCTCTTTTTTTTAGTTGTGATCACCTCTCAGTTGTGCTTGTGATGTCAAGTAGTGAAAAAAGGCCTCACATGTCTCTCTCAAGTGAAAGTGAACTCTTTCTGCGTTCGATTTCGACCAGCAACGTTCGCAGCTTTCACTGCACTCACGCGGCTCCAGCAAAAGTTCAACCATCTCTAACGACGCTCAGCTACGATCACGATTCTCCCCAACGTTGGAGTTGGCTTCCAATTCTTATCTAGCAACGAACAGAGAATAAAGTCGCGCGGCACTCCCAGCTGTGAACCTCCTCCAGCAAATGACTCCTCTCTTCCTCTACAAAACGCGCTGCACTATGATGCCTCTCAGCTCCACTGCATCAGGGTCGTTTTCTTCATCAGTAATCACAACACACAAATACAATCATCTCTCTCCATCCGTGATAGTGTTACTCCAACATGAAAATGGTTCCCTAGCATTGTGCCTCTGCCGCGAGTACCCCAACATTGTGCACAGCCCAACCAAATGCTCATACAGCTCCAACGTTGCCTCTCCCTAGCAGTGATCCTTTCTCTCCAGCGGCAGTTCCCCAGTGGAGTCTCCAAATTGTTATGTAAAAATGAGAGAGTGGGAGGAAATAAAAGTAAACTGTATATATTGAAGTAGCAGAAGATCACAGTAGCAGAATTACAACAACAAAAAACTAGCAGAAAAACAGCAATGGAAGGAGAGAGAAAAAAGAAATGAGAGTGAGAGAAAGTGAGGAAACTCGTGGAAGACTACTCCTGAGCCTTCTGCTGGTCGTCCCAACGAACTAGCCCTCAACAGCAGCCTACTGTGAAAATATTCCATAAAAATTAGTCCCTCTTCCTAACACCAGCTCCCCTTATTTAAAGGCCCACTCAACCCCCTCCAACAAACCAACTGCTTCAAGTGGCCCCCCTCCCAACCAGAATATTCCCCTCTCCTCTAACAGCCCAACCACCTTCAAATTCAGGTGGTCCCCCTCCCAGCTATAATACTCCCCTCTCTCCTCTAACAAACCAACAACCTCTAACAAATAACAAACTCTAACACCCGGACAACCCCCTTTATTCCTAACACCTTGTATGTGAAATTTAATTCCTTAATTTAGGGGCTTAAAAGTGGATTATATAGATCTTCTTAATGCCTCAATATGCACCTGAAAATAAAATTTCTACTGTTATAATTCCAGAAAATAAAATCTGTTTGAAAACGTGTAAAAGCTGTGAATTCCAATTTGAGTATATTTTTTTGTATTTTTATATTTTTTTAATACAAAAATGGATATAAATCAATTAAATAATTTCACATATCCTTGAAAATGATACCAATTCATGGTTGTAGAAATCATGAGCATAAACATCTATTAGTATCGGGCCATCTATACAAAGATAGGTTTTGGCTAATTCACTAATTAACTTATGTGGGGTAGAGGAAACAATATTGAATGGTGGTGTTTTGTGCGTGATATGTAATACATATAAATGTTTTAATTGTTTTTATATTTAATGTGAGTGTATGAGTGTAGGTATAGGATAGTGAGAGAAAACAAAAAGCTTCAACAAGGAGGTTAAATCCAATGAGTGATGTGTGAGGAAATTGAGTTAATAATTGACCATGTAAAGCATGCCAAGTGAATTATCAACAAAAACTGACTAGAAACATCACATAGTCCCTAAAATACACTTTAATGGTATCAAAGAACTCAATACTACAATCAAGAGTCCCCATGAGGTTGCTCTTGTCTTCTAGCAGCAGTGGTTAAGTGCAATTTCTGTGATTTTGGTGTCACCACACCCCTTGAACTATCATTCTTTAGGATGCATTGATTGATGCTTTAGTGCGCGTTTGAGGTTCTAACTCTTGTTTTCTTACACTCACCATTGAATCAATTAACCTTTCATCAAAAGTCGATATCATTATCTATCAAAGCATGAATAATAAAAAAAATTGGGGTTTAAATTCCATAGAATCCTAAAGTCAATCACATTCCCCTAATCCACTACATGAATGTCTATCCAAGCATACTAAATACAAAGAAAACAATGCGCCTTATTAAATTTATACACTTGTTTTTTTTATGGTATGTTTGAGTTATGCACATTCAATGAGTGTTGTATTCATGCAGCTATAGATAAGATCATCACTAATATTCTACACTTTATGGGAGTTTTCATTGGTGGTTTATTAGCACGCGGTGCTTTATCTGGGCAGTGCTCACTTATGATGCATTCTCTCCATCTTGTATGTTATCACTTATGTTTTTTGATGAATTTCATCACTCTAGTTAATGTGTCTCCTGGAGGCTATAGATAATTTCTTATGAGGTGGTGGTTCTCTTTTGGAGTTACTACCCTTATTGGACGAGGTGATTTCTTGGTAGAATCCAGGATGTTTCAGGTAAGTATGATGCATTGTGAGCTTTAGTTTCAGTTTTATTGTTACCTCATATTGTTTCTCCCTCGATTACCAAATGTTGTATGCTTATTAAATCTAATTCATGTATTTTAACACTTTTTCTTCTTTAATGTATTTCTTTGGGGCATGAATTGGGTGACCAATTCATTTCACAGTTTTTTGAACACGTGATTTAAAACATTGATAATTGAATGAAAGGTAAACAAATAAGGTGCAGGTGTGTTGAAGTTGGAATAAAAAACAAGTCAAGCAAAACACTTCTTGATATCAATGAATGTTTAGAGGTAACCACAATCTCTGTGAAATTTTAAATTCTATCAGTGTATGATGCAAAAATTTGAGCGGAGACTTTCATTGTTTCATTTACTCTTACCTCATTTCACTCTTATTGCATGCATAAATATATATTTGTCATTATAGTTTCAATATGCCTAGGATTTAGTGATTTATTTACTTCATCTTTGGAAATATGGATTTTTAAGCTCACCAACATCACACTTATCCAAGTGGGATGATTTTGTTGAACAAATGAGTTCTTGAATGACAATTCAGTCAAATCCTATTTTATTGACGCAACTGGTTCATGTGAAACGACATAGTGGTAAGTTTCAATGTTTCATTTATTTTTATCAATATCATACACCTTAATAATTATTCAATTAAATTTTTTCATGTACTGCCTTGCAGATCCTATAATTGTTACTACAAGCCTGAATGCTAAAAAAATTAATGTTCAATCCTTGCACTCCATTTTCACAAATCCAGGTGATTTATTCTGTACAAATTGAATAATTGTATACTTTATACATACCATCTATTTGGTTTCATGTTCTTTAGCTTTGGTTCCATTGTAGAAACGGATTACTTGTATACATGCTTTTGAATAAAAGTTTGAATTATCCTACAAAACATCAAACCTATTGGTGATGGAATGAGTTTGAACTCTTACCAGCATGTCTGTTGGATCCTACTTGGCGTGGAAGTTTGGTGTTATCCAAATGATGGAAACCTCCCTCTAATTTATGCTTTTCTTAATCTCCCCTTAGCATTTACTTTGATCCTATGTTCTTAATTGTTGGATCTTTGGTGCTAGAGTTGGCTTGGACTGGTGCTGGAGCTAGACTGGTGCTGGTGTTGTCGCTAGCATGGACTAGTGTCGGTGCTGTCGCTGGCATGGACTGGTGTTGGTGGTGTCGCTGGCATGGACTGGTGGTGTCACTGGCATGGACTGGTGCTGTCACTAGTGTCAGTGCTGGAGCTGGCATGGACTGGTATGGTTGTTGGTGCTGATGTTGTTGTTGACACGGACTAGTGCTGGTTCTGTTGATGGCATGGACTACTGTTGTCGCTAGCATGGGTTGGTGTTGGATCTGGCATGGACTGGTGCTGGAGCTAACATGGATGGAGTTGGGTATGGGTCACTGTTTGGGGTGATGTATGGGTCGTTGTATGGGGTGTTGTTATGGATCCTGTGATTTTGTATTAAATTTCATTATAAATATAATTTTTTTTTTATAATTTTGAACCTGTGTGAAAATGGTCTTCTATTTAATAATTATATATTATATATAATAAATTAATAAATATAATATGAAATTTTACCAGAAATAAAAATTTATAATTTTTATTTAAATGTAATTTATAAACAAATATTGTATGTTGGTAATATTATTACCAACAGATAAATTTGTCTCAAAACCTGTTGCTAAAAATTTTAACCAACACATATATTATCTGTTGGTATTATTATAATTACAACAGAACTATTTTATTTGTCGCAAAAACATTTAGCGACAGAGTTTTTACCGACAGTTTAGTAACAGGGACATAAATGTTGGTAAAATGTTTTAAAAACAGAAAATGCACTATTACCAACAGATATTCCCCTGTTGGAAAAAGTGAAATATTTTTTAGTGGTTAAATCACATAACAACAACCGTATATTGATTTTTAAATTTTAGGAACTGATGATGTGTCAAACTAAGATGTTGTTTGCTCGAGACAAACAAAAACACAGTTTCAGTAATTTAAAACGATAAAATATGCGTTTCACTGTTAAAACCACATAAAACCATCTCCAATTGATGTGAAATCTTATAAAATATATCTAACACTTACTTTTGATGTGTGAAAATAGATGACATGTCAATCCAACGTGCGATGTACTTGAATGGACTAAATAATGAGTTCTTAAAAAATATCGGTTTTTAAAAACGTGCGTCATAGAGGGAGAGCCGGCCAAATGAGCTCAGATTACTGTGAAATCAAATGACAATAACCGTAGATTGATTTTTGAATTTTAAAAATAGACGATGTTTCAAACTGAGGTGTTGTTTTCCCGAGATGACAGAAAATGGAGTTTCGGTAATTTAAAACGCTAAAACATGCGTTTCACTGTTAAAACCACATAAAATGATATACAGTCACTACAAAATATTTAGCTTTTTCCAACAGGGACATATCTGTTGGTAAAATTACATTTTCTGTTGGTAAAACATTTTACCAACATATATATTCATGTCACTAAACTGTTGGTAAAAACTTTGTCGCTAATTATTTTTGCGACAGAAAAAATAGTTATGTTACGATTATAATAATACCAACAGATAATATGTATGTTGGTTAAAGTGTTTAACAAAAAATACTTATGACAAATTTTTCTGTTGATAATATTATTACCAACATATAAAATCTATTTATAAATTACATTTAAATAAAAATTATAAATTTTTATTACTATTAAAATTTCATATTATATTTTTTAATTAATCATATATAGTAATCACACATATTCAAAGAAAAAAAATTAATTTTATTAATAATGAAATTTAATACAAATTTATTAAATAGAAAAACACATGATCAACAAGATCCATTACATCACACCATAACCCCCCAATGTCAACCGGATCCCACACCCACCCTGTGACCCATCAATGCTCATCCATGCCTCAGTATCAGCAAACAAATCTAGCGAGCAGCCCGTCCATGCCCCAACTCCAGCGAGCATCTCATCCTTACCCCTCATACTTTCCTCGGCACCAGCGACCAGCTCATCCTTGCGAAATAATAGCTCTAGCGATCAACTTATCCATGCCCTTAGTGAACAACTCCATCCATGCCTCAGGGAACAGCTCCAACGAGCAGCCCATCCATGCCCCAGTGAGCAGCCCATCCATGCCCCAGTGAGCAGCACTAGCTCCAGTACCAGCGTCACACCCTTCATCTCCAATATCTACATAAAAAACAACCGAAGATCATACCCACGAATCAGTGAAAAATATCGGCATGAATTGAAACCAAAATAGAAATAAATATAAGTATAAAAAAATGATTGGAATAGTGAACATTTTACATCAACCCAATTTACATCTCAAGAATCGATAGTCTGAATGACTCAAATCTAGGAATCATTTCTCTCTTTGAAACACTAAAAGGACTAGCAATTTTTACTTCTGGGAAGCATTTGTAAAAAAATTAAATGGTATCTCTCACATCAACTATCACTGTAGCATTGTGGTCCAAGAATTCAATTCACTCATTCAAAATATGAACATAATGGCGACAATAATCTATAGCTCACAATAGAAGTATGACATGAGTAATCCTGAATAATAGATGAGGGTGACTGGAAGCATCTCATCATTTGTACATGAATGTTTCATAAATATAAAATTCTATAAAAATCAAATCTAAAACAACTGTTTTCTCCAACTTCATATCCAAATCTAATAAAATCAATAAGTTTTCATATTCTAAAAAGAAAAGGGGAACATGAATGAGTACATCATCAATTTTTGTAAGAGTATGTTAACTCCAACATTGTTTATCCAGTAATCTAATTCCAGTAATTTTTAAAAGCTGCCTTATTGAGACTCCTTACGAGCATTGCATACAAGTAAATTGTGGAGGATGATTGTGAAATATGTGAAAGAGTCCAACTCAAACTGTGTTGTGACTCCTTACGAGTGCTCGATACATGGAAATTGTAGAGGCTGCCTGTGGAATCCATGAAGAGTCCATCAAATGCCACATTTTTTATCCATTAAACGAATTTCTTGTATGGGCCTTAATAGAAGTAGAATCATAAGAACAAGATCTCATTACTTAAAGTATAAAGGTTCATCTACAAAACAATCAATGAACCAAATTGTAGACTTCAAATCTATAAAATTTTAATGAAAAAATGTATATAAAAAATTTTAGGGAAAAAATGCAACCAAGGTTGTTTGCATGCATTTTGGAAAAAAGATCAGTTGGTGTTTGTAATTTATTTTTTGAAGAATCAATGATCTCATCTCAAGTTCAAATAATAATCACATAATATTTAATGTAGTTGAATAAATTTATGACAAAAAAAATTAAAAAAATTAAACTTCAGACCTATGCTGCTTTGTCCGAAGGGAAAAAAGATCCAACAGAGGCTCTCAAAGAAAATGATTACAGGGAAGATTAATCCTTTTTAGGAATTCATGATTACAAAAACCATTGCAGATGAACTATCCATGATTTAAAATGATAAATTAGGAAAACCATTTCTCAAGCAGCTCATTCGATGACAATGGTTTCTCAATGCGTGCTTGAATGCTGAAAAAATATGAAAGACCAAAACACAAAAAAAACATAAAATTGATTTCCTCAATACAAACATACACCAACAGATCTCCAGTAAAATATGTGTCGGAGAGTTTTTTATCATTGTTCTAATCTGTACTTCAAATGAAATTATAAAGATCTTACCTTACAAACTGCTTTGAATTATCCATATTATAAAGCCAAGCACCAGAAAATTGTTGAGGCTAGCCTTCAATGTAAGATGTGTTCAAATATGTACTAGATATTGGAATACCACTCCACGTGAAAACCTAAAAAACACCAAATCAAATTGAAAAATCCCCCATTACTATTAGTGAAACTAGATAAACAAGCAGAACATGGACAACCATCAATGAGGTAAAATACATTTTTTAAATGATGATGGGAATTATTAATGTCTGCAATGTAAATATTTATGTTCTAGGATGTTTTTTATAAAATATAAGCCTCTTAGAAGTCTGTACTCAATATCCACTTTTTACCATATAAAAATTTGTTCATCCATGCGTTCAAAATACAAAAAGGGGAAAAGTAATGTAAAAAGGAAACGACCAACCTGTCAATTTGCTTGCTTTAATACTACCAAACTGAATGCAACTCTCAGAGTCAGATATGGCTAAACCTGAACTTGCTCTATTAGTTTTATCTTCATCTAGATATTTTTTCAAACCATAACTGTCATTGGGAATTGCTTCCACATGCACACTGTCATTGTGTTGCCTTATTTTTATCAGTTTCACTTATTCATTCTTGATAGAAATTGTCTTAACTCTAGAAATCATGTAGGGATAAAATTTATCAGTTTCAAACCGATCATGTATGGGTGTGAAATTTACCAACATCCCCTTTTTCCACCACTAAGATCTACATGCATTGCACAATACTGACTTCTAGGGAGGCACATTGTGCTAAAGATGGGTTACAATTGGAATTGTTTATCAGATATTAGCAGTGATAGTGTGCCTAGGAATAAATTAATTTGGTATATTTTCTCATCATGAGAAGGTGAAACCATAAAAATATGTAAATAAATTCAACACAAAATGCTTGTGTAATAGGGGATCCTCTGCATGGTTAGAATACAGAATGTTCAAACACACAAATGGTTGCACTAATAAAGATATCACTCATAATCAATTCATTCTCTGCCTAGCCACCTCACCAATTCATGGTGGATTAACGCATGATATGATATTCAATCACAATAGAAATGTGATTACATCAATGGAATCAATTATCAGAATAGATTCATCCAATAAACATTTTGACCTGATGAAGTGGTATATGAGTGGGTATTAGAATTAGAAAAATAAATTGTATCGAATGGAAAAAAATCAATTTGATGACAAAGCACATACAACACATACATTTAAAGGCCCAGAACAGGGAATTCGTAAAGAAATTACCCTTTGAAAATAAATTATGTTCATGGATAAAGAAAAAGAAAGGAAAATCCAACCAGAAGACTGTTTTCAAAGTTCTTTGAGGTGAAACCCAGAAAATATCAAAATATGTTAATAGATAGTGTCCATGGTCTACTACTAAAAGAGTTTCTCTTTGATTCTTAAACCACCTAAATAACAAATAAATACAATTAAAATCCATTGGGCATTTACGCCACAAATACATGACTATTAATGCAGAACAGTCTTAATATAATATTAATGCAGAAAATTCTACTATAATATTAAAAATACAGAACAGTATATTATGCATAAAGTACCTCAATAATTGTTTCATGTCAACATCTAAAATAAGATAGATATTTGGACCATCAAAGGAAGTTTTACAGTAACAAAAGCTAAAACGCCTAAATAATTGATTGAAATGTGTTCGTGTCTGTGTGGAGTCTAAGGAATTCATGTGTCATTCCCCAAAAAAATATATAAAAATCAAATGATGTTCTACATCTAGTGGTTTTCATTTAATACAATCATTCTCTCCAGCTGAAGGATTGTGTCAAAACCACAATGCAAATTATGGAATTCATGTTCGAGACCATTCAATTCCAAAAGACACACCTCTTTGGACTTCCAATCAATAGATTGAAAATGGTCAACGCAACTCTCATCTGATGAGAACCAATGCATGAGGTGCTTCCTAAGTTTGTCTCATTTAGCATGACCATTAAATCAGATCAAAATACTATGACATTAAAAATACAGTTTTCATAGAGTATAATAAGCTATGAGGGAAATACAAAACTGAAAAAATAAATCAAGCAATAACACGACTATTTAAATAACAAGATGTTGGAAGTCATGGCCATACCGTTTTGATCTTGATATGTAATATCAACATCCTTCTAGAAGTCATGTTTACAGCGTTTCCAGTGATTCTCAGCAACACCCAACCAATATTCAGCTACATCGATGTTGTAGCACCATCAACATCATGTGGCTTTATTCCACTTATCTATTTCAGACCAATCAAATAAAAAGCCTCTACAAAAATAATATGTCATTAGCACTAACACTCCACCAAAAATAACCAACAGAACCCAAAAAAATGAATAAGCATGAACAAAAACTTTTTTTAAACATGAGGGTCTGGATGCCTAACATTGGTGCCCAGAAGTTTGAAGGCAACAAAGGCCTTGTGAAAGAGAATGAAATGAGATCTGTTTGAAATAAAAAACAGTAGTGTGCTCAATTGATTAAAAAAATATTATTTAATTATGTGGTATCTGATAAATTGATGTAGGGTTTCCACTGTACCTTGTAGGGCACCGAAATGGTCGGGGTCGGGACACATTGGGGGTTGGGATGGCTGCGTATACGAAAATATTGTTGGATGATGTCCGGCGGTGGGAATGGAAACAACAAGCGGTGATTGGTTTTTTAGTCCAGGCGATGAGGACTGGAGGAAATCAGCGGTGATGTGTGTTCGTTGCAGGTGATCCGTGACGGCACTGGATGAAGATGGAGGATCCGGTCCATGTGACTTTCGGGGGCCACAGGATTCGTCCCTGGCCATGTGAAAATGGGAGAAGCGGTGATGCGGGTCGCATGAGACTTTGACGGAGGGCAGCGGTGTGGCAGGAGATAAATGAGGAGGAAAAAAAGGGTGGTGATGTGTTCCGGTGGATAAAATTGAAAAATACAAACACTATTAACATTGAGATAAAATTGAAATTTGAAATCAATTAATGAGATTTTTTAATATCACCCCATGAAATAGATATTGATTTTGGTTATAAAAATATTAATTTGTATAAACAATAGGTTTCCCTTAAATTGTTTATTAATAAAATATTTGTTATTTAATGGTTTGTTGTAACAATTTTTATTGATAGAAATAGATTTTTTGGTAATAGTTATTATTAATAGTAGATTCATTTATTGGTAAAAAAATATTGGTATTAGTATGATAAAAAATTAGATATAATTGTTGGAAAAAGATTCATTGGTATTTAACCACTAATATCAACAGATATATATGTTGGTAAATACAAGTGTTGGTAGTCAAAATTAATACCAATAAAACATAATATTTGTTGGAATTACACATTTTTACCAACAGATATAATATTTGTCATCAAATTTCTATTGAAAAAATTCAAATATTTTGTAGTGAATTGATGTAAAATCTTAAGAAAGCTATCTTAGACTTATTTTTTGATGTGTGTGAGCAGACAACGCATCAATTCGATGTGCGATGTGCTCAAAAAAACTAAATAATGAGTTCTTAGAAATTTTAGATCTTTAAAAATGTGAACCACAGAGGGTGAGCCAACCAAATGAGCTCAGATTGCTGTGAAATCACACAAAAACAGTTGTAGATTTATTTTTGAATTTTAGGAACTGACAGTGCATCAAATTGAGGCGTCATTTTCTCGAGACGACTGAAAACTCAATTACAATATTTTAAAATTCTAAAACATGATTTTAACTATTAAAACCATAGAAAACGATCTAAAATTGATGTGAAATATTATAAAAGTTTTATTAGACTCAATTTTGATGTGTGTGAGTAGACGTCGCGTCAATCTGATGTGTGATGTGCTCGAACGGACTAAATAAGGAGTTTGTAGAAAAGATTGGTCTTTAAAAATGTGTGCCACAGAGGGCGAGCCAGCCAAATGAGGTTGGATTATTGTGAAATCACATGAAAAAAACAGTTGATTGTTTTTTGAATTTTAGGAGCCGATGACACATTAAACCGAGTTGTCTTCCTGAGACGATGAAAAATGCAATTTTAGTAAGTTAAAGTGCTAAAACATGTGTTTAACTATTAAAACCATAGAAAAAGATCTCCAATTGATGTGAAATATTATGAAATATGTATTGAATAATTTTTGACCTGTGTGAGTAGACAATGTGTTAATTCGACATGCGATGTGCTTAAGCTGACTAAATAACGAGTTCTTTGAAAATGTTAGTCATTAAAAACATGTACCACAGTGGGTGAGCTATCCAAATGAGCTCAAATTGATGTTAAATCACATGACAATAACCATATATTGATTTTTTAATTTTAGGAACCAATGGTGTGTCAAACCGAGGCATGTTTTTCCCAAAATGATCGAAAACACAGTTTCAGTAATTTAAAATGCTAAAACATGTGTTTAATTGTTAAAACCATAGAAAACGATCTCCAATTGATGTGAAATCTTATGAAAGCTATCTTAGAATTACTTTTTATGTGTGTGAGTAGATGTCACTTCAATATGACGTGCAATTTTTTCGAACGGACTAAATAAGGAGTTCTTTGAAAAGGTTGGTCTTTAAAAACATGTTCCACAGAGGGTGAGCCAGCCAAATGAAATCGGATTGTTGCGAAATCACATGAAAACAACCATGAATTGAATTCAATTAAATGTGAAAGTTAGTAGATTACTTTTTTAATTAATAAATAACACTAATGATTATTAAATAATATATATTAGTGTACATAATTAAAATTTTAAATTCAATGAAATGTGAAAGTAATTCATCATCAATGCCTATGTGTATGTTAGTGTCCTCCAGTCCCACAGCTTGACTCTCTAATAGTATGCCCATATCGACTAGTCTTTTCACCAGGTTCTAGAGTGTTCTCAGCTATAAGTCGAGGTGCGATGTCATCAGCTACATGTCCAGGTGCGATGTTCTCAGCAGTGGGTCTACTGGCATAACTAGAACTGATCTCTCGTCCACTTGAGTGTTGTACAGGTAAGTGGAAGTAAGATGGATCCAAGAAAGGAAAATCACTGAGTGGAAGCCCCCAATTGGTGCTCTAATCCAAGGAATATGGAACTAAATGAGCTCAAGATGGAATAGGGTTCACAATATCAAACTCAGTGGGGTAACTGATGCCCCACTCCAAAGAAGGGTGTGAGGGGAATGAATTGAATAATGCCAAGTGTGACGAAGAAGGTCCAGTCAGTGGGTGTGTAGTGGTGCCCCACTCTAAAGAAGGGTGTGTGGGGAATGTCTCGAATGATGCCATGTGTGATGAAGAAAGTCCATTTAGTGGTTGTGTAGTGGTATCTAGAGCTGTTTGAGAAGTGGAATGATACAAACAATGTTGGTGTGAAGGTTAGTCCTCATCGATGTCTGATGGATCGAGCATAGCCTGAGGTGGAATGAGATGATGGTGAGGAGTATGCTCTGACTGTAGATAGATGATCTCGGTACTATGCAGTGCACCTGTCTTGATCGAGATTTTGATCGCTTCCTCCTTTGAAGACTTTGGACACGGGGTTCTCTTCCTCTGCTTCTTCCCAACCATTTTTGCTTCCTTTGTCTTTCAGTGACAAGAGCCTCTGAGTCAGGTGTATGTCCCTCATCTTTTCTTCTGGACTCTTCATTCAACATTCTGTCTTTCACCATCTCCACGGTGAGAGTTCTATCTAGAGTAGAATTGATGACTGACACAACTAATGTGTCCCACGTCTTCGGTAAAGAACTTAACATCAACAGTGCCTGCAACTCATCATCAATCATCATTTTCATAGAATTTAGTTGATCAACAGTACCTTGGAACTCGCTCATGTGCTCTGATACGTTGGTCCCATCTTTGTATTTCAAGTTGACAAGACGACGTATCGGGTTTGCTTTGTTTTGTGCGGTTTTCCTCGCATACATCTTTTCCAATTTTCGCCACAGAACAGAGGCATCGTGTTCATTGGAAAATTTTTGGAAGATGCTCTTGTCGATCCACTGTCTGATTTGGGCAGCACACTTCCTGTTGAGTACGAACCACTCCGCATCAACGGGCGGGGTACCGGTTGTCGTCTTCTCATCGGGTTTACCGCTTGTTGAAGATTCCTCTGCTTGCGCTGCGATGAGCTTAGTGTTTTCTACCATAGGCTTCCACAAATCTTTAATATATAACAGGTCCTCCATTTTCGGTTTCCAGATGGCATAATTAAACGTAGTGAGTTTAATCATATTACCGGTATTTTCATCCATTTCTGGAGTTCTAATTTTGAAGATCTAACCATACGGATGTGTCCGGAACGGTCGAAATACCTGGAATCGACTCCTGGATCATTGAAAAAGGACTCTGATTGGCTGAGTTATAGCCAAAACAGATTCAACGGTCTGGATTGACTGCTGATGTGGCATGCCGGAGTAGTGGCCGGAATTTTGCCCGAAAGTCGCCGGAAAATCACTGGCGGCATGAATAGTGTCATCTTCTCCGGCACGGGGGTACTGTAGCACCCGCGGTTTTGACCAAAGTTTGATCGAGCCTATCTCCTTCATTTCAGCTCCGTTTTTGACGCCACTTACACCCTTGAAACCGGCTCGCCGTGCTCTTCACAGATATGGGCTCGAAAAGTTTTTCCGAGCAACTTCAATTTTCCGGTCACTGGAAAACGTTGTTTCCACATCGTCGTTTCACTCCCAAACCCTCTGATACCACTTTGTTGGACGTAGGCACACTGCCGAAGGTTGGGTTAGGGTTGTTCATCAGCCCTTGAAGAAACTCCCACCACTAGCTGCTTGTCTGCCTTGACCGCCCACCAGAGAGGACTTCCACGCTGAAGTTTTTGCCGGCCAAAGAATTCCTCCCGCTGAAATCTCCCTTAATTGGGAGTGGCCCCCACAAGCTTGGGGGTATGTTCCTTTTTGTTTGCCTTCTATTTCTCTAGATTTATATATATATATATACATCCTGGTTATTACAGGTACTTAATTCAGATTTTTGCTTAGGCTGAAGAATGTGGTATGGGATGGATGTCGTTGAGAACCTGGACCAAGTTACACTTATTTTATTTTTGTTTGTTTAAGTGCTTTCACTTATCGTATATTGGCACACTGCTTTTGTTACAATGCGAAATGTAAAGGTTTAGACACTGTGGGTGCCGGCCTATTAAGATTTTATCTCACACCCTACTCGAGCGTTTTTTGGTACCCGAGTAGACTTTATGTCTGTAGCTATAGATACAGGGAAGTGTGTTGCTTCCAATGCTTGATTGCTTTGATGTTTTGGATGGAGATTTGGGGCAGATAACCAAGCCTTTGCTCGAGATGTTATTGCTTCACTTTGTGTCGTTTTCATTACAGTTTGATAGCATGCTTGTATTCTTGATTTTCGTACTTTTATTTTAGTACAGACATCATAGCATGAAATCATTATGTAGCTGGGTTGATTTATCACCTCCCGCACTTTTCATTTATTCAGTTGGGATTATTTAATTGCTTCTACTGTAGTTTGATTATTTATATGCTTATGCTACTTGTTATAAATTGTTTTTCTTCCGTTGTGTATTACCTATTATCTATTAAGTCATAATATCCCCCACGGACACGTTAAAAAGGATCTTGCTACTAGCCGATAGCCTTTAGTGTTCGGGTAGATGCACTTGTGGTCATGTGGCCAACCCGGCTCGAAGCACCCTTCCGATGACTCTTGGGATGGGGACGTTACAAAGTAGTATCAGAGCCAATGTTCATTTGATGTGCCAAAGAGGACGTTGGACCCTTCTAGGGGGGATTATTGTAATCTCACATCGAATGAGGAGGAGCACAAAGCACCCCTTTATAAGGTGGTGTGAATAACTCTCCCATCATGAGGCCTTTTCCCGAGGGATGACTGAGGGTCAAAGCCCAGAGAAAGAAAAATCGTGCGGTCTAGACCCAAAGAGGATAATATCATGATCGTGGGTTGGATTGAACTGTTACATAAACCAACTAACTGTAAGAGTCCAGATTCTCCTTCTCAACTATTTCAAATGCCAGTGGAACGAGACTTTTATTTCCATCATGAGTGGTATAAATCAAGAGAACTCCATTATACTTTTCATAGAGAAAAGTGTCGTACACTTGTATGAATTTTTTGCAATGCAGGAATGCTGTGATGCATGGAAGGATTTCCCATCAATATAATATATATTTTTTAAATATGTTTTATATAAGGCTAAATAACCATTTACACATAATATATAAGATATTTAGTGAAAACGGCTTATAAAATAATTCTAAAAATTATTTTTAATTAATAATTTTTTAATTATTATTGATTAATAGTAATTTAATAACAAGTTGAAGATAAAAAAATCAAAAAATTAATAAAAGATCTAAAATAAGTTGAAAGTGTAACTTGAATTTCAAATGATCATAACTTTTGTTCCGGATATCCGTTTGAGCTCTATCACATATCAAATCGAAGCCTGTGTTGGGCTCTACGCACTAATAATAGAGAGGAACCCTGTGTTGTATTTTCTAAGGCCAAAATGACCCAGAATGCCTCCAAAATTGAGTTTTTAGTCAAAGTATCCCAATTTTTTAACATTCGATGGAATTTTAATCTCGTTTAAGGGTTTATTTTGCCCATTTTCAATGGGGAATGAATTTATTCGTATGGATTGCATTCATATTGATACTATGGTTTTGAAATTTCATCATTTTTCACAATATATTGTTATTTATAAATTAATATATAACAATATATACATATTTTTTATATATTCACACATAAAAATTTAATTTTATAAATAAATAATTAAACATATTTCCATTTAAAATATATTTCTAAATATAAAAAATTTATCTAAATAAAAAATAATATCCATTTTATTTAAAATACAAAAGTATGAGTATTTATATACATATACAATTAATATATATATATATAATATGAAAATAAATATAAATATATAAATATATATAGATAAAAAAATGTAATGAAATATATATAAATATACAAATATATCATTAAATAAATAACAAAACAATATAGGTGAGTGAAAAAAGCGCGAGATTATGAGGAGGAGATCTCAGGTTCAAAACTTACTAAAGGTAGGGGCCCACGCAGGTGGGCGAGGCATTGCATAGCGGTGTTAAAGGGGGTGGGGGAGGCTAGAAAAGTGATGTTAAAGGGAGGGGTTGGGTGGTGATAAAGGGGGTTGGTCCACCATCTGAATTTACAGGATTTTTTTATTTTTTTATTTTTTGACTTTTATCAACGCTTTTTTTTTGTGTTGATAAAAGACCCATTTTATCAACGTTTTTTCGAAGGCTAGAAAAGTGATGTTAAAAGGGTGTTGGTCCTTCGAATTTTGCAGAATTTTTTTTAAAAAAAAAATTAATTTTTCTGACTTTTATCAATGATTTTTTTAGCGCTGATAAAAGAGACCCCTTTTAATAACGTTTTGATTATCAGGGTTGTAAATGCCCTTTCTCCGCACTTTTAAAGACCATATCTACAATAGTGAAAACTATAGAATTTAAATAAAAAAAATATGTAGGTGAGCGACCGCCATAGATGGTCACTGATGTTATTTTCGAGGAGCATCAGCGACCGCCTATGACGGTCGCTATATATTTATATACAGTGACCGCTTTTTGACGGTCGCTCGTGCTCTTCCTAGCGACCACCAATGTGGTTGTGTGGGGAGTACCTATAGTGACTGCCAAAAGCATTCATTATTGATCTTTAGCGACGGGCAACCGGGATCACCAAAAGTGATTGGATGATTGTCGCTAATAGTAATATTTGTAGTAGTGTGATATGTCCAACGGATTTATAATAGATTTGAGCATGATCTTTATGATTTATTTTGTAGGGCATAATCCCTCCATGACTATACTGGACTATTAACTCTGAGCTAGAGGCGGGCATGGTTCAAAGAACATTGCATCACATAAATGGTTCAAAAACCATTTGAATTTAGCAATGTTTGTGTGACATGAAATTAATTGTAAATCTATACACAACATCACAGGAAATAAATTTAAAATCGGTATTTAATAATATGTCTAAAATATCATTAATTAGTTGAATTAATATTTTTTATCTAGCATTATTTAAAAAATGATGGATCAGTCCCCAAATAAAATCTAACAGGCCCCCAATAGCCCTTATATTTTATTAAACATATTATTATTATATTATCTTTTAATCACAGAGTTGCCGACGTTGATAACAACAGTAAAATGGAGGGAATATATTCCTTCATCCTTATCATTTTCTACATTATGGGGGGATCGTACATTGATAATGATAAAAAAAAATATTATTTACGCTATATAATATAACATGCACCTGCCCCCGCCATAATCGCCGACGACCCACCCACTATGTTGCACAGCTCCGATCCCCCTCTTCTCCGCAGCTACGCCCAGCTTCTGGGCCGTCCCCTCTAGGACATCGCCGATCAAGAAGCTCCAGAAAGGCAGGTCGCGCCGCCGGAGGAGCGCCCTCTCCCGGTAATAGACCTCGCCCCTCTTTTCGCGGACTCGAACCCAGGGTGGCGGGCGTGCGAGGAGGCGATAGCAGCGGCGGCGGCGGAGTGGGGGTTCTTCCAGGTGGTGAGCCACGGGGTGAGGGCGGAGGTGGTGGAGAGGGTGGGGGCGGGAGGCAGCGGAGCTGTTCGCGGCGCCGTTCGAGCGGAAGGCGGAGGGCGAGTTCCCATGGGCGTGCTACAGGTGGGGATCGCCCTCCGCCACCGACGCCCGGTAGCTGTCCTGGTCAGAGGCCTTTCACATTTCGGTGGCTCTGATCCCCGGAGGTGGCTGCTCGCTGGACCTGGGGTACACCGACTTTATTACTCATCATTACTTTTACTTTACATTTTCCACGTTCACTGCACTCGGATGGGAAGGCGAGGGTATTGATTAAAAGAAAAGAAAGACGGGGAGTTGCTTGTAGGTCAAAAAGTGGATGCAGGGACGCGTTGGAGGAATTTACGGAGGCAATGTCCGAGGTGGAAAGAACGGTTGCCGGAGTTCTGGCCCGGCGCCTCCGGGGATCGGAAGGCGAGGGTAATTGTATTATAAATTGTTAATAATAACAATTTTATTTTCTATATTAAAATTTTAAATTATATTATTAACTAATTTATTAGTTACATGATTATATTATTTAATCATTATTCGTAATTATTGTCGCAATTCTTGTAAATATTTTAAAATATATTTATTATCTATTAAGAATGTAATTCACAATTTTTAACAACAATCACATAATTAATAATAATTATTTATTATTTTTTGACGTTCGTTTTATTTTCAATTAATTTTTATTTGCAAGGTCAATGTTTTAAATTTCATATGGATTTTATATATACTGTATTTTATGCGCATAAATTTTTTCGAGTGTAATTGTTATGTTTTTAATCAATAAAGGTTGTGATGTTTAAATTATTTATGGTTTGTTATATTTAGTATTTTTCTTTATTTTCAACTATTTCTTATAAGTTTAATTCATTTTAAAGTTTCATTTACATTGGACTTATAGTTTATATTTTATAACCTTTCAAATTCACTTACTTAAAACGTAATAAGAAGTTTTTACTTTTAAAAACGTGCATCACAGAAGGCGAGTCAGCCAAATGAGATCAGATTGTTGTGAAATCACACAACAAAAACCGTAGATTAATTTTTGAATTTTAGAAATCGACGTAGCGTCAAACCAAGGTGTCGTTTGCCCGAGACAAAGAAAAACACAGTTCTAGTAATTTAAAACACTAAAACATGTGCTTCATTGTTAAAACAACAAAAAACTATCTCCAATTGATGTGAAATATTATGAAAGCTATCTTAGACTTATTTTTTACATGTACATGCAGATGACACGTCAATCCGACGTGTGATGGACTCGAATGGACTAAATAAGTAGTTTTTAGAAAATGTTGATCTTTAAAAACGTGCTCCACAAAGGACGAGCCAAACAAATGAGTTTGGATTGCTGTGAAATCACATGACAACAACCATAGATTGATTTTTGAATTTTAGGAACCGACGACACATCGAATCGAGATGTCGTTTGCTCAAGACGGCTGAAAACACAGTTTCAATAGTTTAAAACGCTAAAACTTGTATTTCACTGTTTAAACCACAAAAAATCATCTCCAATTGATATGAACTCTTATGAAAGCTGTTGAAGACTTACTCTTGACATGTGAAGGCAGACGACGCATCAATTCGACAAGTGATCTGCTTGAATAGACTAAATAATGAGTTCTTAGAAATATCCGTATTTAAAAACATGTGCCACAGAGGGTGGGCTGGCCAAATGAGCTCGGATTGCTGTGTAATCACACGACAATAATGTAGATTGATTTTTCAAATTTAAAAACTATCAACGTGTCAAACTGAGGTGTCATTTTCTCGAGACCTAAAACATGCTTTATAATGGCCCGAAATTCCAAGAGCTGGAGTTTCCGGAATGAAATGATTTTCAAACTTTTTTTACGACACGTAATTCCAAGACCTGGAGTTGCCAAAATGAATTTTCAAACTTTTTTTAAAAAATTTATTAATTAAACGTGCGCGCAGATTTTTCTATCTTTTGAACCGATGTTCAAATCGAAAATATGAGGGCACCGTTGAACTCAGAATGTCGGGATTCACTTAGAAATTGTCTAATGTTGGCTGGCGCGAGCCAACAATGAATGTTAGTTTTTGGTCATAAATAAAATAATTGACAATTGTTTTATTTTCAAATCCTTATAACTCTAAAACGATAACTCGAATTGAAAATCCGAGAGTACTGTTGAGCTCGTGAGGGGGTATTTCTCTTAGGCGGATCTTAACCTCGACTGACACGGGTTGATGGTGAAAGTTAGTTTTTGAGTTTTTTAAAGGAAATTAAAATGGCGCAGGTGCGCGGTTTTGACAACTTCTAAACGGGTGCTCAGATTGAAAATTCGAGGGCACCATTGTATTTGGAACAACGACATTACCTAAGAATGGACATAACATCGACCGGCGCGGGTTGACCATAAATGATAGTTTACATACTTTTTAAGAAAAAGTTAAAATAAAATAAAGTGGATGTTTTATTTTATTTTAGAACTTTTGAAACCATTGAAACGAAACGGCGTGTAACACAATGAAACTGAATACGCTATTTTATTAAATGAAATAGCGTAACGACTTTGTAACAACAACGTAACCGAAACACTTATTCACGTTTCGTCCTTTAATGGGCAAGCAGACGATTCAAGATTGTTGGCACAATCCTGGTTCTGCTTCGAAGCATTGGTGGGTGACAACAACGAATGCCAACCCCCCTTTGAACGGATCGTCATCAACGACGATCGACCAACGACCGTAAATAGAGGATCGCGGAACAATGAACGCAGCGACACCGTTCATCGCCAACGAACGATCCGACCCAGGTATGGGTTGTTATTTAAATTATGTTCTTTTCCCCGTTCTTGGTTTTAAACGACGAATGCGGATTAACCAACGAACATGTTGATCCGCGGTTCGATTGTTATTGCGGGAGAGATTTTTCTATCGGGATTATCTTTGGGTAATAAATCATTTCATAAATTAATTGTATTTGATTTGCCTCATCGATCCTTCTCACGATAGTGGATCAACGCCGTGACGAATGACGGCAGAGGTTCGTTCCTCATTTGTTGTTTGGTTTTCCTCTCCCCATTGACGCGTGTTCTTTGCGTTCTTCGCGGGCCGACGAACGGTCAGTCGTTGCGCAACTGTTCTTGGCGCAACGACGACGGAGGTGCGACGACAACAACGACGATCAGATTGAGGATGCACGGGAAATACCGCCGGACGAGCACTTCCCGACGGAAGAAATGACAACAGGACTTTGAGCCCCAGGCAGTGAAGAACGCGACCCGAGGGTTTTGGAACACACTCCAGATTAAAGAACGGACCACCGGAGTGCGTCTGGTGGTCCGCGAAAGAGGCTGCTGGTGGCGGGGCGGTGCGCCGCGGATGCGGTAACGGCAGCAACCATTCAACAGACGCGTGAAGAAAACCGCGGCTCTGGCCACGGTGTGACCAGGACCCGTGGAAAGCCTCCGGTTGTGCAAGAGGTCCGGTCCATGTGAGCGGATCGGTTGACCCAAGGGAGCGGCGCCAGCTGGTGGTGTGTGCTGCTAGACGGACACGACAAAGCAACGTTTGGGATGAGAGAGTCGGCCCGCTCCAATGCAGGCCGGGCTGGTTCTGACGAGCCGTGCCCAGTCAGGCGGGCAGGTCCAGGCCCATTGGGCCGTGTCAGACTCGGTTCGGGTCGGGTCGGGTCAGTCTGACCGGGTCAGGCCGGACCCAGACGCAACCAGCCCCCGTTTCGCTAAAACGACCGTAACTTCTAAACGGAGCATCCGTTTGATGAGCCGTTTACGGCGTTGGGACCATTGGGAAGAGATGGTCCTTTTGAAATACTCTAAGTTAGTTTTTGAGAAAGTTAGAGGACATACTCTTTGGTTTGATGCGTAGGCTCTCCCGGTACGGGCAGACTTTGGGTAGAATCGGGGTGATTCTTATGATGAGATGTTAGGGCGTGGGTTCTCGGATTAGTTCGTAAAGGAAGAGTCAGTACTCCCCTGTAGTGCCAGGGTGCGGGTCCTCTATCCTTGGAGTCGGTACTACCCTATTGGACAAGGGCACGAGTCCTCCATATCTAACGCATATAGAGTCGGTACTCCCCTACCGGGTAGGGAGAAGGTCCTCTATTGTAGGAGTCGGTACTCCCCTACCATTCTAGGATGTGGGTCCTCCTTACGCAGTGCTATGATAGAGTCGGTACTCCCTTGCCATGTTAGGGATCGGGTCCTATAGCCTGGGGTCGGTACTCCCCTAACGTATTAGGGTGCGGGTCCCCTATAGCGAACAGGCTGACAGAGTCTGTACTCCCCTATATTACCAGGGTGCAGGTCCTCTAGTCACTTAGTGGTACTCCCCTACCGGGTAGGGTGCGGGTCCTCGATATATGAAGTTGTACTCCCCTACCGATATAGGGTGCAGGTCCTTCATGAGTAGTACTTCCCTGTCATACCAGGGCGCGAGTCCTCTAGTCACTAAGTCGTACTCCCCTATTGGGTAGGGTGCGGGTCCTCGATTGGAGACGGAGCTCCCTCAGCTATTGGACACAATAGCGAGCAGCGGTCCCATCCACTTGATAAAAATGATACATAGATAGGAGTTAGTGCTCCCTCGATGGACTGAGGCGTGGGCCACTGCTTATAGGAGCGACTGAGGTATCACAAGTTAGTCTGGAGCAACACTCCCTCAACTGAGCGTAGTGACGAAAAGAGGGCCTCTTCACTTGGGTTTCCTTAGTCTTGCATCGGGCACAAGGTTGTGATGACTAGACCTCTAGTGTCGGGCACTAGAGTTGGACCTAGTAGAATGTACCCAATGGAGTGTGTCTCTCGAACGAGCGCCATCAGGGATGGAAAGCTCGTGGAGCGTGTACTCCTGGTTTATGTGTTATGCGTTGAGCCTTCTATGAGAATCCTGGTACTGGCTATAAGGTTGGACCTTATGATTCTTAGTGGTTGAGATGAATATATCTAGATGTTCATGGTATATGTATGGGCATATACCCGAGTAGAGCTGACTGTGCATTCCTTTGTGGGTTTTCTATTATGCTTTACCTTTGTGGTTTTGGGGTCCCCTACTGAGTATTATTTTACTCACCCCTGCACGAGCTTTGCCCGCACGTGTCATGTCTTGTGTAGGCGACCGACGCTTTGATGGAGTCCAGGGAGGACTAGGGCCTGGTGGTGTTCAGTGAGATCAGACGGACGAGGTGCACTTCTACAAATTCAGGTAGATACCCTTCACATACCCTTCCGATAGGATTCCTGACGAATGAGCTTCAGGGGCTTGGAGTTTTACTTTTGTTTTTTTTCCTTTTGGTGGACTTGTATACTAGCCCGGGCTGCCACCCTGCACTTTACTTTCCGTTGTACTCTGGTTGTGTTTTACTTAGTGTATTGCATGCATGTTTTCCTTGGATTTTACTTTCTAGTACTTTTGACTGGGATTTTTATGCATGTTTACAGGTACTCAGGAAAATACCTCCCACTTGTGGAATAATGCCTTCAGTGCTAGTCGCCATCCCCTAGCCTTTGGGAGGTGAGCTCAGGGTAGTCACGACACGAGCCCTAGGGGATGGGTCATGACATGCGTTTCATTGTTAAAACCACATAAAATGATATCCAATTGATGTGAAATCTTATGAAAGCTATCTTATACATATTTTTTACATGTGCGAGCAGATGAAACATCAATCTGACATGTGATGTGCTCAAACGGACTAAATAAGTAGTTTTTAGAAAACATCGATCTTTAAAAACGTGCGCCACAGAGGGCGAGCCAACCAAATGAGATTGGATTGCTGTTAAATCACATAACAAAAACCATAGATTGATTTTTAAAATTTAGGAACTGATGATGCATCAAACTGAGATGCCGTTTGCTCGAGACAACCGAAAACGCAGTTTCAGTAATTTAAAACGCTAAAATATGCGTTTCACTATTAAAACCACATAAAACCATCTCCAATTGATGTGAAATCTTATGAAAGCTGTCTAACAATTACTTTTGATGTGTGCGAATAGATGACATGTCAATCCGATGAGCGATGTACTCAAATATACTAAATAATGTGTTCTTAAAAAATTTCAGTTTTTAAAAACATGCGCTATAGAGGGAGAGCTGACCAAATGAGCTCAGATTACTGTGAAATCACATGACAATAACCATAGATTGATTTTTGAATTTGAAAAACTGAATATATTTCGAACTGAGGTGTTGTTTTCCCAAGATCATAGAAAATGCAGTTTCGGTAATTTAAAATGCTAAAACATGCATTTCACTATTAAAACCACATAAAATGATATACAATTGATGTAAAATCTAAGGAAAGCTATCTTAGACTTATTTTTTGATGTGTGTGAGCAGACATCACATCAATTCGATGTGCGATGTGCTCAAACAAACTAAATAATGGGTTCTTAGAAATTTTTGGTCTTTAAAAATGTGCACCATAGAGGATGAGCCATCCAAATGAGCTCAGATTGTTGTGAAATCACACGAAAATAGCTGTAGATTTATTTTTGAATTTTAGGAACTGACAGTACGTCAAATTGAGGCGTCATTTCTCGAGACAATCGAAAACGCAATTACAATAATTTAAAATGCTAAAACATGATTTTAACTATTAAAACCATATAAAATGATCTCCAATTGATTGAAATATTATAAAAGTTTTCTTAGACTCAATTTTGACGTGTGTGAGTAGACGACGCATCAATCTGTTGTGCGATGTGCTCGAACGGACTAAATAAGGAGTTTGTAGAAAAGATTGGTCTTTAAAAACGTGTTCCATAGAGGGAGAGCCATCCAAATGAGGTTATATTGTTGTAAAATCACATGAAAACAACAATTTATTGTTTTTTGAATTTTAGGAGCCGACGACACGTTAAACTGAGTTGTTTTCCTGAGATGACCGAAAATGCAGTTTTAGTAAGTTAAAGCGCTAAAACATGTGTTTAACTATTAAAACCATAGAAAAAGATCTCTAATTGATATGGAATATTATGAAATATGTATTGAATATTTTTTTGACCTGTGTGAGTAGACATCATGTTAATTCGACGTGTGATGTGCTTGAGCTGACTAAATAAGGAGTTCTTAGAAAATGTTAGTCATTAAAAACATGTACCACAAAGGGTGAGCTAGAAAAATGAGCTCATATTGATTTAAAATCACACGACAATAACCATAGATTGATTTTTAAATTTTAGGAACCAATGGCGTGTCAAACCGAGGCATCATTTGCCCAAAACGATCGAAAACGCAGTTTTAGTAATTTAAAATGCTAAAACATGCGTTTAATTGTTAAAACCATAGAAAACACTCTCCAATTGATGTGAAATCTTATGAAAGCTATCTTAGAATTACATTTGATGTGTGCGAGTAGATGTCACTTCAATCTGACATGCAATGTGTTCAAACGGACTAAATAAGGAGTTCTTTGAAAAGGCTGGTCTTTAAAAATGTGTGCCACAGAGGGCGAGCCAACCAAATGAAATCGGATTGTTGCGAAATCACATGAAAACAACCATGAATTGAATTCAATTAAATGTGAAAGTCAGTAGATTCCTTTTTTAATTAATAAATAACATTAATGATTATTAAATAATATATATTATTGTACATAATTAAAATTTCAAAGTCAATGAAATGTGAAAGTAATTCATCATCAATGCCTATGTGTACATTAGTGTCCTCCAGTCCCACAACTCGACTCTCTAATAGTATGCCCATATCGACTAGTCTTTTCACCAGGTTCTAGAGTGTGCTCAGCTACAGGTCGAGGTTCGATGTCATCAGCTATATATCCAGGTGCGATGTCCTCCGTAGTGGGTCTACTGGAATAACTAGAACCGATCTCCCATCCACTTGAGTGTTGTACAGGTAAGTGGAAGTAAGCTGGATCCAAGAAAGTAAAATCACTGAGTGGAAGCCCACAATTGGTGCTCTAATCCGAGTAATATGGAACTAAAGGAGATCAAGATGGCATAGAGGTCACAATATCAAACTCAGTGGGGGTAACTGATGCCCCACTCCAAAGAAGGGTGTGAGGGGAATGACTTGAATAATGCCATGTGTGATGAGGAAGGTCCAGTCAGTGGGTGTGTAGTGGTGCCCCACATCAAAGAAGGGTGTGTGGGGAATGTTTCGAATGATTCCATGTGTGATGAAGAAGGTCCATTCAGTGGTTGTGTAGTGGTATCTGGAGCCGTCTGAGAAGTGGAACGATACAAACGATGTCGGTGTGAAGGTCAGTCCACATTGATGTCTGATGGATCGAGCATAGCCTGAGGTGGAATGAGATGATAGTGAGGAGTATGCTCTGACTGTAGATAGATGATCTCAGTACTATACAATGCACCTGTCATTGAATCAAGAACTGGATTTAACTCGTTAATAGTGAATAAATCTTGTGACTTAGGGGTGATCATATCACAAATTCGATTGATCCCATCACCTTGAAAAAAACATTAGATTACAAATTAATAAATTAATAATAAATAATCAAGAAGTGTGATAAAATCAAATTACCAAGGTATAATATGACCCTCCAAGTCGAGTGATAAATCGTCTCATCACTCGCATATACCAGAGCATGTACTCAGTGCGAGGGCCATGATGAAGACATCCTCCAAAATATCCAATGAAACAATACTGCTAACGTGAATCCCACATGGATATGCATGGATTGTGTATAATATTCCAATCTCGATCCTGTTTCTATAAGTCGAATACCGTGCAACTCTACAATCTTCCTCGGTGGCCTCAGAATAGACTGTCAATATCTGAACTATCTCATGACACTATCAGATTTGTGTCTCTCAAAAATATGAAAATGGATCAATGACATGATGACTGTAGAATGATGTAGCCCCATCATACAATAATCTGGAAGATGTCCCAGAATCTTACCTTTATATGGAATCCAACTAATCTACACAAATAAATAAATTTGATCATTAATTAGACAAAGAACACACAATTATATCAACAGTGATTCATGTATACCTCGTCAATGAAAAAACGATAAAAAAGAAGATGATAATATGAAATGGAATGTGTAAGGCTATATACACATGTATTCAAGTGGATCCACCTATTAATAACAAGTAACAAAATTTTAGAAATTATATAATTAGCATATGAGACTGGAAAAAAGTGTGTATTAAACTTTGAAAGTACCTGGGAGAAAATGGTCCCATACACAATGCATCGAGTGGTAAATCAGAGACAAACTTGGGTGCAAGTGTAGGGAATTGTATCCATGCCCACACCTATAATAACAAACAACAAACACCTATATCCTTCAACCTCATGAGAGATTCTTTACACTTATCTCTATATAGATATGCTAAATATTCCAAACCCCAACAATACCGCCCAACATGCTCGAAATCTCCAAGAAAAGGTAGGTGTATCAGATGAACATATGATCCAGAGTGATCTATAAATAAAGTAACTCTAATAATTCATATAATGTAAGCTCATGCATATCTCTGCAATGTCACCTCATCCACATCTGGATCAATAGGTCCAAAATGAGTGTCCAACCAGGACATATATAACCTACCACCTCTTAGGTTCCCCGATGCGCCTGGTAATAGTAAGTCCAAATATCTGTGTAAAATGTAATCCCAACTATATATCACCAAACCTGTAACAAAATTTTCATCCATAGAAAGACCCAATAATATAGAGAAATCTTGCAATGTAATCATCGTCTCATTCTAAGGCATATAAAATGTATGTGTCTCTGGTCTCCATCGCTCAACCAAATCATAAGTGAGTAAATTTTCAATGGGTATATACCCACACATGTTCAACCCATAAAACCCGTACTGAAACAAATAAGGTATGATAGAATCTGATGGGATCTTGTGGTGAAAGTGATGATCCCTATGGAATTTCAGTATCCTATCTTCACCACTATCCTATAAATATTGTGATATATTATCACTCTTTGTGGTAAGAAGATAAGGATCCACGGGGCCTGGATGTAGTTGTGTAGACGCCATCTATGAAAATGGAAAAAGAAATGATAAATATATAAATATATTAAATAATATGTATGTTGAGTGGAACAAAAATTAAGATAATATAAATTCTTCATCTAATAAACCTTTATACATGGAAAGTAAGACAATTACAATAATCAACCCATAGTAAAAAAAATCAAGTAGGGCGTGATGATGAACCCTCCACGATATTGTTCTGAGGACATTGTCTGTGATTATGTAACTCTTCCCAACATATGCCACATTGTTGATTCATCCCTTTCTCTTGAGTACAATACATTTCATTTCTCATATGTGTGGATTTCAGATGACCTTTTCCACACAACCATGATGGATTCAGAATAGCAATTAGAAGATGTATAAGGGAAATTAATATTGATACATCTCCAATTGGGCTCCACTTTGTGTTGTAGAACTTCTGCAATGTGTCGAGTCGATACACTGGATCAACATAACTCTACCATGAGAGGTGAATATGAGCACATGCTACAAGTACATGTTAGCGAGGCATCTTGTATGCTTGGAAGTAACCACATTCACAGGTTTGGTTATCAAGAAAAATGGTCATCACCCAACCATCCCGAACCTCTTCAACTTCAACCCAACTTCCTATCCTATGAAAATGGCACACCGGATATGATGTGCACGATTTTTATTAATCTCAAAATCCTTTCTAATTTTTTTGAGTATCGATGACCCTATAATAGTTCTTTCTCAACATCTTCTGATCTATCAACAATGTATTTGACACATATATAAAATGTATGAGAAACAATACCCAGGATTGGTAATTGTATAACCCCCTTAAAGATTTTGTTAATGCATTCAAAAATGTTTGTAGTCATGTGCCCATATCTCTTACCTTCATAAAATTCCAATGACTATTTTTTCTTTGGGATTCACATCATGTACTTGTATACATAATCATTTATTCTTCTTATTTCTTCCATTCTTTAAAGGAAAACCCATTGTATTGGTTCATATGTTGTGAAGGAATGTGAGAAACATTTAAAAAGTGCACATTGATAGAAAATACACACACGTACCGAATGTGAATAAAATGTGATCCAATACCTAAGTTGATGATTTCTCTTTTCATGTTGTCATCATGAAATTTTGTTCATACATTGCTAGAAATATATCTCATGTAGTAACAATGGTAGGCATGTGAAGGTAACCAACCAACATCCTAGATATTCACTTCTTCTTGGATAACACAATGATGATATGAAATAAGGCATATCCCATTCTTATTAGTGACATGAACACATAGAAAAGATAGAAACCAACTCCAAGAGTCCAGATTCTCCTTCTCTAATATTTCAAATACCTGTGGCATGAGACTTCTATTTCCATCATGAGTGGCATCAATCAAGAGAACTCCATTATACATTCCATAGAGAAAATTTCCATACACTTGTATTTTTTTTTTTGAAATTTGGGAATGCTGTGATGCATGGAAGGAATGCCCAGAATACCTGTTGAAATTGGAATTTGTCTGCAGAGATGCGATTGTTCACCACATGCTACACTGTTTCAAATTGATAAACAACCTAAACATTTTGAACCAATCAATCAATCCAATAAAAAAACACCTAAAATGAAGTTTCCCAATCACCATAAACCTTCTCAATAGCTTTATTCTTTGTAATCCATGCCTTATAGTATGAGATTTTATATCCATACTCACTCTCCATGCGTTCCTCTATTAACCTGACATGAACATCCTGATCAACTCTGATCATACCAATACTAATAGGGAATATGAATGTCAATTTTAGGTTTATATGATCTTGATTCATCCTTGGATTCAAACAAGTGTGTGGTCCTGACAATTTTGTAATTTTCCACCAAGTTGAATTTCTGACAAGGGTAGATCGCAATCGTATCCTGCATGTGTCACCAAACTATTAACATTTTATAGAAAATATATATCTCTTAGACTCATCCATGAGATAACTACAATTATTCTTCACATGGTGTTGCTTTATAATAGTTTGTAATTCACATTTTCTCTCCTGTTTTCTTCCAATAGACAATTCATCATCATTCCTTTCAACATTACTTTGTTGGAAAATACCTAAGAACTCAATTATTGGTGTCACTACATCCCAATCAAACTCAGACACCACTGGTGTAATATACTATGATGTTTACACTGGTCGTGCTGTATTTCTAGATCATTGGATGGCATCATATCATCTTCTCTGTCAAATACTTCCTCATCCTCCGAAAGATCTTCATATGTATCATTAATCTCACCCATATGTGAATCAGTTACAAAAATAGATGATGTAGGAACATCTACATGTAATTTAACATAAAGGATTTGCTCCGCACTACATGTACTTGCTTCACTTAATCCACCTTGAAAAACTGACTTAGATGTAAACATATACCCCTCATCAAATCTACCACCGTCTGATATTTTTTGTTCAATTTGAGTGGTATCTTCAACTGTAATAACATCAATATACAATTCCATTGCACCAAGCCTTCCATGCTCTTGATATGTATCATAAGCACACCTCAAATATTCATCATCGACCAAATGAAGACACATGTAATATAAATTATCCCGAATTTGAGGAAATCTATAATAACTGATGATATACACCGATTCTCAGCAAGCTTCAACCGATCATGAATTTTACTATTAACTACGCTCATCGTATCACATCTAGTATGATTTACTAATCTTGCAGGGCCACCAATATACAATATCCCATGTTCATCGTTTATTATTTCACCTCCATGATATACAAACACACACAGTTATTTAGTCATATTTCGACAACTGTTATTTGAAATTAAATTTCAGGTTTAATATATACACCGACATTTCTTTAGATATATCTAAAACCATCAAACTTTAAATATTATTATTTATATTATATTTCTTATGAGAAGAGACAAAACTAATAGCAATAATTAGCAATCATGATGCAGTAGAGAATAATTTATTAATATATAAATACTAAACAATAATATTTTAATTACAATGAAATATTATATTAATATATATACATAAGTTTATTTTATAGAATACAATAATATATATATATATATTATACAATTTAAATTTATAAAATAGTTAATTGCACTAACTAAAAATATTAACTTACAATTAACATACTAATTAATATATATTTTTTACAATGAAATAGTATATTAATTACAAAATTACTAATTAAAAAATAATATATTTTTATAATGTAATGATATATATATATATATATATATTAATTATGATACAATGATATAATAATATTATATTTTTTGATTATTAGAATAATATATTAATGTATATTACAATAATAATTACAATAATGTAATATTATATATATATATATATAGAGAGAGAGAGAGACTATAGAATGCAATAATGACCAAATGAAAATTAAAAGTAACAAATTTATGAATTAATATTGAAAATAAACAATAATTTTATTTTTCTTTTTGAAAATATTTAATTTATGATCAGATATCAAATCGAATTATTTGATTTAATGTTTTTATCAATTTAAATTAATTACAAAATAGTTGATTTCACTAACTTAAAATATAAACTTACAATTAACTTAAAAATTAATATTTTTTTAAAAAATGAAATAATATATTAGTTAAAAAATTATTAATTAACTAGAACATAATATATTTTATGCAATGCAATATATATTAATTATAATAATAAATTAATATATATATATATATATATATTATACAATGCAATAAATATATGAATTACAAATTCACAAATTAATTTAGTAATGTGTTTTATAAAATTAAATAATATATATATAGCCAATAAAATGCAATAATTATTATGCAATAAAAATAATATAATAAACTTACAAATCAAACCATAAAACAATAGAAATCATTGAACCCTAATAATTTAATAACCCAAATTTCATAAATATAAACTACAAAAAAAATAAAAAACACATTTTAAGGAAACATCATACAATTCTAAATAAATAATATAACATACAATAAATATTACTTCAATAAAATAAATCAAAAATTAAATTAAATTTTAAATACACCTTTTGTGGATCAGCAGTCATCTCAAAAGGAGATTGGAGAACTGGATCTCGTGAATGGAGATTTGCGAAATGGGGTATCGTGAATGGAATGCTGAGGGGGTTCATGATTGGGTGACCTTTACGCTAGGAGCTGTGGTAGAGGATAGCGATTTTCCCGCAATAACCTTAGTAGTAGGGGGTGTCGCCAATTTCATGGGTTGCGTAAAAGGGTTACAAAAAACTAGATCTATGATTCACCATGAAATGTGATCTTGATTTGAGTATACCAAATCGGAATAAAGACCATCCACGTTCATGGGTTACGTGAAATAGTTTCAAAAAACTAGATCTACATTTCGTTAGGAAGTGGTATCTCAAGTACGCCGAACTGGAACATTGGTTTCATGATGAGAGAGAAGAGGATTCTTTCACTGGGGACAATGTTGGGAAGAATCACCACCGGTGAGGAGAGGGTGAAGAAGAGGAACCATGATAGAGTGGAGGAGCTGCGATGGGAGAGCTGAGTGGAATGGCTGAGATCCAGGGTGAGCGGGGTTTTAGGGATGAATAGAAGGCACTTTGTTAGAAAGTTCCTTCTTTGATATTTTTTTGGAATTCACTTTCTAGAAAAGTGCCTTATAAATATTAAATTAAAAGAAGGTGCTTTTCTGCAAAGTGCCTTCTTCGAAATATTTAATAAGAAAGTGCTTTGTTGAAAAGCGCCTTCCAAAAAAAAGTATTTGGGAAGGTGCTTTCTCAATAAGCACCTTCTAAAAAATATTTTCGATGAAGCCTCTTATTTGGAATGCGCCTTCCATTTACTATTGACCATCGAGCATAACCTAATATCGGGAAATTGTTTCCCTTATACATTATTTAGATAATAAGTTTTTATATTATTATTATATATAGAAAAAACTCTACTTTACAATATTATTATTGAATTCAGGTTTCTTTACTTATACTAGGTCTTGATTTATGACATGGTGCACCAATTTTGTTCACATATATAGGGAGATCCGCGTTTGGACCTCACTTCCAATCCCATGTTGCCTCGTGTTCCGCTAGTTGTTCCATGATTTTAATGAATTTATCCCACTCATAGACTTCAATATTCAATGCTTCTTTAATAGTGCAATGAGATCTAAAATAAGATATATCCCATGCCTATCGGTGACATGGACACTCAAAAAAGATAAAACCGGCTTAACGAGTCCAGATTATCATCCTCTAATATGGAAAATGCTAGTAACACGGGACACCTATTTCCATATCGAGTATCATCAATCAAGATAAATCCATTATAATTTCTATATATAAAAGTTTCATCCACTTTTATGAATTTTTTATAATGAGTGAATGTTACGATGCACGAAAACAATGTACAAAATATCTGACAAAATTAGACTTTGTTTGCAGATACGCGATGCTCCATTGTTTCAAATTGATAAACAACCTGACTAGTTTGAACTAATCACTCAATCCAATAAGTCAACACCTGAAATAATCTTTCTCAATCGCTATAAATCTTTTCAATTCCTTTGATGCTTAAATTACAATGCAAAATATTTTAACATATATATTACAATGCAATATTATATTAATTACCAAATCATTGATTAATTTAATAATATATTTTATACAATTTATTAATATATATAAATATATATACCATAATAAAATGAAAAACCAAAATATTAAAATTAAAATTAAAATTAAAATTAAAATTTATTTTTAAAAATATTTAATTTATCATCAACTATCAAATTGAATTATTTGATCTAATGTTTTTATTAGTTGAAATTAATTAAAAAACATTTCATTTAGGTAACTTAAAATATTAACTTATTAATTAATATATATTTTTTACAATGAAATAATATATTAATTACAAAATTTCTAATTAATTAACAAATAATATATTTTATAGAATGCAATAATATATATTAATTATAATATAATGATATATTAATAATATTTTATTTGATTATTTTTTTCAATTATTTTTCTCATTAAATTACAATGTAATAATATATTATTAGATTAAGAATATATATAAATATATATATATATATTTCACTGCAATAAAATATTAATTTCAAAATCACTAATTAATATAGTTTTATATTTTATACAATTAAATAATATATATATAACTCAATAAAATTACAAAACAAAATATTAAAATTAAAATTAAAATTCAATTTTCTTTTTAAAAATATTTAATTTATTTTCAATTATAAAATTGAATTATTTGATCTAATTTTTTAATAATTTAAATTATTTACAAAACATTTTATTTATGTAAATTAAAATGTTAACTTTCTAATTAATATATATTTTTTACAAATCAATAATAAATTAATTAAAAAATTTCTAATTAAATAAAAAATAATACATTTTATTAAATACAATAATATATATTAATTATAATATATAATAATAATATATTATTCAATTATTTTTTCAATTATTTTGATCGTTAAATTACAATGCAATAATTTATTAATATTTATATTATATAATGCAATAATATATTTTTTAGAAATTACAAAAAACTAAATTTCACAAATATAAACCATAAAAAAAAACAAAATTCAATTAAATACTATATAACTTTAAACTAAAAAATAAATCATACCAAATAAAATTTATAAAAGGTAATATTGAAATTATAATAAATATTAACTCAATAAAATAAATAAAACAATAAATTAAATTGAAAATTCCCATTTTGAAAAAATGGATTTAAGATTTCCCGAAGAGGGATATTGATTCACAGAAGTTAGACCTCGATTCACTGAAGTCGAAGCACAATTTGGATTTGAGGTTGTAGATCAAGTGAATCGACGATGGGAGAGGTAATTTGAGGTCAATCGGATCGATGAACGGAGAGAATGTGAGTCTACAAGATCAACGTTGTCATGATGTATAATAGGAGAACGATGGAAGGGATCAGCAAGGAGGGACGACAAGTGTTTTCAGGGTCTGTGGGGGTTTTAGGGAGGGACGATAGGGTTCTATGGGGAGGGAGGGTAACAAAGGTGTTTGAGGCGAGGGGCGATAGCAGAACGACACCAGAAGGGTAGGTGTAACATCCTGGTACTGTTTCAGGTATTCCTAAATCATCTTGTGTTAAATTATTATTACTTTAAATAGGAAAAATGGTTTATCGGTGAAAAGTTGTGTTTTTTTAAACACGTCACAGAATGGTAAAACACCAAATTAATACTTCAGAATATTCAATTAAATAATTTTTGGAGTTCTACACTGAGTTGGTGTATGATTCTGAGGCCTACAAAGGCTCGAAGAAGATGGAATAAAATTATTAAATATAATATACTAATCACACACTTTTTATTCAAAATATTTAAATAACTCCAAAACGGTACATCGTTTGAGAAATCTAAGACCACTGTTATGTCTGAAATATGGTGTTTACCCAAGGAGGGGTATAACATTCGAAGGCGCCAGACACTTGGTTGTCTCACTAATGAGATAAAGTTATTAAATAATATTTAATATATTATTTATTAAAAATAATTAATTATCTCCCAAATGGTGTGGTGTATGGGAAATATGAGACCCCCGATGAGTCTGGAATGAGGGGTTTACCCTAGACAAGGTATAAATTTCATAAGCGTCAAGCGTTTAGATGCCTCGCTCGCAAAAATAACACTTTTTATTTTAATTAATTAATTATTCCAATTTTTCATTAATAAATCATTAATATCTCTCAAACCGTTCATCGTTTGAGAAATCTGAGACCACTGTTGTGTTTAGAATGGGGTGTTTACCCTTTGCGGGTTATAATATTTACATGCAATAGGCGTTTGATGTTATTAATTTTTTATGCTAAATAACTAAGTTTAATTAATAAAAAAATGTTTATTTATTAGGTTTTGACGTTTCTTCTCCAACCCGCTAAAAAATCCATTGTTGACCAATGGGTTGATCCAAAAACTTCATATTTCAATGATTTTGATCCATTTTAGTTGGTAATGCATTAATGAGGTAAAACTAATAACGCTCCAATCAATTATCAGGTGAAATAGTGATCAAAACTGGTCTTTTAAAATGGGTTTAGGCATGCAACATTTTTAGGGCTCTTAAATTTTTTGAACGCCTTGATCTTTGATGTTGGTCTATTCAAATGAGTTTGGATGATCCCCAAACTCCTCTACTTTTTTTAATAGAACTCCATCGATACAATCCATATTCTTACCTGGTGTAAAGCATGACCTTCATTTTCCTATGTGTTGCGCACTACCCCGGTTACAATTTGGATTTATTTATTATTTTTTTCCTTTCTTCTTTTCTTATTCTAGAATTATGAAAATAAGTGAAATCAATTCTAATTGAAAATTAATAAAAACTATAAATTATAAAAGGATAATTCTATTATTATTATTGTTTTTTTTGTGTCAAGGGAAATTCTACCAAATATTATCATATGATAATTGTGAACAATTATCAAAGATAATTTCGAAAGATTATAATTATAATTAAACATGATTATCACATGATATTTTTAAAAATTTATTAAAATGATAAGACCTGGAATTATCAAGGCATTAATCCATGATAATCAAAAGATAATTCATATAAATTATAAAAGGATATTTTGGTAGAGATTATCAAAATATAATTATGAAGTTTTATCAAAGGATTATTATTCTAACTTATCAAAGAAAAATTTCAAGAAATTATCAAAGATCTGCTTATGCAAATTATCAAAGTTAGTGACACGTTTTATCCAAAATAATTATCAAAAAAATATTGAATGGTTTTTTGTTTAAAATTATCAAACAATAATTATTTGAATTATCAAAGGATAATTATTAAAATTATCAAGCGATAATTTTTCCAAAGTTACTAAAGATTGATTATAAATAATTATGAAGAGATGATTATGATAATTTATTGTAACTTTAAGACAATAATTAATTTGATTTATCAAAAGACAATTATTTAAAATATTTTCCAATGATAATTGCATTATCAAATGATATTTTGATATATATATATATACATGTATATATATATTAAAAAAAGAATAATTATGCAGAATACCACCTCTATTCCCAAGTTTTTTTAGGGATATAATTATTGAATTTATTTTATAAGTATTCTTATGGATATTTTTGCGATTTCATGCGTTAATATAAAACGATAACCCAAAGATTATCCAAGAGAGAAAAAATGTAATCATATGTAATATTTTACATCATTTGAAATATAATAGATGTTTTGGTTCTAGGAAAATTTGATGAATGTTGATCATTGATGTGTCAATGCTTACATTAATAATGTCGTGATGAGGTGTATTGAACCAAACTGGGTAGTTTATCATTGCCGCAGACATCGACGACCTTGAGGTAGGTGGTTCCATTCTGATTAGCCAAATTTATTATCCTTGTATTGTTTGATTTATTTCAATTGTTGATTTAAATTAAATTGCTCAAATTTTCTTTCAATTAAATTGACAAAAACCCGATTCCAGTGAATTGAGATATTTGAAATGGTTTTGGCAGAGAAATTTGGAAAACCCCCAATCTCATTGAATTGGGTGTGTTTATGGAAATTGAATGATTTAAATTGTTTAATTTAAATTGTGGATTTGATGGAAATGATTTAAATTAAATTGACGAATTTAATTGTGGAAATAAATTGTGTAATTATGGAATTGGTTTTGAATGGATTTAAAACTGGTGAAAATGGATTAAAATGATTTGATAGAAACCTAGTGGTTTTATCTTGTAAAAATCCATGTTTTTGAATAAAACATATTTTGGTTTTAAATGGAAAGAAATCAGCACTTTTTAAATGGAAGAATGGGACTGATCATATTTTTATGTAGTCTTAAAATAGTTCTCCCATCATGTAAGAGTGCATGCAAGCCTTAGGTAGTTAGTGAGTTATTTGGATACACTCTACGCTACGACAACGTTCTAAAACATACTTGCGGCGGGTCACATCCCCGACTGGTTGGTGACGAGTCTCCTTTGGCCAGTGTCATAGGGACCTGTGTATACACATTTTTTTGAGTTCACATAGATAGTGCAGAATCCTATATCTGGTTAATACTATCGTACCTTTTGGAAGATAACCATGTTTCTCGCTTGTTTATTTATATCTGAGATATAAATATATGCCAATGCTTTTGAACTGCTTTAAATTCCTGTTGATTTTACTAAAACTGTTTTATGTAACTGTTTTATTTAAGCCATTATTTTAAAAATATTCCATAATTTTGTAAAGTCTTTGATTAAAGTATTTTTCCATCATTTGAACTGTATAACATGATTTTTTAATTATGATTTAAAATGTCAAACCTGTTTATCTTTAATATTGAAAGCATTATTTTGGTTAATAAATTGTTGGAATCTGTTATGGAATCTATGGTGAGACCCTACTGGGATTTTTATCTCACACCCTACTTTTTTCCTTCAGGTGTTTGTAGAATTTCTCCTTCTAGGTCCAAGCAAGAGGAAATGATCTCTTGGAGGTGGATCCAGTTGTTGAGCGTTGGCTTGGTGAGTTGTTTTCCTCAAGACCTTGGGATGTTTTCCCTATTTTTATACTTTGGTTGTATTGATTTTGGATGGTTTATTCCTTGTTGACTTCTGGTACATTACTCCTAGTGGAGTTTCTTTTGTTATGAATATTATCTTGTTTCTTTTCTTCCACATTGTTGGTGGAAAAATTGTTCCCACTTGCATGTTGTGTGATGCCAGGTGCTAGTCGCCGACCCTTGGGGATCGGGAACTCCCTTCGGGCTATGTCAGGGCTGGATCGGTTATCAGGTTACCAGGGTACCCAAGATGGTTCATGACAAATGGTATTAGAGGGATGTTAAGCATCTTGCCTTGATGATAGTATGCATTTGAGTATTTTTGTAGGGACTTAGGTGGTAGTTGCGATTGAGTGTCTGACCAGATCTCATTGTAATGAACCTTAAGTCACCGGGGGTGGTTAGGGAAAGACTACTTGTGGATTAGTTCTATTATTTTTTTCTATTTTGATTTGGATAGAGTGAAATCCAAATCATCTATGTTCTACCGATCAGGATCATGTTTCCCTCATTTCTATGTATGGGCATTATCTAATGTCTTTCTTATTTTTTGTTGATGTTTTGTAACATTATGACTCTGAGAAGACGTGAAAATAATATCCAGGAAGGGTATAATAATAAACCTCAATGAGAAAATCCTCCAGTGGACCCAAGCCTAGTTGAGGTGAATGTGCACACTGTCCAAGCTCTGGGATAGGCACCACCTCTAGTCCCCATTCAGGCTCCAGTTGTGGAACCGGGGGAGGGGGGTGCTCTTTGAAATTATTTTCAAGAGTTATTTGACCAGAAACCACTAGTTTTCAAAGGATCCACTGATCCTCAACATGATGAGGAATGGTTGGGCATGATTGAACATCTGTTTGTGTTCTTGGAGACATCAGACGAGATCATGGTGAAATGTGCCACCTTTGTATTGGAGGGACCAAACAAGAGATGGTAGGATACGATAGTGAAAAAAAATAAACATGGGGGCTTAGAGTGGAAGGACTTAAAGGTTCTTTTCACTGGACACTTCTATCCAGATACAATGGTGTTGGCCCAGGCTGTGGATCTTTTCAAGCTTGAGAAGGCCGATAGAACTGTGGCTCTTGTAGATTTTTAGGGCACTTAAAAAAGTTTTTCCATAACTTTTCAACTCCACATAATGACACGAGATCATCATAACCTTCAAAAACTAAGGGGAAATCCAATGCTTCATGTATAAAGAGTTCTGGCCACAAGCATCCAGAACAAAGCTTCTTCACACAGTGGAAGAGTTTCCAGAGGAAGCTGATACAGGTCCAGCAACCATGATAGGTATCATTACTATAGCTTAGTATTTAGTGACTGATCTATTTAATATCAGTTCATCTCACTCATTTTTTTAACCTATACCATTAATATTCTTAATCTTCCTATGAAAATTTTATCTTGTGTAGTGGATATTACTACACCCCTTGGCGTGATGAGAGAGCAAGGTCTCTAGAGTCCTGCTTGTGTATTCTCTCTATCAAATGTCAAACTTGCTTGGAGTTTTCTAGTAATCAACATGAAATCTCTTGATTTCATATTCAGGATGGATTGGCTCATTGACAATAAATCCCAGATTGATTATTATCTTTGATAGGTCTACCTTACCACACCTAGTGGTGTGTCTCTTGTCTTTCAAGGAGAATGGATCCAAGGTCGAGAAGGTATAGACCTTATTATCCGGAATTGGGGAAGGAAATATTAGTGTTTTCTTCTGATTTGGAGCAGTGATATCCCTCTAGTTGTCATCGAGTTTCCCATTGTGTTTCCTTCTGATTTTTTTGGTTCACCACTGGTAAGAGAGGTTGAGTTTTCCATTGACTTGATGCCCGATACTCAACCAGTTTCTTTTCCCTCTTACCAAATGGCTCCAACTGAACTGAAAGAACTAATGTCCCAGTTGGATGATCTTCTTGAGAAAGCCTTTATTCACCAAAGTGTGTCACCTTGGGCGGCGCTAGTTCTATCCACCATGAAAGTTGATGGTTCTCTGATATCTTCTCTTATAGAGATGATTCTTTAGGAAAAAAAGCTTGTTGATGAATTCCATAATCATTAGAGACTCTCTTTATGGTTAGGAGACTGATACCCAGTGTTCGTTCTCCAAAGAGGGTGTTCCGTGTTATCAGAGCCGTTATGTTTCACCGTTAGTGACAAGAAAGTCTATAATGGGGGATTTCCATAATTTCCAATGGTTTTTAAACCTAGGAATCACTAAGACATTCTACAACTTAAAGTAGCAGTTTTGCTGACCATGTATTCTTGAAGGTTTCACCCCAGTTGGGTCATCGATGGCTTGAGAGGAAAGGGAAGCTTTCTCCTTATTTTGTGGGATCTTTTGAGGTTGTTGATTAAGTGGGGAAAGTTATTTACCATTTAGCATGAACACTGAAACTGACATCGATACATAATGTGTTTCATGTATCTTAGCTTTGAAAGCATTTATCTGACCCATCTCATGTTCTGAGTTGGCGTGATCTTAAAGTGGAACATGTTTTATCTATGACTGAATGACTAGTCATGGTTGTTGATTATAAGATCAAGGTACTTTGTGAGAGGATGATACCTCTAGTTCATATGATATGGAAGCATGGTTCTAATTATTATGAGACGTGAGAGAGGGAGGCATTGATGAGAGAACAATGGTCTTGTCTTTTTGACATGTAGGCTTCTTCATAGGATTTATGGGGACAGAAAGTTCCTATGGTGGGGAGGTTGTAACATCCCGTTACTATTTTAGGTATTCCTAAACTATCTTGTGTTAAATTATTATTATATTAAATGAGAAAAAAAATTTTTATTAGTGAAAAGTTGTATTTTTGTTAAACACGTCGCAGAATGGAAAAATTACCAATTAATACTTCAAAATATTCAATTAAATAATTTTTGGAGTTCTACACTGAGTTGGTGCATGATTCTGAGGCCTGTAAAGGCTCGGCGAAGACGGAATAAAATTATTAAATAGAATATATTAAGCGCACACTTTTTATTCAAAATATTTAAATAACTCCAAAACAGTGTGTCGTTTGAGAAATCTAAGACCACTGTTACATCCGAAATATGATGTTTACCCTAGAAGGGGTATAACATTTGAAGGCACTAGACATTTGGATGTCTCGCTCTTGAGATAAAGCTATTAAATAATATTTAATATATTATTTATTAAAAATAATTAAATATCTCCCCAACGATGCGTCGTATGGAAAATATGAGACCACCGATGTGTATTAAATGAGGGGTTTACCTTAGATGGGGTATAACTTTCGTAATCTTCGGGCGTTTGGATGCCTCACTCAAAAAAATAACACTTTTTATTTTAATTAATTAATTATTCTGATTTTTAATTAATAAATCATTAATATCTCTCAAACCATTCATTGTTTGAAAAATCTAAGACCACCGTTGTGTCCGAAATAGGGTGTTTACCCTATGAAGGTTATAACATTCACGTGAAACATGCATTTGATGTTATTTAATTTTTATGCTAAATAATTAATTTTAATTAATAAAAAAACATTTATTTATTAAGTTTTGACGCTTATTCTCCAACCGGATAAAAACTCCATTGTTGAGCGATGGGTTGATCCAAAACCTTCGGATTTCAACAGTTTTGATCTGTTGGTAATGCATTAATGAGGTAAAACTAATAACTCCATCATCAATTATCAGGTGAAATAGTGATCAAAACGGGTCTTTTAAAATGGGTTTAGGTGTGCAACATTTTTAGGGCTCTTAAATTTTCCGAATGCCTTGATCTTTGATGTTTGTCGATTCAAATGAGTTTGGATGATCCCCAAACTCCTCTACTTTTGTTTAATGGAACTCAATCGATCCAATCCATATTCTTACCTGGTTCGAAGCATGACCTTCATTTTCCTATGTTTTGCACACTACCAAGGTTACAATTTGGATTTATTTATTATTATTTTATTTTTTTCTTCATTTATTATTCTATAATTATGAAAATAAATGAAATCAAATTTAATTAAAAATTAATAAAAACTATAACTTATAAAAGGATAATTCTATTATTATTATTGTTTTTTGTGTCAAGGGAAATTCTAACAAATATTATCATTTAATAATTGTGAACAATTATGAAAGATAATTTCAAAAGATTAGAATTATAATTGAACATGATTATCACATGGTATTTTTAAAAATTTATTAAAATTATAAGACCTGGAATTATCAAGGCATTAATCCATGATCATCAAAAGATAATTCATAGAAATTATAAAAGGATATTTTGGTAGAGATTGTCAAAATATAATTATGAAGTTTTATAAAAGGATTATTATTCCAAATTATCAAAGAATAATTTCAGGAAATTATCAAAGATATGTTTATGTGAATTATCAAAGACAATGACACGTTTTATCTGAAATAATTATCAAAAAAATATTGAATGGATTTTTGTTTAAAATTATCAAGCAATAATTATTTGAATGATCAAAGGATAATTATTAAAATTACAGAGCGGTAATTTTTACAAAGTTACTAAAGGATGATTATAAATAATTATGAAGAGATGATTATGATAATTTACTATAACTACAAGATAATAATTAATTTGATTTATCAAAAGATAATTATTTAAAATATTTGTAAATTATAATTTCATTATCAAATGGTATTTTGATATATATAAATAAATATATATATATATTAAAAAAGGAATAATTATGTAGAATACCACCTCCATTCTTAAGTTTTTTAGGGATATAATTATCAAATGCGGTTAATAATTATTCTTCTGGATATTTCTTACGATTGCATGCGCTAACATAAAATGATAATCCAAAGATTATCCATGAGAGAGAAAATTTAATCGCATATAATATTTTACATCATTTGAAATATAATAGATGTTTTGGTTCTAGGAACACTTGATGAACTCCAATCATTGATGTGTTAATGCTTACGTTAATAATGTCATGATGATGCGTATTGAACCAAACTGGGTAGTTTATCATTGCCGCATACATCGATGAACTTGAGGTAGGTGGTTCCATTCCGATTAGTCAAATTGATTATCCTTGTATTTTTTTGATTTATTTAAATTATTTATTTAAATTCAATTTCTCAAATTTTCTTTCAATTAAATTGAAAAAAACCCGATTCTAGTGAATCAAGATATTTGAAATGGTTTTGGCACGAGAATTTGGAAAACCCCCAATTCTATTGAATTGGGTGTGTTTATGAAAATTGACTTATTTAAATTGTTTAATTTAAATTGTGGATTTGATGGAAATAATTTCAATTAAATTGATGAATTTAATTGTGGAAATAAATTGTGTACTGATGGAATTGGTTTTGAATGGATTTAAAACTGGTGAAAATGGATTAAAATGATTTGATAGAAACTCAGTGGTTTTATCCGGTAAAAAAAAGACATGTTTTTGAATAAAACCTGTTTTGGTTTTAAATGGAAAGAAATTGGAACTTTTGAAATGGAATAATGATATTGATCGTATTTTTAAGCAGTCTTAAAATAGTTCACCCATCATGTGAGAGTGCATGCAAGCCTTAGGTAGTTAGTGAGTTATTTGGATACACTATACGCTACGACAAGGTTCTAAAACAAACTTGCGGCGGGTCACATCCCCGATGGGTTGGTGACGAGTCTCCTTTGGATGATGTCATAGGGATGTGCATATAAAATTTTTGATGAGTTCACATAGAGAGTAAAAAATCCTACAGCTAGTTAATACTATCGTACCTTTTGGAAGATGACCATGTTGCTCACTTGTTTATTTATATATGAGATATAAATGTACGCTAATGCTTCTTAACTGCTTTACATGCCTACTAATTTTACTAAAAATATTTTATGTAACTATTTTATTTAAGCCATTGTTTTAGAAATATTTCATCATTTTGTAAAGTCTTTGCTTAAAGTATTTTTCCATCATTTAAACTATATAACATGATTTGTTTAATTATGCTTTAAAATTTCAAACCTATTTATCTTTAATACTATAAGAATTCTTTTGGTTAATCAATTATTGGAATCTGTTATGAAATACATGGTGATACCCTACTGGGATTTTTAGCTCACACCCCAATTTTTCCTTCAGGTGTTTATAGACTTTCTCCTTCGAGGTCCAAGCAAGAGGAAAGGATCTCTTGGAGGTGGATCCAGCTATTGAGCATTGGGCTTAGTGAGTTTTGTTCCTCGAGACCATGAGTTGTTTTCACTATTTTGATACTTTGGTTGTAGTGCTTTGGGTTGGTTTATTCCTTGTTGATGTATGGTACATTACTCCTAGTGGATTTTCTTTTGCTATGCATACTATCTTGTTTCTTTTCTTCCGAATTTTTGGTGGAAAAATCGTTCCCACTTGCATGTTCTGTGATGCCAGGTGCTAGTCGCCAACCTATGGGGACCGAGAATTCCCTTCAGGCTATGTCAGGGCTGGATCAATTATTGGGTTACCAGGGTACTCAGGATGGTTTGTGATAGTAAGGAAGGTAGCTGAGGCATTTTCGGTGAGGGATGACAGCTAGGGGGTCGATGGGGAGGGACAACAATGGTGGGATATATGGGAGGGATAATTTTAATTGGGGAGCAGAGGAAGGAACTTTCTCTAAAATTATCTTCTTCAAAATATTTTCAAAGAAGTAGATTTCAAAGAAAGCACCTTATATTATTCAATGTATTTGGAAGGAGGTTTTTAAGATAACACATTATAATATCAATTCTTGGAAACTGAATTCTGTTCATCAATAATAAAAAAACCCTCCCTACTTCAGGAATTAGTTTCCCATAACATTCCGTTTAGTGCTGACTAAAATAAACCTCCCTACCTCGGGAATTAGTTTCCCTCAATTGGTATTTTCGATATTTTTTATTACATGTGGAAAATTTCCCCCTTCGTTCACCTAGGGTTTGGTATTCATCGGGTTGCATTGGTTCTTCATCTAGAGAGAAATAGAACCTCTAGTTTTTTATTCACATAAGTTACTTCTTGAGATTTTCCAAAAGAGATCCATGTTCGAGAATTTCTATTATCCACTGAAGGTATGTTTTTTGTCCTTACTGTCAGTACTTGATTGGTGTTGGGATCTTCTAGAAGGCAATGGAGATCCTCAGATCCTTCTAAATCAGATGGTATGAAGATGAATATTTCAAAGGAGGGTGTGTTTGAGCCACCATCTAGATCTTAGTGAAGAGATCTAGCTTTGTAATGAATTTATTTTTTCATTCTTGTTTGTTTCCGCTTCCAAATTTCAATGTATCCTTCCATTGAGTGTCTAGAGTGAATCCCTCTAGAATGTTGTGAGGGTAAATCCTTGTTGTGGGTGTAACATCCCAAGTAAGTAATGAATAGTACATATTTTTTATCTATTTCTATTAACGAATTAGATAGTGTTTAGAGGCTTAAAATGAGAATTAATCCAATCTTAAGCATGAAATACACTAATATTTTTAAAAGATTGTTTTACTGGCTTTTGATGGAAAACCATTTTTAAATAAACCTTTTGACAATTTTATAAGCTCTATTTTTCAAAATAAACTTATTATTTATTATTGGGACATTGAAATTTACTTTGGGTAAATTTTGGGTATTTTTCCGATAAAGTTCATTTTTTAATGAATAGTGAAAAATGTTGTATTTTAATTCAAAACCTCTTTTTAATCTAATTTATTTATACGATTATATTATCTTTTGAATTGGGTTTAAAGTGAAATTATAATATATTTTCACCATTTAATTCAATAGTGGTCGTTGGAATTAATTTCACTTTGAAATTGGACTTAAACTAGTGTCAATCTTTTGATACTTATTGTTTCATAAAAACACGCTATTTGCTATGACAGCGGGAATTAATTATTAAATTAATTAATGTAACTTATATGTTTTGAATTTTGTAAAATAGATATCATTTTTTAATTCATAATATCAAATATAGCTTAGGGTGAAGTTTTGGTATTTTTCTGAAAAACTTCAATTTTTGATGAATAGTGAAACCACTAAGTGGTACTTAAAAAACTGATTTTTTGTTTAAATGAAATTTTACCACCTCTGTGTTTTGAATTTAAAAAATCCGACATACATGGTTGTCATTAAGAAGTAAAATGTGGTTCAATGGGATTAAAATAATTTTTTGGCGAATAGTAACTTTTAAGTTTTTAATCGCGATTAGAGGTAATTAGTGTAATTTAAGGTAAAAATAATGTTTTAATAATATGAAATGACCTAGACACATATCCTACCCTTATTGGATGTATCATGGATGACAAAAAAAACCCATGGGTCGATTTTTGGGACCCCATGGAGCCACTTGGGTAAGATAATGACATTAATATCTTTTTATTTAATGTAAAAGTAAAAATGACGCAAACATGAGTTATTTTACTAAAACAATTTTTAAATGGGGTTATACAAGTCAGATTTTTGACTATAAATAGTCATTGGAAAGATAAAAAGATTTCATACATCATAGTATTTTTTTTATAATTTCTAGACATTAAATAAATTAAATTATTTATGACACCATGATGATGCAACGATTACCACATTATTTAACGATTTAAATAAAATGAAAATAAAATGTAAAATATAAGACCTACACTTGTCAAAAACCTATTGTATGGGTAGATTTAGAACCCTTATCACCTTATACTTGAAATATATAATTTTTGAAACTTTTAAATCCGAAAATCATTTTATAATAAAGTATCCTTTTATAACTTTCCAAGAGTGACCCTCCTCTCCTCTTATAAAAGGCCCCCACCTCTACCTCCTTACCCACACTTCCAAAGCCTTTGGATCGGCCAACCCCTGCCCATTTTGTCACTAAAAATCCCTCTATAACTCTTAGAATCCTCAATTTGGGAATAAGTCTTCCCAAGGAAGCCTTTGAGCTCAAATCAAAAAGATTTACCCAATTTAAAGGTAGTGTCTTCTCTTGTGTTCTTATGTTTTATTTTGCATCTCCAACCCCCTAAAATATTTTTACTCATTTCTTTTGTAACAAAACCAGTATCTTACATATACTAGGATGTTTTTATAATAAGGATTCGAGCTACACTTACACACACCTACATCTAATGGTTAAAGAACATACTGTTTCCGTGGATGGCGAATTTTTGCCTCACGAAACGATGATTGTTCAGTATTCTTTTAACACCTTCAATGGTGGACATTAAGATGACACTATATTTATATATTATATATAATATGTTTATGTTTTACTTAAGATTCTGTATTTTTCATTTATGGCATACCTTTATGGTTTCCATTATGGGTAAACGCGATATCCTCATTTTAGGAAGTGCGGACTACCACCCCCTCAAAGTGATTTGATTCGTTAATGCCATATGTGGGATGTATAAAGGATGTAATTAATGGTATTATATATGATATTATACTGTAGTTATAATATACCTTTATATCATTATGATTCCATTCCATAAAATATGAAATAGAAATGAAAGTAGCGTTCATGCGTACGTATGACTTACCGTCTCCATGAACGGTGCATTTCATTTCTTACCTCTAAACATTATGTAATATTATAAATGCATGTATATGCTGGATATAAATGATATATATGATATCTACATCAGGAGTATAACTTTGGATATAACGGATACATGAACAACTTGTAATTATAAAGAGTTTATTTTTGACTCAAGTACCAATGATCGTTATAACGACCGTTATTAACTTAAATAATTACATAGTGTTCATGACATGATAATAAGTGATATAAAAGGAATAATGAACTTTAAAAAGTTTCTTAAACAATTAGAAATTAAATAAAGTTTATTATTTAGGAGATTAAATAACTATCAAGTCAAGTCGGATACAAGGTATGGGACTTCGTTTCAATCTCCTTTCATTGAGGAATATTTTGTTTTATACACAACCTTCTTTTATACAGTGTATAAACCCCTTTGAATTTTACGTTTATCCAAAAGGAATCTTTTTTATACGAAGCATTTTACTAAACGACAAAAGGGAATGTTTTTGTCATACGTATGCAACAACAATGACTTCTCCGCCACCGTGACCATTATTTGAGTTTCGGCTTCCTCTACAAGGCATACTTTTTTTTAAAATGGAAAATAAATACCATGTTTTACTTTTATTTTATTTTGGTATTGAAACTGGTTTTCATAATATTTTTTATATTAATGTGTTGTATTAATATCTTGTGATTGAAATGTGGAAATGTTATGTTTCCTTTATGCATGTATTATGTGGTACGATTATGTTATGGTTCTTGGGCATTGTTATGGAGACAGGTGGTTCCGTGATAAACTAAGGGCGGGTGAGCCCGATATAGCTATCCAATGCATTGAGTAACGTGAAGGAATTAAATGTTCAGGTTTCTCTGAAGAGATTTAGGGAATATACTGTGATGGGTATTCCAAACGTAACCAAGAGGGTTACTCCCTACGTAAGAAAGTTATGAATGACTCAAGTTACCTTTATGTATCATGATTTCTATTATTTATTCATGATTCGATGAGGTATGTTAAAGTGATTATGTTTTATGAGTAGAGTATGATTTCATTGATTCTTATGTATACATGTACTCATGTTTCCTTTCCATATTTTTATATCCCTTACTGAGATTTTTATGCTCATCCCAAGTTTTTGAAATGTTTTTCACAGGTCAAGGGAAGGGTACATGATATGATGATAGTGTCAAGGAAGTGTCAAGAAAGAATCCGTGTTTTATTTTAAATATGTTTCTGTTGATGGAAAAAATGAATTCTATCTTTTATGTAACCAATTTGTTTAAATGTGGAATGTAATGCAAGTTTTATGATATAATTATCTAAAACTCTAAACCTGAAAAGATTCTCAATGTGTGATCTTGTAATAACTCAAGATTAAGTAATGTTTAAGGCTGGGGCCTTATAGTTGGTATCAGAGGCCAGTTTAGATAACTTTAGGAGTTAGAATTCTATTAAATGATTATCCAAAAATATTTTTTTTATGGTCAAATTGAAATGATATAGCATTTGAAGATTACCATGTTGCTTCATCTAAGACATGTTTTTTCAGAATGGTTTTCCGCAGAGGAAATAGGGAAGCAGTGCTAGGAAGGCATACAGAAGGAAATAACCTTCCGAATCAGCATCCTGAGATGGTCGGAATTGGAACTGAACAGTTTGTTGCAGTAATGAAACAGTTGACTCAGGCTATAAATGGTGGTGGTATCCATACACGAGATCAGCCAGATCAACCACAGAGGAACATGTCAGTGGTGGAACATTTCATGAGGCAATATCCCCCATCATTCAAAGGATCATTTGACCCTGTTCTAGCTGAAGGGTGGATTAAAATGCTAGAGAAGATTTTCAATTTCATGGGGTGTTCAGACAATCAAAAGGTTAGTATTGATATTTACCGTTTGGAGGGTGAAGCAGATCAGTGGTGGTCGATGGTTAAAAATATCAGGGATGCTGATGAGATTGATGCTCTCGACTGGGATGAATTTAAAGGTATGTTTCTTGAGAAGTATTTTCCTAAGGCTGTTCAACTTATGATGGAAAAAAAATTTATGGAATTGAGGCAAGAGGAAGACTCAGTGGCTGCCTATGAAGAAAGGTTCACTCGATTATCAAGGTATGCTCCAAATTTTATCCGAGACCTTGATAGTAAAATCAATCATTTTTACTCTGGATTAAAGGAAAAATATTGAAGGGCATTGGATTCTCGTGAGTTTAAAAGTTATGAAAAGCTTGTTCGATGTGCTGAGAAGGTGGAAATGGAGTTTTTCGATGATCAAGTGTTTTATAACAACTAGCAGACGAAGAGACTGAGGTGGCAGGAGAAAGGAAAGAATTCTTTAAAAAAGTATGATGGTAAGAAAACTAGGTTTCCAGTTTGTGATAAATGTGCTAAAAGGAATACTGGGGAATGTATTTTGAATTCTGGAAAGTGCTACCGATGCGGTAAGATGGGATATAAGGCTCGTGATTGCACTGAAAAAGATCAAGGTGATGGAAAGAACAAATTTGATTTATAGTTAGTGAAATGTTTTAAGTGCAATGAGATGGGTCATTATGCAAATGAGTGTCCGACAAAGAGCTTGAGTGATGGGAAGCAGTTAGACTACAAGCAGAAAGGGGTGGTGAAATCCTTTGCAACTACTTCAGCAGATGTCGGGCCATCAAATGAAGTTGTATCAAGTACTTTGTTTGTTTTTTCAGATTATTCCAGTGTGTTGTTTGATTCGGGGTCTACACATTCGTTCATCTCTGAAACCTTTTCTAGTAAAATGGGAATACCATCTCAAGAAATGACTCCTGAACTTGTGGTAAAAACACATGGGGGAAATGTTGAGGCAAAAAGAATTTATAAGAATCTTCCTATCCTTATCCGTGGAAAGAACCCACTTGCAAACCTTATTGTTTTACCTCTAGTAGAGTTTGATGTTATCCTAGGTGTGGATTGGCTCTCTATTTACCATGCTAAGATTGACTGTAGAGCTAAAGAAGTTTCTTTTCAGAAAGGCTTTCAGTTTGTGTACAAGAATGAACCCTTACTGTTGATAACTTATCAAGAGGCTGAGAAACTTGTAAAAGATGGAAATGAACGTTACCTTTCACACATTGTTGAAAACAAAGGAACTGTTCAGATTAATGATGTGCCAGTGGTAAATGAGTATCCTGATGTTTTTCCTGATGAGTTGCCTGTAATAATACCAGATCGGGAAGTTGAATTTACTGTTGACTTATTTCCTGATGCTAATCCAATTTCAAAACTCCCCTTATCGAATAGCTCAAATTGAACTTTTAGAGTTGAAGGATCAATTACAAGATTTACTAGAGAAAGGTTTCATTCAACCTAGCACATCACCATGGGGTGCTCCTGTTTTATTTGTTAAAAAGAAAGATGGTTCTATGAGAATTTTCATTGATTATAGAGCCTTGAATAAAAACACTGTTAAGAACAAATATCCTTTGCCTCATATCGATGATTTGTTTGATCAGCTCCAGGGAGCTCAGTATTTTTCAAAGATTGACCTGAGATCGGGGTACCATCAGTTGAAGGTAAAGGAAGCAGATGTTCCGAAGACTGCGTTTCGAACAAGATATGGCCATTATGAATCTGTAGTAATGCCTTTTGGGATAACCAATGCACCTGCTGTATTCATGGACTTAATGAATAGAATTTTCTATGAGTTCTTGGATAAGTTTGTGGTGGTTTTCATTAATGATATTTTGGTGTTTTCTAAAAGTAAATAGGAGCATGAAATACATTTAAGGGTTATTTTTCAAACCTTAAAAGAAAAGAAATTGTATGGGAAATTCAGCAAGTGTGAGTTTTGGTTGCAACAAATTTCTTTCCTTGGTCACATTGTTTCTAAATATGTGATAACTGTTGATCCTGCAAAAACAAAGGTTGTTGAAGAATGGCCAAGACCCACAAATGTAACTGAGATTCGTAGATTCCTTGGTTTGGAAGGCTATTACCGAAGGTTTTTTAGAAATTTTTCACGGTTATCTAGTCCAATGACTAAGCTAACTCGGAATGGTGTTAAGTTTATCAGGACAAAAGAATGTGATGATTGTTTTCAAGAATTGAAAAGAAGATTGGTGAATGCTCTAGTTTTGGAACTTCCTTCCAGGAATGGTGAGTTTGTTATCTATAGTGATGATTCATTGAAAGGACTTGGTTGCGTCCTAATGCAGAATGATCAGGTAATTGCTTATGCTTCACGACAGTTGAAAACTCATGAGGTAAATTACCCTACACATGATTTGGAATTAGCTGCTGTTGTTTTTGCATTAAAAATTTGGAGGCATCATTTGTATGGATTAAAGTGTGAAATATATACCGATAAAAAAAGTTTAAAGTATATATTCACTCAGAAATAATTGAACATGAGACAGAGGAGATGACTAGAATTAATCAAGGATTATGATTATACAATTCATTACCATCCGGGAAAAGAAAATAAAGTGGCTGATGCTTTGAGTAGAAAAAGTAATGATTCATTAACAATGTTGCATTTGGAACATGATCCTTTTGTTAAGGATTTTATGAACTTTGGCATAGAATTTTTTGGTGCAGGATGTTCTTATGTTTTTTTTCAGGTATCAGTGAAATCTTCTCTCTCAGACAGAATCAAGCAAGCACAGAAGCAAGACAGTGAGTTGCAGAAAAAGGTAGAGCTGGCTCAGAAGGGTAAGTTGCCTGAATTCAACATTGATAATGATTGTGTTTTGAGATTTGGGAAGAGATTGTGTGTGCCTTGTGATTCACAGTTGAAGAGAGAGTTGTTATGTGAAGCTCATAGTTCTCCGTTTTCAGTTCATCCTGTCAGTACTAAGATGTACAGAGATCTGCGGGAGTATTACTGGTGTGATGGAATGAAAAGAGATATTTCTGATTTTACTGTGAAGTGTTTGACATGTCAACAGGTTAAAGCAGAGTGGCAGTTACCGAAAGGGATGCTTCAGCCTTTACTAGTGCCATAGTGGAAATGGGAGAATATATCCATTGACTTTGTTGTGGGATTACTGAAGACATCTCAAGGTAATAATGAAATCTAGGTTATTGTTGATCGCTTGACTAAATCTGCTCATTTCCTTGCTATACAAGATACTTTTTCCCTAGATCAACTTTCCCGTTTGTATCTTAAAGAGACAGTCAGGTTACATGGAGTTCCTCTCTCTATTGTATCTGACCGTGATCCTAGGTTCACTTCTAACTTTTGGAAAGGCCTTCAGAAGTCGTTGGGTACTGAATTAAATTTTAGTACAACTTTTCATCCTCAGTCAGATGGGCAGTCAAAACAAAAAATTCAGATATTAGAGGATATGCTACGTTCTTGTTCAATGGATTATCAGGGAAGTTGGGACCAACATCTTTCCTTGGTTGAATTTTCATATAATAACAGTTTTCATTCCAGTATACAGATGGCACCATTTTAGGCGTTATATGAGAAGCGGTGTCGAACTCTAGCTTTCTGGGATGAAGTGGGTGAAAGGAAGCTGATGTGACCATAATTGGTAGAAGAGTTGGCAGAAAAATTTTAGCTAATATATAAACACATGAGAACAGCTCAGAGTAGGCAGGAGAGTTATGCGGACAACAGGAGGAAGGATCTCTCTTTTGAGGTAGGTGATCATGTTTTTCTCAAAGTCTCACCATGGAAAAGTGTGATGCAATTTGGTAAGAAAGGAAAGCTGAGTCCAAGTTTCATTGGACCATATGAAATTCTGGAGAGAGTTGGATCAGTTTCTTACCGAGTTCCTTTACCTCTGAGTTTATCTCAGGTACACAATGTTTTTCATGTTTCAATGTTAAGGAAGTACATGCCAGATCCATCTCATGTTTTGAGTCCAGAGGTAGTTCAGCTGGAAGAGAACCTATCTTATGAGGAACAACCGGTCCAGATTCTTGAGCACAAGGAGAAAGTGTTACGGAATAAGGTGATTCATCAGGTAAAGGTTTTGTGGAAAAACCACATGGTTGAAGAGGCAACATGGGAATCTGAAAATGCAATGAGGGCTAAATTCCCCCACTTATTCGATAAGTAAATAAATTACGGGGACACAATTTTCTAAAGGGGGAAGGATGTAACATCCCAAGTAAGTAATGAATAGTACATATTTTTTATCTATGTCTATTAATGAATTATATAGTGTTTAGAGGCTTAAAATGAGAATAAATCCAATCTTAAGCATGGAATACACTAATATTTTTAAAAGATTGTTTTACTAGATTTTAATGGAAAACCATTTTTAAATCAAAATTTTGAAAATTTTATAAGCTCTATTTGTCAAAATAAACTTATTCTTTATGATTTGGACATTGAAATTTACTTTGGGTAAATTTTGGGCATTTTTCCGATAAAGTTCATTTTTTAATGAATAGTGAAAAATGTTGAATTTTAATTCAAAACCTCTTTTTAATCTAATTTATTTATATGATTATATTATCTTTTGAATTGGTTTTAAAGTTAAATTAGAATATATTTTCATCATTTAATCCAATAGTGGTCATTGGAATTAATTTCACTTTGAAATTGGACTTAAACTAGTGTCAATCTTTTGATACTTATTGTTTCATAAAAACACGCTATTTGCTATGACAACGAGAATTAATTATTAAATTAATTAATGTAACTTATATGTTTTGAATTTTGTAAAATAGACATCATTTTTGAATTCGGAATATCAAATATATCTTAGGGTGAAGTTTTGGTATTTTTCTGAAAAACTTCAATTTTTGATGAATAGTGAAACCACTAAGTGATACTTAAAAAACTGATTTTTCATTTAAATGAAATTTTACCACCTATGTGTTTTGAATTTAAAAAATAAAACATACATGGTTGTCATTAATAAGTAAAATTTGGTTCAATGTGATTAAAATAATTTTTTGGTGAATAGTAACTTTTAAGTTTTTAATCACGATTAGAGGTAATTAGTGTAATTTAAGGTAAAAATAATGTTTTAATAATATGAAATGACCTAGAAACATTTTATAACCTTATTGGATGTATCATGGCCGACCAAGAAAACCCATGGGTTGATTTTTGGGACCCCATGGAGCCACTTGGGTAAGATAATGACATTAATATCTTTTTATTTAATGTAAAAGTAAAAATGACACAAACATGAATTATTTTACTAAAACAATTTTTAAATGGGGTTATACAAGTTATATTTTTGACTATAAATAGTCATTGGAAATCTAAAAATATTTCCTACATCATAGTATTTTTTTTATAATTTTTAGACATTAAATAAATTAAATTATTTATGACACCATGATGATGCAGCGATTACCACATTATTTAACGATTTAAATAAAATGAAAATATAATGTAAAATATAAGACATACACTTATCAAAAACCTATTGGATGGGTATATTTAGAACCCTTATCACCTTATCCTAGAAATATATAATTTTTGGACCTTTTAAATCAGAAAAAAAATTTATAATAAAGTATCCTTTTATAACTTTCCAAGAGTGACCCTCCTCTCCTCTTATAAAAGGCCCCCACCTCTACCTCCTTACCCACACTTCCAAATCCTTTGGCTCGGCCAAACCCTGCCCATTTTGTCTCTCCACATCCCTCTATAACTCTTAGAAGCCTCACTTTGGGCATAAGTCTTCCCAAGGAAGCCTTTGAGCTCAAATCAAAAAGAGTTACCCGATTTAAAGGTAGTGTCTTCTCTTGTGTTCTTATGTTTTATTTTGCTTCTCCAACCCCCTAGACTCTTTTTATTCATTTCTTTTGTAACAACACCAGTATCTTTCATATACTAGGATGTTGTTATAAGAAGTATTCGAACTACACTTACACAAACCTACATCTAATGGTTAAAGAACATACTGTTTCCGTGGATGGCGAATTTCTGCCTCACGAAATGATGATTGTTCAATATTCTTTTAACACCTTCAAAGGTGGACATTCAGATGACACTATATTTATATATGATATATAATATTTTTATGTTTTACTTAAGATTCTGTATTTTTAATTTATGGCATACCTTTATGGTTTCCATTTTGGGTAAACACGATATCTTCATTTAAGGAAGTGCAGACTACCGCCCCCTCAAAGTGATTTGATTCGTTAATGCCATATGTGGGACGTATAAAGGATGTAATTAATGGTATTATATATGATATTATACTGTAATTATAATATAGCTTTATATAATTACGATTCCATTCCATAAAATATGAAATAGAAATGAAAGTAGCGTTCATGCGTACGTATGGCTTACCGTCTCCATGAACGGTACATTTCATTTCTTACCTCTAAACGTTATGTAATATTATAAATGCATGTATATACTAGATATATATGATATATATGATATATACATCATGAGTATAACTCTGGATATAATGGATACATGAACAACTTGTAATTATAAAGAGTTTATTTTTGACTCAAGTACCAATGATCGTTAAAATGACCGTTATTAACTTAAATAATTACATAGTGTTAATGACATGACAATAAGTGATATAAAAGGAATAATGAACTTGAAAAAGGTTATTAAACAAGTAGAAATTAACTCAAGTTTATTATTCAGGAGATTAAAGAACTATCAAGTCAAGTCGGATACGAGGTATGGGACTTTGTCTCAATCTCCTTCCATTGAGGCATATTTTGTTTTATACACAAACTTCTTTTATACGGTGTATAAACCCCTTTGAATTTTACGTTTATCCAAAAGGAATATTTTTTATATGAATCATTTTACTAAATGACAAAAGGGAATGTTTTTGTCGTACGTATGCGGCGACAACGACTTCTCTGCCACCGTGACCATTATTTGAGTTTCGACTTCCTCTACAAGCCATACTTTTTTTTTAAAATGAAAAATAAATACCATGTTTTAATTTTCTTTTATTTTGGTATTGAAAATGGTTTTCATAATGTTTTTTTATATCAATGTGTTGTATTGATATATCATGATTGAAATGTGGAAATGTTATGTTTCCTTTATGCATGTATTATGTGGTACGATTATGTTATGGTTCTTGGGCATTGTTATGAAGACGGGTGGTTCCGTGATAATAATAGGGCGGGTGAGCCCGATATAGCTCTCCAATGCATTGGGTAACACGAAGGAGTTAAACATTAAGGTTTCTCCGAAGAGATTTTGGGAATATACTGTGATGGGTATTCCAAACGCAACCAAGAGGGTTACTCCCTACGTAAGAATGTTATGAATGCCTCAAGTTACCTTTATGTCTTATGATTTCTATTATTTATTCATGATTTTATGAGGTATGTTAAAGTTCTTATGTTTTATTAGTAGAGTATGATTTCATTGATTCTTATGTATACATGTACTCACGTTTCCTTTCCATATTTTTATATCCCTTACTGAGATTTTTATGCTCATCCCATGTTTTTGAAATTTTTTTCACAGGTCAAGGGAAGGGTACATGATATGATGATAGTGTCAAGGAAGTGTCAAGAAAAAATCCATGTTTTATTTTAAATATGTTTGAGTTGATGGGAAAAAATGAATACTATATTTTATGTAACCACTTTGTTTAAATGTGGAATGTAATGCAAGTTTTATGATCTAATTCTCTAAAACTCTAAACCTGAAAATATCCTCAATGTGTAATCTTGTAATAACTCAAGATTAAGTAATGTTTAAGGCTGGGGCCTTATAGTGGGAGACACTGTATGAGCCTATCCACGTTCAACTGCTAATTTCTGTTCGTAAAATCTGAAATTAACAATAATATTTTTTTGCTTCATAATATATAAACTAAGAAACAAAAAAACATGTCGTATACAATTCCAATAATAATAAATGTCAAAATATTCACATCAGTATTGAACAACACTGAACATGGAATTTACACTAATTTTTTTTGAAAGAATTATCATGTTGTACGAAAAATGATTCCAACAAAATAGAACCAAGACACAAGAGAAATAATTTCCAAATTCACATAAGAAGAATAAATAACCTTCCATATTCTAACATATGCATTTCACTACAACAAATTATGCGCTATTCGGTGTTTGAATTTATTAGTGTTAGAAAAAAAGTGCTAATAAAGAGGAAATTTTATTGACGCTTGCAAAAAATGTTGATAAAGTTAAATTTTATCACCTCTAAAAAAATCACTAATAAAACAATACCCTTTGTCAGCGCTTTCTTCTAGCATTGATAGAAGTCTCCCCTATATCATTGTTTTTATCGCTACTAAAAGCTATACCTTTATCAGATAAAGTCCACAATGAATAATTAATTTATATATAAATATTTATATCTTTTTAAATAATATTTATACTACAATAAATATATATATGTAAATATAATATATAATTATTATTTATATAACTTTTAATTAAAAAAGATTTTTTTTCTGTAATTTTAGATATAAAAAATTATCAAATTTATATCAGTCAAAATGTTTAATAGTATATTTATATACATTAATTATAAAATGTGTATATAATAAATATAATATAATATATTAATATTCTATTTAGACAATTATATAATATATAAATGAATATATTTATTTAAATATATATTTATATTGATATAAAATAATTTTAAATATACATACATCTATAATTGCATATATGCATGTATATGTGTGTGTGTGTGTCTGTGTCTGTGCATATTTATATGTGTACATATGTATGTCTATCATGTGTAAATGTATATGTGTGTGTACGTCGATTTATTGATTTAGTATTATTTATTCTTTTTAATATCTCTCCATTTTTAGTATTTTATGTAGGTTATTCATTTTTAATATATATTTATTTTAATCTATTCGTCATGAATATATGTGTGTGTGTTTAATTTAATTTTATTTAATTTAATTCAATTCAACTTAATTATTAATATTTCTATATAGTAAATATAATTAATTTTTAATAATTTGTTATTTATATAATTAATATTATTTATTTATTTATTTTTATGTGATTGTAATTCTCGTAAATGTTACAAATCCCCTTTTTTAATTTTTTTTGCAATTTATTTAATTTTATTTATTCATTTTTAATATTAATTCATTTATTATTATATATTCATTAATAATGTTAAAATTAAATTTCTAAATTTTTTTTTATAAATAAATATTTATAAATATTTATATTATACATATATAAATATATTTATTAATGTATATTTATTATATTTTTACAATTATATATATATAATTATAAATAAATAAATATAATTTTTTAAAAGTATTTATATAATTATAAATAAATAATTATATATTTAAATAATTATAAAATTATAATAAATATATTTATATATTAATAAATATATATAATTATATAAAAACATTTATAATTATATATACATATTTATAAATATATTTATAAATATATTTATTTATAATTATAATTATAAATAAATATGTATAATTATATTTATAAATACATATTTACAATCCTTTTAATATATTTATAATTATATAAATAATTATTTATGTATATTTATTTATAATTATATTTATAAATACATATTTACAATTCTTTAAATATATTTATAATTATATAAATATTTATTTATAATTATATGCATTTATATTTATTTATAATTATAAATATTTATTTTTTTAATTATATTAATTATATTATTAAATATTAATTATATAGGTCTCTGTTGGCACCTTTATAACGCTGATAATGATATAGCTTTATCAGTGCTATAATACTTAGCGGTGATAAAACCTATCTTTATCAACGCTAAAATTCTAACCCTGATAAAGATAGGTCTTTATCAGTGCTTTTCTATTGTTGATAAAGAGAAGTTTTATGAGTTCTTATTATTTTAGAACTGATAAAACCCATATTTATCAGCACTTTTTAAAAAGCGCTGATAAAACCCTTCACGGTCTTATGAATTTAACCATAACTGAACCTATTTCTCTCATGCCATTCAAGTTTTTGCGGAAGTCCATCTCTGTTGCCACCCCCCTTAACCTCCTCTCAGATGAATCAACCCTCTCAAATCCTAAGATATGTTATTATTTCTATTCCTCTCTCATTTATTAGTTTCTTTACACTATCCTCAATGCATGTAGATCACCTCCCTCGACATACCTCATATGAAACCATCGTGTGTAGCCGCCTTGCGCATACTTGATATAGAAAAACTCATATTTTCTTCTTTGTGCACGAGATTCTCTTCTTCTAGGTGTATAGATTAGTTTTACTTCTTTTTCATGCAACCTACAGCCCCTGGATTATTCCTCTTATTGATTTCAACCACTCACTGTTTTTTTTCTAGATCTTATCCATCTATTTAATCATATGATATAATGTTTAATTAATCATATACGAGATCTTATTTTTCAAATTTCTCACTCCGATTGCATGGGGCTCCTGGGTGAATGAGGATGTGGAATAAAGGACCATCTGTGCAATGTAAAAATTCTGCCCACTTATCATGTAAGGTGGATATTTTAAATGATATGTAGGTAGAAATTTTATAGTGGACATATAGTAATCCACTTGAAGTTCCAAGTATGCTTCCTACTCCCATGGATTAAAATCAATTTTTCCCATTTTCTTCCATTACTAGGAAAAATAACCCCAATCCTATTTATATTTGCATTGTCATGAACATCTATGATAGGATTCCATTACAAGGTAGAATAACCCCAATCATCTCATCCCTCTTTTTTTACTCCCACCTAAAAAAGTTACAGAAATTGTCCTTGATCGCTGTGTTTTGAAATATATGAAAATTTAATTAGATCCTTTATAACTTTGTAGACATCACACATTACTTTCCTTTAATGATGCCTACCACTAAAAAACAACCTCAATACGCATCATTTAACTCTTATTATCTTAGAACAATGGCTTCATGCAGCTTAAATAAATCTTTAAGAATGAAATTTTATGGGTTTCAAGCTCATAATTTTTTTGTATTTATTTATTTTGTTAAATATTAATATTACTGAATCAAATAGGATGGATATGAATTGAAAATGTATGTATTATAATCATATGACAAAAGAGTATGAGGTTTGGGTGAAATAATTCATCAAGTTTGCAAAAGATAATGCATTAGACCATTCTCAAATACTTTGTCTGTGTTTACACTATTGTTATTCAAGAATAATTAGTCCAGATGATTTAGAAGAACACTTGATCTATCACATAATATATCTACATTATAAATATTGGAATAAACATAGGGAAAAAGTGAATGTAGCTAGTGAATGGGATACCACTTCATTTTATGGATCATTTGATATGATTACAAGTGTGAATAATAAAGAAGATTATATCGAGGATATGATTACAGGTGCAAACAATGATGAAGATTGTATTGAGGAAATGACAATGACAGTTGAAGATGAACATCATGATTGTCCAAAATTGTTTGAGAAGTTAAAGTGTTTTGAAAATATGCCATTATATGCTGGTTGTACTAAATATATAGTATTTTTATCCATACTGAAGCTATATAATATAAAAGTTGGCAACAGATGGAGTGAAACCAGTTTTACTGAACTACTTTCTCTCTTGAATTATATTCTGTAAGAAGATAATGAGATTCATTTACAAACATAATGATGCTAAATTAATTCTATGTTCAATGGGTGTTATCTCTGAAAGAACACATGCCTATATACTATTTCACAAGGACCATGAATCACTTAAAAATCTCCCAAAGTGTGGTGTGTCTTGATACAAGAAAAATGAATTAGGTCCTACGAAAGTTGTATGGTACTTTCCAATCATTCCAAGGTTAAGGTGCCTATATGGAAGTGAGGATACTACAAGGCAATTGATGAAACACACAGATACCAGAAAAAAAATATAGGAAACTTTTCACCCATCAGACTCTCCCCAATTTAATAAAATTGATCATGAGTATCTTGAATTTGGAAACAAGATGAGAAACCTTCAACTTGAGCTATCTATAGATCGAGTGAATAATTTTGGTTTTCAAAGTATCACTCACAGTACATAGACAATTATTTTGGTAAATTATAACTTTCTACCATGGATATGCATGGAATGAAAATAAATTATGTTATCTTTGCTTACATCAGGACCAAAATAGTTGGGTAATGATATTGATTTTTATTTGTATCCGTTGATCAAAGATTTGAAATTATTATGGGATTAATGTGTCACCTTGTATGATGCTTACAGAAATAATGATTTCACATTGAGATCCATGTTGTATGGGATGATAAATTAATTTCCTGCTTATTAAAAATTTTCAAGATATAAAATTAAAGGAACTCAAGGGTGTCCCATTTGTAAGGAAGTTACATAATAAATTAGGTTGAAACATTCATCAAAGATAGTGTTTCTAGGATATCGCATATTTATACCCGAGTGACACAAATACCAATATTGAATTACATCATTTGATGGGAGTTTAGAAAAAGGTACAACACCATCTCAACTAACATGTGATCAACTATTTGAGAAAATAAAATATATGGACACTACATTTGGAAAACCTTTTTTTGAAAAACCTTATGAAAACCAGTTGGAAAATGAGATCATTTTTTCAAATTACCATATTGGAATTGTTTTATGTCAATTTTTTTTATGTTATGCATGTGGAAAAAATTTATGTTATAGTGTCATTGGAATGTTACTAAATGCACCTAGAAAAATAAAGCATGGAATTAAGGTTAGGTTGGACATGATTCATGGGGATATGAGAGCAGTTGGTTCCAGTGAAAAGTAAAAAAATAATTTTTTCCTCTATCTACTTACACACTTTCTAGGAAAGTGAGATATCAGTTTTACAACTTATTGAATGATGTAAAGGTTCCAGAGAGGTATTCATAAAATCTAAATAATATCTTTTTAATAAATGATTTAAAGCTAAAGGATCTGAAATCACATGACTATCATGTTTTTATTACAAGATCTAATGTCTGTATCTTTACATTGTATTTTCCTAAGAATTTCTGTCATACATTAACCAAGCCATGTTTATTTTTCAAATCTATCTGCAAAAAAGTTATAGAATCGATGAAGTTTCTAACTAAAGAAAAGGAAATTATTGTTATATTATATGAATTGGATATGTTCTTCCAACAAATATTATTTGATATGATGGTTCACTTGATGGTTCACTTGGTTAGGGATATTCGACTACATGGTCCTATAAATTATAGATGAATGTACCCATTGAATGGTATATAAATATTTTAAAAGGACATTTCAAAAATCAAATTTGACTATAAGGTTGTATCACTGAGCGATATATTATCATAGAAGCCATTGAATCATGTATCGACTACCTATTTGATGTGGAAAGCATTGGTATACTGAAATCTAATCACACAATGTGGCTTGTGGGTGAAGGAATTTATGAAATATATGTTTTCACAATTACTATTATAGACCAGGAGTAGGATCACCTTTATGTTTTTCATAACATTTTAGAGGTTGAACCATATTATAAACCCCAAAAAGTAATTCTTAGGGATTTGAATCCATCAAGGGTTGAAAACTGGATATCAAATACACATAATCAGATGTTTATATGATGGTTTCAAGAGAATATTTTTAAGGAGTCACCTAAAAATCAGGATTCAATTTAAGAACAACTTAGATGGCTATCCAGAAGACCAAGTGTTCATGTATTATCTTATAATGGTTATGTAATTAATGGTTATATATTCTATACAAATGAAAATGATGAACAGAACACTATACTAAAATAGTGGAGTTACACTTATAGTTAAAGAGATGCATGTATCTTATACCAAGGAAAAAATCCAATTTATGAAAATATGTCATACTTTGACATTATAAAAAAAATATGGTATTTAAATTATACAACATTACAAGTGCTGATTTTTCAATGCAAGTGGGTTGATAATAGGAGTGCAGTTGAAATAGATGAATTAAGATTTTTGAAAGCGGATTTCATTATGGAAGGGTATAAAAACAAACTATTTATCATGGAATCATAGGTAGTATAATTTGTTCCATATCATGAAAACCAAAAGTTTTCAATTGTTTTGTTATTGAGCAAAACCACTGAAGGGTCAGATGTTAATTCAACCGAGGATGACGCTTTTATTGGGATGACACAATCATTTTACAGTAGTCCTAATGTAGATGGAGTCTTGTGTGTTATAGGAGACCATAATGAGGGGATTTGGATACTTGATAGAGGGTTCAAATTCCTTTAACCTTTAAAAAATAGAGTTCAATAATCTGGTTATATTTTTTTTGTAATATACATTGCATTGAATCATATTATTATTTGATTACTATTTTATTTATGTAATATAAATCAAGTAGATAATGACTTTTACACATGCCGATAATCCCAATAACAAGTAACAATAAGTTTCTCAACATGATGATGCTCCCAATGTAGAGGAATAATAAGCTTCTGTACATGCCAATGCTACCAATCCATAAAAACAACATATTGATGATGTTGAAGTCAAGGAAACAATAGATGGTGAAAAAGATGTGTCCCAAAATAAATAAGAGCATCGTAGTGTGATAATGTTAAAAAATATTATTAAGGTGAGAGACAAAGGCATTAAATTCTTGGTTGGACAGAATGCATACAACCAACCTGTTAATCCCAACAAGTCCATGTTCAGTAGTTACATTGAGCTCACCACTTGAATGTATATACTGGTTGATGTAGATTTGAGACACAATATTATTCCCGCACTTAAGGCACTAATTTGGTAAGATATTAGGGAAATATTATAATATAATTTCTTTATTTTACTAAATAATAATAATGAAATGTTAATTTAATCTTAATTATCCCTTGTAGAGTGAATTTATAATAGAATATTTTTGAATGAAATTTTTATTAATGCTCATTAGAAAGGCTCATATAGCCTTTCAAAAAATTCTTATGAAGTATCATCTTAAAGTCACTGAAGGGAAAATAAGCCCGAACCCACCATAGATGTATGAAAAACTAATAAACCAATAAATGTTGAATGTGTTTATTGGTAATCATAATCAAAAAAAGTTTTAAGTACATTTTTATTGGTAATAAATTGATCGAAAATATGTGTATTAATCAATTTTATTAAGAATTTTTAATTTATAAAACAAAAACCAAGTTCTAAAAATAAGAAACATATAGGAAAATCAACATACCCCTACCATAAAGAATGTATGGGGTATGCTTCAATTGAAAAAAATGGAATGTATTTTAAATCTATAGTAATTATTTTATGTGACATGAAACAATGAAATAATTATTTTCCTTTGTTTATATATATATTGATGATTCAAAATACAAATCCGCTTCTATCCCACATCATGTTCTATAGAAGGAGGATCATATAAATAAATAATCAATACTAATAGATGAAAACACACAAAAAGTGTGGGAAGAATGTGTAGGTATGAACACATGCTATCAGTGGCCTTACATGGGACAAAATAGTATGGCCGCATCAGAGGTGGAGGTTTTGGGGTGTCACCCTAAACATATTTTGAGAAAAGAAATGAATAAGGGGATAAATATAATAAAATTAAAGAGATATAGACACAATTAGTTTCTTTATAAGAAAAAAAAATAAATTGGTAGTCTGAGTTTTTAGAAAATTTTAAGGAAAGGAATCATAGATAAGAAACAACATAAAAACAACCACTACATGAAGAGCCCCACCACCCCCACCAGCTTTGAGGAAAGAAATTCTCCTCAAAGGTATGTATTAGAAGATGAAATAATTTTTTTTATAATTTTCTCTATGAAATGTGAATCATGAAGACATTAACACCTTTCCTGTATTGATATTCTATAGGGTGAAAATGATTGTGATTTCTATCTATCATCACCCAACCATTGAATTGTTATGAGGGTTACTATGTACAATATCCAAGGATATATTCTAAACAAAAAAAATATTTGAATAGGCCATGTGAGATAGATGATTCATGTATCTCATGAGTTGAGTGCTAAGATACCCATTACACTTGATGATATAGATATTCATACGGTCAATATTTCTATTGGAAATTTAATATCATAGTTGTTTGATCTTGTAAAAATACATGTCGAAAAGGAGGTATTACTTTTCATTTTATTTTTTATGCAAAAACTTTTACAATTAATGAAAAAGGGAACGAACCCATGAATGTTATTATAGATAGATAAAGGGAATGAGTATAATTAAAGGTTGAATAAAAATGATCTAAAGGATCAGCCAACCAATTGAAAAGTTTTTTAGAAAGTACGTTTACCCCACTCGTTCACCGTCCAAATTTATTAACATTAAATTTTCATGAAGACACACATTAAAAAGTGGTGATACAAACATAATTGGTTTTGAAGAACAAATGTACTAGGAGGAAATTATATACTATCTTGGTATTGAGAGTGTAAATGAAATCTACAAGCATGAATGGCCAGGAGTCATAATTATAAATGTATACATAAGGTGTGTTTTCCTAATTTTTTTGTCCAATAGTTAATCTACTATGTTAATTATGAATAAATACTATTCATATTTTTTTATAGGCGTATACATCAATACTATTTGAAGGGAAAACCCCATGAATATAAATTTGGACTCATTATCCCTCACATCACTTCTACACTACTATTTTCATTGGAACTAAAGCAATATTAATAAATAGTGGAAAAACTGGCCATAATGTTTGAAAAAAAACTTACAGATGACAAAAACTTCCTAATACCCATGATGCAGGGGTAAAACACTATAATTTAATAATATCAAATATATTTTTATTCCTTTAATTACTTATTCCTTCTTGTTTTTTAGGGAACATTGGTTACTCATTATAATCAATTTGGATACTTTAAAGATTTATTTTCTAGATTCAATGTATGGAATCCCAAAATAATGACCACATGTGATGACGTCTATCAATTTTTAATACACTATATGAAATATTTTACAAATAAACTTCAAGTTTTATATTTTATATTATGTTGTAATTAAAATTATATCATTCTTGGGTTGTGTTTAATTATCATCAAAATCATGTCATGAGGAAAATCCATGCACATAAAAATCCTATAGACTTTTAAAACTAGATAAGTATTAGGGTATATATTATAATATTTCATTATCAAAACATATATCAAAATAAATTACTTATTTTTCTCAATGTTTCTACATTTCCTAAAAAAACTAATGGAAAATATTGTGGTTATTATGTTTGCAAAAATTACGAAAGATGTCATATTCCATCAATAAACTAGCATCCTCGAAGAGGTATTTACAATAATAATTAAAAATTAATTTAAAATATTTATCAATCCTTTTTTTATTTATATTTTCCCAGTACTACCAATACTATTGATAATCCTCACATTCAAAAGAGGAAAAAAATTTGTTTATAAAGGAATATGAATAATTCATTATGTCAGAATGTATATAGACATAATAAATAGGTGACTTCCTAATAATTATTTAGTTAGTTTTCTCATCATTTTATCAACTCTTTTTAAGTTAATTTCCTTATCAATTTTATTTGATACTTATTTTTTTATTTTTCATAAAGATCATGAATAAATGAATTTTACTATAATTGTTTTTTCTTCAACCATTTTGTGCTCTATTAAGATAAAAAAATGATCGTAAAAAAAATAATTATAGAAAAAGTATTCATTAAGGATGATGAACTCATATACTATGATCATGTACTCAATAAGTATGATTTACTCAAGCTGTTTTATTTTTATTTTTATTCTATAATTCATTCAATATTCCATGTTATAAAATAATAATATTTTTAGATAACCTCAAATGTTGAATTTATTGCAGAATAAAAATACATGGTGTGATGTGTAGGAATCAAACACACCTCAATATGATACAAGGTATGAAAAATATGACTTAAAGTTTATGTTTTTAGTTTAAAATAGAAATTTATTTCCAAATACATGTTACATACTCAAAATTGAGCAAAAAAATCATGTTATTTTTATACTTTAGAAAAATGATTCATAAGACATTTGTGACGTGTGGAAATCAGTCTCACCTCAATCCAATACACAGTGTTCTAGGAATGAAATAGCTTGTAACATGTTCAAAGCTACTCATTACAGTGAGATATTGTACTTCAAGGTTTCAACTAAGATAATGGCGATAGGAAAATGGGTCAAGAATGTATATAGACATCATGAAAAATGTGAATTCTTACTATTTATTTATTTAATTTTGTCATCATTTTATCTGCTATTTTTATGTTTATTTACTTATATTTTTTTTATGACACTTATTTAGTTTTTTCATAGATATTTTAAGAATTAATAATTTTATTTTAAATATCTGCAATAATATAGAAAATGGAGAACATTTTGCTTTTAGATGGAAGAGGAAATCACATGCTTCCTGAAACATGAAGTGAATCATAAGGATGCATCTAAAAAATCTATGATCAGAACATTTTTCTTCAATGAATTTTTGAAAGATACTATGAATTTCAAATATAAGATCTCATCTACCAAGATATTTTTCCACAGTTGAAGGAAAAGTATGACTTCCCAAAAGATCAATCATAAACATTGTCTTGAATGGTGTAGGAATTAGCCACACCTTAATCATCTGCACCTTAATCTGATGCACAATGTTCTTGGTCTGACTCAAAGTGTATGTTTTTAGTTTATAATTTAAATTTTAGTTCAAAACACACATCAAATACTCAAAACTAAGTAAACACATTTATATTTTTTTGATACTTTAGGACAATTATTTATAAATCATTTGTGACATGTAAGTATTATCCACACCTCAATTTGATACATAGTGTGGTCAGTGTGACTCAAAGTGTATGTTATCAGTTAAAAAATGAAATTTTAGTTCAAAATGTGTGTCCCTCCCTAAAAAATGATCAAACATGCTTGTATTTTCTTGATACTTTAGGAAAATAATTTATAAGTTAGTAGTGATGTGCATGAATCAGTTTCTTGTCAAACTAATACACGATGTGATTGGTATGACTCAAAGTGTATGTTTTAATTTTAAATTTACATTTTATTAAAATGGAACATGACATACTCAAACCCAATAGATTTTTTTTATTGTTTTAATAATTTAGGAAAATGAACCATCAGTCATTTTTGACGTGTAAGAATCAACTAAACATCAATCTGATACATGGTGTGACCAGTATGAATCAAAGTGTGTTTTTATTTAAAATTGAATTTTTAGTTCAAAACACACAACACATACTCAAAACTGATCAAACAAATTATAATTTTTTTAGTACTTTAGGAAAACAATCCATTAATCATTTATGACATGTAATAATCAGCTATACCTTAATCTAATACATGGTGTTCCTGGTATGACTCAAAGTGTGTGTTATTAGTTTAAAATTGAAATTTTAGTTCAAAACATGTTTCATTCATTGAAAACTAAGAAAATAGGATCATATTGTATTGATACTTTAGTACAATAATTCATAAGTCATTTGTGATGTTTAGGAACCATTCTGATATCAAACTGACACACAATGTGACTGGTATGACTAAAATTATGTGTTATTAGTTTAAATTGAAATTTTAGTAAAAAAATATGACATACTCAAAACTAGGAAAAACATTCAGGTTGTTTTTATACTTTAGGAAAATGATCCATAATTAATTTTTGATGTGTAGTAATCAACTGCATGTCAATCCGACACACGATGTGACCGATATGACTTCAAGAATGTCTTTTTATTTAAAATTGACATTTTAGTTAAAAACACACATCACATAGTTAAAAACTAATAAAAAACATTTTTATTATTTTTATACTTTAGAAAAATTATCCATAAGTCATTTGTGACATATAGGAATTATCAACACCTTAATTTGATACAATGTGTGCTCGGTATGAATCAAATTCTCTATTATCAGTTTAAAATTAAAATTTTAGTTCAAAATGTGTGTCACTCACTAAAAAATAATAAAACACACTCAGGTTGTCTTTATAATTTCGGATAATAATTCATAATTCATTTTTGATGTGTAAGAATCAGTCGCACTTCAAATTGAAACATTATGTAACCGTTATGACTCAAAGTGTATATTTTCAGTTTAAGTTGAAATTTTAGTAAAAAAAGACATGTGACATACTCAGAAGGGAGAAATAATATTCATATTATTTTTATAATTTATGAGAACAAACCTCAATTAATTTTTAACATGTAAGAATCAATCTCACATCGGTCTGATACATGGTGTGACTAGTATGACTCAATGTGTTTTTTTATTTAAAATTGATATTTTAGTTCAAAACACACATCACATACTCAAAACCAAGATTTTTTTATTGTTTTTACGATTTAGTAAAATGATCCATAAATAATTTGTGATGTATATGAATCATCTATACCTCAATCCAATACACGGTGTACCCGGTATGACTCAAAGTATATGTTATGCATTTAAAATTGACATTTTAGTTCAAAACATGCATTACTCATTGAAAAACAATCAAATGTGCTTGAATTGTCTTGATAATTTAGAAAAATGATTCATAATTCATTTTTTTATGTATAATAATTAGTCTCACATCAATCGGAAACATGATATGACTGTGTTTTTAGTTTAAATTGACATTTTAGCAAAAAAGACATGTTACATGATCAAAACTAAGGAAAAAAATTTGGAATGTTTTGACACTTTATAAAAATGATCCTTAAGTAGTATGTAATGTGTAAGAATCAACCACATGTTAATTTGATATATGGTGTGAATGATATAACCCCAAGTGTGTCTTTTTATTTAAAATTTACATTTTAGTTAAAAACACACATCACATACTCAAAACTGATAAAAAGTATTTGTATAATTTTGATACTTTAGGAAAATGATCTAAATTTAATTTATGATGTGTAAGAATTAAGATCACCTCAATCTAATACATGGTGTGCCTGATATGACTCAAAGTTTCAATTAGTAGTTTAAAATTGACATTTTAGTTTGAAACGTGTGTCACACACTAAAACCTAGTAAATGAACTCATATTTTCTTAATAATTTATGAAAAATGATTCATAAGTCATTTGTGATGTGAAATAATTATTCTCACATCAAACTAACTCATTATGTGATTGGTATGAATCAAAGTGCATGATTTTAGATTAAATTGACATTTTAGTAAAAAACACACGACATAATCAAAACTCAAAAAACACATTTAGATTGTATTGAAAATTTAGAACAAAGATTCTTAAGGCATTTTTGATATGAAGAAATTAACCACATGTAAATCTGATACATGATGTGACTGACATGACTCAAAGTGTTTTTTTATTTAAAATTGATATTTTAGTTCAAATAACGCATCACATAATCAAAAGTGAGAAAATAAATTTAGATTGTTTTGATACTTTAGAAAAATGATCCATAATTAATTTGTGACATGTAGGAATCATCCAAACCTCAATCTGATACAAAGTGTTCATAGTATGATACAAACTATATGTTATCATTTTATAATTGACATTTTAGTTTAAAACATGTGTCACTCACTGAAAACTAATAAAAATTGATTGGATTATATTGATACTTTAGGAAAATAATTCATAAGACATTTGTAATGTGTAGGAATCTGCCTCATGTCAAATAACCACACAATGTGATCAGTATGACTCAAAGTTTGTGTTTTCAATTTAAATTTAATTTTTTGTAAAAAAGACACATGACATACTCAAAACTATAAAAATGCATTCATATTATTATTAAAATTTTAAAAAATGAACCTTAATTCATTTTTGATGTGTAGGAATCAACTGCACATCAATCTGATATAAGGTATGACCTGTATGACTCCAAGTGTGTCTTTTTTATTTAAATTTTTTATTTTAGTTCAAAACACACGTCACAAAACCGAGCAAACACATTCAAATTGATTCGATAAATCAGGAAAATGATTCACAAGTCATTTGTGATGTGTAAGAATCAGGCACACCTTAATTTGATACACTTTGTTCCCAATATGACTCAAATTTTTCATTATCAGTTTAAATTTTTTGTTTTAGTTTAAAACATGGGTTACTCATTAAAAATCAAGAAAATGTGCTTAGATTATAATGATAATTTAGAAAAATGATTCAAAATTCATTTTTGATGTGGAGGAATTAGTCACATATTAAACCAACACATGATGTGATTGGTATGAATCAAAGTGCATGTATTTAGTTTAGATTGACATTTTAGTAAAAAAGCTACATAACATACTCAAAACCAAGTAAACAAATTCAAATTGTTTTGGTACTTTAGGAAAATAATCCTTAAGTAATTTTTGACATATAGGAATTAAACGCACATCAGTACAATGCACCATGTGAATGGTATGACTCCAAGTGTGTATTTTTATTTAAAATCAACATTTTAGTTAAAAACTCACATCACAAAATCAAAAATGAGAAGATTCATTCAGACTATTTTGATACATTAGGAAAATGATCCATAAGTCATTTTAAATCGATATAATGAAAGAAAGGTAAAGAATAATTAACCTTTCAATCATACTTATTAATTCACACACACACACACACATATATCATATATATTAATTAGTTAAATCATTATAACCATCCAAGTAAATTAGTGATGAAAAATGAATCACACCATTATGTGGAGATAGTAAGCGGTACGTATGCATGAGTGATGTTTTCACTTTAAATAGGATGTAAAAGAGATGGAATATGGTTGTACCATAATCATAATAACATATCAGTATATTAATGACATTGGATTTATTATTCTAGCATGGTTACAACACATAAATAAGAAGTAGAATAATAAATAAACTTGAAAGAGTTGGTAAATATGATTACCTCTTCTTCGACGGACTTCCTTTAGACCTCTTCTTAAGGGACCCTGGGTTTATTTTTAAATGGGACAAAACCTTAATAAATTTTCTAAGTATGTCACACCCCAACCCAAAGATTTTCTGTTATTTTATTTATTTATGAGATCCTATTTAATATTATTCCTTTTTGGGAATTTTTCTCTTGAATTGGGAGTTTTTGGGCATGTAATGCTTGTCACACGGTTTGCTAAACCGTGCGGTAACCATGTGATATCTACTATAGTTTTTGATAGATCTAACCACATGGTTGGCATATGGTTTTACAAACTATACTGCAAGCCCATGCGTGTTGCTCCAGGTGCTTAGTAAAGGGCACACGGTTGGCGCATGGTTTTCCAAACTGTGCGACCCAAACCATACGCCGATTCTCTCTCTTTAAATTTTTTTTTAAATTAATTAAATTAAAATCAAAATAAAATAAAACCCTAATTATATACCCCCCTTACTCTAGTCATGTGATGAAACCCCCCTATACCTCTCGGCCAAGCGTGCTCCCCCCTTCCAGTGAGCTCCCCTCTCCACGATTTTTACCCGATTTCTTCATATTTTTTACTCGGTTCACCTAGGTATGTCCTATGCCTCCCTCTCCCTATATTTTTTGGTGATTTTTCCTCTCCCCATTTCCCCCATTGTATTAGTCAAACCCTAGGTCATGGGTTGACCTGATTTTGGTTCTTTCTTCCATTTTTAGGGTATGCGATGGGTCTCCCGGGACATCTTTATCCGTGTTTCAGAATCCATCACCAAAGAAAAAGCACTTCAACTCATTTCAGTTCATCCTCCATCGTTTGAGGTTGGTTTCTTCCACCCATTTTTATTATTTCAATTTATTTATAGTCCTTAGTGTTTTTTGGTTCCCTCTAGGTTAATTAGACCATTTGGTGGCTCCTCGAACGTTTTCACACACATACATAGGTATGTATATCTATATCTATCTATATATGAATCCTCATTGTACATATTCCTTTATAGATAGGGGAATATGTGTATTGGATCAAGGGGTATATATAGGAGTGTATGTTCATGAAATTATGTAGCGATCTTCATCAAAGACATTGAGTGCCGAGGTGTTCGGATAGGTTCTCTCCCTTTTTAGGTAGGTTCCCTTTGAATTTGCCCTTAAATTTAAGCATACATTGGTTTCTTGTCTTTTTCACTTTTATTTAATTCTTTTTAGTGGTATATGGTTTATAGGATAAATGTATGATGTGAAATAAAGTAAATTTTACTTTGTGTTTGATTTCATGAAATTATTTTATTGAATGTGCATATTAAGCGTTTGTCAAATTGCCCAGTTGGCCTTTTTAAATGAATTGTGGTTTTTAAAGAATTACTTGGGTTGGAAAAGTGTTTTTGTTTGGTCAAATGGATTTCTTAAATGGGGTTCCAAATGTTTTTTATTTTAAAGTAGTGCATATTTGATTCTTTGGAAATGATTTGTCATGTGAAAGTCATGTTAGGCCTAGTTGTCATTTTTGTGAAATTGGTTATCTTGAAAACTCTCCTTGGATGGTCCTCTTTCCTTGGTTATGTTGTATTCTATGGGAGGTCCACCATATAGGACTCCCTAGAGATCAATTTGTTGAAAGTTTAGAGAATTATTCCTTGGGGTTACCTGGGGGTGACTTTTTTGTGTGTGATTAAAGTGCTTGTGATTGGATGATTGATTAACATTGGTTAGCTCACACCTTTTTATTCATGGAATGGGAACCTCTCATAGAAAGTGAATTGTTTATGCCCCTCTATTAGGATAGGTAGGGTACGATTGTGTGTTTCGGAATTATGAAGTCATTGGGTAAGGCATGCATTCAGGATGAGTCGCATGTATAATATGTTCTAGATTATTTATGAGCTCATAGGTTCTCCCATATACTGAAACACTTAATTATCTATGGTGTATGATTGAGGTGAATTTCTTGGTTGGTCACTCTTGATTGCTATTTTCCATTTACCTTGTGTGATAATTTATTTTTTCCTCCTTGTATAGTGCATATCTTTGATAAAAGTGATAAAATCATTTTCAAATGTTTGTAGAAAAAGGTTTTGAAAATGTTTTAGACTTCCTTTTTTATCTATACCTCTTTCTTTAAAAGGTTAAAGCTTCCTTCTTGGAAAATAAACTAGTTTAAAATAAAAAAGGAAATGGATTATGATCATTATTTTCTTTAAAAGGAAAATGTTTGAAAAACTTACTTTTATATATTGTAATTCAAACCTAAAATTGATGATTCTTTTGTTTAATGGAAATTCACTTGGTAATAGATTACTTGGGTATGACTACTGAGTTTTAATACTCACTCCTATACTTAATTCTTGTTTTTAGTGTCTTATTATGGTTTGGTTAGTTTTATTTTTTAGTTCTTTCTTAGTTATTATGTTTGGTTTATTATTTTTGGGATGATATTTTATTATTCTGTTGCTTTTTTATTTATATTAGGTGAAATCATTCCCATAATCACTATGTTGATACCCTTGGTGCTTGTCACTAGTCTGGGAGGATTGGGAACACCTCTCAGGCCTTGTTGTGGGCCGAATTGGGTGATCGGTTCGGGGTCAACCCTGGTTGGTTCATGAAAAAATGTTATCATAAGATAGGTTATTTGGAGGACCAAGCTTTCATAGTACCCTTTGTTATTTGGGACATCGTGGTAGATGAAGTAGGACTATCGGAACTTGGGGTGTAGGTATGAGGAAGTGTGTGCCCAACACATTATATACTGAACCTTGGGTTACCATGGGGAGTTAGGTTTTTCTCAATTTTTTGGTTATTATGGGTTGCTTGGAATTTGGGAAAATTAATCGAGAGTCAGGCTAATAGTCTCGGTGAGATCATAGGGCCTATAAATCCATGTGCAGCCGAGGGAATGGTCCTAGAAGACTCTATGTGAAGGGTGTTTGATTGGAATATAACCACCAACCACATGGCTAATTCACCCATCGACACTAGTTTTTATTCTAAGGTTACTTTTGTTTGTACTTAATGTTTTCCTAAGATAGTTTTTGGGTTTTTTTATTTAGATTTTAAAATAAAATTTGGTTTGACAAAATTTTGATTGGTTTATCAAAAATGATATTTTAAAAACCAAAACTTTGAATCATTTTGAGAGTGAAATTGGATTTTTTGAAAATGGGAGTTATTTTGGAAAATGTTTTGGAGGTTTTTGAAAGGTTTTGTAAGATGTGAAATTTGAAAAATGAATGTGGAATTTTAGAATATTTTTCTTTGATGATGATATTTTGTTTTAAAAGTAGTTGGGGTATTTTTAATGTGGTTTGGAAAGTAATAATGTTTCTTTTATTTGGCTCTTGATATTCCTATGAGTTCTCAAATATATGTGTATAAATGTATATATGTGGTAATTAGATGGTTATTGGTATGTATGGATGGGTGTTTGAGATAAAAAATACATTTATATATGTGAGGCTAAGTTGAATACCAATGGTGGGTGTTTGGTTCATAAGGCTTGTTATGTTTTCTGAAAATGTTATTAAAAAAGGGGGATTTCAATGTTTTATAAAGTGGGATCATGTTATACTGCATTTTTTATGTTTGGGGTTTTATATTTTGGGATTTGGATTTGATGTGTTAGAGGTGTGATGAAAATGATGTTTTGAGTTTGGGTTGTTGATTTGAAAATAGATGTGGAATTTTGATTTATGATATGTTTTGATTTGGTTTTGTGCTCCCTATTTTAAGATTATGTCCCCACTAAGTTCTAAGGTATTTTGAAAAGAATTTATGGGTGGTTCTTTCATCATGTTTATTTAGGTTGATCAAGTCATACTTTAGACATTTGGTTTATTTGTTTCATATATGGAGCCTTGTAGTCCTCAATATCTGGAGTTTGTCCAGAGGTTTCGAGAATTGAACCCTCCTCATTTATTCGGTTATCCAGAACTAGGGAAAGCTAAGGAATAGATGTGAAATATTGGGAAGATATTTGTTCGACTTTAATCTTATGAACCTCTAAATATTGATCTTGAAACCTTCATGTTTGAAGGATTAAGTTGGGAATGGTGGAAATTCGTTCTTCAAGACGAACCATAGAATAATTACTCATAAGGTCTTGTTCATCCATCAATACTTCCCTAATTATGTTAGGATACTGATGGGTTTAACATTGTACTATCTCAATTAGGGATATTCTATGGTGTTGGAGTATGCTAAGAGCTTCACCGAGCTGGTGCCTTATCTCCCAAACCTTATTGAGGATGGATTTTGGAAAGCTCAATTCTTTGAAATGGGTCTCCAATCAAAATTCTTTAAAGAAATGAATTCTTTCCCTAAATATTATGAATAATTAGTGTGGTAGGTTGTTCAGGTTGAAGCCAGTTTAGCTGCATTTGGTTTTTTGAGATGAGGTACAAAAAGTCCGTTGTATTTTATCTCCCCAGATTCACCTGAGAGTAAGCTTTAGCTATGTTTTTAGTGTGAGAATCCTGGTCATAAGAAGTTTTCATGTCACAAACACCTAATATATTTCATACTTAAGTCCATTTATGTTATTTGAAAATGTTTTTCTAGAGCGGTGTTAGGAAGTGACATCGAGCCAGACCCACTCCTTTAGATAACTTTCTAGCTCAGTTGGATGAACGCAGCACTAGAGCAAGTTCAATCAGAAGATTATTTTGTTGTAAATTACCTTTTTTTTGTAATTAATGTATTATGTGGGGATATCTTTTTTTTGGGTATGTAGAATGATGTTATAGGTCTTTTTGGAATTCTGTTTTAATGAGTATTTTCTTTATAAAGTTCTCAATGTTGTTGATGCAGAATGGTGGTATTTTTTGTCCCATGTTTCATTTCATTGAGGTTTTTGGTTTTAATTAGGATTTGATAGTTATTATAGATTGTGAAATCAATGTTTTTTTGGAATCCTAATATGGCGGGGAGGCCAACATGGGATGAGATCGTGATGGACCCAACTTTTAGGTGTTCACAATAGATCACTTTCTTGTTTCCACTTCACCCGACCCCAATCATAGTTATTGGTTGACTTGAATAGTTGGTCATGTAACTGATTCTCACAGAGATCCTAAATATACCATGATGAGTTTATTAAATGTTTTCTATGTTAGGGGATAGGGTTTTATAGGTTTTGGGTGTATTATAAGTGCGTAGATTGGGTGTACCCAACTTTAATTTTACCGTTAACAACGATCAATCTGAGATCCATCACGATGATAAAATTTCGGATCTTTGGAATAGAACGAAGAATGAAAAGAAAATATGGAAGTCCCATAATCATAGATAGGATCATCATATATTGGTTGTAATTAATTTAATTAAAATAGAAGAATTTCCTTGATGTAATTCTCTCTCCGTTGATGCTTCGTGTCACGATCCAATACGATCCATCGTTTCATCACATAATCTAAGTGTAGGCTTCCTCTAGTGGTGATCCATATGTGATCTACATTTCTCTGGGCATCACCAAAGAGATATTTGGGTGCTAGCATGGAAGATCATTCACTTGCGATGTCCACCTTAGATCGCCTTGAGAGCCACTTCCAAAGCTCTCTCCTTGATCCGGTGGAGGAGGATCTCTATCGTAACTTGAGAGCCTTCTTGGAGGAAAGGAATTATCTCTTGGATTGAGATATTTCTCCAGATCTATTGTTTACAACCACATATAATGGATAGATGTAATAAGAATAATGTAATTGGTATTTATATTACTTATAATAATAAAATGAATTAATTACCCAAAGGCATTTATTCATTTCATTCTAATAATAACATTTGACTATTATTGTCACTTGACATGCACCCAGAAAAACTACACAGTGTTTTTATTAATATACACGGTGAGTACTTTTGTTTTTTTCATTTTCTTTATTTCATCTATAACATTTATTAGACCTTGAATAATGATTATTTATTTCTTAAATAAATTTCACTGCATTATTCTCTAATAAATATATTATTTCAATCATAATATATTCTCTCTAATAACTAGTATCCAAATAAATGCGATCAAGCATCCTTGAATAATTATTAAACCACAATTGGGAATAATCTTTATTCAACTTTTTAAATGAATATTTAACTGAGATACATTGATATACTTAGTGTGTGACCCTCTAGGCCTCTTTCTCAGTGGTATTAGGTGGAGCCTACCTAAAGTTCAAGGTTAGCGTCTAGAAACATGCCGAGGCACCTATAGAGAAAGAGTTTAATGCCGCAATGACATGTCACCTCATACAAATGCTTACTGTGTAATGTAATCCCTTTGTCTTGATATCTCGATTCAAGTAGGTTTCATGATAGTGTCATCAACCCATGCACTTGATTACTCTTTCTTTGACCTCCAGAAATTGAACTTTCCCATTTTTCAGGATGGCCATGGATTTATTTAGGCTATATCAATTCCATCAAAGGGACTGAGATATCAACTTCCATTATGGAACAAAAGGGACAAATCCTTTCTTGCATTATCTATTAATGTAGTATTACTAATAATGCACCAAAATATCTTACCTCACTATGAATAGTGTGTCATCACAGTTTTCATCAATACATCTAAGTGTGCGAGTTGTAATACCCATTAATAATAGTCTTAAAGTCCAATGACCAATACACATGTCTACAGATAGGAACATCCATTGACACTATTAAATGTGGATTTTCTACCAGCGGGTATCATTCTCATAATATCCTCTTGGATATTACCAAGGATGAACACCATGAGAAGGTGCCTCAAAGTTTTATGAGTCCTCACCCCTAATGGCCTATATTATTTATGTCTCTAAAATAACATCATTCGGAAATAGAACATATATTCAAGAATAGTGTTTTGGAACTTTCGGGTTCTCATCATAGTAGGTATCCGCTAGGACCCTTTAGTGCAACAACTATCCTTAGGAAATTATCACATGCATTGTCATAAAAAAGAATAATCAAGACGTGATAAAGTATTTATTAATATTTAAATCCATGAATACAAGTTTTTTATAAAGTACAAATTATTTGGTTCTAGGCCACCAACTCCAATAGGTTTTTCTTATTGGGTTGTGTTTCAAAAAGATTAATTCTCTTCTTTGTAATATCTTCATTTTTTTCAAGATATTTTGGTTTGTGTGATGTTTTCCTTGGATGTTTGGATTCTTTTAAGTATGGAATCATAGTTTCATTTATGAATATGTAGTTTTAGGATTTGATCTAAAGTGAGTGTTAGTTATTTGGTCATTGATTTTTTAGGTTTTACCATGGGTTGTAGTTCATCCTTGCTTTGGTCCTGATCAACCGAATCTCTTAGGAATTTATGGGGGTAGAAAGTGTCATGGTGGGGAGAATTGTCACACCCTAACCCAATAATTTTTTTGTTATTTTATATATTTTTTATATCCTATTTAATTTTATTCCATTTTAGATGTTTTTCTATTTAATTGGGAGTTTTTAGGCATACAATACATGTCGCATGGTTAAGGTGCATGGTTTGTTAAATCGTGCAGTAACCGTGCGAAAACTACTTCAGTTTTTGATAGATCCAACCATATAGTTGGCGTACGGATTTCCAAACCATGTGGCCATCCCATGCGTGGTGCTACAGGTTCCCAGTTAAGGGTGCACATTTGGCACACAGTTTTCCAAACCATGAAACCCAAACTATGCACCGAGCATCTTTATTTTTTTAAAAAAATTAAATTAATTAAAAGAAAATAAAAATAAAAAACCTAATTCTATCTCCCTCTTCCTCTATTCACGCGATGCAACCCCCCTGGACCTCTCAACCACACACGCTCCCCACTTTTAGTGAGCTCTCCTATCTATGGTTTCCTCCCGATTTCTCTGGGTTTTTCACTCGATTCATCTAGGTATGTCCTCTTATTTCCTCTCCTTTCATTTTATAACTATTTTCTCTCTCCCCATTGACACTCTTGTCTCATCCAAACCCTAGGTTAGGAGTTGACAAGATATTGGTTGTTTATTCCATTTTTAGGGCATGCGGTGGGTCTCCTGGGAAATCTTTATCTGTGTTTCAGCATCCACCGCTGAAGGCAAAGCGCTTCAGCCCATTTCAGTTTTTTAGAAATCATTTGAGGTTGGTTTATTCCACCCCTTTTTATTGTATCAATTTTATTTAGATTCATTAGTGATTTTTTATTTCCTCTTGGTTAATTAGATCATTTAGTGGATTCTCGAAGGTTTTAACATACATAAATATGTACGTATATCTATATATATATAAATCTTCCTTATACATATTCTATCATGGTGAGGGGAATATGTGCATTGGATTAAGGGGTATATATATAGGAGTGTACATGCATATGATTATAGAGAGATCTTCATCAAAGGCATTGAGTGCCAAGGTGTTAAGCTTTGTTCTCTCCCTTTTGAGGTAGGTTCCTTTTCCATTTGCCCTTAAATTTAAGAATACATTGATTTATTATATTTCATACTTTTATTTAATTCTAGGTAGTGATATATGGGTTTTATGATAAATTTATGTTGTGAAATAAAGTAAATTACAATTTGTGTTCGATTGCATGATTTTTTTTATTGAATGTGCATACTAAGTGTTTGTCAAATTTCCCAGTCGGCCTTTGTAAGTGAATTTTGGTTTTTAAAGAATTAATTTTTTTGGAAATATGTTTTTGGTTGGTTAAATTAATTACTTAAATGGGGTTCCAAATGGTTTGGATTTGAAATTTGTTCAGATTTGATTTTTGTAAATGATTTTGCATGTGAAATTAATGTTAGGCTCGGTTGGAATTTTTGTAAAATTGGTTATCTTGAAAAATATCCTTGGGTGGTACTATTGTTTTGGTTATATTGTATGTTGTGGGAGTTCTGCCACATATGACTCCCTTGAGATCTAATAGTTGAAAGGCGAGGGACTTGTTACTTGGGGTGACTTGGGTGTGACTTTATTGTATGTGTTGATTGTGTGTGATGAAAGTGCATGTGATTGGATGCTTGGTTGAAATTGGTTGGCTCAACCCCCTTTTATTTGTGACATGGGAACCTGGCATAGTGAGTGATTTCTTAGTGAATGATTACTTCACTCGTTTAGATTACACATTGGCTAGTGACCCTTAGTATGGACTATCTTCTTTGGAATTGTGCCCCTTGGTTAGGCCAGGTAGGGTGCGATCAAGTGTTTAGGCATTAGGATTTCATTGGGTAAGGCATGGATTCAGGATGAGTCACATGTATATCATTTTCTAGATTATTCACAAGCTATTAATTTCTCCCATGTACTTCAACATTTAGTTATCTATGGTAGATGATTGAGGTGTATTGTTTGGTAGGTCACTATTGCTTTATATTTTCCATTCCCCTTATGTGATCATTTATTTTTACTATTTTTATGGTGCATCTCTTTGATAAAAGTCATAAAATGATTTTCAAATGTTTGTGGAAAAAGGTTTTGAAAATGTTTTACACTTACTTCTTATCTATCCCTCTTTCTTTAGAAGGTTAAAGCTTTCTTATTGGAAAAGAAACTAGTTTAAAATAAAAAGGGAAATAGATCATGATTTTATTTAAAAGGAAAACGTGTGAAAAATTTAATTTTATATATTGTAGTTCAAACATGAAATTGATGATTATTCTTTTAAAGGAAATGCATTTGGGAATAGATTAATTCGGAATGACTAATGAGATTTAATACTCACACTTATACTTTATTCTTTTTTTAGTCTTATGTGCAAGTTTTGGCTTGATCTAGATCATTGTAGGTGATGTTAAGTCTTGGGATTAGAGAGTCCCCTATGGTGTCATGTGGAGTCTTAGTGTTCATCAGGTTTAGTTAGTTTTATTCTTTAATTATTGATTAGTCATTATGTTTGGTTTATTTATTTTGAGCTTATATTTTCTTATTTTGTTGATTTTTTATTTATATTTGGTGAAATTGTTCCCATCATCACTCCGTTAATGCCCTTGGCTCTTGTCACTAACCTAGGAGGATCGTGAACATCTCTCAGGCCTTGTTGCGGGCTGGCTCGGGTGACCGGTTCAGGGTCAACCCGGGTTGGTTCATAAAAAATTATGTTGGAAAGAGGAATATGCAAGGGTTACTCAATCTATATGGTTTATGTAGTGTAAATAAGCAAAGGAAGATTTTCCCTTTTATAATTGAGGTGAGGGGAATTATTGAAATTTCATAAAAAAAATAAAATATAATAAGAATATTCTAGATTCAAATGCTTCTAAATAGTCATTAATTAAAATAAAAAGTGTCTAGGGTTGAAATAATATCATATAATGAAATTTATAAAAGTTTTGATATCATTTTAATCCTTATATTTTTTATTAATCACTTGGTTAACCTATTTTAACATTAACCGTGGCAATATCTTTTTCACTCTTAATGGGTTATAATTTTACATATAAGGTATCTATTTACCAATGAATGAAAAATGGATGAAATTTATGTACATATATTATCCTAAATCTCCACTTTAAATATTTTTATATTTTTTAAATAATTTAATAAAATATTATTTTGATAAAGTATCATTAATGTCAATTTTGATACTATTCATTTAATTTGACATCAAATACATCAAGAAAAAGTTGTATTTAAAATAAAATTCATTTACACATCATTAATATGTCACATAGATCTAGAAAATTTCTGTTACACATTATATTATTCAAATTATATCACTTTTATTATTTTTAAAATCATTTCTTTTATTTTCCAATTAATTAAATAAATATTGTATTAGTGTTGTATAAACATTTAAGGTAATTATATAATTTCAAAAAATTAGATATAAATTTCCATCATGAAAAAATTTAATTAATCTTAAAATAGACATTTATATTTTTATATCTTTATTTTATCTCTATGTGGACACATAAGAGATATTAAAAACAAAGAAAGTGACATTTTGTAACTTTCTTTTATTTAAATAATATATAAGTCATTTTCATGAAACATTGTCCATTAAACAACTAAAAATCAATATTAACGTGTTAATGGTATAATTAAATTCATCCAATAATAATTATAATTAAAAATTATGGCCTTATCATTTAGTTTTAACCTAGATTAACTATATTTTCCCTTTGTCGAGGTCATAAATTTTACTGTAGTTACAATGCCTAAAAATGGAAGGTAACTATTTTATAAATTTTAGCCTCTTAATAAAAAATAAAGAATCCATTTTATCAAATTAAATCACTAAAAATGGTAGAAATTAATTTTAAAATAAGTGCGCAAAATGTGATGAAAATCGTTTTTTAGAAAAATATAGTTTTTCTTAAAAATGTCGTTTTTGTATAAAAAATGTTTTATACCAAAATAAATTATAAAATTAATTCAAATGAACCTAATTGGATAATTAGTAATATAATAGAACTAATTTTACTTTGAAACTATTTTAAAATAAAACGGAACTTTGTAAATGGTTGAAATAAAAATATAGTTTTTTAAAAAAATAGTATTTTTCACTATTCACTAGAAAATAAGTCTTTTCAGAAAAATCTGAAAATTTCACCATAATATAATTTTGATATTTTGATTTCAAAAATGACATTATTTTTATAAAAAAAATTTATATATAATCTATAAATTAATTATTATATTTTCTCACAAAAAGTAATAAAAAATCATTTTTAAATAAAATGTATTTTTGAAGCATAAAATTTATTTACTGAAAATTGAGTACTTATTTAATATCAATAAGTCAATGAATTTGTATTAAGTAAGTCCTATATATATATATATTTCATAATTTGGATAATACTATTCATACTCTCCAATTTAATGACTAGGTTATAATGGTCATATTTAAATAATAATATTTTGGGGTTTGTTTAAGGCCAGTGTTGAATGTTATATATGTTATTGAACATAATGTTTTTTTAAAATCATGGGGTGTTAGAATGGTGATTCCAAAAAGGAATTCATAAACCAATAAATCACATGCCAACAAAGGTCCTCAAAAAAGCTCTTTAGTGCCTGCAGAACTCCAATATCCAAAGCTCTACCATCATCAAAGAAAAAAATAGAAAATATAAAACTCATAGAATTCATAAAGAATCCAAATTATAAATGAAATAGGTTAATACAAACAAGAAGAAAATGGAGAAATGCATAGGTGGTAAACATAAAAGATAATGGTCTCCACCTGAACCCATAAAAAGAGAAGAGGACTGAATCACCCCTCACCATAATCTTTATGTTAGGACATGCCACTTGAAAACCTAATAAGAAGACTCTTGATGAAATATATAAAAAAATCCTTAAAATTGGGATTTAGGATCTCCACCCAAGAGATGACCACTAAACACACAATCCAAAGGAGATATCCTCAAACAAAGGGAAAGTGTAAGGACAATGCAAGTAGTCTTGACATCCACGGAAAACTATAAAACATGAGAACAAAGGCTCATAGCCAATTAATGAACAAGGGAAAATAGGCTGCTTAAAGGGTAAATATATTAGTCTTGATTCCTAATGAAACACCATCCTTAACACTAAGAAACCAAAAAAACCCTTAAAAGGGTTAAAAAACCAAGAAGCATGGTGGCTATCCATGCAACAATCAAGAGCACTGGACCCAAGAACTACCCAATCCCAAAAACTCACAAAAAGTCCATACCCATAGCAAACAACCCTAAAGGACATAAAGGAACAAAATATATCTAACATAAGATCACCTAATAGGTAAACGATAGACACTAGAGACCTAAGATCCTACCAACACACCTCATTTCTAACCAGAAACCCCACACACATGTTAACCTCACATAAAACCTTTCTTACCCCAAAATAAGATACACACATAGAAAACACTTACCAAATACATTTATAATGTTAAAAGAGGTAATGAAACATGGAACGGATCATGTAAACAACAATCAAACAATATATTGTGAAATTAAAAAAAAAGATTGAAAATGACCCATCTGAACAAACTTTAAAGAATTATATAATATAAAATGCACTAAAAAATCATTTAAAAACAATGAACAAGGGATTTTAAAGTTTAATGATGCAAAATTAATCTCAATTACCCTCTGATACCACTTTGTTGCAGGCTGAACTGTGCAAGAGAGTTTTCATTCAATCGTGAGGACCCACTTGGGTTAATTTTGGTTTGTAAAATCAGAAACTGAAAAATGATACTTATTTCCAATTTATAGGATATAAACTAATAAAAAATAATAATGTTTATATGGAAGTAATATAAATATCAAAAATATTTTCAGTGGATTTACAAGAGTGAAAAAAATCACATATGGGAAGTGGAAAAAAAATTCATGGATTACAATAAAATTATCATTATCATAAATTTAAATATGTACAAAAAGATTAAATAAATAGAGTTAAGGAACATGAAAAAAAATATATTAAACACAAATAAACAAAAAACAAGTAGGAATCAATATTTGAAATCAATGTAATGATTAAAACAAGAAAACATGACCTCAAACATGCTTGTATTTATTCTCAAAATATTAAACAATCTATACATGAAGATTCTTGATAATCAAAATCAATCAATGAGAATAAAAATATGATATATTCAACTAGAACATTTTTGGAACCAATAAAATGGTTCATATGTATAAAGAACCTCATGATAGCAGGATAAAATGATAAACAAGAGAATAAAAGAATTTATTAACTATTAAAAACTCAAATATTGGTTTAAAAATAGAGAAAAAAATTCATGATTCTTAGAAATAACTTTTTTACAAAAAATATATTCATAAACATATTAATAAAATTCAAGATGTGGTGTTCAGTGAATTTGAGGTCTGAAAAGTTGAAAATGGAAATTAATAAAAGACACATGATGTAACGTGCTTCATCCAATTGGCCTACATGCATGATGTAAAATTGACATAGGATTTCATTATGTAATAGAAAAGCGGTATAAGAAGCAGAGATACTAGAACAAGATGGAACAAGGACATGTATACATGATGCAAACATGACGAAAAAACAATTTATAGGTACAAAACTTATAAAAAATGACAAAGAAAACCATAACAAGACCTATATCCCATTACCAGGGCTCAATATTACCTTTTTAAAGGAAGAAAATTGTCACAAGAAATGAAATCAATACTCTAGAGTTCTATAGGTTTGATCCACTATGATTGAAATTGGTGTCCAAGTCTTACACGATCGCCTTCCCGGTGCCACATCTAGACAATGCCAAGGGTTGTCTCTATCTTTTATCACTAAGGGAGTATCTTTGGGATGCCCTATAGGTTCAAGAAGAAGAACCTTTGTTCATGAATGACACCAATTTTTGAGCCACTTCCACTATTTAAGTATGATGATATATAGAATCATTGATCAACTAACTTTGAGGTCAAGAACCAAGGGTCTCAACATGTTTTTCCACCACACATTGTTGTAAGGGGATGTAAGGACCCCTTCTCGAGCTACTCACTCTCCTCCACCAATAAAACAGGTAACCCTAAAACCAAGGGATCCAAATGAGAATAGAAACCACCCCAAAAATGAATCCCTAACATCAATTATAAATCAAATAATCTCTCTACAAGGAATTATAGATGAAAACATGGAAAGGGGATACAATGTGAGTCTAACACGACTAATTATAGATAGGTGTGTGATGCAAGATACTCCCAATAAAACCACCTAACAAACATGCACAAAATGGGAAATAATAATAACACTAAATATAAAATAATTTACATGCATATTAATTGTTCATTTCATTAAAAAAAGGATACCCAAATTATAACTCATCATTATAGGTTTGATCACCACCAGAAGGTTTATCCAAGCTCATCCCTTAGATAGATTATCTAATCCTTTATTAATTTCAAGTATTTTTTATCTTGTTTTCATTCCTTTTTAATAAAAATGTTATAGGTTGTGTTCTCACCATGCACTTAGTTTTATTGAGGGTTAAAAAAATTTATTTATATGTGTCCAATTATTAGCTTCTTTCTTGCTTGAAACATGTTCAATTTATTTCCCACTTTGTTTTTGTTATTATTTGACTATTGGATTATGATGGTTGGGTTCCTCTTTGATTACCCTCATTTGACTTTCATTTATAGATCATTATTCCTTATGATATTTTAGGTTTTAATTATTGATATATAGTAAGATGATTGATGGGTCTGGTGAGAATTTTATAAACTGAGTGAGTTACACTAGTGAATTTTTTAGGGTTTCAACATTGTTTTTTATATTTAATATTAGTAATAAATAAACCTCATTATCAGTAATGTTAATAATATATTTTTTATATCAGTTATTAAAACTGATGTTAAATTTTTTTATCATGTCTATTCAAAAAAAGTGTGATAAAATATAGTAATATAAATATTAATTTTGGTTTACAAAGTCAGTTAGAGAATTAACTTATATAAAAAAGTAATCTTATTTTAAAAATTATTTTTTAATTTTCTTTCTTATCAATTATAATATATATTGAAATGAAAAATCATATACAATGACTAATATTAAATAAATCATATATAAAGTAATGTTTTTTATTTATATGGATCAAAAACCACCCCTATATTTCTAAAATTCAAAACAAAGAAGAAAAATTAAATAACAAAAATAGACCCAAATTTACATCATTTACATTTTAAAAAAATAAATCAAAAATAAAATACTATTATTAAATGTAAGGGAAAAATAAATTTTATTTAAGAAATTATAAACCATTAAAGAAGAAAAGTGGAATACAAAAACCTGAAGTGATTTATTTATACAACTACAACCAATTTATAATAATCCTTCTCCCTCGTTATATAGTCAAAATTGTAATTATTCTTTAAAAATTTATAAAATTAGAATTAACAATCAAATTTATGGTATATAAATATATAAAACATCTTATGATTAATTTGAAAACACAAACGATTTATTTCTTTTGTCGAATATGTAAATTGAATTAATTAATATTTTTGGAAAAGAAGAGACAAACCTATATAGTCTCAATGATTCTATAAAATTTCATGGTTTAAGGGAAATTATAGACGTGTGGGATCTTATATAAAGATAATTCAACCCTATCATTGTAATTTTTTTACCAAATATTAGAATATTCATTTTTTATAGAAAAATTTAATATTTAGTTAATGGAAGAAATATTGTGCAAATTTATCACTTAATATTTAGTTTTTAGGGATATCATAAGTTCATTATGGAATGTGAATAATAAATCCTAAAAGAAAGGGATAAATGTGAATAATATTCTTTAAATAGAACTAAAATAATGGATTATTTATTCAATAAAAACAAATTGAATCTAATATGTGGTAGGAGCTATTTTGAAATTATAACTTAAATTAATCTTAAATTAAGAGAAAATATAAATAAAATATATGATTTTATTCAAGGACATAGATAATGAAAGGTTTTAAAAACATGCATTACTATAGATATGGTCTTTAAATTCATGAAAAAAGGTCATTTATAGTGATAAAAAGTGATGATAATCAAAGAGCTATTAAAAGGGGGTCCCTTTTATCAGTGCTAAAAAAGAACTGATAAAGACCCCTTTTACCAGTGTTAAAAAAATACTGATAAAAGTCAAAAAATTATTTTTTTTAAAAAAATTCTACAAATTAGGAGGGTGGAATAACCCCCATTTTTTAAATACATGACCCCCTTTAACAGTATTAGGAATCCCACACCACATTTAACAGCGCTAGGCATATGCCTCCCCAACCGACACACTCCCCTACCTTTAGTGTGTTTTAAACAAAAGACATATCCTTCATAATCCCATGCCTTTTCCACTCACCTATATTGTTTTGTTCTTTATTTTATAATATATCTATATATTTATATATATTTTGTTTCATTTTTTTATCCACATATATATTTAAATACATATATAAAATTGTTTTTGTGTGTGTATGTGTTTATAAATACATACAGACATACATACATATATATATATTAATATATATGTGTGCATCTATAAATATAATTATACATATTTTTATTTATTTTCATATATTATATTTTAATATTTATATACATATATTATAAAATGTATATAAATATATATATATCTTTCAATACACACACAAATATATTTATATATATATATAAACATTATATATACATTAATTGTATATGTATATAAATATTCATACATTTGTATTTTAAATAAAATGGATATTATTTTTTATTTAGATAAGGTTTATATATTGAGGAATATATTTTAAATGTAAAAATGTTTAATTATTTATATATAAAATTAAATTTTTATTTGTGAATATATAAAAATATGTATGTATTATTATCTATTTGATTATAAATAATAGTACATTGTGAAAAATGATAAAATTTTAAAATCATAATATCAATATGAATATAATCCCTATGAATAAATTTATTCCCCACTGAAAATAGGAAAAAATACCCCCTTAAACGAGGTTGAAATTCCATCGAATTTTAAAAAATCAGGGTACCCAACTAAAAACTTAGTTTTGGAGACCTTCTAGTCCATTTTTGGCCTAAAAATTCTGATATAGGGTTCTCTTATATCACTGGTGTGTGGAGATCATTGCAGGTTTCCATTTGATATGTGGTAGAACCCAAACAAACACTTAGATCAAAAGTTATGGCCGTTTGAAGTTCAAGTTACGTTTTCAACTTATTTTAGATTTTTTATTAATTTATTAATTTTTTATCTTCAAGTTTTCATTAAATTACTATTAATCAATAATAATTAACAAATTATTAATTATTTTTTTAATTATTTTATAATTCAATTTCACTAAATATCATATATATTATGTGTAAATGCCTATTTAGCCTTATCTAAAACATATTTAAAAGATATATATTATATTTATATCAATATAAATATATTTATATATTCATATATTATTTTTAATGAAATATATATATATTTTTGAAATATAACTTTTATGAGCGCTAGTAAAAAAGCACTGATAAAGACCCTCCTTTATCAGCGCTACTAAAAAAGCACTAATAAATGGGGTCCCTTTAACAACACTAAAAAAGCACAAATAAAGGGTGATGCTGCATAAATCTATTTCTATGGAAGTGATGCAATCACTTGAATATAGATTTATTGAATTATATAGGGAATACATTTTAATTTCCACTTTGAAACACTATATAAATGTCATAAAATTAGCATATTACAAAGTGGAAAATAATAAAATTCCAAATCTCATAATATTATGACAATAATTTAATAAAAAAACAAAATTTTTCTTTTTATGTTTAATATTGAAATTAGAAAACCCAAAATCTTACACAATAAGTTTTATGAATATTAAAAATTAAAAAATTAAAACATGAGCCTAAATTACCTTTAAAGATTGAGAGAAATTGATATAGGAGAGTGATAAAGAGAGGGTATACTAACCTTCAAGCGGTGTTGGCTAAATTTAGTTTAGTAGTGTCAATCATCTCTGGTTAATGGGGAAAGATGACAAGAAATGGGATTAAAGAGAAAAGTTTCAATTGATAGAAAGATTGGGGAGTGAAACGATTCATTTTCAATGTCTAGTGAACAAGTGAAACTACAATGGGGGGGAGGGGGTTAATTATTATGGACATATTTTCACCAAATTATCTGAACTTAACCAATTTAATATATTCAAACCTCTACACTTGTATGGATGAATAAACCTATTTAATGATATTAAACACAATCACATCGCATGTAAGACAATAAATTAAATAGACAATAACAAGACTTAACCCCCAAAGATGGTTGACTTCATCCTATTTGTGATTAATGAGATTTGAATCATAAATATCCATAAATATCATAAAGTGAATACAATGAAGGAAGTCATTATACTTAAACCTACATTCTTTACAAACAATGATGTCTCTTGATAGTTCTTTATATAAGATCCCTCCAATTTATAATGAAATATGGGAAGGTATCGTCCTTAACTTGGGGGGTTATTCCTTCTCCTTTAAAAATGTATTTAAAGAACTATAGGATGTCATAACATCAAAAGATATATATTCTTATAACATTAAGACAGTTCTAGGATTTACTTCAAGTACTTGGAACTTCCTTGATCATAACACTCTGAACTACCATTTTCACAACAAGTCTCTATATCTTCAACAATAGAACATACTCTCTTCAATAAATAACTTTGATTAATAGATGACATTAAACAATAATAACATGTTGGTTTTTATCACCATTTCACTCTCTCTCTTTAGTGATCTTGATATTTAAAAGTATTCTTCAATAGAAGCATACACATCAATCATTCAAAATTCTTTTTTAACTCATCTCTTGTTTATATATTCAATAATATCACATGGATTAGTTTTCATCTTGGAATATTGAAACCCATTTGATATTTGTGTTTGATATGCACATAAAATACATGAATATGATGAATGTATATAGAACACATGCATATGATTCATGTAGTATATATATATATATGCATGCAATATATATATATATAACATGTTAATATATAGTATGAGATATTGTATATAGTTCACACAAAATACATGCATATGATCATGCATATCATGCATATAGAATATATTAATGTGATGTATATAAACATATAGACTGTTGAATGTAGTAAACATGCATACAATGCATGTATATACACAATAAAGCCTATGTATTCCCACATGGAAACAAATATATCCCCATGCATGGTTTCCATTTATTTTAGTTAGTTATGAATGGATTATAATCTCTGCATTTTACCATTGAACTTGTTCAATGCTCTCATCAATGAGGAATATTTCAAGGCGCCATTTGATGAAACATGGAATGACCGATGCATTATTTATTCATGGAGGTGTATTGGGATTCACCTATATAAATAGAATAGGTTCTCTTCATTAGTGTGTGTATGGTCATTCATTCATTCAATGTTTATAGTGATCATTAGTTTCATGTAAATTTTTTGAGGCTCTCTTCCTTCTCGTTGCATGGTTTATCATGAAATGAAGGTGCTACAACCCCTTCTATTAGAAGTAATCCTTATTGTGTGAAACTTATGCAGATCTAGCTACTGGTGTACCCTCTCTGGAGGAAAGGGATATTTTTTCTGTTGATCCTTGTGATCTTCTTCATGAATTCTCCCTTATTTGAGGAAGAAGAAGGTCACTACACAAGATAACATGGTATGATCTATTTTACATTTTTTCCATTTATTTTTCACATTACATCACTAGAGGATAGAGTTAGAATGTTTTTTGGGTTTTCCTCCACTTTCAAGGATCAAATAATGATATTACAATTCAGATTAGTGGTATCAAATCCATAATCTTTGATGGATCATCATGTATATTTTACCAGTTTATAAAAAACTTGACATATGTAATGTCACTAGTTCAAATTCAATTTGTTTTTGTTATATAATGGCATAATAATATATATTTTTTACCGCATAAAATATTATTTCATTAATCTATTAACATGACTGGGAGGGTGTATAGTGAAATTTTTATCAGATAACACTATTTAAATAATGAGTTGTGAGAAAACAAAGCATCGTTTTTTCTTCTTTCTATATTGAGTGCCAACATAACACCGAGAATGAGTCCCACATCAGAATTTTCTCCATGAAAGCACTACCTAATCAGTCAATAAGTGTGGGAAACCAATTGATTAAGTCCCATGTCACCCTACATGGGGACGCCATGATCTACTCCTCTTCACCATTGTGTTTCCCTGTATGGTGGAATTCCTACTTGTGTCGACCCACGCACAGACCTGTTCACTCACACGCCCTTCAACACTTACGATTGACACGTCCTACATCTTTTCTAGATACCCTTGTGGTGATGAGTTTCATGGATGGGATCCCTCATGAATGGACATATTTTTTAGAGTAATAAAATAAAATAAAAAATATTTTTAGTGTATAAAAAAAGTGTTTGTTTGTATAACACATGCACACATATTATGTATTTCGCTTACAATTTAATTCTAAATTATTTTAAGGCTTAATAAAATGTGTTTTATAGTATAATATAAATATAAATATTTTAATATTTATTTATCAACTAAGAAAATTCAATTAAGAATTGAATTATATTAATTATAAATTTTTTATAAATTATTGAAAGTTATTTTGGAATGTTTATACAATTTATTAAAAAAATTTTTATAAATAAATTAACTATAAAATTTTTATGGTTAATTAATTAAATGGTTTGAAACATTTATTATAAATATTCCATTAATATTAAAGAGTTAATATTAAGAACATCTATTTCATATTGATATGGTTTCTAAAATGTTTGTAAATCATAGTAAAATATATTAATCATTTTACAAATTAAATTCGATCTTTATAATCTTTAACAAAAAATTTATTTATAAATTACAATGATAATTTGTAGAGTTTTTAAATTAAATAAATTAGGTATAAATATAAATAAGTTTATATTTAAATTTATGGGTTGTTCATAATTAATTAATTTAAATTCCTTAAATTAAAGTGGAAGCTATTTAAAATATTATTTAGACCACATCAAAATGTTTTGACACTTTATTTGAATAAAGGTTTAAATAATGTAAATTAAATGATATTTATTTTATGTAAAAGGTTTAAATAATATAAATTGACTTATAAATGTTTTATAATTCATAAAATATAATATATTTGATTTGAAATTTTATATAATGAAAAATATTAAAGACTTAATTTTAAAATTGGATATAAATGGATAAACTTAATTATAAAAGGTTTATAGTAAGATTTTATTTATGAAAAGTTTATAAATTATTATCATGTTTAAATTTAAAAACTGTTCATTTATTTAATAATTATTCCTCACAATAATCATGGTTATAATTTGTTTATGAAGATTTTAATAATGCTCATGCTTTATTTACGTGATTAATTTCTTCTAGGAGAGAAAGCACTACATTACATTATATGTGTGACTCCATAAAATTAATTTCTATCCACTTTAACTTCTATTTGTATTTAGAATCATGATCTTGTGAATAGTTTTTGAATATAGTTGATGCATATTAGGTATTAGTGATATCATGAATTGAATTCTCTCTTGAGTAAAGTATCCCCAAGGAGATGAACATTGGGTTAGATCTCCCACCGGCCTAAAGGCCTATGCCTTATTCAAGAAAGGCGAGGGGTTGGCTATCTGTTACTCTGGGATTACTCATGTGGAAATTATAAATCTCATATAACTCTCTGAATTCACATGAAAATTTCACATAACTTATTTATAATATGAATTTGGACATGTATAAATATACTTGGATTTTATTTTTTGGTGAGTAGCACAAACTTATGGTTTTTGTAAAAATTATACATTAATTTTGTTTGAACACATTAATTTGGTGGATGGAATAAGGATTCTAAAACTAAGTCATTATAAGAATTCATACAAAAAAGAATAAAAAATGAGAATAAAATGATTTCATAAAGATGTAATAGGTAGGAGTTTAACTTATATATGATGTATATTAAATTGATTATAATTTTAAGAAAATCATTCAAATACTTAGTAAGATATTCCTTAAAAAAGGTAATTTTCAAGACCTAGATCATCCAACTAGATAGTTTCAGACCAAATTAGGGATCCTCTGGATCATATTATGTAAGTCAAGAAACACCACTATATATATTCCCTTTAATAGCGCACAAAAAGTCTATTAGCAGTACTAAAGAAGTGCTATTATCCTCAGTTATGATAAGGGGGGATCCCGTTTATCAATGCTAGAAATAGCACTGATAAAGACCTACTTTATCAGTGATATTTCTAGAGCTGATAAAGGGATAGATTTCTAAAGTGTACTATTTATATAACACCATACCCAGTAAAAACCTGTAACCTATAAATGAAAAATATATAATTTAATTGAAATAAATTTGACATCATGAATACAAATAAAACACTAATATATACATTTCAAACAATGTTTTATATAATTACATTTATAATTATCCAATAAACATTTAAAAACATTAATATTTATTCTTTTCATGCTTGTGATCCCCTCTCAAAAATGTCTACCCATGGTATCAATTTCTAAACAAACCATCTCAACCTGAGTAAAAGAATCCACCTATATAAGAAAACAAATCTTATGTTAGTAATACTATAAATAAATAAATTAAACATTAATATAAAAAAAATACATTAATACAAAATGACACACTTGGAGTTATACCAGTCACACCGTGTGTTGTATTTAGGTGTGGTTTATTCCTATACATCACAAGTTATGGATCATTGTCCTAAAGTATCAAAACAATTTGAATGCATTTTCTCGATTTAGAGTATGTCACTTGTTCTTTTTACTAAAATTATTTTCAATTGTAAATAATGATACACTTGGAGTTATACCGATCACATCGTGTATCAGATTGAGGTGCGACTAATTCCTACCTATCAAAAATTACTTACAGATTTTTTTTCTTAAAGTATCAAAATAATTCAAATGTGTTTTCTCAGTTTTCAGTTTTTCAATTGTGTTTTTTACTAAAATATCATTCCAAACTGGAAAAATTCACTTTGAGTCATTCCAGTCACATCATGCATCAGTTTGATGTGATACTACTTCATACATGTCACAAATGACTTATGAAATTTTTTCCTAAATTATCAAGATAATCAGAGTGTGTTTTCTTGGTTTTCAGTGAGTGACACATTTTGAACTAAAATGAAAATTTTAAACTAATAATGAACACTTTTAGTTATAACAGTCACACCATTCATTGAATTAAGATGAGGTTGATTCCTACATGTTATACATGACTTATGATTTTTTTCCTTAAATTATCAAAACAATATGAACATGTTTTCTTGGTTTTCAGTATGTCACTTGTTATTTTTACTAAAATTAAATTCAATTTTAAATAAATAGACACACTTTTAGTCATACCAATCACACCGTTCATTATTTTGAGGAGCGGTTGATTCCTACACATCAAAAATGACTTATTGATCATTTTTCTAAAGTATAAAAACAATTAAAATGAATTTGCTTAGTTTTTAGTATGCTACATGTTTTTTTACTAAAATTAATGTCAATTTTAAATAAATAGACACACTTAGAGTTATAGAGATTACATAGTGTGTCAGATTGAGATTTGGTTAATTATTATACATAAAAAATTACTTATGGATCATTTTCTGGAAGTATCAAAAAAATCTAAATGCATTTTCTCAGTTTTCAGTATGTCACTTATTCTTTTTACTAAAATGAATGTCAATTTTAAATATATAGACAAAATTTTAGTCATACCGATCACATCGTGCATCATATTGTAATGTAGTTGATTCTTACACGTCACAAATGACTTATAGTTCATTTTAATAAAGTATCAAAACAATCCAAATGTGTTTTATTGGGTTTTAGTATGTCACTTGTTCGTTTTACTAAAATTAATGTCAATTTTAAATAAATAGGAACACTTAGAGTTATAGAGGTCACACCAAGTGTCAGATTGAGGTTCGTTTGATTCCTATACATCATAAATGACTTATGGATAATTTTATAATGTATCAAAACAATATGAATGAATTTTTATCGGTTTCCATTATGTAACATGTTTTTTTACTAAAATTAATGTCAATTTAAAATAAATAGACACACTTAGAGTTATAGTAGTCACACTATGCATCAGATTGAGGTGATGTTGATTCCTACACATCAAAAATGACTTATAGATCATTTTTCCTAAAGTATCAAAACAATATGAACACATTTTATTGGTTTTCAGTATGTCACTTGTTATTTTTGCTAAAATTAATGTCAATTTTAAATAAATAGACACAATTTTAGTCATATAAGTCAAACTATACATCATATTGAGGTGCAGTTAATTCCTACATGTCAAAAATTACTTATGGATCATTTTACTAAAGTATCAATATCCGAATGCGTTTTATTCATTTTAATTATGTCACTTGTTCTTTTTTCTAAAATCAATTTATATTTTAAATAAAAAGACACAATTAGAGTTATAGAGGTCATACAATTCATAGTATTGAGTTTAGGTTGATTTCTACATTTCATAAATGACTTATGAATTGTTTTCCTAAAGTATAAAAATAATCTGAATGCATTTGCCCTATTTTCAATATGCTACTTGTTCTTTTTACTAAAACTAATGTCTATTTTAAATAAATAGACACATTTTTAGTCACACCGGTCACACCGTGCATGATTTTGAGGTATGGTTGATTGATACAAGTCATAAATAACTTATGGACCATTGTATTAAAGTATCAAAATAATATGAACAATTTTTCTCAGTTTTTGAGCATGTGTGTTTTCTTTTTTACTAAAATTTATGTCAATTTTAAATAAAAATAACCAATTTGAGTCATACTAGTCACATCATGTCATATTTTGGTGTGGATAATTCCTACACATCCCAAAGTCTCAATAAAAACCATAACTACCAATTTTATCATGATTTCCATTACCTTTCTTTATCAAACTTCAACAATTCATATTGACTCAATTTTCTTAATAGAAAAACCTTTCTCATTATTAAAATATAGGAGAGTATAGAAATATCATGTTCCCATAATATCATGAGATATCACCATAATGAGCACATGATCTTTCTCTACTCTTGTGGCTTTCAGCTAGAAAGGTTTTTCTACTGAGAACATCGACTCTATACATTGTATTAAGCTAAAAAAATCAATGGAAAGCATAATGATATGTGAAAAAAACTAAATAAGTATTAGATAGAAATGATAAGGAAAGTAACATACAAATAATAAATAAAATGATGTAAATATTAATTAAATAAGTAGTAGGAATTCACCTTTTCAGGATGGTTGTATTCATTTATGACCCATTTACTTATTGTCATTATCTCAGTTGCAGCCACGAAGTCCAATCTATGACGAGCATGAGAAACATCAAAAAAACCACCCCAACTCAAACAAAGGAATACACCTATATAATAAAACAATTCTTATATTATTAATAATAAAAATAATTAAATTAAACATAAATATGAAACAATACACTACTTCTATGAAATTTATATCTTCATGCTATTTGTGTACATTCTTCCACCAGGTGTTCCGCCCATTAGTTTCTAAGAAAATCAATATCATCTTGTGAATATGAGTGTTTTCGATAGTTATAGTAGTACTGTATAAAAATAAATATACAAATTACTAATAAATATTTTAAATTAAATAGTAATTACCTTTGAAAATACCTCTTCATGGATTCTAGTTTGTTGATGGAATGTGATCTCTCTCATAAATTTACAAACATAATAACCAAAATCTTTTCCTTTTGTTTGATTTATACACTTCAAAAAAATTGATAAAAATAAGTAATTTGTTTTTATATGTGTTTGGAGAGTGAAATATTATTATATATACCTTGATACTTTTCCAGTTGTAGAACTTGTCAGGATCCTTATGCTTAGCCCCTATCCCCATTCCTTTTTAATGATATTGATACACCATCCTATCATAATAAAATACTCATTAAAACATAATCTAAATTATATAACTTAAATTTTAGTTCTAAAAGTTTGGATATAGTGTATTACTTATTAAAAAATTCCATTATGTGTGGTCAGTTTGTTGGATATCCATATAGTGAATCCAGGAAATAAATATTTGGAGTATAAAAATTGACCAAAATAAGCATCCAATATTTCCGAAAACAAAAAGAGTAATAAGTAATTAAAGAAATGAAAATATATTTGATATGATTAAATTGTAGAGTTTTACCCCTATGTCATTGTTATTAAGAAGAGTATTTCATTTGTAAGTTTTCTTTCAAATTATTTAACCAGGTTTTCCACTATTTCATCAATTTTTTTGGATTCATTTTTTTTTGTTTTGTAGAGGTGGTGTGAGGAATAATGAGTCCAAATATTTTTTCATGGGGAAATAACTTCAAATAGTTTTGATGTATATTCCTACCAAAAATATAAAATTTATTTATCCATAATTAACAAATTATATTAACTTTTGGAAAATCAAATCATGAAAACATTCCTCATGTATACATTTACAAATGAGGATCCTAGCCATTCGTAGTTGAGGATTTAATTTAAATTCTCAACAATAATGTAATATGAACCTTCCTATCCCTACATATTTTCTTTAAAATAAAATTTGTGACTACTACCATTTTATAACTTTGTATCTGCATGAACCTTCAATGTTATTAAATATAGATATTGAATGGCTGGGGTAAAGGTTATTTCAGAAGATCTTTTCAATCGGTTGGTCGATCCTTTAGATAGTTTTGAGTCAGTCTTTCATTTCAACCCTTACCTTTTTTTGTTTGTAGTAATATTCATCAGTTAAGACACTTTTTATTAATTGTTTAAGGTTTATCTTAAAAAATAAATTGGAAATGAATAACTTCTTATAGACATATTTTTTACAAGATCTGACGACCATGTGATGAATATTCCAACATCTCGGTTGACTATATGAATATTTTCATCATCAAGTGGAATAGGTAGCTTGGCATTCAACTCATGATCTATGCTAATCACCACTCTCACATGACCTACTGGATGTGGTCTATTGTGTAGATGGTTGTTCCTCCCTATAGAATATCAGTACAGGAAATGTATCAGTGTATGTGCAATTTACATTTCATATAAACAATTATTAGAACATTTATTATCTTAACTAAGACAACTCTTTGAGGGGAATGGATCACCTCAAAGCTGGTGGGGGTGGAGGTGGGGATCTTCATGAAATGGTTGTTCTTGAGTTTTTTATTCTCTTTGATTCCCTCCCATAATAGTTGATAGAAAATTAGTCTTCCATTGGAATTTTTCTTTAAGGGTATCCAATCTTTCTTTTATCTCTTTTATTTCTTCATCTTTATCCTCCCCTTGTTTTTTTCTCAAAATATGTTTGGGGTTTCACCCCAAAACCTGCACCTATGACGCGACCGTACTGTTTTGGCTGCTTCAGGGCCACCGATAATAAGTGTTCATCTGATATAGGTGTTGATGATTCCTTTGACTATGTAGGATATTTTATATAGTAAAATAAGTAATCATTGTTATGTAACAGTGATTTAAATCAATTTTTTTATTATGTTATACTTATACATGTTTCCCTCACTTTTTGTGTGTTTTCATCTATTAGTTTCCCATATTTATTTACATGTTCCTCCTTCCATAGAACATGGCATGAGATGAAAGTGGCTTTGGATTTGGATTAATCAATCTACATATAAACAGAGAAACATAATTATTCCATTGTTTCATATCACATAAAATTATTATGGTAGATTTAAAATATGTACCATTTTTTTCAAGTAAAGCATACCCCATCCATGATTTATGGCAGGGGTATGTTGGTTTTGATGCCCGTTACTTATTTTCAACACTCAGTTATAGTTTCATGAATAAAAAATTCTAAAAAAAAGTGATGAATACATGTATTTTCAAAAAATGTATTACCAGACACAATGTACCTGAAAGGAAACATCCGAATGACGGCTAGTAAATGCATCCTGTGCTTCTGGGGTTATCATGTGTGTATACATAAGTGGTGGGTACAAGTTTATTTTCCATTAAGCATCTTTAAGTTGATATCTCATTAGAATTATGCTAAATATTCTATGAATTCTCCTAGAAAGTGTTAATACATATTTTATGTGGGATTAATCTACTATAAATACACTCTGAAAGGGATGATGAAGAATAAGTCAATGTTTCATTATTTTAATTTTTAGTAAAATAAACGAATGATATCATAATATTACCATAATATCTTCTCACATAGGTTTCTTAATAATGGTCATAACATGGTACCATGAATCTAAATCAATCGGTACACATTTCCGAGTGATCATTCCAATATAACTACTAAACATGGACTTGTTAGGGTTTACATGCTGGTCGCGTGCATTCCACCCAACCTCATATTTGATGCCTTTTATTTTCACCTTAATGATTTTTGCTAACACCATCAAACTATGATGTTACTTTTTTATACATTATTGGTCCTTCATCACCTACAATTTCCTTAGATTCAACACTATCAATATGTTATTACTCTAGATCAGTAGCATCATCCTGTAAAAAAGGTCATTGTACCTCTTCATTGGGAGAAACAGTAGGTTGAGAAACCTGTTGTTCCTTGGGATTGGGATCACCAACATGTGAAAAAGGGCATTGTTCCTCTGCACTACGAGTAATAACAGGTTGAAAGACTAGTTGTTCCTTAGGATTGGGAGCACCATCACATGTAGAAGTCATTATCTACAAAAGTAGTTTAACATTTGATTTAAATTACATAAATGCAGTAATGAATAGATAATAACATGAGGTAACATAATGTATATTACAAAAAAATATAACCTGATTATTGAAATGTTTTTTAAAGGATAAATGGATTTGACCCATTTATTGACTATCTAAATCACTTCATTATGGTCTCCTCTAAAATATAAAATTCCATCTATATTGGGATCACTATGAAATTATTGTACTATCCAAATGAAAGGGTCATCCTCAGTTGAATTTTCATCTGAACCTTCAGTGGTTTTGGTCAATAACAGAACAATTGACCACTTTCAATTTGCGAGATCTGGAACCTAAAATACTTGTATTTTATGTGATTTCATTATAAAAGGTTCATCTTTGTACCCTTACTAAAATCCAATTTCACAAATCCAAATTCATTTATTTTAACAACACTTATATTATTAACCCACTTGCATTGAAAAGTAGACACCTGGAATGTTGTATAGTCCAACTACTTTATTTATTTGATGATGCCAAAGTATGACATATTCGCATAAATTGGATTTTTTTCCTTAGTACCAGAAATATTCATCACTTCAGCCACAAGTGTAACTCCACTATTTTTCATGGTACTGTCTTCATCATGTTCATTTTTATAAAATATATAACCATTGATTACATAAACATTGTAAGATAATATATACACACTTGGTCCTCTATCTAACCATAAACGTCTTTCTGAAATTGAATATGAATTTTCATCTAACTCCTTAAAAATATGGTCCTGAAACTATCTTATAAACTATCGATTATGTGTATTTGATATCCATATTTCAACCGTTGATGGATTGAAATTACTAATAATTTATTTATGTGTTTCAAAATGTGGGGAAATATTAAATCTGTTATGAAAAACATAAAGGTGGGACTACTCCCAATATGCAATATTGATTGTGATAATATATCTTCTAGAAATTACTTCACCCACAAGGCACCCAGTGTGATGATATTTTGATAAAACAATTATTTCTTCATTGGAAAGGTAGTCGGTACAGAGTTCAATGACTTCCTCAACAATATATCACTCCGCAATACAAACCTCCAGCCAACTTTGATTTTTGACATACCCTTTCAAAATATTTATAAACCATTCAATGGGGTACATCCATCTATAGTGTACATGACCACATAGTCGAATCTCTATTACCAAGTGAACCATCAAGTGAACCATCATATTAAAGAATGATGGTGGGAAGAAAAATTTTAATTCAAATAATATGATGACAATTTATCTTTCCATAGTCGGAAATTTTTATGAGTTTGTAACTTTGTTGTGTATAGATTTGAAAAATAAATAGAGATTGGTTAATGTATGACAGAAATTATTGGGAAAAATGAAATGTAAAGATATAAGAATTATATCTTTCATCAAAACATGGTAGTTATGTGATTTCATACCCTATAAATTTAAATCATTCATTGAGACGATTTTGTTTATATTTAATGAATACCCCTATGGAACCTTTATTTCATTAAAAAAGTTGAAAAACTAATATCTATCTTTCTTGGAAAGATTATAAGCATCTGAAAGAAGAAAATTTAATTTTTCACCCTTCATTGGAACCAAATCTTCCCGTATTCCCATGCCAACCATGTACAACCTATCCTTAATTACATACTTTGTTTTTCTGGGTACATTTAATAACATTCCAATTACACTATCACATACATTTTTTTCAACATGCACAAAATTAGAAAAATTTATGATGTATAGACAACTCCAGTATGGTAATTAAAAAAAACTAATCTATTTTCCAACTAGGTTTTGGAAGGATTTTTGAAAATAGTTTACCAAAATTAGTTTCCATATCTTTTACCTTTTCAAATAGTTGATCACCTATTAGTAGAGATGATGCTATACGTTCTTCTGAACTTCCATCGAATGTTGTCATCTAATATCAGTACTTATGTCGTCAGGGTAAAAATATGCGATATCCTAAAAACATAGTATTTGATGAATGTTTTAACCTAATTGACTATGTACCTCATTCACAAATGGGAAACCCTTGAGTTCCTTTAATGCTATATCCAAACAAATTTCTTCAAGTAGGAAATTCATTTATCATCCCATACAACATGTCTCTCAATGTGAAATATTCTTTCCTGAAAGTATCATACAACTTAACACCTGGATCCCATAATAATTTCAAATCCTCGATCAATGGATCCAAATAAACATCAATATCATTACCTGGTTGTTTTGGTTCAGTTATTAGCATGGATAACATGATGTATTTTTATTTCATGCATAACCATGGTGGAAAATTATAATTTACCAACATATCCAGCCATGCGCTGTGAGTGCTTCTTTAAAAACCAAAAGGATTCACTCTCTCTATAGATAAAACAAGATTAAGGTTTCTCATCTTGTTTACAAATTTAGGATACTCATGATCAATTTTATTTCACCGAGGAGAGTCCACTGGGTGACGAAGTTTCCCATAATTATTTCTTATATCAGCATGCCATGTCAAATGCCCTGTAGTATCCTCACTTCCATATAGGAACCTAAATATTGGAATGATTGTAAAGCACCATAAATCTTTTGTAGGACTTGATTCGTCTTTATTGTATCGAGAAGAACCAAAATTTGTGCATTCTTTAAGTGATTTGTGGTCCTTATGAAATAGTATACAGTCATTTTGGAAGGTATGTATTCTTTCAGAGATCATATCCATCGAATGTAGCACTCTTTTAGCGTTATATGTTTGTTTAGGGAGATCATTATCTTATGGGATAATATCATTAAAGAGAGAAAGTAGTTCAGTAAAACTGGCATCACTCCACCCATTTCCTTATTTCAAATTCTATAACTTTAGTACAACTGAAAATGCTATATATTTAGTAGAACCACCATAAAATTTCATCTTTGAAAAAATATTTAACTTCTCAAACAATTTTGGAAAATCATGAAGTTTATCCTCAACTGTCCTTGTCATTTCCTTAATAAAATCTTCATTATCATTCACACATGTAATCACATCCTTGATACAATCTTCTTCATTTTCCACACTTGTAATCATATCATATGATCCATAAAACGCAGTGATATCCTAGTCACTAGCTAAATTCACCTTTTCCCTATGTTTATTCGAAAATTTATAACTTTGATCAATTTCGTGAGAGATAAAGTGTTATTTAAAATCCTATAGACTAATTATTCTTGAATAAAAACAACATAAGCATAGACAAAGGATTTGAGAATGGTCATATACATGATCTTTTGAAAACTTGATAAATTATTTCACTCTATCTTCATACTTTTTTGTCACATGATTAGAATACATCCATTATTAATTAATATTCATACTATTTGATTTGGTAATATTAAAATTTTAAAAAATAAATACACAAAATATGTTCAACTAGGGTTACCACCTTTCTTACCCATTTTACCACATGTTATCATCTTAGGGATTATCATAGGGAATCTATTTTTGGATAACATGGTAATGATTTTACGTATGTCATTATTTCGGTTGCCTCCTATAGTTCCTCTCTCATTAGTCCAAGGAATTCCCTTTTTAGTGTGTTAGTACTCATTTTCTAATATATCACTTTTGTATTACATCATGAAAATTCTAGTTTTAAATACATTAGAAAAATAAAAATTTTCTATAAAGTTTTACCAAATAAGTAGTGACACATAAAAGTGTGTGTTTCCGATGCTTTCCGCCGGGGTGCACGCATCCGTCTGTGGGGAGGACGCGCTGCTTATTGCCCCGCATTACTGCTTTCCAAAGGCGAGCGGAATCCGTTCCTTATTTAGGGACGTCTGCTCCTTGATCGAAACCGGGATGATGGGATGTCGGTTCTTCCTTCCATGGATTCCTCCTCGGAGCTCGTCACCTAGTCCGGGTCTCCCTCATAGATTTAATATGAGTTTGTGAATCTCATTCCCGATGCCATATCTTCATGGACATCGGTTAATTACACTACTTATGTCAGGACATTCCATGGTGTCCTGACATAGTAGCAACCTTCGGTCGGAGTAGATGACAACATTAGGCTTGCCGGGTCATCATTGGGTGCATGGACATTGGGGAACCTATATTCTTCTTCATAAGAGGGCATCTCAAGGGTGCAGAACCCGAGACATACCACATCAGATGCGAGGAATCATATGCCATAGGCATGTGTCTGAGGTTTTCCTCAGCTTCCCATGTTTACACTACCATAAAACTGGGCACAGCCAGCGCCACCCCTTTATCAGCGTTAACCAAAAAGCGCTGATAAAGGGGGGGGGGGGCTTTATCAGCGCTCAAAAAAGCGCTCATAAAGGGTGCCTTTATCAGCGCTAAAAAAAGCGCTGATAAAAGTACCCCTTTATTAGTTCTTTTTTTAGCGCTGATAAAGGCCCCCCCTTTATCAGTTCTTTTTTTAGCGCTGATAAAGGGACCCCCTTTATCAGCGCTTGTTGAGTAGCGCTGATAAAGGGGGGGGGGCTTTATGAGTGATTTTTTTAAAAGCGCTGATAAAGGGTTGACTTTAAAAATAAAAAATAAAAAAATATATTAATATATAAATATAGTTATATAGTTATATTGATATAAATATAATATATAATTTTTAAATATATTTTAGATAAGTATAAATGTACATTTACACTTATTATACTTAATATATAAGATATTTAGTGAAAATGGCTTATAAAAAAATTAAAAAAAATATTTTTAATTAATAATTTTCTAATTATTATGGATTAATAGTCATTTAATAACAATTTGAAGACTAAAAAATAAAAAAAATTTAAAAAAGATCCAAAATATGTTGAAAACGCAACTCGAACTTCAAACGACCATAACTTTTGATCCGGGTGTCCGTTTGAGCTCTACCACAAATCAAATCGAAGCCTGCGACGAGCTCTATGTCACTGTGACCAGAGGGGACACTAGTAAAGCGTTTTTAAAGGCCAAAAAAGGCCCAAAAGGCCTCTAAAACTGAGTTTTTAGTCGGGGTACCCAGATTTTTTACCATTTTGTGGATTTTCAGCCTCATTTAAGGGGGTATTATTGGATTTTTTTTGGTGGGTACTGAATTTATTCCAAGGTATTACATTCATATTGATATTATGTTTTTGAAATTTCATCCTTTTTTATAATGCACTACTATTTATAATCAAATATATAACTATATGTACATATTTATTTTATATATTCACACCTAAAAATTAAATTTTTTAAATAAATAATTAAACATATTTACATATAAAATATATTAGATTTATCTAAATAATAAATAATATCCATTTTATTTAAAATACCAATATATGAATATTTATATAACTACTATATATTAATATAACTATACATATATTAATATAACTATATATACATATATTAATATAACTATATGTATATATTAATATAACTATATATATATATATTAATATAACTATATATATATTAATATAACTATATATATTAATATAAATATATATTACTATACAAATAAATATAACTAAATATATATATATAAATAAATAGATATATCATGAATAAGAGAACAAATCAATATAGGGTAGTGGCAAAGGATTTAGGTGGGCATGGGGGAGGTCTCGAGATCAAATCCGGGTGGAGGCACGGGTGGCGCATAAGGGTGATTTAAAGGTCTAGCACTGATAAAGGGTATAGGCGGTGCGGGCGGGCACTGGAGGTGAGGGAAAGCCCTGATAAAGGGGGGCTCAAGCGCTGTAAACCCCCCCCGTGATTGGCAGTATTTTTTTTTAATTTTTATCAGCGCTAAAAAAAAGCGCTGATAAAAGTGGTATTTTATCAGCGCTAAAAATAAAGCACTGATAAAAGACCCTTTTATCAGCGCTTTGTTTTAGCGCTGATAAAAGAACCATTTTATCAGCGCTTTTTTTAGGGCTGATAAAATGGGTATTTATCAGCGCTTTTTGGAGTGCTGATAAAGAAGACCCCCCTTTATCTTCACCGACATTAATAGAGATTTTTCTAGCACTGTTAATGGCCTTTTTTAGCGCTGATAAAATCCATATTTGTAGTAGTGTTAACATAGGGTATGCCGTGAGTTTAACGTCTTGCGGAGACAGTTATGCCAAGGGAATGTCTTCTGAGGTTTTCCTCAGCTTCCCATGTTTAACACGGGGTATTCCACGAGTTTAACGTCTTGCGGGGACGGTTACGCCAAGGGAGTGTCTTCTAAGGTTTTCCTCAGCTTCCCATGTTTAACACGGGGTATTCTGTGAGTTTAACGTCTTGAAGAGACGGTTACGCCAAGGGTGTGTCCTCTGAAGTTTACCTCAGCTTCCCATGTTTAACAAGGGGTATGCCGTGAGTTTAACGTCTTGCAGAGATGGAATGAGGGTGATCAGAACGTCCCATAGAGATGGATCAGATTGGTACATCCCAAGGAGGGAACACCTGGAAGATGAATGGATCAGAATTCCCAATGAGGATGGATCCAATGTGGTGTGACCCATGTAGGGGAGATGTCACACCGTGGCTGATTTGAACACCATTGAGGGCGGATCAGGGAGAGTGCAACCCAAAATGGGGGACACCAGGGTTTACCATTGCATGGTATTGAGCCTCATGGAGGTTTCCTATGTACCCTATGTAGAGGATAGGTATCAAAAACCTACGTAGTTCGAAGGGGTGATGATCCGGGGTGTACACAAAGGACAACGACCTAGAGACATGCTGGGGCTTACGCATGGTTAGCTTCCCGTATACCGCAGGGAGCGGCACTGGGATGAATGGAATGATCTCACCGGGATGTGGTGGCCCGGGTAAGAATCAGGATGGGTGGTGGATGGATTAATGAAATGGAGGGGGAATGAAATGGGACCATCTCAAGGGAAATGGTGTAGTTGGGATTGAGCCTCGAAGAGGCTTCCTATGTATCCCTATGGCAGGTAATCAAAGTCCACGTAGTTCAATGGTATGGGGCTTACGCAAGGGTGCTGCCCGTGTGACGCTATGGAGCGACATTGGTGGATGGGGCTTACGCAAGGGTGATTCCCATAATGATGGATGGATGGGGCTTACGCTCTGAGACGACCCATGGGGGTATGGGGCTTACGCTCTGAGGCGGCCCAAAGGGGTATGGGGCTTACGCTCTGAGACGGCCCATGGGGGTATGGGGATTATGCTCTGAGGCGGCCCAAAGGGGTATGGGGATTACGCTCTGAGGTGGCCCAAAGTGGTAGATGGATGGGGCTTACGCTCTGAGACGGCCCATGGTTGTATGGGGATTATACTCTGAGGCGGCCCAAGGTGGTGGATTGATGGGGATTAAACTCTGAGGTGGCCCATAATGGTATGGGGCTTAAGATCTGAGGTGGCCCATAATGGTATGGGGATTAATCTTTGAGGTGGCCCAAAGTGGTATGGGGCTTACTCTCTGAGGCGGCCCATGATGGTATGGCGAACCGACGTGAAGAGGTCGGAATGACTGGGTGGTGGGCTTGAACCTCGTAGAGGCTACCTACGTACCATGATTTTGCACAGATCAAATTCCTCGTAGTTCACCGGGATGGGAATTATGCTCTGAGGTGGCCCATGGTGTCTTCCTCATGTCTGGCCATGAGGGCATCCCAACTCACTAGTGGGTTGAGGTAATCACCTATGCGCTAGTTAATAAGAGGGATAATGCCAAGGGCATTGGAATCTGTCCGAACAAAGGGAGATGAAAAGTGTGAATCATATGCCCGACATCCGAAACGTGGTGAGGGTGGTGTGGTGATGGAGGATAACTATTGACCGTGGCGGAAACGTAGCATCCATATCACGTTATCCAGAGATTAGGACAAACAAATGAGGGTCGACTGCTGACCGTGTTCGAAACACAGGACCTGACTCAAAGTGTTGTCCAAAGTCTTCCGGGGCATTGGCCCAGGATAGCAGGCGGACCACAGGTCAATCATCCATACTGTTTACAGCAGGAGGACCAGAGGTCTATCATCCATACTGTTACAGAAGGCGGACCAAAGGTTTATCATCCATACTGTTAGAGTAGGCGGACCAAAGGTCTATCATCCATACTGTTAGAGCAGGCGGACCAAAGGTCTATCATCCATACTGTTACAGCAGGCGAACCAGGGTCTATCATCCATACTATTACAGCAGGCGGACCAAGTTCTATCATCCATACTGTTATAGAAGGCGGACCAAAGTTCTATCATCCATACTATTATAATAGGCGGACCAAGGTCTATCATCCATACTGTTACAACAGGAGAACCATGGTTCAATCATCCATACTGTTACAGCAGGTAGACCACATGTCAATCATCCATACTATTTACAGCAGGCGGACCATAGGTCTATCATCCATACTGTTACAGCAGGCGGACCAAGGTCTATCATCCATACTGTCATAGCAGTCAGACCAAAGGTCAATCATCCATACTATTACAGCAGGCAGATCAAAGGTCAATCATCCATACTGTTACAGCAGGCGGACCAAGGTCTATCATCCATACTATTACAGCAGGTGGACCAAAGGTCTATCATCCATACTGTTACAGTAGGCAGACCAAGGTCTATCATCCATACTGTTACAGCAGGCAGACCATGGTCTATCATCCATATGGTTACAGTAGGCAGACCATAGGTCAATCATCCGTACCGTTAAGGGGTCCCTTCAGACATGGAAGTGGATGGCGATCCGAATGAAGGATAGGCAAAGCGTGAGGTGGAGTGATGGAATGTTTGAATGGATTCCAACACTCTTGAAATTACGCCACTATGATCATGGCACAATACATCTTATACTTAAAACATAAGGCATCTCTTGTTTGAAACAAGAGGCATCCTATGTTTGAAACACATGGATTACTACATTTTAAAGTCATGTAGATAGGACTGCTAGCATCTCATTCTTGGAGCATAAGGAATCTCTTGTTAGAAGCAAGAGGAATCCTATGTTTAGAACATAGGGAGTACTACAGTTTGTAGTCATGTAGATAGGACTGCTAGAATATCATGATTGGCGCACAAGGCATCTATTTTATAGAGCAAGAGGCATCCTATGTTTGGAACATAGGGAGTACTATAGTTTATAGTCATGTAAATAGGACTTCTGGCATCTCATGCTTGGCGCACAAGGAATCTATTTTATAGAGCAAGAGGTATATTATGTTTGGAACATAGGGAGTACTACAGTTTATAGTCATGTAGTTAGGACTGTTGGCATCTCATGCTTAGAGCATAAGGCATCTCTTGCTAGAAGCAAGAGGCAACCTATGTTTGAAACATATGGAGTACTACAGTTTATAGTCATGTAGATAGGACTGCTATAATCTCATGCTTGGAGCATGAGGCATCTCTTGTATAGGGTAAGAGGCATCCTATGTTTGGAACATAGGGATTATGATAGCTTAAAGTCATGTATATAGGACTACTGGCATCTCATGCTTGGAGCATGAGACATATCTTATTTGGAACAAGAGGCATCCTATGTTTGGAACATAGGGAGTACTACAGTTTATAGTCATGTAGATAGGAATGCTGCCATAAGGCGCCTAGAATGGCTGGTGTTGGGTCTTACACAAGGGCGGCCCTTTCTGGTTCATCCTGGCATAGGGGCCAAGTGATAGGGTTTGGAGGATCTTCCTGAGGAATGGTTCGACTCAAGGTACTCAGGGAATTGATGATGAGAATCACGACTCACGACACGTGAAAGGGACCAAGAGGAATATGTCAACTCAAGGTATTTCATGGTGTGCAGAGGAGTATCTCAAATCATGCTATTCCATAGGTGGAGAGAGGCTGCGCATAAGGGCGCAATGGAAAACCCCGACCTCCCAGCCCGAGAAGTTCACGGTGCGACTCGTCATTTTTTGTAACACCCCAGGTAAATAAAGAATATGAAATTTTCATATTTATCCATATTTGTTAATAAAATATTAATATTACTTTAAAGGGAATGCTATGCTCAATGACGTACCCAATACGCAACAACAAGTTTCTTTGAAATCTTACGTTGACTCTAATAATAAAATAATATTATTTTAAATGGTAGTTAACGCCTAGCCGTTGTAATGGAGGGAATGAACATAACTAACTAAAAAATGATTATATATGTTTTTCAAATATTTTTACTTTTTTTCAATAAATGTTAGAGGATTAAAAATGCAAATGAATCCAGTTTTTCAGCGTAAACATTCTAATATTCTTTAAAAGGTCGATTAACCGCCTTTTGATGGCGAACCCCTTTTAAATCCACTTTTTGAAAATTTTATAAGCTCCATTTTTCAAAATAAACATATTATTTATGATTGGGACATTGAAATTTACCTTGGGTTAATTTTTGGTATTTTTCTGACAATGTTCATTTTTCAATGAATAGTGAAAAGTACTGCATTTTACATCAAAACTGTTTTTTAATATAATTTAATTATATGGTTATATTATATTTTTAATTTTTTTTAATGTTTAATTAGAGTATATTTTTACCATGTAATTCAACTATGGTCATTGGGATTAATTTAACTTTGGAATTAGGCATAAACAAGTGCCAAACTTTTCATAAATATTGTTTCTAAAAAACCTGCTATTTGTTTTGACAACGGGAAGTTTTTTTAAATTAATTATTGCAATTTATGTGTTTGGAATTTGGTAAAATGGATTAAATATTTGCAATCATAAGGTCCAAATTATTTAATTAAGACTCTTTTGTTTTTGGACATTATGAATAGTAACGACGATAATTATCTTTCATTATCTTGATTAATGAGTAATCGGGTAGTTAAAGATAATAAGATAATATCATAATAATAAAAAATGACCACAAAATGTGTTCTAAGGATACTGGTTGTCTCATGGACGACCATGGGATGCCTTGTGCCAATCTTGGGGGCCCCATGGAATCACTTTTGTGAGAAAGTGACTTTTTATCTTTTTATTTTTAAAGAATGTTAAATGTAACAAAGAATGTATCACCTAAGTAAAATATTTTTAATTTTGTCTAAATAAATGATATTTTAGACTATAAATATTAATTGGAAAGATAAAAATATTTCCTACATCATAGTATTTTTTTATAATTTTTAGATATTAAATAAATAAAATTATTTATGACATCAGGATGATGCAGCGATGACCTCATTATTTAATGATTTAAATAAAATGGAAAGATAATGTAATATCTAAGCCCTACACATGTTCAAAACCTATTGGATGGGTGGATTTCAAACCCTTATCACCTTATCCTCTAAAAAAATCAATTTGGGACCATTAAAATCTGAAACTCATTTGAAAATAAAGTTACATTTTATACCTTTCCAAGAGTGCCCCTCCTCTCCTCTTATAAAAGGCCCCCACCCCTACCTCCTTACCCACACTTCCAAAGACTTTGGCTCGGCTAAACCCTGACCATTTTGTTTCTGCACATCCCTCTATAACTATTTGAAGCCTCACTTTGGGCATAAGTCTTCCCAAGGAAGCCTTTTAGCTCAAACCAAAGGGAGTTACCCGATTTTAAGGTAATGTCATCACTTGGGTCCTTTTGTTTTATTTTGCTTCTCCAACCCCCTAAAATCTTTTTATTCATTTCTTTTCTAACAACTCCTGTATATTAAAAATACTAGGATGTTTTTATAATAAGTATTCGAGCTACACTTACACACACCTTCGTCTAATGGTTAAAGAACATACTGTTTCTGTGGTTGGCGATTTTCTGCCTCACGAAACGATGATTATTCAATATTCTTTTAACACCTTTAAAGGTGGCCATTATGATGTCACTGTATTTTATATATGATATATATGGTATTTATGTTTACTATATGATTCTGTATTTTATATTTAAACCATAACTTTATTCTTTTCATGTTGTGTAAATGCGATAATTTCATATGAGGAAGTGTGGACTACCGCCCCCTCAAGTGATGTGACTTGTACATGAAATAGATGGAATGTATAAAGAATGAAATTAATGAACACATGTGACATATATAACATATATATTATAATGGAATTATAATATATATATATATATATATATCATTTATTTTTAATTCCATTAGTATGAAAAAGAAAAAAATGAAAGTAGCGTTCATGCGTACGTACGGCCTACCGTCTCCATGAACGATGCTTTTCATTTTTTATCTCCAAATGATATGGAATAGTATAAAATGAATATGTACTGGATATATATTATATATATGATATATACATCATGATTATAACTCTGGATATAATGGATACATGAACAACTTGTAATTATAAAGAGCATATTTTGACTTAAGTACCAATGATCGTTTAAACGACCGTTATTAACTAAAATAATTACATAGTGTTCATGACATGGTAATAAGTGATATAAAAGGAATAATGAACTTGAAAAAGGTTCTTAAGGAAGTAGAAATTAACTCATGTTTAGTATCTAGGAGATTAAAGAATGATCGAGTCAAGTCGGACCCGAGGTAAGGGATCCTACACCTCTCTTTCTTTTTAAGTACACTCTTTTATGTCATTCCTTTTAAATATCATATTTCTTGTTACTGGGATATTATTTTATATTACTCTTATTCTAAACTTTATATTAATATTATGAGAGGCCCTTTTCTCTCTCATCAATCCATTTTGGAAGTTTTGAGTGGCGCCGTTAGGCTGCTGAATTTTTCGTAAGAGATCCAACCTCTCTCTTTCTTTTTAAGTACTCTCCTTTATGTCACTTCTTTTAAGATCCTATTTGTTATTTTGGGGGATGTTCTTTTATATTCCTATTTCTTTAAACATTATGTTAATATGATGAGATACCCTATTTCCTCTCATCAATCCGTTTTGGAAGCCTTAAGTGGCGCCGTTAGGCTGCCGAGTTTTCATAAGGGATTTTTAATCTCACTTTTATTCCCGTGAGATTTATGATACATTTGCCACAATTTCCTTTGAGTGGTGTATTTACTGAACATTATTATACACTTTTTGTAGTATAATTTCATTTATGGGTATTCACATCTTCATTGTATGACCCTTCTTCCATGGGGTGTACGTTTCGAGAGTTACCCAACTCGGTAAGGGGACCTTTCACCCTCCTCTTTTTAAAAGACTTCTTTTGTTATGTCTTTTAATTCACATACTATTATGTTGGGATATGTTCTTATATATCCTTATTGATGTAAATTTTATGTCCAAGTGATGAGATGCCCTTTTTATCTCTCATCAACTCATTTTCTGAATTTTGAAGTGATGCTGTTAGGCTGTCGAATTTTACCAAGGGAACTTTTTAACCCAATTTCGATTTCTTTGGGTTCAACATGTAGTTATTGAATATGTCATCTTTGGAATATATGTGAATGAACTTTTATTGTTTTACACTTAATATCAACTTATATTGGGTGTATTTATATTTGTCACACATAATTTTGAGATTGAATTATCCTTAATTTAAGGATACCTTCTTTATAAGGGAATTCATCAAATTTGACATTTCTATTGAGACTTCTTTGTTGTTATTCACCAATTCACTCTTATATGGTGTATATACTGTCCTTTGGAATATTATATCATGAATACATTTATTCTCATGATATTATAAAGTTCTGACTAAATGTTATTCCTCAATTATTGTATTCAAGTGTCTCTAATTTTGGTAGAACCCCTTTAACCAAAATATCGCTTTAAATGTTTTAATTATTTGTTCTTATTAATATCCATGTTTTCAAAGTGGTTTTAAGGATTTATTTATATGGATATTAATGGTTTAAAATTTTAAAAGCTTCAAGGTGGAATGGGACACTTTGATTCAAAAATCTCTTTATTAAATGTTTTAAATGGTTTTAGAAATGGTTTCTTTTTGAATGGATTCATTATTTCAATATACTAAAATGTTATATTGTGATTTAAAGGTGGAAATATTATGTTTCATTTATGCATGTTTTATGTGATACATTTATGTTATGGTTCTTGGGCATTGTTATGAAAACGGGTGGTTCCGTGATAAACTAAGGGCGGGTGAGGCCTATATAGCTCTCCAATGCATTGGGTAACTCAAAGGAGTGAAACGTTAAGGTTTATCTGAAGAGATTTAGGGAATATACTGTGGTGGGTATTACAAACATAACCAAGAGGTTTACTCCCTACGTAAGAATGTTATGAATGCCTCAAGTTACCTTTATGTCTTATGATTTCTATGATTTATTCATGATTTGATGAGGTATGTTAAAGTGCCTATGTTTTATGGGTAAAGTATGATTTCATTCTTATGTATGTATGAACTCATGTTTCCATTCCATATTTTTATAACCCTTACTGAGCTTTTTATGCTCATCCCAAGTTTTTTTGAAATGTTTTTCACAGGTCAAGGGAAAGGTACATGATATGATGATTGTGTCAAGGAAGTGTCAATAAAGAATCCAGGCTTTATTTTTTTGAAATATGTTTCCATTGATGGGAAAAAAATGAATACTATCTTTTATGTAACCACTTTGTTTGAATGTGGAATGTAATGCAAGTTTTATGATCTAATTCTCTAAAACACTAAACCTGAAAAGATACTCAATGTGTAATCTTGTAATAACTCAATATTAAGTAAGGTTTAAGGCTGGGGCCTTATAGTTGGTATCAAAGGTCAGTTTAGATAACTTTAAAGGTTAGGGTATTCTTTAAGCATAAGTGACATTACCATAATGGTTAGGATTTCAGAAAGAGTCCTAGTTTTAGATAAAGTGAATGAGTAAGTATATCTTAGTGTTTATCTTCCTCATTAGTACATGATGGTTTTGTTGATATACTCACACTGAACTTTTTGGTTTTAGTAAATGGATGGATCTAGCAGGCACCAAAGTAACAGTGGATGTGAAGGAAACTGTGACAGTTTTTTGAGAAAGAAACTGAATGATATGAAAGCTACAATGAGAACTCTTGTGATTATCCTCAACCAACTATCTGGAGTCATGATTGACCACCTAAACCTTGGTGATTTCTCTAAGGCATCATATATGAAAGAAACAAATCCCTACGGAACTACAGGTAATAATCATAAAGGTAAGCGTGTTAAAAAACTTATGTGTCAAAAATGTGGAAAGAAACAACTAGGAAAATGTTTCAAAGGGACAAAAATATGCTATAGATGTGGAAATGAAGGTCATAAAGCAAGAACCTACCATTGAAAAAGGAAGCATCCATTTGACTCGAGGAAAGGGAAAAAAGTTCTTTCTGAGGGATCAATTGAATGTTTTAAATGTGGTGTGCATGGTCATTATGCAAACACATGTCCTATGAAGAAGTTTCATGAATGGGATCACCAATATAGTACAAATATTTGTTTACCAATACCTAATGCCATTCCGATTGAGGATGAAGAAACTAAAAATGACCAATCAAAGGTATGAATTATTTGATGACTATTGTTTTCCTATTTTGGAATCTTAGGATATGATTCATGATTTTGTTTGTAGGAAACAAGTATTTCAGAATAAGTTGGAAAGGAATGGTTAATGGATCATGAAGAATGTTGAATGAGTAAGATGTCAACATATAAGGGCTTCAAGAGTTATGGTGAAATTCTTAAGAGTATTAAGTCTCTTTTGATGATGGGGTTACGTTAGAAGAATTTTTATATTATGTGTAACCCTGATGTTTAATATATGAAAATTTTATTCAAGGAATAGTTATCTATTCTTTTGTGGACATAGTTATAAAGAACCATTTGTGTTTATACGATCCTTACTTTTGAGGTAATTATGGCTTACTATATGTTATGATGGAAGTGAAAGGCATGAGACAAAATTGAGGTTAAATTATGTTATGGTTATTTTTTATGATTTTATCTCTTTTTGGGGAATGATTTGAGAATTATATAGTTTTGGAAAAAGGACAACACGCAGACCGTGTGACAACCCGTCGCGTTGGACAAAGCTGCGGGAATCAAACCCACAACCAAAGTGTAACTGGTATTTATCGTCTACCACTGGACTACGTGAAGTACCTGGTTAGTTTGACTGATTATTTTTAGTTAGATGATTTTATGAATTAAGAGTAAGTTGATTTTGGGTTATCTATGGAAATTTATTAACCTATCATGGAGGATATGTGATTAGGTTAAATACTTTTCAATACGAGACATTAAGAGCAACTGATGTTGTTTAGAGATAAATGTTATGATTTAACTTGGAAGACTATATGACCAAATCCTTCAAATATTTGGGTTTCAATATTACTTTGGTTTACTTTGAAGAATTTTATGGAAAAATTGTTTATCGGATGGTACTCGTTGAACTTTGGGTTTTGTTGGACAAATTTTGGAGATTAAGCATAGATTTTCTTTTTAAAGGGTTATCTTTTTCTGGATTATCTGATCTTGTACTAACCTTTTTGGTTTTGGTTTTGGTTAAAGTCTAAATACATGGGAATTATATAGTTCTCTTTGGTGGATTAGGTGATTCTCTAGAAGTTGATTATAGTACTCTTAATGCGAACAAGTCTTCCTAAATACTCATCTTTTGGAGAAAATATGAGTTTGTGTAAGGAATCTAATAAAAGTTGAAAGTCAACATGATAAGTGATTATGTTTCGTTATGAATAAATTCCTCAATAAAAATTAACTTAAAACAAAAATGTTTTCTATTAACTTTTCCTACTGGGGAATCGAATACCGTTTAACCCATCACAAGTTTGTGATTTTCTTGTGGTTAACTTTCTCCTAAACTTGTTTTCTATCACTCTCCATCAGAACATGACCCTATGTTTTCTCCTCCATGTCCATGTTTTCCTACATGGAATCCTAGTATGGGTTAACTCAGGTGACCATTGTACTTATCTTTCTTTATTTTAAAGTGATTGTTTTACCGACTCTTGTTTCGATGTGGGACGTTCAAGGATGTTTCCAAGCTCAATTTTAAAATTGCGAGGACGCAATTCCCAAAACGGGGGGAAGGATGTAACACCCCAGGTAAATAAAGAATATGAGATTTTCATATTTATCCATATTTGTGAATAAAATATTAATATTACTTTAAAGGGAATTCTATGCTTGATGGCGTACCCAATATGCAACAACAAGTTTCTTTGAAATCTTACGTTGCACTCTAATAATAAAATAATATTATTTTAAATGGTAGTTAACACCTAGCCGTTGTAATGGAGAGAATGAACAAAACTAACTACAAAATTATTATATATGTTTGTCAAATATTTTTACTTTTTTTCAATAAATGTTAGAGGATTAAAAATGTAAATGAATCCAGTTTTTAAGCGTAAACATTCTAATATTCTTTAAAAGGCTGATTAACCGCCTTTTGATGGAGAACCCCTTTTAAATCCACTTTTTGACAATTTTATAAGCTCTATTTTTCAAAATAAACATATTATTTATGATTGGGACATTGAAATTTACCTTGGGTTAATTTTTGGTATTTTTCTGACAATGTTCATTTTTCAATGAATAGTGAAAAATACTGCATTTTACATCAAAAGTGCTTTTTCATTTAATTTAATTATATGGTTATATTATCTTTTTAATTTGTTTTAAAGTGTAATTAGAATATATTTTTACCATGTAATTCAATTATGGTCCTTGGGATTAATTTCACTTTGTAATTAGGCACAAACAAGTGCCAAACTTTTCATAAATATTGTTTCTAAAAAACCTGCTATTTGTTTTGACAACGAGAAGTTTTTTTAAATTAAGTATTGAAATTTATGTGTTTGGAATTTGGTAAAATGGATTACATATTTGGAATCAGAAGGTACAAATTATGTAATTAAGACTCTTTTGTTTTTGGACATTATGAATAGTAACGACGATAATTATCTTTAATTATCTTGATTAATGAGTAATCGGGTAGTTAAAGATAATAAGATAATATCATAATAATAAAAAATGACCACAAAATGTGTCCTAAGGCTACTAGTTGTCTCATGGACGACCATGGGATGCCTTGTGCCAAACTTGGTGGCCCCATGGAATCAATTTTGTGAGAAAGTGACTTTTTATCTTTTTATTTTTAAAGAATGTTAAATGTAACAAAGAATGTATCACCTAAGTAAAATATTTTTGATTTTGTATAAATAAATTATATTTTGGACTATAAATATTCATTGGAAAGATAAAAAGATTTCCTAAATCATAGTATTGTTTTTATAATTCTTAGACATTAAATAAATTAAATTATTTATGACATCATGATGATGCAGCGATGACCACATTATTTAACGATTTAAATAAAATGGAAAGATAATGTAATATCTAAGACCTACACATGTCCAAAAACTATTGTATGGGTGGATTTAGAACCCCTATCACCTTATCCTAGAAACAGATCAATGTGGGACCATTAAAATCTGAAACTCATTTGAAAATAAAGTTACATTTTATACCTTTCCAAGAGTGCCCCTCCTCTCCTCTTATAAAAGGCCCCCACCCCTACCTCCTTACCCACACTTCCAAAGCCTTTGGCTCGGAAAAACCCTGCCCATTTTGTCTCTCCACATCCCTCTATAACTCCTTGAAGACTCACTTTGGGCAGAATTCTTCCCAAGGAATCCTTTTAGCTCAAACCAAAGGGAGTTACCTGATTTTAAGGTAATGTCTTCACTTGGGTCCTTTTGTTTTATTTTGCTTCTCCAACCCCCTAAACTCTTTTTATTCATTTCTTTTGTAAAAACTCCAGTATATTAAAAATACTAGGATGTTTTTATAAGAATTATTCGAGCTACACTTACACACACCTTCGTCTAATGGTTAAAGAACATACTGTTTCTGTAGTTGGCGATTTTGTGCCTCACGAAACGATGATTGTTCAATATTGTTTTAACACCTTTAAAGGTGGACATTATGATGTCACTATATTTTATATATGATATATATGGTATTTATGTTTACTATATTCTTCTGTATTTTATATTTAAACCATACCTTTATTCTTTTCATGTTGTGTAAATGCGATAATTTCATATGAGGAAGTGTGCACTACCGCCCCCTCAAGTGATGTGACTCGTACATGCAATACATGGAATGTATAAAGAATGAAATTAAGAACATATGTGACATATATAACATATATATTATACTGGAATTATAATATATATATATATATATATATCATTTATTTTTAATTCCATTAATATGAAAAAGAAAAAAATGAAAGTAGCGTTCATGCGTACGTACGGCCTACCGTCTCCATGAACGGTGCTTTACGTTTTTTATCTCCAAATGATATGGAATAGTATAAAATGAATATTTAATGGATATATATGATATATATGATATATACATCATGATTATAACTCTGGATATAATGGATATATGAAAAACTTGTAATTATAAAGAGCATATTTTGACTCAAGTACTAATGATTGTTTAAACGACCGTTATTAACTAAAATAATTACATAGTGTTCATGACATGGTAATAAGTGATATAAAAGGAATAAAGAACATGAAAAAGGTTCTTAAGGAATTAGAAATTAACTCAAGTTTATTATCCAGGAGATTAAAGAACGATCGAGTCAAGTCGGACCCGAGGTAAGGGAACCTACACCTCTCTTTCTTTTTAAGTACACTCTTTTATGTCATTCCTTTTAAAGCTCATCTTTCTTGTTATTGGGATATTATTTTATATTAATATTACTGTAAACTTTATGTTAATATTATTATATACCCTATTATCTCTCATCAATCTATTTTGGATGTTTTGAGTGGCGCCGTTAGGCTGCCGAATTTTTCGTAAGAGATCCAACCTCTCTCTTTCTTTTTAAGTACTCTCCTTTATGTCACTTATTTTAAGCTCCTCTTTGTTATGTTGGGGGATGTTATTTTATATTACTATTTCTGTAAACTTTATGTTAATATGATTAGAGACTTTATTTCCTCTCATCAATCCATTTTGGAAGTCTTAAGTGGCGCCGTTAGGCTGCCGAGTTTTCGTAAGGGATTTTTCATCTCACTTTTATTCCCGTGAGATTTATGATACATTTGACACAATTTACTTTGAGTGGTGTATGTACTTCCCATTACTATACACTTTGTGTAGTATAATTTCATTTATGGGTATTCACATCTTCATTGTATTCCCTTTCTTCCATGGGGTGTACGTTTTGAAAGTTACCAAACTCGGTAAGGGGACCTTTCACCCTCCTCTTTTTAAAAGACTTCTTTTGTTATGTCTTTTAATTCACATACTATTATGTTGGGATATGTTCTTATATATCCTTATTGATGTAAATTTTATTTCCAAGTGATGAGATTCCCTTTTTATCTCTCATCAACACATTTTCTGAATTTTGAAGTGATGCCGTTAGGCTGTCGAATTTTACCAAGGGAACTTTTTAACCCAATTTCGATTTCTATGGGTTCAACGTGTAGTTTTTGAATATGTCATCTTTTGAATATGTGTGAATGAACTTTTATTGTTTTACACATAATATCCAATTATATTGGGTGTATTTATATTTGTCACACATAATTTTGAGATTGAATTATCCTTAATTTAAGGATACCTTCTTTATAAGGGAATTCATCACATTTGACATTTCTATTGATACTTCTTTGTTGTTATGCACCAATTCACTCTTATATGGTGTATATACTATCCTTTGGAATATTATATCATGAATCCATTTATTATCATGATATTATAAAGTTCTGACTAAATGTTATTCCTCAATTATTGTATTCAAGTGTCTCTAATTTTGGTAGAACCCCTTTAACCAAAATATCGCTTTAAATGTTTTAATTATTTGTTCTTATTAATATCCATGTTTTCTAAGTGGTTTTAAGGATCTATTTATATGTATATTAATGGTTTAAAATTTTAAAAGCTTCAAGGTGGTATGGGACACTTTGATTCAAAAATCTCTTTATTAAATGTTTTAAATGGTTTTGGAAATGGTTTCTTTTTGAATGGATTCATTATTTCAATATACTAAAATGTTATATTGTGATTGAAATGTGGAAATGTTATGTTTCCTTTATGCATGTTTTATTTGATACATTTATGTTATGGTTCTTGGGCATTGTTATGAAAACGGGTGGTTCCGTGATAAACTAAGGGCGGGTGAGGCCGATATAGCTCTCCAATGCATTGGGTAACGCGAAGGAGTGAAATGTTAAGGTTTCTCCGAAGAGATTTAGGGAATATACTGTGGTGGGTATTCCAAACGTAACCAAGAGGGTTACTCCCTACGTAAGAATGTTATGAGTGCCTCAAGTTACCTTTATGTCTTATGATTTCTATGATTTATTCATGATTTGATGAGGTATGTTAAAGTGCCTAAGTTTTATGGGTAAAGTCTGATTTCATTATTATGTATGTATGAACTCATGTTTCCTTTCCATATTTTTATAAACCTTACTGAGCTTTTTATGCTCATCCCAAGTTTTTTTGAAATGTTTTTCATAGGTCAAGGGAAAGGTACATGATATGATGATAGTGTCAAGGAAGTGTCAATAAAGAATCCATGCTTTATTTTTTTTAAATATGTTTCTGTTGATGGGAAAAAAATGAATACTATCTTTTATGTAAACACTTTGTTTGAATATGGAATGTAATTCAAGTTTTATGATCTAATTCTCTAAAACTCTAAACCTGAAAAGATCCTCAATGTGTAATCTTATAATAACTCAATATTAAGTAAGGTTTAAGTCTGGGGCCTTATATTTTTCATGGGGATCGGTGATGGTAGCGAAGGGACCAGCCCGGAGGGCCAAGAATGTAGCCCGACAATGATCCTGAGCGGGGGTACAGGGGCGCAACCCCCGTGATATGGACCAGCAGGTGCAGGCCTGGACACTGCTGCGCAGGGGAGGCATGCACGCAATAGAGGATGTTGCGCGGAAAACACCGGGTCGGCGCGCAATAGGGGCGCGGCGTGCGCAATAGGTGCGGTAGGCGTTCAATACAAGATCCGGGCGCGCAATACCGGATGCGGGTGCACAATAAGAGGCGCCACACGCAATACCAGATGCGGGCGCGCAATAGGTGGCGATGCACGCAATACCGAATGCGGGCGCACAATGGGAGGCGGCGCGCACAATACTGGATGCGGGCACGCAATGGGAGGTGACGCGCGCAATACCGGATGCGGGCGCACAATGGGAGGCGGTGCGCACAATACCGAATGCGGGCGCGCAATGGGAGGCGGCGCGCGTAATACCGGATGCGGCTGCGCAATAGGAGGCAGCGCGCGCAAAAGGGAAGGAATTTAGGGCAATAGGGATGCCTTGCGCGCAAAAGGAGGTGGTGCACGCAATAGGGAAGCCTTGTGCGCAATAGGACCGATGCTGCACTGGTGCGCAAAAAATCGGGCTCAGCGGTACTGTTACACGCAAAAATTATGAGTTGCATGGAAAACTGGGCAGGTTGGCCATTTTCCACACAAAACTAATTTTTTGCGCACCAGAGGGGGGTTTTCCACGGGGGCGTGAAAACTATGGACTTACACGCATCAGAGTGGTGGCTGACCTCCGGGGTCCTCTCGCAGAAGGGGGGTGCCCTTGTATTTATAGGCGGAGACCCGGGCGATGGCGCGCGTAAAATTGCACGCGCGTGAAGGGTTTTCCGTGCTCAAGTCGGCGTGCGTTAAATTCTGCGTGCTCAAGTCAGCACGCATAAAATTGCGCGCGCCCAAGGCGGGGCGCGTAAAATTGCGCACGCACAAGGCGGTGCATGAAAAATTGCGCGCGCGCAAGGCTGTCGCTTAATATTCCACGCGCGCAAGGATGGTCGCTTAATATTCCGCACGCGCAATGATGGGCGCATAATATTCCACGCGTGCAAATGGTTTTCTGCGTGAAACTCTCTTTTTACACGCAAACCATACTTTGCCCCAAAACCGTCCCGGATGGCCATCCCCAACAGCCCAACTTCAAACAGCCATAACTTCTAATCCGTAACTCCATTTGAGCTCCACGACCTGTAAAATCGAAGTTTGAAGAACGAGCTACGCTCCATGATCATTTATGGGGACGTTTGGAAAATTTTGGGAATGCATTTTCTAGGGTCAACAGTGTGTTAAAAATATTTTTATAAGATTTTCATTAAATGAAAATAATCACTTGGATTTTTTTTCCTCGACCAATAGATGTCGGTCAAATCACCTTTTTAAAATCTGAATTTAAACTATTTCATAAACAACCATTTTCTAAATACAAATTTCAAAAATCAAAGAGGTTTCGAACTATTATACAATTTTCTAAAACATGTTTGAAAACCAACCATTTCCATTAAACTAGGCATGGTGGACTAAAACCCAATTTTCAAAACTCACACATTCTTAGAGCTTCAAATACAAACCATTATAAATTTTCTCATTTGAGAAAAATTTTCAAACTCATTATTAAAATAGTTTTAAAATACTCTAAAATCACGTTTTCCTATTTTATTTCTTTAAAAACCTTTCACAATCCCTTTTCAAAAAATTTGAAAAGAAAATCATACAAAGAAGGAAGAAAGAAAATAGTCAAGCACTACTATTTCAAGTCACACAACATGGGGAAAATGAAAAGAAAATATATTCCAAACAATAATATAAATAACAGAGGATACAATATAAGAAGAGAGATAAATACACTAAATGATCCTAAAAAGGATTCTAGTGTCATGGGCATTGTCATGGGCTATATTAATAAAAGGAATTGAACTATAGATAAGAAAACTAGAGTTTCCACACACACATCCCACATACTATCTTCCCAAGGCTCCCATTATGAGTCAAACAGAGGTGAGAATAGTGAAAAAACTACATGAATTATGTGCAAAGAATTTAAAATATCTCAGGAATCACTTCACACCCTTATAAGAAGTATCCCCATATACATAAAACCTAAAAAACATATGAAATTTATTAAAAATAAGCATCCCCACATGGGATCAAAATCTACAATAGTCATACAAGAATCAAAGGGACTTAAAAGGGTATCACACCTTTTATGAAAACTCATTTTTCATAAAATTTCAAGTGGGAATTATCTTTTCAAAATTTGCTTGGAATACCAATTTTTTTTATCATTTATAAAATCCATCTTTATGTACTCTTGGGACTAATTTTATCAAAACACCATTGAAACTCAAATAGGAATTCACACTACCCTTTAAATGGCCATTAAAAAACATTCAAAGACACAATAAGTTTCAAAATAAAACCCACAAGGTAAAACAAACCCTTTTGAAATAATACACATCATATAGAAATATTAAAAGCTTTAAACAACCCAAAACATTAATATAAAAATTAACCAAGGATAAAAAATTGGTTTTAAATATAGATCACAAGGGTTAACTCACTACTATGAAACAACATTTTCCAACATTTTTAACACCTTCAAATCACCCAAAATGTTGGTTTGAAATCTAATTAACACAAGAATAATTTTTAAAACACCAAGTTAGTGATTACCACATATTTTAAAACCAAAAGTATTCTTAAAAAAAATACATTTAGGAATTTTCCCAAACACTTTTTATGGAATATAATTCCATAACAAGGCTAGTGGTGTTTCTTTAGGGGGATTAGAAGTGTGCAATGATCTAGTGTATCATAAATAAATATTTCCCACTTAGTTATTCTGGTTCCCATGAAATCATTTATAAGAGGAAAATTCTCTATTACTTAATATAAAAACATGGAGTTAAACATAAAAACAATCATGGTTCTCAAATTCAATGGAAAACACATGGGGTAACCTATCACAAATCAATGGAGAATGGTCCATAAATTCAAATATCAGATGAACAGAGATCAAAAAATTATTCAAATTCACTAGATATAAAGAAATAATAAGAAAAAAGGGTTAACCCTTACCTTTGGATTCATCCAAAAACTGGGGTGGTGATTGGGAAGAAAATCAATGGTGAATATGGTGTAAAGGTAAAGGTAAAGTGATGGTAGGGTGGTGAGGGTATATCAGGGAGCGACGGTGGTGGTGAGATAGGTGATGAATAAAGGGTGGAAAGAGTAGCGATAGTGAGAGAGATGAGTAGAGAGGGGAAGGTAGATCAGTAGTGGTGAGAAGATATAGGTAGATTGGAAATGACAAGATGGGCGGTAAGAGTGGCGATGGTGAGAGCAGAGATGTGATAGGTATAGGGTTCTACAAAAGCATCAAGGCACACGAGTGAGAAGCCAACTGTTAGGGTTATTTATAAATTTGGGTAATGCTTTTTTCAGTATTACTTAAAAAGTGCTGATAAAGGTCAGTTTTATCAGCACTAAAACAAAAAGCACTGATGAAATAGACCTTTATCAATGATTTTTTTATAAATGAGAAAGATAGACCTTTATCAGCAATAAAATTTTAGCACTGATAAAAGTATAATCTTAATAATTTATTTTATTGTTACATATATTTTTAAAATTATATATATTATATATTTATATTTATAATTATAATTATAAATAAATATATTTATAATTATAATTATAAAAAAATATATTTATAAATATATTTATATAATTATAAATAAATAAATATATATTTATGAAACAGGTCCGAGTACAAGTTGGAAAGACAACCCATACCCATAAAATTTATTAGAAAAAAGAAAATGACAAAAATTATAGCGGGATAGTGACAGATAGAAATTCCTTCCCTCCATCATGTGAAAATGACTATGGATCAAATAGATTAGGGTCATCCCATAGTCATACTTAGAGTCATCAACATCATCAGTGGTTTCCCACTCAGACTGTGAATTATTTTTATTGAATATCACATAGTATTTCTCCATGAGTTTTTACGGTTCTAGAGTGATATGAGTATGAGTATCCTTAGTATAAGACTTGGTAGACATAGTTCGGCCACACCCACTTGCAGCATCCCGATAATCTCATCAACACCCCTATCTATGACCTTCTGTATGATGAAACCATCTCTAGGATTTAGGTTATTGCCAAGTACCTTCCACTTTCTCTAAAGGAGGATGCTCTTTATTAGTGGTGTCAATACCCAAAGAATAATTATCAAGAAAATTAAATTTTATTTTTAAAACATCATCCATATATAGTGTATCAACACACTCTTTCTATGTCATTATATTTTGGGAGTCAAACACTTCAAAAGTGTTTGAGGTAGGCACCTGTATGTCAGCCAAACTCTACTCAGAAATATATTTTGATTTACTATAAGAGAGTCTTTTAAAACCTTCACTATAAAAAAGTTTCTTCCCTTTAGAGGACTTTATATCTAATTCTAACCCTTTACAAATAGTGGAGTCAAAACCCAATATATTTTAGCTGATTATGTTTCTTAAAGCAATCCATTTATCCTACAAAAAAAGTTCATCAACCACAACTTGAGTTTCAGATTCATTGACATCTTTATCATTCAAGGAATTCCTCTCCATGCCCCTATCCTCACATGGGTTAGAATTCCTTTGATTGGAATTTGATTACTCTGATGAAATCTCAACCCAATATCGATTGTATATAGGAGGAGAAAGATCATGGGCAGTCAAAGATATATTATTTGATAAATTCCTCCTGTCCTAACTAATGGACCTTTCAAACTGTTGCTCTCCAGGTTGTAGAGAGGCACCCAGCATGGTCCTTCCAATTGGATCATCATCATCAGGTTTTGTAACAGTGCTCAAATCATGGGAAGGATCCTTTGCAGGATGCATCTTATTATTGTAGTGGCTTGAATCATGACCACAAGATGGACAAAAGGATAAAGAGACATTAATTATGTAGCTCGAATGATCATGAACAATAATACTATAATTTTAGTTGAACTATAATGACTCGGATTTTTCCTAATTTTCTTTAGAAATTATTTGAGAAAATTCCAAGACCAAGAGTTGAGATAATGTGAAATTTTGAGGCTAGATGTTCCCAGGACAATTTTTTGAAAAAATGTTAAGTTTTTACAGAGGATTAAACCATAAACTTAAGGGAAAAAATGAACTATACACTTATCCAAAATACATTTTATAGAAATAATTCAACCCTATAATCCCTTTTTTACAATTTGGTCCATTATTCAAGATACTTTCAATGGAAAAAACATGGGTTGATTTCCCTTTTCCAAAATTTATAAGAGTGCTACTCCTCCTCCACTATAAAAAGGAATTATACCCTACCACTTCGTCACAAAACTCAAGAAACACTGGATAAAAAAAAATCCAAAAAAATCCAAAAAATACCTTACCTCAAACTATAATCTAAACATTTTTCATAAATTCATCCATGAAATCCCTTTGGTGCAAACCAAATGGAGTTTCCTGAAAAATAGGTTACATCTTTCCTCAACCTCTTTGGTTTTATATCTTTTTACACTACTTCAATTCCTATCATTCCATTATTATAAAATAAAAGTTTTATAATCAATATCCTATGAAGTTTTTATGTTATGTTTTCAACCCACACTTACACACACTTATATATAATGGGTAACGAACTTATCGTTAATATGTATGGAGAAAATCCGCCTCACAAAACGATGCGTTTTAATTCTTCCATTACCACCACTTGTGGTAGGAATTATGATATATATATATATATATATGATATATATGATATTTATAATGTATTAATTATTCTATAATTTTTATATAGAACATAACTTAATAATTTTCTTTCTCTGGGAATATAATAACATTGTTTGTGGATTTGTGGACTACCGCATCCTCAAAGCGATGTGATTCATTCATGATATACAAAAAATGTATAAAGGAAGGATTTAATAAACCTATGTGACACATATGAAAATAATATTATACTATAATTACAATATAAATATTTATCATTTTATTTTCATTCTTTTAATACAACAATAAAATAGAAGTAGCGTTCATGCATACATACGACCTACCGTCTCCATTAACGATGCATTTAATTACAAAACCCAAAATATTATTCATTATTCTAAACAAAAATATACTAAATATATACAATTAAATCATATTTTACATTATGTATATGTTGAAATCATAATCTTTGTAAGAATGAAATCTATAACTTGTGAAAATATACTCAAAAGAATTGGAAATTAACAACCAAAATAGTAAAAAAAATGAAATATTATTAACAAATGGGTAATAAGATATTATAATATTTAAAACCCCAATATTTCATATTACGTTAGTTCTTCAAAGTAATTCAATAACTTACACTACACGCAACATCGAGTTCAAGCGCACCATGACTTACCAAACTAGACGTTCAAAAGCGGTTATGAATAGTATTAACAGAATTTTGAACTTTATATAACCTTTATAATTTTATAATCCATATTATGAGTTTCTTAGACATAATGTAAGGACAAATTCATTTTTTTCAGATAAAAGAAGTATTTTTCAAAAAATGAAATTTTACCGCCTTTTAATGGAGAACCCTTTTTACATCCAATATTTGAAGCTTTTATATATTAAATTTGACAAAATAAACTTCTTATTTGGGATCGGGACATAAGAATTTAGTTTCAATAAATTTTTGGTGTTTTTCTGATAACTTTCATTTTGGGTAAATAGTGAAAAATAATATATTTTAACAGAAAACAACTTTTTTAATCAAAATAATTTATAGTGTTCTACTATACATATGAATGGTTTTTATGTATAATTAGATTATATTTTTACCATTTAATACAATGTTGGTCATTGGAAGTAATTTCACTTTGAAATTGGACATAAAAAAATGTCAATCTTTTGGTAGTTATTATTTCTTAAAAATATGCTTTTTGGTTTTGACAATGAGAAATAATTTTAAACTAATAAATGCAATTTATATGTTTTTAATTTGGTAAAATAGACTTCATTTTTGAATTTAGAATATCAAAATTTGCTTAGGGTGAATTTTTGGTATGTTTTTGAAAACTTTTAACTTTTGATGAATAGTGAAAAACACTGAGTTATAGTTTACAACCGAATTTTAATTTAAATAATTATTTATTTTATTTAAATTTATTTTAAGTCAAAATAGATACATAATACCCATATAATTTCAATGTAATTCATTGGAGTCAGTTTATATTTATTTTAGATATATAATTTTTTTGTTGAACTTTTCACCGTCTTTTACCCACCTCCTAACAGAATTTGCAAATTCGCATAAAACATAATTTTACTGCTTCTGTGAGTGGAATTTCAAAAATCTGACACAAACAGTTGATATCAATAAGAAAAATGTGGTTCAATAAGATGAAAATAATTTTTGGTGAATAGTAACTTTTTACTTTTATTTACCACGGTTAAAAGTAAATAGGGTAATTAAGGGTAAAAAATGATATTATTATTACCCTAAAACATGTCCTAATTCTATTGGATAAGTATAATTCAACAAAAAAAACCTTAGGAATAAAATATGAACCTATTTGGTTCACTTGGATTAGATTAGGACATTTATTATTATTTAATTCCAAGAAGAGTTAAAAGAGTTAAAATCAAAGTTTAATAACTAAAACTTTTTTAATATAGGATTACACATAAGATAAATTCGACTATAAATATTCATTATAAATATAAAAAGATTTAATAAATAATGGTATTTTATTTATATTTTTTAGACAATAAATAATTTAATTTATTAATGACACAATGATGATGCAGTAATTACCTAATTATTGAAATATTAAACTAATTGATACTATAAATATCCAAATAAATGTAATTTGAGACTTTTTATGATTTACACTAATTTTATAGGTTAATATGACATGTTAGGGTTGGTTATATGATTTTTTTGAAGTAATAATGCTTTTATGAATTTGTCAAAAACAAAATACCAAATAGTGTCAAAATTGACATAAAAGAGTTTTTAAAACAAATATTATATTATTAACTGATTTTATATTCCTAAAAATCTAAGGTTAATCCAAAGGACTTGTATAATGATAGGTGTATCATTAATGAACCACTTTGGGGTTTCTTGGAAGTATATAGGAAGTTTATTAACTATATAATATAAAAATACAAAGAGACATGGTAAATGTCACACTATTTAACTAAGAGTCAAATAAAAAATATAAAGTTAATATAGTGACCCAAACCTGTATAAAACCTATTGGTTGAGTGTTTTTCGAACCATACCCACCTTATCATTTAAATAATCCATTTTGAGCCATTAGAAACCGAAAATGATTTTATTATAAAATAATATTTCTAGCTTTTCCTAAGGTGCCCCTCACCCCTCTTATAAAAGGGAACTCCCCCTTCCCTCTAATTCACACCTTAAAATCCATTTGGATCGGCCAACCCCCTACTCAAATACCCTATCAACTTTTGTAACTTCATCCTAGAGTCCCTAATTTAGTCAGAAAGCCAACCTATGGATCCCTTTTGATCAAATCAAAAGGAAGAACCCGAAGAAGAGGTAAATATTCCATCACCTCTTTCAAGTTCCTTTCTTCTTACACTTCCTTTTTCTTTGTTGTTTCCATTATAAAATAATAACTCTAGTATCTTATATATACTGTGATGTTATTATAAATATGGTACAACCAAATTCATTATTCTATCCATCCTTTGAATGACATGTCACTATACATGCATACGTACGGCTTACCATCTCCACATCGTGGTGTAATTGTTATTCAATACATTATTATTTGGATGCTTATAATAATGATTTGTAATTGATGTAAATAATAAATATAACTTTATAATGATTCTTTATATATGATATACCATCCAATTATATATTATTTTAATATCAAAAGAATGATATTGTCGCTCGTGCGTACGTACGGATTTCCGTCTCCACGAACGCGATGAGATTCATTCCCCATCGTATCAATTCAAGACTAATTTCCATTAGATGATTAAAAATAATGTTTAAAGACTTAATACAATTCTGGATATGAATAATATACATCCCATCCATAACAAATATGACTCACATAATAAAGAATATAAAGAACGAATCCGTTAACACCCGAAACAACAATAATACTAAGATATTATTAACAAAGCAATGTTAAAAGATCATATATGATATCATATTAATGTATATGATTCTTGTATAATTTATTAATAATTATTTCACCATTATATAGTAGGTTAACCTACCCTAGACCAAGGAAAAGTACTAAGTAAGGGGTTTCTTATCTCACTTTTAATTCTGTGAGATTTCCATTGTTCACCACCTATTTATTGCATGTGGTGTGTGTACTGCTTATGATTGTATTCATTGTGTAATATACATTAATTTATGGATATTTACATCATCATTTTATGATAATTATTTCATGGGTGTATGTTTCGTAAGTTACCAAATCGATAAGTGAATTTGAAATTTCAATTTCCACTCATTCAGCTTTACACATACTTCATTGATTATTTTACTCCAAGATTATGTGTGGAATCACTATTCATTTTCTTATGTCATAATTTCCACTCCCCTTTCTGTGGATATGATTTTGATACACATAATCACTCCATTTATAAATTCTCAAGTCATCGGAATGTACTTGATAAGAGTAATTTTTACTCAATATCCATTTGTTGAGTTAAACATCCAATTCATTGGTGTTGTTTTTACCAGAATATGTGTGAATGTCATTTGATTATTTTACACTGAATATCCAATCATATTTAGTGTTTTTATATTTTTTACACATAATTATGTTGTTTATTTATCCTTAACCTAAGGATACGACCTTTATAATAGATTTCATCGCAATTTACATTCCATTGAGACTCCTTCGTTGTTATACACCAAATCACTTTTATATGGTGTATATAATGTACTTTGACATAGTATATCATGAATCCATTTATTCTCATGATATTAATTTTTTTTTATTACCTCAATTATTTGTATTCAAGTGTCTCTATTTTGTTTAGGAACTATAACTAAAATATCATTTTAAATGTTTTAAAGATTTATTATTCAAAATATTTCTCATTAATGTACATGTTTTAAAAATGGGTTTAAGGTTTTATTTATATAGAAATTAATGTTTTAAAATTAAAATTCCTTTTAAAAGTTTAAAAGTGGTATGGGACACTTTGATTCAAAAATCTATTTTAAAGGGCTTCTTGAAAAATAGTGTGACTTTTAAATGTTTTCTAGAAAAAGGGGGATATTTCTCTCAAATAGTTTTGATGATTATTTTCATCTATTTCAATATCCTTCATTATTCTCAATTGAGGTTAATCTGTTATAATACAATCTTCCATATTGTATTGAATGAGTTATGTTTGACTGTGGATGTACTATTTTTATACCATTCATGGTTTGTGGATAAGGTATTGACATTTCGTATGATAGTTTTAATACGAATGTATATGTTATGTTTCAAACTTTTCATATGATGAATGCATTGGACATAGTAAGTGATGGGTGGAGCCCTCTATAGCTCCTCGATGCATCGCTAGGTCTCACGAGACAAACTAGTGTCTTGGCACAAGGCCTTGACAAAATCTTATTTGTAGTTTTGGAACGAGGCCTTGACTATGTGGTTATGATAGTCTGGAATTATGCATTCCATCATTATGAAAGTGGTTATTGATATTGCATGTGGTTGTTCTACTAGTAGAATATCCACGTGAATAAGTAAATGGCATTATTTCATTTTATTTTTTCCATATTATGCTAAAGTTCAAGTTTAAAAGACTTTTTTTAGTTATACATTGCCTTAAATGTTTATTCTTATTTATGAAAGTTTCCTCTATATTTTTATCCTTACTGAGAATCTGAGCTCACCCCTATCAATGTTTTATTTTTCCCAGGATGTGAAGAAGTAATTTATGAATGACCTATAGGGATAGTATGAGGGGATATGAAGACAATACGTTGTTGTAGTTTTTTTTACTTTATGATGTAATATAATACTTATGAATATATCTAGTGTTTACAAGATGAATAAACTAATCGGTCTTTCGATACTTGATCTTTTGTGATCATGTCAATGTTATGTAGTAATGCACCAACTCTAGGTAAAACCCGAAAATACCGCTTTGAGCTAGACTCAAACGAGAACTGGTGCATGACAACGGGCCTTGCTGTACTCTTGGTTATGACACTCCCGAGGGATATTCTTAGGATAATTTACATTTTCTTTACAAACCAATTTGAAGTATTTTAATATAAGATGAGAATAAATGACCTTGGTTAATCCTAAGGTGTTTCAAATTTAGAAGATGGTGTCATGATATTCTCTAAATGATTTTATGACTACTGTTACTCACACAATGATTTATGGTTTTATTCAATGGCTGGAGTCCAACAAAGTCATAATAACTTTGATAGTGATGTACAAGGTGGGAATGGTGGTGGAAATGAGAAACAAAATGGAATTTTGATAGGCGTAAAAGATATCATGTTCATGACAAATCAGTTTTCCAAAAATATTATCAACAAAATATATATTAACCAACTCTCGGACTCAACAAAGAAGAGAAAGGTGATGAATGATAAGAGCTCCTGCAGTGGAGACCACGGAGAAAAGAATCCTAAATTTCCATCATACAGGAAATATGGAAGGAGACACCCATGAAAGTGTCTTAACGGAACAAAGAAATGCTTTAGGTGTGGGAAATAAGGACATAATGTGAAGAATTGACAAGGAAAAAAGAAGAGTACTATGGAAGAAAATAAAAATGGTCCCAAAAATCCATTTATAGTCATTTGCAGTAAATGTAGTGGACTTGGCCATTACCTGAGTGAATTCCCTATTCTATAGGATATTTTCTTGGTCAAAGAAGAAGCTATGTGGAAATAAATGGTTGGAGAAATGTTTAAATGTATTAGTGCTCCTTGTTGATGGGATTACTTTGGAATAATTTTCTCCTGTATTTGTAACCCCGCAGTTTTCCATGTGAGAATGATATTTGAGGAAGACTTATATTTTCCCTTGTGTATATAGTTATAAATAAGCTTTTGGTTTTATACGATCATTAGGTTTGCAGCAATTACAAGTTATTATATTTTGGGATGAAAATTCAAGGTATGAGAAAACATTTTTGGTTAAAATTATGTTATGGTTATTTTGAGGAATTTATCTCATTTTTGTAATGTTATAAAAAATAGTTTTTGAAAAAGGAAAACATGCAGACCGTGTGACAACCCGTTTCATTGGACAAAGATGTGGGAATCAAACCCACAACCAAAGTGCGATTGGGATTTATCACCTACCACTAGACTATGTGAAGTCCCTGGTTAGTGTGACTAATTATTTTTAGTTAAATGATTTTATTGATAAAAAATAAGTTGATTTGGGTTCTTATGTCTTATCAAATGAATACCCATAGTATAGGAAAATGATTTGGTGATTAAGTGATAAATGTTATTTTGGAAGATGTTCGCTTTTTTGGGAACACTATATGCCCAGGGAAACTAGAATAATATGGGATTTCATTTGAGGAGTAATGGAGGATTTTTATCTATGTTTTTATTGTGTATTTATAGTGATTTGGGTTATTTATGGAAATGATTAAACTATAATAGAGAATATGTTATTAGGTTAATTACTTTTAAGTATGTGACTTTAAGAGTAGTTGATGTCATTTGGAGATATAATTTAACGTGGAAGACTACATAACCAAATTCTTCTATGTTTTGGGTTTCAATATTAGTTTGGATTATATTGAAGGATTTTAAGGACAATTTTTTATTGACTGATATTTATTTAACTTTGGGGTATTGTTGGTTTAATTTTAGAAATCAATATTAGTGTTTCTTTCTCTAAAGGAATATCCTTTTGGGGGATCATCAGATCTTGTACTAACCATTTTGGTTTTGATTAATCTCTAAAGACAAGGTAAATATAAAGTTTATCCTTTTTAGATCATGTGATTCTCTAGAAGTTTATTCTATCCCTTCCGGTGTGACCAAGTCTTCTTGGATACTCATCGTTTAAAAAAAACGAGTTAGTGGTAGAAATTTATTAAAGAATGAAACTCTACTTAAGAATTAATTATATATATTTATGTTCTTATTCAGTCTCATAAATAAATTCCTCATCTTTATGAAATGTAAATTAAAAAAAATGTTGTACGTTTACTTTTCCTACTAGGAAACTAATGACCATTTGTCCCATCACAAGTTTGTGGTTTTCTTGTTGTTAAATTTCTCCGGATCATGTTATCTATGCCTCTCCATCAGAACTTGGCACTTAGTTTATCTTCCATATCCATGTTTTCCTACATGGAATCCTAGTATGGGTTATCTTGGGTGACCTTTATACTTCTCTTTATTTATTTTAAAGTGATAATTTTATTGACTCTTTTTACGATGTGGGACTTTCTATTATATTCCCAAGCCCAATTTTAAAAATTGTGAGGATGCAATTTATTGAAGGAGGGAAGAATGTAACACCCCAAGATTTCATATTACGTTAGTTCTTAAAAGTAATTAAGTAACTTACACTACACACAACATCAAGTTCAAGCGCACCACGACTTGACAAACTAGCCGTTCAAAAGCGGTTATGAATAGTATTAATAGAATTTTGAACTTTATATAACCCTTATAATTTTAGAATCCATATTATTAGTTTCTTAGACATAATGTAAGGACAAATTCATTTTTTTTTTCAGATAAAAGAAGTATTTTTCAAAAAATGAAATTTTACCGCCTTTTAATGGAGAACCCTTTTTAAATCCAATATTTGAAACTTTTATATATTCAATTCGACAAATTAAACTTCTTCTTTGGGATTGGGACATAATAATTTAGTTTCAATAAATTTTTGGTGTTTTTCTGATAACTTTCATATTTGGGTGAATAGTGAAAAATAATATCTTTTAACTGAAAGCTACATTTTTAATCAAAATAATTTATAGTGTTCATACATATTAATGGTTTGGATGTATAATTATATTATATTTTTACCATTTAATCCAATTTTGGTCATTTTAAGTAATTTAACTTTGAAATTTGATATAAACAAATGTCAATCTTTTGGTAGTTATTATTTGTTAAAAATATGCTTTTTGGTTTTGAAAATGAGAATTAATTTTAAACTAATAAATGAAATTTATATGTTTTTAATTTGGTAAAATTGACTTCATTTTTGAATTTATAATATCAAAATTAGCTTAGGGTGAATTTTTGGTATGTTTATGAAAACGTTTAACTTTTGATGAATAGTGAAAAACACTGAGTTATAGTTTAAAACCAAATTTTAATTTAAATAATTATTTATTTTATTTAAATTTATTTTAGGTCAAAATAGATACATAATACCTATATAAGTTCAATTTAATTCATTGGAGTCGGTTTATAATAATTTTAGATATATAAAAATTTTATTGAACTTTTCACCGTCTTTTACCGACCTTCTAGGAGAATTTACAAATTCACATAAAACATAATTTTACCACTTCTGTGAGTGGAATTTAAAAAATAAAAGAGACACTGTTTATATCAGTAAGAAATATATGGTTCAATAAGATGAAAATATTTTTTTGGTGAGTAGTAGCTTTTTATTTTTATTTACCACGGTTAAAAGTAAATAGGGTAATTAAGGGTAAAAATGATATTATTATTACCCTAAAACATGTCCTAATTCTATTGGATAAGTATAATTAGACCAAAAAAAACCTTAGGAATAAAATATGAACCTCTTTGGTCCACATGGATTAGATTAGGACATTTATTATTATTTAATTCAAATAAGAGTTAAAAGAGTTAAAATCAAAGTTTAATAACTAAGATATTTTTAATATAGGGATAAAAATAAGATAAATTAGACTATAAATATTCATTAGAATCCTAAATAATGGTATTTTATCTATATTTTTTATACAATAAATAATTTAATTTATTAATGACACAATGATGATGTAGTAATTACCTAATTAATTAAATATTAAACTAATTGACACTATAAATATCGAGATAAATGTAATTTGAGACTTTTTATGAATTCCACTAATTTTATAGGTTAATATGACATGTAATAGTTGGTTATATGAATTTGTTTCGAAGTAATAACGTTTTTATGAATTTAGAAAAAACAAAATACCAAATAGTGTCAAAATTGACATAAAAGAGTTTTTAAAACAAATATTATATTATTAATTGATATTCTATTCCTAAAAATATAAGGTTCCCCAAAAGGAATTGTATAATGATGATTTTATCATTAATTAACCACTATGGGGTCTCTTTGAAGTATATAGTAGGTTTATTAACTATATAATATAAAAATACATAGAGACATGGTAAATGTTAAACTATTTAACTAAGAGTTAAATCTAAAAGATAAAGTTAATATAGTGACCCAAACCTATCTAAAACCTATTGGTTGAGTGGGTTTAGACCCATACCCACCTTTTCCTTTAAATAATGCATTTTGGATCCATTATAAACCAAAAATAATTTTATTATAAAATAATATTTCTAGCTTTTCCTAAGGTGCCCCTCACCCCTCTTATAAAAGGGAACTCCCCCTTCTCTCTAATTCACACCTTCAAAGACATTTGGATCGGCCAACCCCCTACTAAAATACCCTCTAAACTATCCTCACTTCATCCTAGAGTACCTCCTTTAGTAAGAAATCCAACCTATGGAGCCCTTTTGATCAAATCAAAAGGAGGAACCCAAAGAAGAGGTAAATATTCCATCACCTCTTTCAAGTTCCTTTCTTCTTCCACTTCATTTTTCTTTATTGTTTCCATTATAAAATAATAAATCTAGTATCTTATATATAATGTGATGTTATTATAAATATGGTACAACCAAATTCATTATTCTATCCATCTTTGAATGACATGTCACCATACGTGCGTAGGTATGGCTTACTGTCTCCACGTCGTGGTGTAATTGTTATTCAATACATTATTATTTGGATGGGTATAATAATGATGTTTAATTGATGTAAATAATAAATATAACATGGTAATTATTCTTTATATATGATATACCATCCAATTATATATTATTTTAATATCAAAAGAATGATATTTTCCCTCGTGTGTACGTACGGATTACCATCTCCACGAACGCGATGAGATTCATTCCACATAGTATACATTCAAGACTAATTTAATTAACATGTAAGATCATGAATACTTTTTTATTTATGGTATCTGGAGTGTAAATTTGAATTATTTTATCTTATGGTATTTAAATATAAATTTACCAACTGGTAAATATTTTCATAACACAATTTATTTTTATTGGGATATACTACTTCCTCATTTTGATTAATATTCCAAGATAACATGTAAAATCAATTTTTATTATATTTTTTTGTATTTTCACTTATTTATTTGGATTTACATTAGACACACACCTTATTTTCATTGATTTATTCTCATATCAATTCTATGGAATTTTCCAGTATTTACTTCACAATCTCATTTTGTTTGGGATTATTTGGATTGAATTTCACTCAAAGTAAATTATTTGATAATTGTCTAATAAAACCTTTATTTTTCTTATGATATGATTATTCATGGCCTTTTATCAAGTTATTGTACAATTTTCCACTATTTGGAACTTAAAAGACTTTCTAAAATGTTTTTAAGAAAACCTTACTTAATTTATTTCCTTAGTCAAAGAACCTATTTTCTTCTAAAAACCTTGTTTTATTAAAATGTTTTCAAAACTTTTAAAAAAAATTTAAAATGATTTATTAAGTAAAATTTTATCCTTTTTTTAATTTTTTTTTCAAATGTATCTTCGTGTATCTTTCTGAACAAGGCATGTTTCTAATGTTTTTACCCTATAAAAGGAATTTTCCTTTTAACTCATATAGAATGTATATATTTACCCATTGTCATTTGTTTGAAGCTTCCATTACATGTTTAAAAGGTTAAAATTTAGATAAAATATTTTCCAAATTGATTTCAAAGAAGTGGTTTTTAAAAATTTGTTTAAAAAAAGGATATTTTCCTTAATAATGTTTTTAAAAGATCTTTATATACTATTTATATTCATAAACAAGAAGAAAAATTTATTTTAACTCCACATGAGATATATTTTATTGATACCATACGTATTATTCCTCTAGACAGTTTATGATTTATTTTTCCAAGTATAGTATTGAAACTAACTTCATTGATTCCTTTGTGCATCCCCTTGAAATATTCAATTTCACATGATCACTATAAATTGAATGTCACCTAATTATCTATATCATTAATCATGGATATTTTCCTTTCCCAAATCATATATCATTTTTACATACAATGTTTACTTTGACATGTTATTTCATGAATCTTCTTACTCTCATGATATTCTATATTTCATTTAACTCATAGGGATTTATGATTCAAATGTTTCAAAGTAGAATGGGACACTTTGGAATGTTTAAATATTATTTTCCTCAAGAATATTTTAATGATTTTTCAATGGTATTTTTATTCATCAAAATCAAAACACTTGTTTTTAGTTATCCTCCACTGGGGATATTTTTATAAATTAGTATTCTTTATTAAATATGAATATTTGATAAGGAATATTATTTATTTATATTATTTAACATGAGTAATTATTTGGACTGGAAATGATGGGTGGCACCCAGAAATTATATATCCCCTCGATGAATTGACAGGTTCTCATGAGAAAAATTTGTTGCAAAAATAAAATAGGTTTTTACCTATAGTTTTATACCATCTTGTGAAAGGAAATGGAAATATACATTTTCATGTGTATTAGACAAGACATCCAATAATTAAGAATTATCTTTATTTATATTCATTTGTTATTTATCAATGATATTTTATATCAAAAAATTTATAGATGCATTTCATTATCTGTTTATTGATTAAATGAGATATCTTTTATATTTCTTACCATTCCATATTGATTTTTCATTATTTATAAATTTTAATGGAATGTGTTTCTAGTTATTTACCTTTCCACATTTTTCATGCATTTCCTTATCATTTTATTGATTCTATGGAATGTGTATTTAGTTATTACATTTTAATATTTAGTTTTCTCATTAATTTATTATTTCTTCCCCTGTACATTACCCATATTGAGTATTTTATCTCACCCATTTTATGATTATTTTCCCTAAGATTCCTTGAAGTATAATAATAATAATATGGAATGATACACAAGATGGAATAGAGTTAATTTCCAAAAATAGAAAAATATTCCATTTTAATTAGTGTATTCATTTGTACAACAATATTTATGTATGTATCCATTTTACCAAGACTACTATTATTATTTTTCTTTTAGGATGCGATTTTATTGTATCTTATTCCAATTTAATGGAAGTTGACATTGGTTCTAGGTTTTCTAGGTTCAAGTTTCTACACTACCTTCCTTCATAATCTACATCACCAGAACATCATTGCGAGTCCTTCATTCTCTTAGTTGATGTGATCAGGATTTCAACAATTTTGATATTTTTCATCATATTTCTTGATAGTTAGGTTGACACAATTAATAGGTTTATCCCTAAAACTCCCTTTTGGATGGGTTATTCATTGAAGGTAATATATACATTCCCCCAATGTCTATTGAGAAATTTGGTCCTTACAGCTCTATCCACCACTAAAACAAAAAAGGGTTAACATGATTGATAAAAAAATTAAATTATAAGATTATTATCATAAATCGGAATGTGGAAAATCTAACCATGATATTTCCTTATTTTATGATACTATCAAATTAAAATAAAGTTCTTTTAGTTCAATGTATATCACTCTCAGTTCCACATATATCACTATTTATTCAAACTAGCTAATAAAAAATTGAGGTTTGTAATACTTATTAATCTAATCCCTTAAAATAATATGGAAATACATTCTTCACAGTGGATCATAAAGAGAAGATTATAAACTATGGAATATCCCTTCAGAGTGCCTAGAATGGTGTGCATTCATAGACCCATTCACCATAAACCAGGGTAAATATCGTGTTAATGCTCAACCATCCATTTCAAAGTGATTACCCCTAGATGCATTTGTTCCAAGGATGTATCGTATTTATAGTATCCACAAAAACATTTACTTTTTAGGAAAACCACACACCCATTAGTTATAATTTTCCCAAGGGTTTTACTAATGTTCTCTCATCCAAATTCCCCAAATTTAAAAATTATATCAACTAACCTAAAGGCTTATATACACATTGGAAATTATTATCAACCACAATTTATCAACCTTGAAATTATCCTCAACAAAATTTTTAATTACCACTGATATCTAAAAGAAAAATTGGAGTTTATCCTCAGAGCGATAATATCCTCTCCAACATGGGGGCTAGGGTTTCACTTAGATTTCTTCCCCTCCCCTCCTCTATCACGAATCATGCAGATCAGTGTTCGCATCCTTCAGCTTGGCCTCAACGCGACTTGGTGTGGCGTCTTCTAGCGTCGTCTGCACAGGCAAGGCTTCAGAGACTCTGCTCAGTGTTGGTTGACACTTCAGCTTCTTCTTATCCCGATGCTTATCTCGTGAGGTGTGGCTTCTTCCATATTCATCTTCTCAGGAGGGGCTCTGGCTTTGGCGTGGATCGACGCCGGTCTTACAAGGATTTGTCTTCCGACTTCATCTGCTTAGGCGAAGCTCCGGTGAATCGGCTCGGTGAAGGAAGAAGTTTTGGCTTCTACTCGGCTAGAAAATGGTTTTACGAGGTGTGGTGTCTTCCGGATTCATCTGTATCAGCATGCCTTCAGATTTTTCTTGTCTCAGCACCATCCTTGTGAAGTTCCAACTTTGTCTTCCCTAGTTTCCGGCTCATTGGAGACTCAACAGGGTCCCACCGCATCTCGCTGGTGGTCCTAGAACTAGGGTCAGCCTCAGAGTGGTGCAGAGGGGGGAGGAATATTGTTTATTTTCAGGTTTCATGTGGTTTTTCTTCAGGTTTGATTTAGGTGTTTTCTATGTATTTGCTTTTTGTAGTGAAATTGAGGTTCTGTTGGAATGGTGGCTCTGTTGGGATATCTACGGTGATTGGTGATGATTTATTTGTTTCACACCAGTTGAATTGTAACTGGTCTTGACCACATGGAACTTCTCATAAGAGTATTTAGAGATGGCAATTCACTATTGCAGAGTTTTTTGGATTTGATTGTTTGAGAGGGTATGACATTAGCCATCAGATCGGGCCTGTGCTTTGACACATGACATTTGCTTGCTGAATCTCTTTGCAATGGTGGAGAGCTTCATCATATTCAAATGTTGGGGGGGGGGGGGGGTCAGTTTATATGTTGTCAATATGATCTTATTTTCTTTGTCCCTCAGGTCGTGATTTGTCCCAAGTCAGGAAGTCATTGGGTTCCCCCTTCTCCCTTAAAAGGGGGGCCTATCTTAATAAAAATTTTAAGGCCTTCGGGCCTTTGGATGGACTGATATCTAAACATGTATCTGATACCAAGTAAGGAACCATGGACCCGAACACTAAATCATGGTGTCATAGGAACAAAATTTATATATTCTCATTGATACCAACTATAATATCTTACATATGGACATATTTAATTAGAAAGTTAATTATGATTATTACATATCCTTTATCCCAAAGATCTTTTTGGTTTTATATTTAGCGAGTTAAAACACCTCATTTGATAGAAAATCCAATCAAATATACATTATTCATATATGATACTAAGAACTTGTTAATCTAAAACATGTACTCAATAACTCCCACAAATTTTACAGACATCCAATCATATTAGACATATCATATATAATAATTTTGATCACATCCTGAAAAAAAATAAAACATATGAAAGGGTGAGACCAAATGATCAATAAGAGAAAACATAAAACTTTGGTAATATTGGAATAAACATGGCATAAATATTATGGAAGGAATAAATAACCATAATAATTCCTTAATCAACTGAAATAGATAAAATAATATATCCATGGATAATATTAAAAATAAAAAGATCACTTGGATAAAAATAACTAAAATCATGGTAAATAAATTCATAATGCCTAACATATTGATCACACCATCAATGCCTCATCCAATAAATAATTCCAACCATCAATTCCATATAAATTAAATAATTCTCATCATCAATACCACAATTTATATATCTTGTTAAATTTTATAGTCATATAACAAATACCAAAACATGTTTCTACCATGAGACCTACTGATGGTCGAAGGGGATATATAATTCTAGACCCCACATGTCACTTTTTAAAGTACAATGCATCATCATATGAGATGATTAATTAATAAGAAATAATAAAATTTTCTATGAAGAATGTGTATTTATATAAAAACATACATAAATAAAATTCATTCCCCTGTGACAATAAAATGGATAACATAATTGTAGATCATCCATAGAAATAATGTTGATGGTTAAAAAATAAATAGACAACTCTCCCAAGTAATGAATACACATCTATATGGGAATAAAAATTATATAGATTCTAAATATTTACCTAATAAATCGACATATGGAATCTATGTGATCACCCTTAAATATAAGAATGTAAACAAAGAGTGTTCAGAGAGGAAAGGATTTGGAAAAAAATAGGCTTGTAAAAAGGAGTTATATTGGAAAAAAATAGTAGTGATGGGTCATTATTCTAATATAAATGAACATTTCATGATACATTTAAAGATTTATGGTGGATGGTTTCAGAAAAACACATCCCCACTATACTATCCCCAACTTGTACCATACTCTATACAAAAAAGAAATATCTGACAGGGATTTATGTGTTAGGAATTTAAATACATTGAATATAATGATATAACATAGAATAATATAATAAATGGTATAGTTTTCCTAACTAATATGAAATAAGATCAAGAGAATTATTATAAATCAATGAAAAAAATTTCTTTTACAAAAAATACTTACTATTGGGGTAAAAATTGAATCAATAAACACTTAGAGTAGGGAATAAGATTTTTAATATTATATAACATGAAATAAAAAAAATCTAAGATAAAAATACAATCATGGGCAGTAAGTACATCATAAAAGTAGAACATGTTTCACAAAAATTATTATGTCTCAACAAATCAGGATTGTTACAATGAAAACCCTTACCTTTTTCCTGGATTCCACAAACACCCTCTAGACTCCTATATAATAAACATTGGTATATTGATAAATTTTTTCATAAAATTACCCTAAATTTTTATATTCTTCATTTATAATCACCCACTGTATGAATCCATGCAAGTTACAAACTATTTTCAAAATCGGATTTAACTAATATTGATCATTTTGAAATAGTTTTGTAATAATGACGTTTGTATTCATTGATATTATATATTTTAAAATCAATAGTTCATTAAATGTACTATAATTTGAATTATATTATTTTTATAAATGTATAATTTCATTCTACGGTAGTTACGGATACAAGCTATGAAGGTGAAATCAACAATGATCATGTTTCACTAATTCTTAATGAATAAAATGTGTTTCCTTATTTAATGAGTTTAATAATAATGTTTCTATTCAAAAACACAAAAAATACTTATTTAATGATTAAAATAATATTATAAGAGTAATTATATTCCCATAGTTATCCATGATATAAATTCATATCATTGTTCAAGTAGGTGTTTAAATCGATCCAAACGTGAACATGCAATGATTAATATATGAGTTTGTTTGGGTTTAGTCATAATATCATTATAATTAAATAATAATGAACTTATTTATTTTTATTATTGTGATATAAAATAAATTTGAGTAATTATATTAATAAATAATGGATATGGAAATATTTCATACTATGAAACAAAATAATTTCCTATTAGAATGCTTGTTTAATACCGTTAATTTTATAGTGACTGTTTATTATTTATATCATCAATAAGATATTCAATTTTTATTACCAAAACATTAATAGTGAAATAAATATAATATTTATAAACTCATTCTTAGTTACATACTTTAACGGAGGTGATGAAAAAATATGGAATACACCATTCCATGGAGTTGGTAGTCCACACGTATAAATGGATGATGATTTCATTTTCCATAGAACCGAATAAAGGAGTAACTTTTTTTTATTATATGAGAAACATAAAAACGTTTTACATATAAAAATTATTTATTATATTCCTATTTTATTCCATTAATGTTATTTATTTAACAAAAATGAATTTTGTTGCTCCGTGCAGGCAATAGTCTGCACATATAGACAAAACACTTTTTTCTTTTTGTTAAAAAATATGGGAAAGGTGTCTAATGACAATTCCCCTAAAATAATAACCCTTGGTATATGAAAAATAATGATGTTTCCATATATGGATGTTAAAGTTTTAATTTTAATGGTAATATATAATTGAAATAAGTTCTGTAAAAATGGATTATTCATGTTGAGAACTTTGATATTTTTAGGGTGGTTTCCTTAGAGATGGTGGACTAAAGAAATAATCATGTGAAAAGATGCTAATATAATAAATATATGATTCATGGGGTATGAATAATTGACATGTTTTTTTATCAAACAATTTTTTTCAGTTTTATTGAGGGGTTGGTGAGAGGGCACTTTTATAAGTGATAATGGATTTCATTTTTGTAAATACCCATGTCTTTTTAATAATAGGCAGTCAAACTGAATGAAGGTGCCTCATTGAGTAAGACATACTAGGGTGGTGAAGATATTAGGTATATAAATTCTATAAAATTCAATTTTACTCAAATTTAAACATGTTTTCAACTCTTTACTATTTTATTTTCCACATTTAACCTTTTATCTATTTCTAAGGTAACTAATTTTTACATTAGTAATTTATCATTTTTACCGGGAAATAAAATTAATATTATCAAAAGAATTGGAAATAATAATTCATAATTTTAAATAAATTTTATTGGTTATATTTTAAAATTTGTTAGAAATTAATTTATATATAATAAATTATTCTTTAATTAAAAACAATTTCTTAAAAAAATACTACTTATGTTCTCAAATATTGGTTATTGGTTTTTAATATAGAATAAATTTTTTTAGATTAATAATGACACATATAATTTTATTTTAAAAAATTTCTATAATTTCTATGACATACTTACATACTAATAGTTTCATTAAATCATAATATTTGTAAAAAAGAAATATTATATAATTTTCCTTTGAATAAATTATTTCAGAAAAATAAAAAATCATATTTAAAAATATTACTATGATGAATCTAAAAAACCATTTATTCATATTTAAATCATAGAACATAAAAAAAACGTATAAAATATAATGAAAATCTATTTTTTAGGTAAAAATACTATTTCAAACACAATCAATTACTTTATTTTTTTATATCCTTCATTAATTATTGTTAACCAATTATTTATATTAATATATTTTTCCATAGATTAATAATATTTTTCTTGTGGTATAAAATCATAGTGTATAGAAATAATTTTTTAGAAAAATTTATTTCTAATCTTAAAATGACATTATTAATCATTTTACCTATACTGATTGAGCATAATTAGTATTAAAAGTAGTCCTTATTTTCATTATATTATGATTTTATAAAGCAGCTACTATAATTCATTCTCCCTAATTGAATTGTTATGCTTTAACAGTCATATATAAATATTTATACTGTATCTAAATATTTCACAGTTTCATTTAAGTCTAGCAATTTGGTGGAAAATGCTATCGAACACATTAAATTAGTTAAAGGTAATGATATATTGAAATATATGGGCGTCATATAGGGAGAAGATCTCATATCCTAGCCTCTCTATGAGTGATATGATACTAGAAGAAATTCCATGTTGTCAATGGACTCCATATGTGTATAAAGTTGAGACATACCTTGAATAATAAGTTATTGGTTACAGAGGGGCCTTTCTTGGAGTGATAAGTCTTAGTTGACCATGTTTTGAGTGAGAAAATTTGGGGTTCTAGAAGGGAGATGACCTTACCATGAGGGTCTTTGGTCTTAAAAGTCGACCGCTCTCCACAAGAGGGATACTTTTGACATGATTCAAAATATATATGATGGGACCAACCTTAATTGATAATGAATTGGGTTTATATATTGATGCATGACCATACCCTACCAAATTGGGTATTAGATTTAGGTTTGGATGATGTCATACCCAGAGACTTCTTGTACAGGATTGATATCAATCACAATTGTAAGAGGTGATTAATGGATTCCAACATAGCACTAAGTTAGGTATGGTTAGGAATTGTGTAGGTTTGGTTAGCATAAAGTAACTGGAAGGTCATGAGTACCATGTCGAGTTTCATGGTGGCTTTATTGAAACATGAATTCAAAACTATAACTTCTATTTAAATATTTATTTTTTCTCATCCATACACATGTATATGACGGTGTATATTATATGTCCATGGTGAGACCATACTGAGTTATATGATTGCACACTACAATTTCACTCTAATGTTAATGCATACCATATGTATTCTTTTAGGTTATAGCATGGAACCTATAATAAATAATTATATGGAATCTTGATTAGTATTAGCGATTCAGATAAGGCCTTGGGGTATAAGTAGGTTAAATGATTGAATTTTCATTATTTAGTTTATTTTGTATATGGGATTGGATCAGTGGGAGATCAGTGATTGTTTTGTTTGATTTCATCAATTATGATATTTTATATATTTATTTATTTTATTCCCTATGATGTGGATGATATATGGTCAGTTATTGTTATTAATTTCTATGATATCTTTGTGATAGTCTCCCAAATGAATATTGTATCCCATCACCACTAGCTACCAGCCTCTATGATGTGGGGAATCATTCTTGAGGATATGTGGTGACCTCAACATAGAATTACTAAGGGTCCTATAGCTAAGGTGTTATAGTAACCTTGTTTTGAGAGTTGGACAATTAATGTTAAAACTGTTATTCCATAGAAGATAATAAAGCGTTATTTTTTGGATAATGTCATGAAATGATGAGATTCTATAATAATTATTATCTAAACTAATTTGAGAAGGTTAAATTTAAATTTCATTATTACATGGTATTATTCTAGGATCTTGAAGGCCTAAAAAAGTAAAGGGGATATCTTACTGCATAAATAGGTTTTACATGAAACAAAAGGATATGTTGTTGGAGAAATTGGGTTGTCACGCCATGATGTAATTTTTATCATAGTAGTAAACTATACAAATTCAAAACTAAAGAATCTAAAAAATTTAATAATTAGTTAAGATCCATCGAAATAAATTTATAGTCTAAATTTATATTTGAAATTCAAATTTAAACATAATGAATATACTTTTGTATAATGAGATAAATAAATAACTAAGATCTTTTATATTATAAATATTATAAATAAAATTACCATGAATAATCATAAGTACTATTTTGGATAGTGATAATTATACACATAATGAGTACATGGAAAAGTTAAAGTACAAGTCGAATAAAATGAAGAGTACACATTGGGTTTTATCCACTCATCACAAATAGGTCATGTAATGAATTGAGATACTAGTGATTATTTCCCATTAATAAATATTATGTTGAGTATCTTATGATACATTCAATAATGGTCAAAACCAAAAACTAAGAGACTTTAATAAAATTAAATTTTCTAATATGACATTTATAGCCGTTAAACTAGCATGAATAAAAAGTGGTATCTAATTTTTAAATTCTTATATTTGTTATGAAGTTATAATTTTTAATTAACAAAATTAATTTTATTTTCTATTTTTTTATATTATAATTCTTCTATTGTGTATTTTTGAGTATTTTATAAAATAAATGGTTTTTAGGTGAATAGTAAAAATACCAATTTTTCTAAAAACTAAAATTATTATTATAATATAATTACATGAATGTTTTCATACACATTTTACTGTAAAATATAATTTATAAATATAAATTATTTTTTCCAAATACCATGTTGATATATAAAACTAATGTATTCTATTTTTGAATATTTAAGTAATGTTTTAATGAAAACCATTCTTCATATGTTTCTTTTAGTAAAATTTTCACAAGGTGGAATTAGTTTTTTTGGAATCCTTTAACATAAATTAAATATTCATTTTAAAATATTAAATATTTTAATTTCTATATAATCAATAACATTTATAAATTTATCTTAAACATAAATTTTATGATAAAAATACACTTTTATAAAAAAGGGGTTTTGTGAGTTATATGTGTTAATGTTATAAATAATTTTTTGTACATAGAGAAATTTAATTTGATGAATTTTTTTTAATAATTATAATAATTAGGTTAAAATTTTCTAATAAAGATCATTTCATATGTAAGCATTAAAAATAGTTTACTCATATAAAAATTAGTTAACTCAATAAAAAACCAAAAAGAATAACATTTAAAATATCTGATTAATGGAGTAAAAAATTGTTCAAGCTTGTGTTTAAAAGAGTTTTAAATGATTTATCAACCCTACCCTTACTCAAACTCTATTATTATTCACTTTTTTCTTACATTACATGTGATAAATGTTCGCTCTATTTTGAATAGTTTTATATGTGCTAAAATATCCCATGTATTAAATTATAAATGAACCACCACCCCTCTACCTCTCCGCACATCAAAAAACACTTATTATTGACATGTGCTCCACACTAGTCTCTAATAAATCCTCTAATTATTTCCATGATGATTTTATATTTCTGAAATTATGGGATAAGTTTCCTTAAGGAGGTGACCAGTGGAGAAAATCCAAAGTGAGTGGTAATATTTTCGCTACACCTTCTTAATTATTTTCTTCTTATCAAACATTAAATACATTTTATACCTTAGTGTATTATAACAAATTTTTTATAAATATTCTGTTATTTTATTATACTAATGTAATATTCATTTTATTCCTTTCTATAAAACTGTTCGAAAATTGTAGATTTAGACCCATGTATTTACAGACTACCACCTCCACATGATGACACATTTCTTCCAGCTTTGATACCAAATTACATGGGTTGGATAAAAAATTTATTTAATGTATAAAAATCATATTTACTAAACCATTAAAATCCTTGAATGAAAATATTTGACATTCCATAATTAATATCATCGGAAATTTGTTATAGTAAATATAGCCTCTGAAAAGAACATATCAAAGTAACTTTTTCTTATTTGAGTCTATTAATGAAAACCCTATTTTCTTTTATAAATTATTGTGAAAATATAATAATAAGAGACATAATAATATAATACAGTTTATAATATTAATCTATGTTTCAAAACTCTGACCTTGGTTAACATACCATGAAAATTTCCATGAAATTGACTGAATATCATCAAGTGTCAGACATAAGCAGAAAGGATCTAATAAAACAGTGATACATGATGATAAATAATAATTATAAAAATAAATATGGATGAAATATGTTATTAGGATATTTTTAATGAAATTAATTTGATTATACAGGAGGGTAATTACATGGTAATATTTCTTTAGTAGATGAGTTAAGTAATACTCCATACCTCCTTCATCACTTTATGATTAAACATCATCATTATTTTTATCCATTTTATTAATTATTCATTTCATGAAATATGTATATATTTATATATATGTCCATAAAATATATTCTATGTAAAATATCCTATTACTTTTTGGGGTTATATATATTTATAGTTCCCATTTAAATTTTCACTTATATGTTTACTTGATTTAAGGGAGTATTCATGGTTATTGTGTCATGCTAAGAATAACCCCTATAAAATGTCTTTAAACCATGAATAGATTCCAAAACCTATCATTATTTTATGGGAAACCCTCCTAATTCCATTTTGTTTTTGTGGAGAACAGAAATCACTTTTATTCTTTAAAAATATTCATTACTAATTTTACAAACACTACCTAAGTGGTACATTTTTGTTTTTTCTTCTCCTAAATCCTTCTCATGAATTTTATTGTCACGAAATAGCCTGATTCAACCCTGAACTGGTCACCTAGGGCTCTCTACGACAAGTCCCGAGAGGCATACCCAATCCTCTTGGGATGGAGAAAAGAACCAAGGGCATCATTAGAGTGACATGGGAACAAATTATCCCAAATATAAACAATTAAATAAACAGCAGAAAGAAATGGACAGCCCAATATACATTTATATAGTAGTTGAACTGAACATTATTCACACATGAAATTGAAAGTACAACTGAAACAAAAACTCAAATGATGAAACATGACAACCAACTAACTCCACGTGACCTTACTGGTCACTCTCCAACACATTAATCACACATCTCCCAAGGAAACCAGACTCAAGTTGAAACCTGCACAAGGGATAAAAACAGAATAAGACTATAGGTGTGCGTATTAAAACTCAGTAGGTTAGCCCAATATTATATTCCTAATGAAATTCCTTTAAAATAAAATAAACATATATTTCAAATTTAAAATACAATATATAAAAATATATTTTCCAAACAAGGTTCATGCTACAAACATTACAAAATAAAAATGCTTTCAAGTTTTCATAAATAGGAAATGCTAGTAAACAATTTCAAAGAGACGCAACTTCAAAGTGAAACCAATTTTCAAGAGGGCCTATTCAAAGAACCTAAACCTTCAAATAAAACACACATACTACTGAGTTTTCAAAACAAACTCACCATATGACAACAGTGAATACAATATATCAAATGAGCATAAGTCATGGGAACACCCCTAGGCACTAGTTCATTGTGAGCCCCGGGTACCTCGTACGTCAGTTAAAAGTAACCATAAAAAATATCTATTATCATGCACGATCCACTAGTAGGGAACATAAACATAACCTAGTGGTTCCTAACATCATTATAATAGTATAGTTAGTGTTTTCTTCATCAAAATTTCTATGTAAAATAGGGACGAAACCACTATGTATCACTAGAATACTAGTAAATGTCTGCCCACCTAGATACCTGGGTTTTCCTTTTTGTGCTCAAAAAAGTTACACATGCTATCAAATTATATTTACACATAAAAGACTAGTTCTGGTAACACACACTTCAAAAAGTATCTAAACATGTTTTCACCCTTTTTATAACTCAATAAACCAACTAAAATTTTCATAAATTAATTTCTAGAAGTTAAAAGAAGTTTTGCACATGAATTCCATTTGAAAATGAACTTTTTTGGCCAAACAACCACCAATTCCATAAAAAACCAGATTTTCCAGCCCTATAACCATTTACTAAATCAGTTTCAAGAATCTTAAAATGACCCCAAATGGTACAACATGGAATACACATGAAAAGTCCTTTTTAGGAGAAATGCCAAACGAGCCTTTAATAATTTTACCAAAACAACATATAACAAAGGTACAAATTAATATTTTCATAAAGATGTGTAAAAAACCATTATAATCATAAAAAAATATATATAAACCCTTTAAAACATTTAGTTTACACAATTAATCCTAACCATTTTCATAAGAATGCCGAATATGCCACTTATCGGTAACATGTGCCAAAACATGTCAAAAACCAAAAACCATCTCTTTACAAAACAAAACCCAATTTTTACAGACATAAAAGGACAAAAAAATATTACATTTCATGTTAACCAATATTTAATTAATTTAAACTATTAATTTTATATCGCATTTATCACACAAAGTCCAACTCAACACTTTTCTGAAGACTAGGCGTGCAAAATTTAGAAAAAAAACTTCTATTAACACCTAAAGGGGTAAAACCCAAATTTGCATAGAAAAAATTTATTAAAGTAGTTAAAACAGGTCATTAATATCACATTCTATATGCAAAAATTAGCAAGACATTTATTTGAACAATCAGTGTTCACTTTTATAATGAAATAACTCCATTTAACACAAAACAAGACATAAATATCCATTTTGCACAACAAATAAATCATACAAAGGATGAAGATAAATAATAAACATGTATATAATGTGAAAAATGAAAGAAAAATATTAAACTTAAATACTAAAGGCAAGTTATTGGGAGAACCTACCTTAAAATGATGGTGGTATGAAGACACACACCTGAAAACACCCTTCACGAGTTCCAAAAGCTTAGATCTATAAAGACCAGCCCTAAATAAAAAAAACCCCATAAAAATGATGTTAAAATAGAACCCTAGGTAGAAAATTAATATGGGAGAATATATATCCAAGAAAAAATGAAATAAAAAGGAATAATGAAGAGAAAAGAGAAAGATTTGATGAAGAAAGTAAGAAGAACCAGTAACCATTGGTGAGGAATCACCCAAAAAAAGTCCTAAAATGAAGGATAAAGAAGGGGGAGGTGACTCTGGTATATATCCAATAGTGTAACGTCCCGACCCGGCTCACCACTAAACTGATGGCCGGACCGGTCGCCACATGACCTCAAGCGTGCCTCCCCGTATGCCAGAGGCTGCCGACTAGCAGCAAGGGTCTGAGGATAGTAAGTGGGGGACTATACCCTCATTTTAGTGTTCAAAAATATACAAAGTCAATAAATAGCGGAAACAATATAATAAATGAATAAGCAAAGGAAAGAAGATTTTAAAAATCTTGTACACAACAAATGGCCAATTCCAAATTATACAGCAGATGCATACATGACATGCTAATGATAAAAAAGTATAAAACAGTGAACAAAACAACATGATTTAAATTTCAATGTATAAAAAAAAATAATGAATCAAATCCCCAAGGTGGATCTCCTCGATCATCCTGAGCCTCTACTCGGCCCTGTGCTCCTAACTCCCAAGTAAATGCAAACAACATAGTCCTGCAACCAAATAGAATCTACTCGGGTACCCAATGCAGTGGCGAACCGAGTAGGGTGTGAGATAAAAATATCAGTAGGATGGGACCACCGGTGTCTACCCCAAACTAGAAATTTAATAAATAACTTATAACATGTGAAGGCATGCATAAATTAAGTAAATGGTACAATGTAACTATATGCCCAAGTACCAGCTTCAGCCCTTAGCTGGTGTCTGAACCTACATTATACATTTGTCATACATACTCAATATTCATTACATAATCATTCATCATTTATTAATTATTCCAATCTTAATAAATTATGAAGGTCTTGAGATTCGGCCTACACCCAACATCTCCTGTATAAGTTACTCACCACAGATGTCTCTAAAGACCATCTAAGTAATCAAAGTAAAAACCAAATCCAAGCTTGTGCTTTGGCTTGGATAACGCATCATAAGTTATTCAATTCAACCTTTCATATACTAAGTCTGAGCCCTTCCACTAAAAGTAGTTCACCCAATTCATAAAAAAGTATGAACCCTTTCTCAGAATCAATTCACAAATCATCATATCACAGCAACCTTCATTAACCATTAAACTCATTTCATGCACAAACAATTGGACCCACAATCCAATTTTAATTAATGGTTGAAGAACATCATGTCTACAACCCTCGTGAGTATTCGGAGCATCAGTCCATGTCTCACAGCCCATAGGTATTTGGATCATCAGTCCCTGTCCCATATGAGAATATTTTCTTGCAAGCTGGGTGTAGAACACCATGTCTAGCACCCTGTTAGTATTTGGAGCATCATTCCTTGTGTCACAACCCATTCATCAATAATACATATATATTTATCATTGGTGTAGAACTCCATGTCTAATACCCCACAATCATCCATTAATTATTTCATAAATTAATTAATCCAATCCGTTAATTAATTCAACAACTAATTAACAACATAAATCGCCGGTCAAAATTCAACCCTTAATTAACCATCTAACATCTCAATATTAAATAATTAATTAACAATTAATTGTTCTTAGAAATCCAAATAAATAATTAACTCAACATTTAATTATCCAAATTCGTTAACAAGTCTGAACCCATCCACTCAAACAGTGATTCATCCAGGACTTTAACAATTTACATGCACATCATAATCATCACAAAACATGTTGAACAAGCCCATATATTTAGCAACCATCTCATGCATCATCTCATAATATAGAACAACTCCATCGAAGACAACTTAATTCATGGAAATCTAACAAGTATAAAAAAGGACCCTTGTCCAACAGTCGTAACAAACAATCAATTCACAATCTTAATTTAATGCATGCAAATTAATTAATTAAAAAATTAATTAATTAAGTATTATCTCTTAAACCAATCATAAATTAATTAACCATTTAACATTTAACATGTAATAATTAATCCATCCATTAATTATTACCAATTTTCAATTTATACTTTTGAACATGTCAAATATTCAATATTCCCAATCATCAATAAAAGCCACAAATTTTATTCTAACTCATGACTTGATAATTAATTCTAAAATTAATTACCCTATTATACATTCTTCCCATTCAAATAATTTAACTGTTTAATCATATCACTTTAACCAAATTAGAAATACATGCTTAAAAACAACACAAGTTCAAGCCCTCATTTATCTCACGTGGGCTACATCATTTAATAACTTCAAAAGTGTCATGCATCGACATATCATAATCAAGGAAACAAACATTATTAATTTATTTAGAGAAGCTATAATTCTTAAAATAAAGTGTTAAGGATTTGAGACCCTACCTTAGGGTGGCACCATTTTAAATCCGAAGCGCTTTAATTTACTTGGCGACAACTAGTCCACAACTGGTCCGTAATCGCACGTGCGCACACCTTTATATATATATCTCTGTGCGTTGTCTACATTGATCAACGAAAATTACATATATTAAACTGGTAACCAGAATCAAAGTTGTAATGAACAATGCACCTCTAACTTGGTACCAGGAACTCATAAAAAAACTTAACAGGCCTTAATATAACCGGTGCAAAACCAAACCGCGGGTTTAGAAACTAACCCAAACCAATGGAGGCCAGACAATTCGAGACCATCCACCTCACCCTTGGCGGAGGATGTCAGATTATGGACCAATGGGTCCTGGGTCAACATTCGCATATCCTAAAAATAGAGGAACGCAATGATCGGATTAAACCCGAACCTGTGGATTTTAGCTGAGAAAACAAGGTGAAAGAGAGGAGTCAAATGATCAATTCGAATCACCATTTGTACACAGACAGAATCACCTTGATGAGGCGGACATGATTCATGAAGAGTCCGAGGGGAATCGTTGCACACAAAGTGGAGTCTGGGAGAGGGGTGGTGCACCTCTAGGTATTCCATAGAGGGGGGTTGCGCCATGGAGGTTGTGCGCTGTAGGAACTCCGCCCGGGTGTCGCGCTACTGGAGGGAGGGTCGCTCGGGGGTTTGCATGCCTCTTGGTCACACCGCAGGAAGGAGCTCATGCCGAGGTGGGAGATCGAAGGAGGGATGAAGGGGCCGTGTCATGGAGTACACTACTGCGTGCGTGTTTCACCTTGTGCATAGGGAGGAAGAAGAGGGGAATTCGATTCCCTTTATTTTCTTTTTCAAACCCCTTAATTAATTTCCATTAATAATATTTATTATTAAACTCTTAAAACCCAATAATAATACTACCATTAATGCGATAATAACAATAATAAAAGATAATAATAATACTCATTTTATTATTATTATTATACACATTAAACACTTATCTAAAAAGTAAAAAACTTCCCAATTAATCCTTCTTAAAGGAAACGTTTCATTGAGAAAATCAAACTCCCCTTTACTCTTCAATTAAATTAAAATCTCTTTGACTTAAAAGTAAAAAAAATTTTCATTCCCACAATTAATAAAATTCGTTTTTCCTTGAATTTAATTAATTAAAATAATAATAATAATAATAATTAAATCATTATTATTATTATTATTATTATTAAAACTTTCATTTTTTTTAAAATTCCAACCAAAACTCCCCAATTCATTACTATTATTATTTATAATAATAATATCCATAATGATCAATAATTATGACACTCATAAAACCATAATAATAAAAATATAATTATTATTACTCAAACCTTTGATATAACCCAAAAAATCTCTTAAATAACCACACTCCCTCATTAAATTCGAAACTGTTTATTTAATTAAGCGTTTCATTGAGATACCCAAAATCCTCATTAAATTCACCTAAATATTACACCCCATTAAATAAAAACAGAACTTTGACAAACCCCATAATTAAATTATTTTAATAGAAACAATAAAATGCCTATTTTAATTATGTCCAACCTCCCCATTTAAATCCACATTAATTATCCAATTTTTTTAACCTTCATTTATTATTCTCGTAATAAATGTTTCGTAATTAATTATAAAACTCCATATTGATCATTAAATTCTTTTAACATTTATTTAACCAAATAACCACAAAAATAATAATAACATCATCATTATTATTATTCAAACTTTCATTTATTTAAAAACCCAAACCCCCAATTTATTACAATATCATTAATATGATAAAAACATAAAACTATAACCCCTCATTTAATAAAAAGTTTCTTTGAGAAGCTCAAAAGCCACATTTAATTCTCATAAATGATACAATCCTTTAACATGAAATTAAAATCTCAAAGTATCAAAATAATTTATGACTCCGTAATAATAACAATGACATTATTATTATTAGCACATTCCTACATTTAATAATAAACGGTCCTTTAATAATTCTGAAACTCTTCATTTAAATAAAACGGTTCTTTGATAAACCCAAAAGCCATGCCAATACCTTCAGCTACCATTTAATTAATTCTTTAATATTCAATAAATTTAACAACCACAACAATAGTAATAATAACTTTATTATTATTATTATTAAAAAATTATTTTAATTAATCCAAATCTCTCATATAATCATATTTAATTAAAAAAAATAATTTATTAAATAAGATAAACCACACAGGTTGGACTGCAACCATGCACTGCCATGCCGATCCATTAAAGTGGATTTTTTCAGATCCGGTGCACCCGAGACTCATCAGGACACCCGCTAAAATTTATTGGGTAATTACACAATTCTAGAAATGACACCATTAGGTGTTCCAACACTCAGAATAAAATTCCAAAGATTGGTTTAAAAAAATGTACCATTGATAAATCAAAAAAAAACTGAAAAAATTTGTATTTTAACCCGGTTTAAAAACACGGGACTTTACAATATACCCACCTTAGAAACTTCTTGTCCCAGAGAAGCCATCAGGAACCCCTACTAAATCAACCATCCTACCAAGGTTATTTAAGAAGATCAGTCAAAATATTACTGGAAAACTCCATTCTAAAAGCTTGACATCACCTACTTACACGTTTATAAAAAATGATGCAACAATACCCACATTAGGATTTTCCTTGACATCTCAAGAAAAGATTAGCTGCTCACCAGCACGTGTTTTTAGAATAAATTAATGTATGTGTGTGACATTCCTCAAACCATGATCACCACATCAAACATTGATCATAAAATCCATAACATAAACCTATCGGCGTGCCAAAACAACTGATTCCCAAGAAGTCCTCCTGAGCAGTGGGAAAAACTTAACTTAATACCCTAGAACATTCTATGGGTACTACCTACCACGAGTTAGCCCCTTACGAAACATAAACATTGACCCTCTCTCTTGGTCATGAAAAAATGAAATCACAAGGTTCAAAAACCCCGTTTTCTTTTAGGAATTTTAATTAATTCATTTCAACCTTTTAAAATTTGAATGAATTTCAGCATACACACTAGTACATCTTCACAACAAGTCACTTGGTTTTCAAAACAACAACCTATGAAAAAAATAGACATGTTATCAAAAACATCCTCTTTAATCATAATTCAATGTTATTCAAATATAAACAAGAAATTTAGCATCTAAATTCCTTTTACAGAAAAGGTGACCTCCACAGTTCACATTTATTCAATCTGGGTTCTTCCAAAAGCAGACCAACAACAGTTCATTATAATAAAAACTCAGCAGTTTTACATTTTTAACCATTTTCAAACATATTATGGTTGTATAAGGTTCAAACACATGGGTGTCCATCTACCAATCGATAAGGTGCCCATACACCTTATTGCGTGAATTTGTCTCCCATTTATCACAATCAACATTTATTTAACATTTTATCTTTAGCACCCCTTTCACATATCCAAAACATATTTAACATGTTAGAATAAGCAGTAACACATCAACATGCTATAACATAGAAGCATGGAAAAACAACAAAACATGATAATAACTGAAACAGTATGGAATATAATCACTCAAGCATATTAAATCTATTACCAGAACAAGATATCTAGAGAGGCATGCTAAAGAAAATCAAAACATGGAATTGCACCCAAGGAACCCAATCCAAATTAGCAGGCATCCTACTAATTCAACTACATGGAATGTTATATGCATGACATGTAAATCTCTAAGTGACTAAGATGATGCATGTACGAAACATCCTTTCTATATCAGGCCAAGACAATTATTTTTCAAAATTCTCAAAATCAATAAAAAACAGAAAATACACTAGTCACTCAAGGTGAAATCATATCAACTGTAACCTCTAATAGTACAAACATCAATTCCCATCCCAGGCCACTTGGTCATTTCTTGTACATTAGGTGATCAGTCCTAAGAACGACTATTAACCCAAGAGCCAACACATTCCTAGTCTCCTGTCTACCAACCCCAAAACAGAAAGACAAAGGAAAGGAAAGAAAACCTAAACCTCTGATTCCACTTTGTAACATCCTGACCCGGCTCACCACTAAACCGATTGCCGGACCGGTCGCCACATGACCTCAAGCGTGCCTACCCGTATGCCAGAGGCTTCCGACTAGCAGCGAGGGTCTAAGGATAGTTAGTGGGGAGACTATACCCTCATTTTAGTGTTCAAAAATAGAAAAAGTCAATAAATAGTTGAAACAGTATAATAAATGAATAAGAAGCCGAAAGAAGATTTTATAAATCTTGTACAAAACAAATGGCCAATGCCAAATTATACAGCAGATGCTTGAATGACATGCTAATGATACAAAATTAGAAAATAGTGAACAAAATAACATGCTTTAAATTTAAATGCATAAAAAATAAATAATGAATCAAATCCCCAAGGGAGATCTCCTCAAGTATCCCAAGTCTCCGCTCAGTCCTGTGCTCCTAACTCCCAAGTAAATGCAAACAACATAGTCCTACAACCGAATAAAATCTACTCGGGTGCCCAATACAATGGTGGCCCTAGTAGGGTGTGAGATATAAATCTCAGTAGGCCAGGACCACCGGTGTCTACCCCAAACCAGACATTTAATAAATAACTTATAATATGTGAAGGCATGCATAAATTAAGTAAATGGTACAATGTAACTATATTCCCAAGTACCTGATTCAGCCCTCAGCTGGTGTCTGAACCTGTATTATACATTTCTCATACATACTCAATATTCATTACATAATCATTCATCATTTATTAATTATTCCAATATTAATAAATTATAAAGGTCTTGAGATTCGGCCTATGCCCAACATATCCCGTATAAGTTACTCACCACAGATGTCTCTAAAGACTATCTAAGTAATCAAAGTAAAGACCAAATCCAAACTTGTGCTTTGGCTTGGATAAGGCGTTATAAGTTATTCAATTCAACCTTTTATATGCTAAGTCTAAGCTCATACTGTAAAAGTGGTTCACCCAATTCATAAAAAAGTCTGAACCCTTTCTCATAATTAATTCACAAATCATCATATCACAATAGCCTTCATTAACCATTAAACTCATTTCATGTAAGAACAATTGGACCCACAGTACAATGCTAATTAATGGGTGTAGAACATCATGTCTAACACCCTCGTGAGTATTCGAAGCATCAGTCCATGTCTCACAACCCATGGGTATTTAGAGTATCTGTCCCTGTCCCATAAAAGAATATTTGCTTGCAAGTTGGGTGTAGAACGCCATGTCTAGAACCCTATGAGTATTTGGAGAATCAGTCCCTGTCTCACAACCCGTTTATCAATAATACATATATATTTATCATTGGTGTAGAACACCATATCTAACACCCCAGAACCATTCAATAAATTATTTCATAAATTAATTAATCCAATCCGTTAATTAATTCAACAAGTAATTAACAACATAAATCACCCGTCAAAAGTCAACCCTTAATTAACCATTCAATATCTCAATAGTAAATAATTAATTAACAATTAATTGTTCTTAGAAAGCCAAATAAATAATTAACTCAACATTTAATTATCCAAATTCGTTAACAAGTCTGAACCCGTCTACTCAAACAGTGATTTGTCCTGGACGTTAACAATTTACATGCATGTCATAATCATCAAAAAACATGCTGAACAAGCCCATATATTTAGCAACCATCTCACGCATCATATCATAATATAAAACAAATCCATCCAAGAAAAATTAATGCATTTAAATATAACAAGTATCAAAAATTACCCTTGGCCAACAGTCGTAACAAACAATCAATTCACAATATTAATTTAATGCATGAAAATTAATTAATTCAAAAATTAATTAATTAAGTATTATCTCTTAAACCAATCATAAATTAGTTAACCATTTAACATTTAACATGTAATAATTAATCCATCCATTAATTATTACCAATTTCTAATTTATACTTTTGAATATGTCAAATATTTAATATTCCCAATCATCAATAAAATCCAAAAATTTTATTCCAACTCATGACTTGATAATTAATTCTACAATTAATTACCCTATTATACATCCTTCCCATTCAAATCATTTAAATGTTTAATCATATCAATTTAACCAAATTATCAAAACATGCTTAAAAACAACACAAGTTCAAGACCTCATTTATCTCACGTGGGTGACATCATTTAATAACTTCAAAAGTGTCATGCATCGACATATCATAATCAAGGAAACATACATTCTCAATTTATTTAATGAATCTATAAATCTTAAAATAAAGTGTTAAGGATTTGAGACCCTACCTCGAGGTGGCACCATTTTAAATCTGAAGCACTTTAATGTACTTGGCGGAAACCTGTCGACAACTGGTCCGTAATCACACGTGCACACACCTTTATATATATATATATATATATCTGTGCACGTTGTTTACATTGATCAAAAAAAATTACATATATTATATCGGTAACCAGAATCAAAGTTGTAATGAACAATGCACCTCTAACTTGGTACCAGGAACTCATTAAAAAATTTAACAGACCTTAATATAACCGGTGCAAAACTAAACCGCGGGTTTAGAAACTAGCCTGAACCAACGGCGACAAGACAATTCGAGACCATCTGCCTTGCCCTTGGTTGCGGATGTCGGATTTTGGACCAATGGGTCCCGAGTCAACATTCACATATCCTAAAAATAGAGGAACGCAATGAACAAATTAAAATCAAACCTTTGGGTTTTAGCTGAGAAAACAAGGCGAGAGAGAGGAGTTAAATGATCGATGTGAATCACCAATTATATGTAGATGGACTCACCTTAACGAGGAAGACAAGATTCATGAAGAGTCTGAGGGGAATCGTTGCGTGCAAAGTGGAGTCTGGGAGAGGGGTTGTGTGCCTCTAGGTATTTCCTAGAGGGGGGTTGCGCCACGGAGGTCACACACCGCAGGAGCTCCGCCTGACTATCGTGCTGCTAGAGGGAGGGTCGCTCAGGGGTTCATGTGCCTCTTGGTCGCACCGAGGGAAGGAGATCATGCTGAGGAGGGATCTCTAAGGAGGGATCAAGGGTCCGCGTCATGGAGTGCACTGCTGCATGCATGTTGCACCTTGTGCGTAGGGAAAAAGAAGAGGGGAATTCGATTCCCTTTATTTTTTTTCAAACCCCTAAATTAATTTCCATTAATAATAGTTATTATTAAACTCTTAAAACCCAATAATAATACTACCATTAATGTGATAATAATAATAATAAAAGATAATCATAATACCCATTTTATTATTATTATTATACACATTAAACACTTATCTAAAAAGTAAAAAACTTCCCAATTAATCCTTCTCAAAGGAAACGTTTCATTGAGAAAATCAAACTCCCCTTTACTCCTCAATTAACTTAAAATATCTTTGACTTCAAAGTAATAAAAAAAATTCCTTTCCCACAATTAATAAAATTCGTTTTTCCTTGAATTTAATTAATTAACAAAATAATAATAATAATAATAATTAAATCATCATCATTATTATTATTAAAAATTTCATTTTTTTAAATTCCAACCAAAACACCCCAATTCATTATTATTATTATTTATAATAATAATATCCATAATGATCAATAATTATGACACTCGTAAAACCATAATAATAAAAATATAATTATTATTACTCAAACCTTTGATATAACCCAAAAACTCTATTAAATAACCACACTCCCTCATTAAATTCAAAACTACTTATTTAATTAAGCGTTTCATTGAGATACCCAAAAGCCTCATTAAATTCAACTAAATATTACACCCCATTAAATAAAAATAGAACTTTGACAAACCCCATAATTAAATTGTATTAAAAGAAACAATAAAACGCCCATTTTAATTATGTCCAACCTCCTCATTTAAATCCACATTAATTATCCAATTTGTTTATAACCTTCATTTATTATTCTCTAAATAAATGTTTTGTAATTAATTATAAAACTCCATATTGATCATTAAATTATTTTAACATTTATTTAACTAAGTAACCACACAAATAATAATAAAATCATCATTATTATTATTCAAATTTTTATTTATTTAAAAACACAAACCCCCAATTTATTTCAATATCATTAATATGTTAAAAACTTCAACCCATAACCCCTCATTTAGTTAAAAGTTTCTTTTAGAAGCTCAAAAGCCACATTTAATTCTCATAAATGATACACTCCTTTAACATGCTATTAAAATCTCAAAGTATCAAAATAATTTATGACTCTGTAATAATAACAATGAAATTATTATTATTAACACATTACTCTATTTAATAATAAATGGTCCTTTAATAATTCTGAAACTCTTCATTTAAATAAAACGGTTCTTTGATAAACCCAAAAGCCACGTCAATACCTTCAATTTCCATTTAATTACTTCTTTGACATTAAATAAATTTAACAACCACAATAATAGTAATAATAACTTAATTATTATTATTATTATTAAAAATTTATTTTAATTAATCCAAATCTCTCATATAATCATATTTAATTAAAAATAATAATAATAATTTATTAAATAAGATAAACTGCACAGGTTGGACCACAACCATGCGCTTCCCATGTAAATCCATAAAAGTGGATTTTTCCAGATCCGGTGCACCCAAGACTCATAGGGACACCCGCTAAAATTTATTGGGTAATTATGCATTTCCAGAAATGACACCATTAGGTGTTCCAACACACAGAATAAAATTCCATAGCTCGGTTTAAAACAAATTAACCGTTGATAAATCAAATTTTTTTTCGAAAACATTCTTATTTTAACCCGGTTAAAAAACACGGGACTTTACAAATAGTTAGGTATCATTTTCGTATGTTGAATCACCAAATAATTTTTTAAAATTAATAATATATAAATGAAACAAAATATTTTTTGAAAACTGGAAATGGGCTCACGGGATGGCCTAATATCTGAATAAATGACCCAAATCCACCATTATTATGAATTCCTAAGGGGTCAAAATGGAAATTGTGGTTTTAATAGGTTAGGTGAGGCCAAGTGGGAAGTGAAATGAGTGAAAAATGTTGAAAAAATACATTATAAAAGAAAAAAATTTTGTTGTTAAATTTGGAAATGAGCTCATGGTTGGCCCAAATCTTGAAGTAACCACCCTTTTCTTCAAAAACACCAGAAAAATCTATGGTGAAAGCATGGTAGGATGATTAGAAATAGATTAACCTTAAAAAATCAATATTCATATCACCCAAAACTCCAGAAAATTTTTTGTATTTCTAATGAACCAGATCAAAACTAAGACATGAAAAATAGGGTGTGGCAATTCTCCGTACCATTAAAGCTTTCCACCCTCGGAAATCCATAAAACTTTCTAAATGAGAGATCAACATCTAAGGATTCATCATAAACATGGTCCAAAATGTAAAGACAAGTAAATTTCATCTACTATCAATAGAACTTAATCATATTTCTAAAAAAAAAACACCAACTCACAACCACTTCCTGAGAATCAACGGAAAGATCAAGCCACCACCTCCATAACCAAGACAAGAACTGGATTGTTGGGACTTATCTCAATGAACCCAACAATAACCCAAACCAAAGTGAACTCATGAAATCCAATGAATTTTGGGGGAGGTCAGAATGAGATCCCCACTATTAAATCAAAACTACTATATGAAAAATCCTTAAAGGAAAGATCTTTGAAACCCACAGTGGGTCTCCCCACCATTAGAGACAAACTAGAAATGAACAAACAATAATTCAACATGAACTAGAAACAGGCCTTATCCGCACATGCCCACTGAAATTCTACTAAAAAAACCGAAAAACCCAAGTTAATAGGGTTAAAACATGGACATTTAAACCACCCACTCCTGAATAGAGGGGATAAGGACTGGGCCAATACTTTCAGAACAGATCAAAACCCCCACCACTCAAAGAAGGGAGGGAAGGGGACCCAATAATTGGGCTACTAAAACAACAAAAGAAATAGAGGAACCACCAAACACTCTCCACCTATGAATAGGTAAAATCAAGACTATATCTAATTCAAATTGGTGGTACACATAGGGATATTGATTGGAAACCCACATCCGTGAAGGCATGGCCATAGAAACTGTGTGAGGGTTAAGTCCACCACACTAAACCACTTTAAATCAAGCCCAGAAATCTCTCTATTCCATCAAAAAGGTTGAGGTATCATCTAAAGAGGTTGATTTAATGTTTGAAATTAATCCTTATGCTGATCAACTCAAAGTGTTTCCAACAGAGCACTGTCCATGGCCACATCACAAAAACCAACACATCTTTAGAAAACCACTAAAAATTTCTCCAAAACCGAGCCACAAAAAAGATCCCATCTCAAGACACAACAAGATTATGACGTCCAAATCATAAGGAATCATATCTAATAAACAACACTTTAAAGACATAGGAAAAACCAACCACATAACCATCGGTATATAAACAAATTCCCTAGTTTTTCAGCTCAAAACACTTTTTAAAAACAAAACAAATTGGTGGATTTACAAATTCACCAATGGTGTTTCATCAAGTATCACTCACATAAACATTTCCATGCCACCTCGGGCACCCAAAAACCATGACATACCAACCATCCATCCAGATATCCATAAAACCATGCATGTGACCACCCATGAAAACACCAAAGTCTAAAACCAAACAATATCATTCCAACAATCATGTACCTTCCAAAGGCACACTAACCACTGAGTCAAAAACCCTTTTCAGACTTCACATAACAAATAAAACTTCATCAAGAACCATTTTCTTAAAAACCTACCTTTTTTTTATTTTTAAAAAATTTCAATACAACCAAGATACTCCAAAAAACCCCTTCCCATTTTAAAAATTTTAGCAAGGTCTCTTTTCATAATCTGATGGCCACAGAGACCAAGACCCTTTCTAGGAAAACACCAACCACTCAAAACCAATTTCCAAAACCAATTCATTAGATTCAAAAACTTTTCAATATCCCAAAACACCCCATTTAAATTTTTTTTTCAGAATCACCTTAAAATTATCCATGCTTTCAAAACATTTTATTTTAACAAACCAAAAGTTTTGATTAGTTAAAATCTAATCCTATTAAATCATTTTCACTTTATTCCCAAGATTGGTTTCCCAAAACTCAACCTTCCAAAAAAATTCTTATATTAAATTTTGAAAACCAATTTCCATAATTCTCAGACATGTATTTTGAAAATAATTTTTGAATTCATGAACTGTTCAAGAGACCTATAAAAGGGAACTAGTGTCGGTGGGTGACTTGACCATATGGTTGGAAGCCATATTCCAAACACACCACCAACACAGAGAGCCTTCTCAGGACCATTCCCCAGATCCACATGGCTTTCTAGGCCCTATGAACTTCTGAATACCATTAGTACAACCCCCCTTTTCTTATCACAACACCAAATAGACAACAAGAACCAAAGACACTAATAAAACCAGACTTCCCATGGAAACCCAAGGATCGGGATGAGAAAGAGTTCGTGATGCTCTTCCCACAATTACCCCTTAAGTCCTGAAAATACTACTCCATCTACCTTGAAATCCTACAAATAACAAGGTCTCTCTATAAATCAAGGTCCACTAATTGCCGACCTCCTCTGATACCCTTTTGGCACGAACCAGCTCGGGTCACCCCTAAAACGGTCACGCAGGCCGCTTCGCGACAAGTCCCGAGAGGAATTCCTGATCCTCCTGGGATGAGGATAATCACCAAGTGCATAATTAGAGTGAAATGGAATTATTTATCCCAAATATAAACAATTAAATAAATAAAGGAAATAAATGGACAACCCAATATACATTTATATAAAATTTGAACTGAACATTATTCACACATGAAAGTGAAAGTACTGCTGAACCAACAACTTAAGAAACCAAACATGAAAACAAAATAACTCCATGTGAACCTAATGGTCACTCTCAAAAACAATGATCACATATCTCCCAAGGTTATTAGACTTAAGGTGAAAACTACACAAGGGCCAAAAATAGAAGAAGACTATAGGTGTGAGTATTAAAACTCAGTAGGTTAGCCCAATATTCTATTCCCAATGCACTTACTTTAAAATAAAAGAAACATCAATTTAAAGTTTTAAATTCAATATATAAAAATATTTCTTACAAACAAGGTTTTATAATACAAACATTACAAAATAAAAATGCTTTTAATTTTTCATAAATAGGAAATTCTAGTAACCAATTTCAAAGAGTTACAACTTCAAAGTTAAAATAGTTTTCAAGAGGGGTGCTTTAAAGAACATAAAACTTTAAATAAAACACACATGATAATGAATTTTCAAACCAAACTCACCATATGCTGATAGTGAATACAACATATCCAATGAGAACAATTTATGGGAACACCCCCAGGCACTAGTTCATTGTGAGCCCCAGGTACCTCATATCGAAATGAAAAGTAACCATAAAAAATATCTGTTCTTGTGCACGATCTGTAACGACCCAAAGTTTCATTAATGGAAAATCCCTCTTGATCCAGTTAAATGTTTCTTTATGAAAAATGTTTTTATAAGATGTCAACTTCTTTAAGTTTTACGTTAAGATTTGTGACCGTTACTTTTATAGCCGTTGATCAGTGATCATCTGGGTAGTTTAAATATAAGGCTTTAACGAACCAATTTTCTACTCAGACAAAGGAAGCGATGGCCTCATCCAGTAGAATTGCCCCTTACGAAGCCCATTTGTCGGAGCTCGGAAAAGAGGTGGCGTCTTTGGGCTTTGCCCTTGACCAAGCCCAAGCTGAGCTTCATCAAGTCAAGCTCGAACGTGATCGTCTACGGGAAAAATGGAAGTTGATAGAGATTACCACTCGAGCGATGTTATCCGAGCAACCCCAAGAGTCTGTCACCATCGCACACCATACCCTTAGGTCTTATGCGGCTATTTTAAGGGGTTATGTAACAAATAAGTAGTACCATGTTCATGCACATTACTTTTGTATATAATAATGAATATAATTTCTAGTCATTTTTGATACATTGTAATTAGTTTTTAAAAGTACAAATGGTGTTTTTAGTTATTATTTAATTAAGAATTATATTTTATTAAATTAAAGGATTTTTAAATTAAATAATATTTTCATAAAATATTATTATTAATATTAAATTAATTTTTATTAAATATAAATGATCTTATAATTTTATGAATGCAATTAAAATTTTTATTAAGGTTTGAAAGCCATTTCTGTCAAAACCCGTGAATTTTTTTATAAATGTCGGTTTTTATTTTAAAAGTGAAAATTAACATATTTAGAAAATTATTTAGATAAAATAAATATTATTTTTGGAATCAGGACGTCGAAATTATCCAACGGTGAATTTTTCATAATTTTCTGAGACAGTCAAATTTTTGGGTAAAAATTAAATACCATTTAAATATATAATGTGTTTTATGACATCATAATGACCCAATGGTGATGTAATAAAATACCATAATCCTTATGTTCGGCCAATATGTGTTTTATCATTAAAATAATGAGGTTTTGGGTTTGTTTGACTCACTTTTCAAAGCATTAATGGAGCCCTCAAGACTTATTCAACACTTTGCCTTTTTAAATTAATTTCCATGGGAGTGTGACTCACCTCCACATAAGCAAACCTAATTTTTTAATAAGTTCGGACCTTGTCCTTGTAAAATATTGTTTTCCTCTTTCCTTTTCCAGAAACCATGGGCAAATACCATGGGATGGTTTGTGGTTTGGATTATTTTAATATAAGGGGTCCCAAACTTAAATAATAAAGAATTCTCTCACCTTTCCTATATAAACCCACCCAAGCTCCCACTTCCTCCTCACTCAAAGCCCTTTAAGTTTGTCCAACCTCTGCCCTACTCTCCATAGAATCCTCTCAAGGTGCCCCAAGCTCCCAAGAAGCCTCTCACAAGCCTCTCTCTAGCCTTTGGAAGCACACTTCCAAGTAAGGGTTTTTCTTCCTTTCTCATTTTTGTCAATTTTCTTTAAGTTGTATTGCCCTTTTAATTTCATTTATGAATGTTGGGGTATGGTTTCGCACCTCCCCCATACTACCCTATTATTGTTTTAATGATGGGAGAACCCTTTCTCTCTCATTAAATGCCTCCCATGTACACCCGTTACTATGCCGAAATTCCGAAAGGAACTTCTCTCTCTTCTTTTACATTCAAGCAATACTTTTGTATCATGAATCTAAATTACATTTCTACTGTTGGGACATGTATATATATGATCTCCTTACTGTCCATTACATGTAAATATGATGAGGAACCCCTTTCTCTCTCATCAACCTTTTTTATGAATTCTTATGTCACGCCGTTACGCTGCCGAAATCGCACCGATTTTCTAAGCCAATGTCTTTGTGTAGTGAATACCATGCCCATTTCTCCATCAAGGGTATTCACCTTTATGCACATATACATATTGATTGTAAAGTTTCATGTATGAATTCCACATTCCTTTATCTTGGAAGAAATGATTATGTTTTATGAATCCATGTTTTATGATCCATGTGGCACACTTATGCATGAAATGAAATGTTTAAGAAGGGTGCGCCCTTTATAGCGCTCCAATGCATTGGGTAAAGTATAGTATCATGATACGTCATGTGCAATGAGTGTTGACTCATGCTAATTCAAGTGCAACGAGGGTTTACTCGTGCTTCAAGTGCAATGAGGGTTTACTCATGCTCCATGTGCAATGAGCCTTGGCTCATGCTAATTCAATGTTAAGTGTTGTTGCCACATTTCCATGTTATGGTTATCATGCTTTATCATGACCTTATGTTCATGTCTCTATTATGCTCTATTGATATGCCTATTGCCTAACATGTATTGTACTCCTCATGTTATTCATTATGTACTCCCTTACTGGGCTTTATAGCTCACCCTTTTCTTATGCATGTCCTCAGGTTATCCCATGCAATGCTAAGTACGAAGGAATGTAGTGGTCATGTAAAGGAAGTTTTCAATAAGGATGTTGTATTTCAAGTTTAAAGTTTTTATGTAATGATCCTAAGCCCCAAAGACACTAAACCTCTCGATCTTCTTTGTTGTATCAAGTGAATTTTTATGTAATAAAGCATGTTTAAGTTGTAATAAAAGCAGGGTTGTCATAGTTGGTATCAGAGGATAGGTTTAGTTATTTTTGGGATTAGGAAACCCTAGTAAAGCCTTAGATACAAGACTAAGCATAATAAAAACATCCCTAAGTTTTGGTAAATACTATGTAAGTGTTTTATCAAACAAATACATCCCTGTCTGGATACGAGCAGGTAGAGGCGGCTCTGGCACAGATGTATCCTAGGGGTAAAACCCGAAAACACCGCTTTGAGCTAGACTCGAACGGGAACTGGTGCACGAAAACGGGCCTTGCTGCACTCTTGGTTACGACACTCCCAGGGGATGTGTTTTGATAAATTCACAATCTTAGTACGAACCCTTATTAAGGGAAAAATGCCCCTAAGAATATATGTTAGAAGGAAGATCATGAAAAGCCTGGATTGAATCCTATAGACTCATGAGGTAAAGAGATTAAAGTTTATTTATAAGTCATCAACTTTTGTCTTTGGATTACCCTTTATGTGTTACCACTAACTTTCCTTTTAGTCCAGCCAATGGCCGGTAATAGGAGAACTCGGGCTAACAACCGTTGTGAAGATCAGTGTGATGACTGTACTTATGAGATGCCCAATCCAATGGGAGCGGGAATCGCGAACTTTGTCACGCTTCTCTCTCAGCTAACTCAAGTTTTGAATAGAAACACTGGTCAATAGGAACGTTCAACCCCCCCTAAGAAAGAACAAGTCGCTATTGAAAGCTTCATGAGACAAAGGCCTCCTACTTTTAGTGGATCATCCGATCCCACGATTGCTGAACAATGGATCAACTCCATTGAAAAGATATTCTCTATCCTACAATGCTCTGAAAAAGAGAAGGTTCTCTTGGCGGCTTATTGTATGGAGGGTGAAGCTGATCAATGGTGGACATTGATCAAAAATACGAAGCCTGAGGAGGAGATCGAGGCTTTGGAATGGAAGGTATTCCGGAAGATGTTTTTCGATAAATATTTTCCACGCACCCTCCGTCTTAAGATGGAAAGGGACTTCCTTTCCCTCAAGCAGAAAGACGAGAAATCTGTGGGAGCGTACGAGGCAAACTTCACAAGGCTTGCACGATACGCTTCCGGCTTTGTCGTTACCCCCGAATGCAAGGTTGACCGCTTCTTTGGTGGGCTGAAGCCTAGCTTGCGGAAAGCATTAGCGATCCGTGACTTCGACAGCTATGAGGAAATTGTCCGATGTGCCCTCAAGGTTGAAATGGAGATCGTAGAATCACAGGGGTATCATGGGGACAAGAAGCGGAAGGTGGACTTCAATGCTGGTGGTCCGATGGATAAATCCAACGGCGCTAAGAAATTCCAGCACCCCACTTGCCAAAAGTGTGGAAAGAAGCACCCTGGAAATTGCCTTAGGGGGACAAGAAAATGCTTCAAGTGTGGAAGAGAAGGGCACCTAGCTGTTAACTGTCAGCAAGAAAGACCCGCGGCTGCGACGGAGGGGAGGAACGCTCCGTTCGAACCTCAACGCATTGTTCAATGCTTCAAATGCAAAGAACCGGGTCATTTTGCGAATCAGTGCCCTAATCCAAGGGTTATCAGAGGCAATCAACAACCTCCAAGACAGCAAGGAAGAGCTTTTGCCATCACTTCTACCGAAGTGAACCCCGACAACGAAGTGGTGACAGGTACGCTAGTTATTCATTCAAGAATAGCGAACGTACTTTTTGATTTAGGTTCTACGCATTCTTTTATATCTCAAAAGTTTAGTAGAACAATCCCTGCACCACCACAAATCATGGAAGTAAAGATGTCGGTGAGTACGGAAAATGGGGCAATCATTGCATCTCATGAGTATAAGTCCTCCCCTGTTATAATCTGTGGATTGAATTTCCTGGCGAACCTCGTCATACTCCCTTTGGTGGAATTTGATGCAATTCTTGGCATGGATTGGCTTTCCTTATATAGAGCCAACATAAATTGTCGGGAGAGGGAAATCACACTCCATATGGTGAATCGACCCCCGATTCTTTACAAGTGTCAGGAGGAAGATGAATCTCCTTTAGCTCCATCATCTCAAGCATGGATATTACTGCCTTATGAGCACGCATATCTGGCTCAGATGATTGAGTCCAAGGAAGAAACCATCCTTGAAGAAATGCCTATTGTGAGGGAATTCGCTGAAGTATTTCCCGAGTAACTTCTTGGTCTTCCTCCAAGAAGAGATGTTGAGTTCTCAATTGAACTTATACCTAGGGTGCTACCAATATCCAAGACTCCATATAGAATGGCTGTGGTTGAGCTTGAAGAACTGAAGAAACAACTACAGGAGAATCTGGATAAAGGGTTTATACGCCCAAGTGCATCACCATGGGGTGCACCAGTCCTCTTCGTCAAGAAGAAGGATGGGTCAATGCGGCTTTGCATCGATTATCGTGAACTTAACAAAATCACGATAAAGAACAAGTATCCTCTCCCAAGAATCGATGACTTGTTTGATCAGCTGCGTGGAGCACAATACTTCTCCAAGGTCGACTTGCGGTCGGGATATTATCAAGTAAGGGTGAAGAAGGAAGATATCCCCAAGACTGCTTTTCGTACAAGGTACGGGCACTATGAATTCATAGTAATGCCTTTTGGACTCACCAATGCTCCAGAAATATTCATGGACTTGATGAATAGAGTCTTTAGAGATTACCTAGATAAATTTGTGGTAGTCTTTATAGATTATATTCTAATATACTCCAAAACCAAGGAGGACCATGAGGAGCATTTAAAAACTGTACTGGAGACTTTGCGCAAGGAGAAGCTCTATGCCAAGTACAGCAAGTGTGAGTTCTGGTTGAAGGAGGTCTCATTCTTGGGCCATATCATCACAAGCAATGGGATATCTGTGGACCCCTCCAAAACAGATGCAATTGAGGGATGGCCGAGGCCAACATCGGTAACTGATATCCGTAGCTTCTTGGGGTTAGCTGGATATTATCGACGATTTGTGAGAAACTTCTCACGATTGTCCAACCCTCTTACCAAGCTAACTCGAAAGGGAGTAAAGTTTGCTTGGAGTGATGAATGCGAAGAAAGATTCAAGGAGTTGAAAAGGAGGCTTATCACTGCACCTGTGCTCACTTTACCCAAAAGTGGGGATCTTTATGTGGTATTCAGTGATGCTTTGAAGAAGGGCTTATGATGTGTGCTGATGCAGAATGATAAAGTGATATCCTATGCCTCAAGACAGTTGAAAATCCATGAGCGAAACTATCCAACGCATGATCTGGAGTTGGCGGCGGTGATCTATTCCTTGAAAATCTGGCGGCATTATCTCTATTGAGAGAAATGTGAGATATATACTGACCACAAGAGTCTTAAATATATATTCACACAGAAAGAGCTTAATATGCGCCAGAGAAGATGGATAGAGCTCATAAAGGATTATGACTGTTCAATACATTACCACCCTGGGAAGGCGAACAAGGTGGCGGATGCCCTAAGTAGAAAGGATCCAGCAATTCTATCAATGATGAGAATTGAGAAGGATCCAATCTTCTTAGACTTGATGAAGATGGACGTGGGAATCATAAAGAAGGGAACATCATCAATCCTTTCACAAATGATTGCTCAACCATCTCTTTTGGAAAGGTTAAAGGATGCTCAAAAGGATGATGTGAGAATCCAAGAAAAAGTGGAAGCTATCAAAAAGGGAAAATCCTCAGAGTTTAATGTTAATGAAGAAGGAATTGTGCGGTTTGGGAAAAGACTATGTGTCCCATCAAGTTCGGAGCTGAAGAAGGAACTTTTGGATGATGCACATAGTTCAAATTTCTCTATTCACCCAGGGAGCACAAAGATGTATCGAGATCTCCGAGAAAACTTTTGGTGGGATAATATGAAGAAGGAGATCGCCGAATATACATCAAAGTGCCTGGTGTGTCAGCAAGTGAAGGCAGAGAGGCAGAAGTCTAAGGGGATGATGCAACCATTGCCCATACCAGAATGGAAATGGGAGAACATCACCATGGACTTCGTCACTGGACTTCCAAGGACATCCAAAAGCAACAATGCAATCTGGGTTATTGTGGATCGTCTTACAAAGACTGCACACTTCATTTCTATTCGAGAGGATTTCTCTTTGGATCAACTGGCACGGATATATATCAGGTAAGTGGTACGGTTGCATGGAGTACCACTATCTATTGTGTCGGACTGAGATCCAAGATTTACCTCTAAGTTTTGGAAGAGTCTTCAACATGCTCTGAATACTGAACTGAACTTCAGTACGGCCTATCATCCTCAATCTTATGGCCAATCCGAGCAGACTATCCAAACACTTGAGGATATGTTGAGAGCGTGCTCAATGGACTTTAAAGGAGGATGGGATCAACATCTTCCTCTAGTTGAGTTCTCTTATAATAATAGTTTCCACTCGAGCATCCAAATGGCACCATATGAAGCCCTATATGGGAAAAGGTGCAGAACACCGGCATGTTGGGATGAGGTCGGTGAACGTAAGCTGCTTGGACCAGAAATGGTCGAAGAAATGGTGGAGAAGGTGAAAACCATTCAGCAGCATATCAAGGCAGCCCAAAGTCGACAGAAGAGTTATGCAGATAATCGTCGACGAGACCTTGAGTTTAAAGTCGGAGACATGGTGTTTTTACGCATATCTCCGTGGAAGAAGGTCATGAGGTTTGGAAAGAAAGGGAAGTTAAGTCCAAGGTACATCGGCCCCTTCGAGATTCTTGATCGTGTTGGGGCTGTGACCTATCGACTAGCACTTCCACCTACTATGGCCAAGGTGCATGATGTCTTCCATGTATCCCTCTTAAGGAAGTACATACCAGACCCTTCACATGTACTCTCTTCTGAGGTGGTACAATTAGAAGACGATATTTCTTATGAGGAGGAACCAATGAAGATCTTGGATCGTAGAGAAAAAGTTCTACGAAATAAGACAATGCCCCTCGTCAAGGTGTTGTGGAGAAACCACAAGTTTGAAGAAGCAACTTGGGAGTCAGAGGATATGATGAAGCTAAGTTACCCACATTTGTTTTAGTGTGGGAAAAGGAAAATTTCGAGGGCGAAATTTCTTAAGGGGGGAATGTTGTAACGACCCAAAGTTTCATTAATGGAAAATCCCTCTTGATCCAGTTAAATGTTTCTTTATGAAAAATGTTTTTATAAGATGTCAACTTCTTTAAGTTTTACGTTAAGATTTGTGACCGTTACTTTTATAGCCGTTGATCAGTGATCATCTGGGTAGTTTAAATATAAGGCTTTAACGAACCAATTTTCTACTCAGACAAAGGAAGCGATGGCCTCATCCAGTAGAATTGCCCCTTACGAAGCCCATTTGTCGGAGCTCGGAAAAGAGGTGGCGTCTTTGGGCTTTTCCCTTGACCAAGCCCAAGCTGAGCTTCATCAAGTCAAGCTCGAACGTGATCTTCTACGGGAAAAATGGAAGTTGATAGAGATTACCACTTGAGCGATGTTATCCGAGCAACCCCAAGAGTCTGTCACCATCGCACACCTTACCCTTAGGTCTTATGCGGCTATTTTAAGGGGTTATGTAACAAATAAGTAGTACCATGTTCATGCACATTACTTTTGTATATAATAATGAATATAATTTCTAGTCATTTTTGATACATTGTAATTAGTTTTTAAAAGTACAAATGGTGTTTTTAGTTATTATTTAATTAAGAATTATATTTTATTAAATTAAAGGATTTTTAAATTAAATAATATTTTCATAAAATATTATTATTAATATTAAATTAATTTTTATTAAATATAAATGATCTTATAATTTTATGAATGCAATTAAAATTTTTATTAAGGTTTGAAAGCCATTTCTGTCAAAACCCGTGAATTTTTTTATAAATGTCGGTTTTTATTTTAAAAGTGAAAATTAACATATTTAGAAAATTATTTAGATAAAATAAATATTATTTTTGGAATCAGGACGTCGAAATTATCCAACGGTGAATTTTTCATAATTTTCTGAGACAGTCAAATTTTTGGGTAAAAATTAAATACCATTTAAATATATAATGTGTTTTATGACATCATAATGACCCAATGGTGATGTAATAAAATACCATAATCCTAATGTTCGGCCAATATGTGTTTTATCATTAAAATAATGAGGTTTTGGGTTTGTTTGACTCACTTTTCAAAGCATTAATGGAGCCCTCAAGACTTATTCAACACTTTGCCTTTTTAAATTAATTTCCATGGGAGTGTGACTCACCTCCACATAAGCAAACCTAATTTTTTAATAAGTTCGGACCTTGTCCTTGTAAAATATTGTTTTCCTCTTTCCTTTTCCAGAAACCATGGGCAAATACCATGGGATGGTTTGTGGTTTGGATTATTTTAATATAAGGGGTCCCAAACTTAAATAATAAAGAATTCTCTCACCTTTCCTATATAAACCCACCCAAGCTCCCACTTCCTCCTCACTCAAAGCCCTTGAAGTTCGTCCAACCTCTGCCCTACTCTCCCTAGAATCCTCTCAAGGTGCCCCAATCTCCCAAGAAGCCTCTCACAAGCCTCTCTCTAGCCTTTGGAAGCACACTTCCAAGTAAGGGTTTTTCTTCCTTTCTCATTTTTGTCAATTTTCTTTAAGTTGTATTGCCCTTTTAATTTCATTTATGAATGTTGGGGTATGGTTTCGCACCTCCACCATACTGCCATCTTATTGTTTGAATGATGGGAGAACCCTTTCTCTCTCATTAAATGCCTCCCATGTACACCCGTTACTATGCCGAAATTCCGAAAGGAACTTCTCTCTCTTCTTTTACATTCAAGCAATACTTTTGTATCATGAATCTAAATTCCATTTCTATTGTTGGGACATGTATATATATGATCTCCTTACTGTCCATTACATGTAAATATGATGAGGAACCCCTTTATCTCTCATCAACCTTTTTTTATGAATTCTTATGTCACGCCGTTACGCTGCCGAAATCGCACCGATTTTCTAAGCCAATGTCTTTGTGTAGTGAATACCATGCCCATTTCTCCATCAAGGGTATTCACCTTTATGCACATATACATATTGATTGTAAAGTTTCATGTATTAATTCCACATTCCTTTATCGTGGAAGAAATGATTATGTTTTATGAATCCATGTTTTATGATCCATGTGGCACACTTATGCATGAAATGAAATGTTTAAGAAGGGTGCGCCCTTTATAGCGCTCCAATGCATTGGGTAAAGTATAGTATCATGATACGTCATGTGAAATGAGTGTTGACTCATGATAATTCAAGTGCAACGAGGGTTTACTCGTGCTTCAAGTGCAATGAGGGTTTACTCATGCTCCATGTGCAATGAGCCTTGGCTCATGCTAATTCAATGTTAAGTGTTGTTGCCACATTTCCATGTTATGGTTATCATGCTTTATCATGCCCTTATGTTCATGTCTCTATTATGCTCTATTGATATGCCTATTTCCTAACATGTATTGTACTCCTCATGTTATTCATTATGTACTCCCTTACTGGGCTTTATAGCTCACCCTTTTCTTATGCATGTCCTCAGGTTATCCCATGCAATGCTAAGTACGAAGGAATGTAGTGGTCATGTAAAGGAAGTTTTCAATAAGGATGTTGTATTTCAAGTTTAAAGTTTTTATGTAATGATCCTAAGCCCCAAAGACACTAAACCTCTCGATCTTCTTTGTTGTATCAAGTGAAGTTTTATGTAATAAAGCATGTTTAAGTTGTAATAAAAGCAGGGTTGTCATACGATCCACTAGTAGGGAACATAACCATAACCTAGTGGTCCCCAATATCATAATAATAATTTATTTAGTATTTTCATCAACAAACTTTCTATGTGAAACAAGGAAGAAACCACTCCGGATCACAAGCATACTAGTACACATCCGCCCACCTAGATACCTAAGTTTCCCTCTGTGATAAAAAAAGTCCCACATGATATCAATTTCCATTTACACATAAAAACACTAGTTCTACTCACAAACTCTTTAAATATTATCTAAACATGTTTTTTACCCTTTGTGTAACTCAATAAACCATCTGAAATTTTCATAAAACAATTTGAAGATGTTTAACAAAGCTTTGCGCAAGAATTCCATTTCAAAATGCACTTTTTAGGAAAAAAACACACCAATTCCATACCAAAACTGATTTGGCTACCCCAAAACTATTTAATAAATCAATTTAATGAATATTAAAATGACCCCAAATGGTACAACATGTAATTTATATGAAAACCCTTTTTTTAAAGAGAAATGTGAAACGTGCCTTTAATCATTTTACCAAACCAACGTATAACAAAGGTAAAAATTTCACATTTCATAGATATGTGTAAAAACACCATTATAAGTAGAATTTTTTTTATATAAACCCTTTTAAAAATTTAGGTTATACATTTAAGCTCATCCATTTTCATAAGAATGTCAAACATGCCACTTACCGACAACTCATGCCAAAACGTGTCAAAAACCAAAACCCATCTCTTTATAAAACCAAAACCTCATTTTACATCCATAAAAGGACATAAAAATATCACATTTTATGCTTCCAATACTTTAATAAATATAATCATGTTATTTTATATCACATTTAGCGCATAGAGTCCAATCAGGCGCTTTTTTGAAGACTAGGCGTGCAACATTTAGTAAAACAACTTCTATTTAACACTTTAAGGGGTAAAAACACAAATGTGCCTGAAAAAAATTTATTAAAGTATTTAAAACTGGTCATTAAAGTCACAATACATATGATAAAACTTGTGGGACATTTATTTTAACAATTAGTGTGCACTTTTATAACGAAACAACTTCATTTTACACAAAACAATACATAAATAACCATTTTGAACCCCAAAAAAATCATCCAAAGGTTGAAAAAAAACACTAAACATGTATATAAGGTGATAAAATCAAGAAAAAGATGAAACTTAAATAATAAAGGCATGTTACTTGGAGAACCTACCTCAAAACCATAGTGGAATGAAGATGCACACCAGAAAACACCCGCCGCGGGTTCCAAAACCATAGATCTATGAAGAACAACCCTAAAGAAAACCCCCCATAAAAAATGATGGTAAAAAAGAACTCAAGGTAGAACATGAATAGGGTAGAAGATAAATCAAATACAAAATTAAAGAATTAGTAATAGTGGAGAGAAAGGAGAAATATTTGATGAAGAATTGAAGAAGAACCACTAACCTTTGGTGAATAAACACCAAAAAAAGGTCCAAAAAAGAAGTATAACGAAGGGGGAGGTGAATCTGATCGATATAAAATATTTAGGGATCCTTTTGGGAGGTTTAATAACCAAAAAATGTTTAAAAATAAATAATATATAAAAGAAACAAAATATTTTTTTAAAAAATTGGAAATGGGCTCACGGGATGGCCCAATACCTGAATAAATGACCCAAATCCTCCATGATTATGAATTCCTAATGGGTCCAAATGGATATGGTGGTTTGAATAGGTTAGTTGAGTATAAGTGGGAAGTTTAATGAGTGAAAAAGGATGAAAATATAAGGATTTATTAAATAAACAAATTTTGTTTTTAAATTTGGAAATGGGTTCACGGTTGGCCCAAATCTTGAAGTTACCACCCTTTTATCCAAAAACTCCCAAACAATCTATTAGGAACCCATGGTAGGATGATTAGAAATATATGAACCTTAAAAACTAAACATTAATCTCACACAAAACCCAAGAAAAGGATCAATATTTCCAACAAACCCGATCAAAACCAAGACATGAAAAATCAGGTGTGACATTTATGCATTGGAATTCCATGCTCAATACATATATCCATTTGTAAATTATAATTGTTCAAAATTATTATATTACTTATTTTATTATGAATACTTGTTATTTATTCATTATTTATTCCTTGATTTAGTATTAAGAATCCCACATCCTTCTCATGGATTTTTCCATGCTTATGATTTGTGTATAGTTTTTTCATCATATAGAACCCATTTTTAAGATTTTCATTTAAGTTTCTAGTTTTCCCAAAAAATATATATCCCACCATTAAATTGGTTCAAGATCTATTTCTCATGATATGTTATATAAGTTTTTAGGGACTAAACGTAATCCACCATAGTATATTTACCAATTTATGGCGATGGTTTTAGAAGTGGACCTTGTATTATGATATTCATATCATGTTTTATTTTATTTAAACATGTTTGTAATCATATAATATAATTTTATTATTCCATATCTCCATGATAAATCACATAGGATTTTTGATATCCTTTCATTCCAATTGAAACTCATGTTATGATTTATTTCTATGTTTATTACATTTCTTGGGTTTCAAGAACACACTATTTCTTATATATCTTCCCTAGAATATCCTGTGATGTTTCAGTATATATATGGGATATAGTAGATATATGTATAGTTTTATGTAAATATTTTTCTTTTATGTTTAAGATGATGTAATTGTATTTCTAATATTCAAAATATAGTAGACCTCTACATGCTTTTATTGCATTTGTTTTTAAATTATGTGATGAAATATAAAATAAATTTTGTTTAAGTCTTCAGTTAATATAGATGGTATCGAATGAATGTATAGTTATTTATGGAGAGGTTGATGAGAAATACATAGAGAAAGTCATAAGGATAAGTCTAAGGGATGATCCTATATATACTAGAACATCTTGATTTTTTTAAGTAGAGATTGTGTGGTTTTAATTGCTATTAGTCCGTTTTTAGATACTAGAAATTGGATTTTGGTTTGTTCAAAGTAGTACCAATAGGTAATACATTCAATAGGGTATTAAATAAATCATGAAATTGTTAATGAAAAGGATGAATAAATATAAACCATGATGGAAATAATGATGGAATTTAGTATTTATAATTCACCATCTCCTTTCAATCCATTATAAAGGACATTAATATTTTTTTAATGGAACTTAGTTAGGTTTGATAATATAATAAGAGAATTAAAATGTATAAAATAGAGTCAATATTAATGATTAATTAGATAGGTTCTTAATATCATATATGAGTTAATTATTTTTTTGTTTAAAGTTATCATTTATACAATTACTGATCAGAGTATTCCCACCCCTAATAATCCTTCATTTTATAAAATAGTAGGTGTTAAGAGGAATCATGCAAATGACAAGTGAATTGGATAATGTAATGAATTACCTTATTAAATACCTAACATGATTGAAGTAGGAGATGATAAACTCATAACAGTATAGGGACAACTAACTCATGTTATCAATAATAACATGAATTGAATATAATTCCCATTAATAGATAATGATGAAGTTGAGTCCTTTATACATCATAAAATTGAATTGTAATTCCCCGAACTAAATAAAAAGGAAGATTAATATATTAGATATTATGAGGAAGAAATGAAATAGATTACATTATATGCCTCTGGTTTTATAATTTTCACAAAAACAAGATTGAAATCATCTTTAGTGGGATATAGTTGATTCTATGAAGTGCTTGGAAATTCATATTTTTAATAGATATGAATATATTCTATTATGTGCACTCAAAATTGAGGTAGATATGGGTGATTATAAGTGGTATCATTGTGAATGAGATAAAAATAAAATAAGGGATTTTAAATTTTGGGGAACACTGGATAAAAATCTTATATGTAAGATAATCCAACATAACATATCTCAAATGTGTGCAATGAAGAATCCTAGAAATTATACTAAGGGGACCAGGAAATGTTTCAAGTGTGTAAAAGTGGGACATCATGATAGTGTATATATTAGATGGATAAAAATACAACTAATGTGATCAAATAAAAAAAATATTGATTATTACATATGACTTTGTCTAATGTTTCAACTATAAGGAATATGGACAATATGCAACCCAGTACACTGAGATAATGATTGTTTATGATAACCACTAACAATAACCCCTATTTATAAGGGAGTAAGAGAGGTCTTATATTATTACTAATATATAAGGGCCTCAATAAAATTATGAGGTTATAGGTATGAATTTTTATCTTTTATGAATAGAAAATATGCTATTTGATTATTGTTCTACACAATATTTTACATTATTCAAGTTTAGTAAAATTATTCAAAAAACACATTAAAACAAATAGTTTAAGTTCAAATTGCATATTAATAATATATTTATTGATTAATATCAATTAAATTTGTCTTATACTATTGATATATTTAGTATGAATCTCCCTAAGAATCTTTTCATAATCCCATTATTGAAATTTTATTTTATTCTAGGTATAGACTAGTTGTCTTTATAAATATCCTATAAGGACCCTGCTAAAAACATTACAAAATCTAGTAAATTACTTTAGAATTCACTTCCTTACATTCCTAAATTTGTTTTTGGTTTAGATTTTTCAAAATTTAGGACATAATTCATAAATATCAACCCATAAGCATATAAATAAAACATTATCCATTTCTTCCTTAAAACAAAAGTTTTTAATTAGAACATGAAATCATTTCATGAATTGTCTTCACAACATTAATATTGGATTTTCATTTTCTCTTACCCATCCTTAAACCCTATGATTTTATTTAAAACTTTTGATGAGAACAAAAATCTTAGTAAGGGGACATAAAAATAATGAGAGAACCCATTATTCCATGAGTACTTATAAACATGTGAAATCATTTTCATAAAGACATACTTCTCACTCAATAAGTATCATATAGTTACTTTGTGAAAACACGAGATTTCCATAAAACATATCAAACATAAATAATTCCATGAAGGAAACTTGTGGAATTAAATAATTAATATTGTAACCCTCTCAGATACCATATTATTTGTAACCCTCGTGGCTACCTTATAATGTAACCCTTATGGAAACCTTAAAATGTAACCCTCACGACTATCTTATAGCGTAACCATCACAGTTACACTTGGAGTAACCATATGGTAGACCTACAACATAAAAATTACCAATTAATTGGAGGGAGATATAGATCTTAACATTTGTAATTAAAAATTTCCAAAAACTAGAACATAATAAAAAAACATGAATACTTACACCATAAAAACATCCCTTTTGAATTTTGTAAAAATAGAAATTTAAAAGTGGATTTTTGAAGAAACTTTCCTTAAAAATATAATATATTTGAAGTGATAATTGATAAAAATAATGGAATATGTGTATAAATTATAAATACACATTATAAAAAAAATATAATAAAAATTGATTTCACAAATAATCTTTTCCCCACATGATCGATGAAGTAGAAGGTTGACCCAAAGAATGGAAATTGGGTTAAGAATTACCTTACATTGGGTTCATCTTACATAAAACGTATTAAAAACTCCATTATAATGGTTTAAAGAGTGTTATTAATATATTAAATAACTATGTTCATATTTATAATTACTTATTTGATATTATTATAACTACTTTCCCCCCATTTACAAATAATATTCTGTTATTTTCATTGTTTTATTGCATTTATTTCATGGTTTCCATGGTTGGTTCATTATGAATTTTCTTTTAGAATGTAATATAAACTATATAAGTGAAATTAAATTGTGTTAATATGTTTCCATAATTTGAAATTATACTATATAACATTTTTTTCTAATATGAGGACAAATCATTTGATAAAACATCAATGAAAATGTTTTAATTTATTTTGGCAGTTTTCATGATCATCATGAACTTATATCATTTTATTCAATATCATGTTTATATATTAGATTCATAACGTTAAATAACTTATATTATGTATAATATAATATTATTTAACTATATTAATGGTTTTTTTACCATCCTTGAAGGTACTAAAGAAAAATAAAAGTGTATTGTCCTTGATGGCGGTAAATCGACACATCACGAATGATGTTATAATTTTTAGAATACATGGGATATGAGAAGAAGTTTGATGATTAATTTTTCAATCAACATGATAAAATTATATTACATATAAGATAATGTATTTTTCATTACACTTGGATAAGGGGTGGTTGTTAGGTATACTAGGTGAAATACCCTGAAATGGGTGAATCAGGGTATGATAGATTAAAACTAATTCCCCTTTGGATATTGTTTCATTGCTAAACAAAAATATTTTCTCCCTATATCTCATATCATAGTATGAGTGGAAATTAAAGCATAAACGAGACACATCCAATTTTTTTTCACTCTCATTGGTCTACGTCAAAGGAGCATAAACTGGCAATGTGCCAATGTACCAAATCCACTAAAAGCGCATTATTGTTTACAAAGTTTGGAGTAGACTCACCGTCCCTCCTGGTTTACAACCAATCACATATTGAAATCTCACTGGTCTCTCAACTAAAGTGTGATAACTTCTCCTCTAGGATAATGAACTTTTATCTCTTGAATCGATATGATTTACAATATATTTAGTGTATCATTAATGTACCCTTTCAACCAATTGATGAATACCCCATTAACATAGTATTAATGAGAAAATACTATATTTCATGAAACTTTTGGGTGTCTTGAAAGAAAATTTAATTCCTTTCGCACAACATTTATGATTTGTCACGGAGAATATGTTTCATGAAACTTCCTTCATATGCACAACTCCCTTATTACATGCAACTCCCTTTCTTCAGTATAAATCCCTTCCTTACATGATCCAGAGCCTCATATTTATCTATGTGTCGAGCTAATAAAATGAAGGCAGTAACCTTCTATTTATATGAATTCCTGATCCTACGTGCACTATTTTCTCTGAGCACAAAAAACTACATTTGACATCGCATTTGGCATGTAAGTCCCTTTCGCACAAACTTATCTTTCACAAAATTTCCAATCTTTTGAGCACTTTAGGCCTTTGCCATATTTTTATGTTTGATACTAAAAAATGACTTGCACAAAAAAATACAAGACATATTCAATATTACACACAACTTACTTTTCTAAATACACCTTTCTCTATTTTTATGATTTTGAGGCCCAAATTTTTTTCAAACATTGTGAAATACTGTCACCTTGTATATGATCTTTTTGTACCACCTATAGAGCATCCATTCCTTTGTCTATGTTCTTTTTCAACGTATCTTGTTAACAATATCGCTTGAACTCTATAATGTATCAAGGAATCCCAATTTTTCAAAAAACACAATCAACCTAAAAATTCATAAATGTTACATTGAGGGATTTTTCCCAATAGAGGTGAATGAAGTGTAAGAAAATAATAACAATTGAAAAAAAATAAAGGAAAATGAAACATGATTTTACCTCTTGAATTCTCCACCTTAAGAACATCCTTAAGGTCTTTTTTTGTTCTTTTGGTGAGACTACAAGGTCTTTGATGTGTTGAAGAGGATTTGTAAGGGATTTAAGTAGAAATTAAAGCAACTAAAAGGCATCAAGGTGTGAGGAGAAGAGGTAGTGAGGGGTGATATTTATAGTAGAGGAGAGGGGTGTTTTCTCATTATTATATTCATTAGATTATTATTTTGGCTCAAGAATGTGAATCATTTTAGCATTATCATTAAATATATTAAAATAATGAAGGAGGACTTGATATTTTGGTGCTCACATAAGGGATGACTTAATAAATAGTGTATTTAACTTATAATGTATATACAATGTAAATTATTTTATTTTACTATTCAAAAAAAAATTCATGTATTTTAGAAAAATAAAAAAAAATTCACCACAACCATTTTTACGTGTAGAATTCAAAAATAAACACCATTTTTTATAATTATTTTAAAAATATGTTAAATTTAATTTTTTAATGAAAATAATCATTTATTCAAAAAATACCATTTTTAAAATTTTAAATGATTCATGACACATTGAAAAATTAATTGAGTTCTCATAAAATTGTCTTATAATCATAATAAAACAAAATATTTATTTATGAATCTATTTTATGAAGATATATTTTCTTTTAAATCATTATATTAATTATAAAATTTTAATTAAATATTTATAAGTTACAAAAATACCATCACTTAATTTATCATGTCCAAAAGATTTATTTACTAATTCTATGATATAAATATATCATGATTACACTTATATGATACATAAATTTTATCTATAATCTCATAGACAAGGTTACTATTCTATTACTATTGATTCATTAATTATAAATACCACTTATTTCATTATAAATTTATAATGAATTTAACTATTTAATTCCAAAATGAAAAAAATTATATAAATACCTGGGTCGTTCTAGATCCCATATAAAATATCAGAAGAAGGAAATCACCTTTTATATACTAAATTACCCTCATATCATATACATGTGTACGGCGGAATGAGAATCTCCTTTGGAATATTCTTTATAAGAAGGGATATTGTTTCCTAATGAGAATAAATATCTAAACCAAATGGTTGAATCAAAGAAGATGAAAAATACTAAGGACATGCCCATTGTAAAAGCTTATAATGATGTGATCTCTGGAGATCTAACTAGTCTTTTGACTAACCAATAGGTTGATTTATCAATTGAACATAAATATGGATCATTATGAATGTCCATCAATCCATATAGAATGTCCAATATTGGACTAAATAAATTGAATAAGTAGTTATAATTTTTTTTGGAATGGGTTTCATACACTCAAGTGATTCACCATGTGGTGCACCCATCTACTTTTTAAAAATGAGGGATAGTTCTGTGCATATTTTTATCGACTATCATGAAAAAAAATTATAACATGATAAAGAAAAAGTATCTTATGTCATGGATCGACGACTTGTTTGATCAGTTATCTATAGCTGAATACTTCTATAATTTTGAACATCAGTCCAGATATCATCATTTAATTTTCATGAATGAGGTGATTCCTAAGACCACTAATCGTTTAAGGTACAAGAAAAATGAGTTCATAATAATTCTATTTTGACTCAGGAATACTTCAGCAATCATCATGGACCTAGTTAATAGTAAAATAATAGATTAAAATGAAAAAATATTATTTATAGGTGATATTAATATATACTCCAATAGGAAGGAGGAACATGAGTATATTTTGAACTCATTATTGAAGCTGTTGGAGAATGAGAACTTATATGTAATGTATAGTAATTGTGAGTACTAGTTAGATAAATTAGCATTAATGGGGCATGTTATCACATGTCAATGTATATTTTTGGACTCTTTGAATACTAAGGTGATTATTTATTGGACTAAACTATCATTTTTGATAGATATTAGTAGTTTAATCATATGTTCTAAGTAAAATTAGTTATTTTAGTGAAACTTACCTTAATTATAGAACAAACTAACCAAGATTTCTAGAAATCGATTGAAGTATATTAGGATAAATTATTATGAGGATAGGTATATAGAGATAAAGAAATGGATAACCATAAATACTATAGTCACCATATGATCACATGAAGAATGATTTGAGATATATAGTGATGCATCAAAAAATTAATTCCACATTTTACTCATGCATAATGATAAATTAATAGCCTATGACTCAAGATAGTTGTTGGTGGATGAATAGAACTATCAAATTCATAATCTTTAGTTGGAAACATTAATCTCTACATTGAAAATTTAGAACTACTATATCAACTGAGAGAAGTGTGATATATATACAGACCACAAGAGATAAAAAATATATTCACATAGAAGAATCTAAACATGTAGCAATCAATATTGTTAGAGCTGACCAAAGATTCCAATTTATCAATCCAGTGCCATCCAAGGAAAGAAAATTATGAAAAAGATTTCCTATATAGAAAAAATCTTATAGCTATATATGTGATGATGATTGAGAAGGATATAATCCTCCCAAACAAGAAAATGAAGGACATTGGAATTGGGATGAAAGTAACATCATCATAACATTCTCAAATGACTTCTCAACCATCATTACTTGATAATATTATGAAATATCAAAGTGATAACATGAAGATACATAAGAATATGGGAGATGTGAATATGGGGAAAACATCTGATATTAATTTTGTTGATGTTGGTGTTGGGAGATTTTGGAAATGACTTTGTGTTCCATTAGATATGATGATAAAGAAAGATAAAATGAATGATTCTCATGCATCAATATTATCCACCCCCAAGAAATACAAAAATGAATAGAGATCCTCAAGAACAATATTTTTAGAAATATATGATGAAATATATTACTTGTGTGTTAGTAGGTTAAGTATGAGAGGGAAAATTAAAAATTTATTATTTAACCATTGGACATAACTTCATTGAAATGAGAAAACATCACAATGGATTTTATCAAGGGTATTCCAAAAAAACATCAAATGGGAATAATTATATATGGGTTCTTATGGATTTTCTTATAAAAACTGCTCATTTAATTTCCATTTGATAGGATATACCACTCAATCACTATTATTACATATACATTAGATAATGGGTGAGGCTTCATGGAATTACATTATAGATTTTATATGATTGATATATGAGGTTTCATTCAAAATTTTGGAAGTTTATTCATAATTATATAAACAAAGAGTTGATCTTCAATGTGTCCATCATCCCCAGCTTGATCTATGAACTAAATTGACTATCCAAACACTTCAGGATATGTTGATATCTTTATCTATGGAAATCAAGGGATTATTGGACCAACATATTCATATTTTCATTTATCTTGATAAAAAATTTTCCAATAAAAATTTAAAATGTCCCCATACTAATTATTTTATAGGGAGAGATATAGAAAAACATTGTGTTGGGATGAAGTTGGTGAATGAATATTCTAGGATAGAAGATGGTTAAGGAAATATTAGAAATGGTCAAGTCTAGTAAACATAATAACAATGTAATAAAGAGTTGATAAAAGTGTTATTATTATATTTTTCGATGATACCTATAGTTTGAGGTTGTTGATAAAGTGTTCCTTCATATATCTCCTTTGAAGAGAGTCATGAGATTTGGGATGGGGGGGGGTTGTTCGAGATATATTGGCCCTATGGAGAATATTTATCTTATCAGTGATGTTTTTTATTGGTTTTCAATATCTCAAAACTTATACAATTTATATGATGGGTACAATTTTTCCATCTTTAGGAATTATAAACAAAATACCTCACATGTACTGAATTAAGAGGTGGTGTATTTGAAGAATGATATCTCTTATAAGGAGCAGCTGATGCAGATTATGGACCAAAAATGAAATGTTTTATACAACTAGAGAAAAAACCTTGTCAAAGTACTTTAGATGTACCATATTTATGATGAGACAGTGTGGAAAATTGAAGATACAATAAAAACAATTACCTCATTTTTTTCACCCAAGCACATAGGTTGAAATGTTGGGGATACATTTCATTAGGGTGAATAATGCAACATAATGAGACACAAGTGATTATTTCCCCACATTAAATATTATGTTGAGTATCTCATGTTTCTTGAAATAATGGACTAAAAATACACTATGAAACTTTGTTAATATTATGTGATTCTAGATGACTATTAAGGTTGTTAAACTAGTGAGAAAAAATAATTGAAAATAATTTTTGAATTCCATTTTTACATTAAATTTATGATTTAAGTATGGCCAAATTAACTTTATTTTTTGATTTAGTATATCAATATTGTACTATTTTAATTTTTTTATTTTTTTGAAAAATAATTTTTGGTGAATAGAAAAAATAATGATTTTTCTAAAACTATAACATTTATTATTGAATAATTACATTAATTTTTTCAAACCATTTTTACAATTAGGAATAAATTTTTTAATTTTAAATTATTTAATCTAAAAATACTATTTTGATACGTATAACTCACTATTAACATTACAGAAAATTATAGTAAATTTTAAGGATTTTTTTTCATCTATTTCTATTAGTAAAATTTTAAAATTGTGGGATTTAGTTTTCCAATTATGTTAAGTTAAATTAAATCCCCATTGAATAAAGAAAAAAGAATTAATTTAAATAAAATATTAATTTGAAAAATTTATCTGAAATAAAAATTTTATGCTTAAGATTAAACTATTTTCAAAAAATAGGTTTTGTGCTTTATATGCGCTAATGTTAATATTAATTTTTCTTATATACAAAAAATTTATTTGTTAAAATATGATTAATATTTAGAATAGTTATATTGAAATTTCCTATTAAGTCTCATTTTATTTTAATTCCTTAACAATAAATTACTTTAGTTAAAATTAGTTCCCTAAGCAAGAACCAAAAAATGGTAAAAGTTATAATCTAATAGTAAATGAATTAAAGAACATTTTAAATATATGTCAAAAAGTGTGGTTGGGGATTGAATGACTATAAAAATTCTCAAAATATATTATTATCCACTTTTTCTTCACATTCCATGAGAAACATGTGATCTCTTTTTATTAAAGAGTTATATGTCCCAAAAATTCCCTTTTCTTCAATTATAAAAGGAACCACCAACCCTACATCTCTCTAAACTTCAAAATACCCATAGGATTAACCAAAACACTACCGTAGAAACTCCATAACCCACTATCCCTATACTAGAAGCTTTATCTTTCTAAAAATAGGTACGAATCATTAAGGTGGTTACCATATGAGAATATCCAAAGCAAGATTTAATATTTTCCACCACCCTTTCAATGTTATTTTCTCATTCTACCACACAAATAATATTTTATACATGGGAGTTTTTATAAAAATATAATTTTTTATAATATTCTATTTTTCTATACTATTTGAATGTGATTCCTTGAACCCAGAATCCCAAAGTCGATGCATTATTTTAATACATTAGCATGATTATAAAGAATAAAGTCCCGAAGGACATATCAGTTTAGTAGTATTGGGAAATATATTACATACATGAACTTTTGATTACAATTTTTAACATAAAAGATAGATTAAATAATCCTTTGAGAACACCATTATTCTCCTAGATTAACCCTACATATCAATCATAAAACAATTATTGGCATCCGAGGAAAAAAAATATAATAAAGCGGTGAGATTAGATGCTCAGTAAGGATAAACAATATAGTGGAAGCTATTATAAATAAGTGTAAACTATTAAGGAAATGTATAAAACTAAAGCACAATCCTTTTAAACATAATATTCAGAAAAATATGGCAATAATAAATCAAAAAATTCCATTTAGACATTCACATGGATATTATACTAGTCTAATAATCACGTGTAAAACCAATAATTAATCTCATAACGAGGGAATGCATAATTATGGACATCATAACTGCTATATCACGACCTTGTTCCAGGACCACACACAAATATTTTGTCAAGGCCTTATGCCAAGACACTAGTTTGTCTCATGAGACCTACCGATGCATTGAGGGGCTATAGAAGGCCCTGCCCATCACTTACTAAGTCCAATGCATTTTTCATATGAAAAGGTTGAAATATAACATAAAAATTGATATTAAAACTAGAATATGAAATTTTAATACTTTAACCGTAAACCATGAATGGTATAAACATAGAACACCCATAGTCAAACATATCACAAAACCTTCAATATAATATAGAAGATTGTATCATAATAAGTCAACTTTATACAAGCATAAAATCCAACAAAGGATGTTGAAATAGATGAAAATAATTTAATTAATTCATTAAAACTCTTTGATTGAAATATCCCTTTTTTTACTTTAAAACATTTAAAAGCCACACAATTTTAAAATAAACATTTCTTTTGAAAATAAACTTGTAAGATTGTAAGGAAATCTTAAAAATTGTAAAACAACATAACGAAATAAAATATTCTCTCACTCCTTATAAGTTAAAAAAACATTATTTCCTTAATTTTTCAAAAAGGTCATAAATTACCTTGTTTGGAAAATGATCGAAAGATTCCTTTCAAAACATTTTATAAAAAGTCAAACATGGGTAAAAATGACTTTAAAAATCCATAGGATTATAGTAAAACATTTTATGGAAACATTTTTAGAAATATGTATATGGATGATAATGATGTCCCGGTAGATACTTACACATCAACAACCTCAAATAATAATGAGATTGTGAAATTAACCATTACCTTATACTTTCTTTTAGTCGATGGTGCGTTATCCTCCTATATAATGGTTAAAAAAATAATATTAAATTATACTAGGACCATATCCATATTTAGTATATCATATATGATTCATTTATGACTCTATATTGCACGTTTATTAATAATTTCCAAGTTAAAGCAATGTTTTGGGTAATAATCGCTTTCTTTATCATACGTGTTTTGAATTGTTATTTTTGATCATATTACTTAGATAATAATTTAATTAAATCCAGAATGTAAAATATGATTAATATATCATATATATATTATATATAAATATATATAATATATAGATAAATAAAATGATACACACCATTCATGGAGATGGTAGGCCGTACGTACGCATGAGCGTTGTTTCAATTTTCTTATCATATTGAATGGAAGTAAGTGAATGATATATATATATATATCATCTCAGTATAATTATTATGTCATATATTTCATACTTATTAATAATATTTATTCTTATAATCATTCTTGGATGGTGAACATGGAAGATGAGTCTCATCGCGTCGTGGAGATAGTATGCCGTATGTACGCACATGCGACGATATCATTTATTTAATGGTTAAATGATATGGAATTGGATGGAATATGATTTTTAAAGAAAAAATTTAATGTTATATTTATTATTTAATTAAATTTTATTCAACGTTATACCCATAAAAATAAAGTGTACATGAAAAACAATTTATACCACAGTGTAGAGACGGTAAGTTGTACGCACGCACGCAAGGTGATATTATTTTTCATAGTATGGGTAAAAGGAGGAATATGGTTGTACCATAATTATAATAACATATTAAAATGTTTAAGTTACTAGATTTATTATTTTACTATGGAATATACAGAGAAATTGTAAGTAGAAGAAGAAAAGAACTTTGAAAGAGGTGATAAAATAATTACCTTTTTTCGGGTGTCTCCTTTTGATTTTCACAAAAGGCCTCCATAGGATGGATTTATGCCCAAATATTAGCCTATATAATGATGTTAGGGATTTATGGAGAGGAAATGGTCAGGGTTTGGAAGAGTATAATGGATTTTTAGGTTTGAATTAAAGATACGGAGAAGTTCCCTTTTATAAGAGAGGTAAGGGGCACTTTAGGAAAAGCTTGAAATATTAATTTATTATAAATTTATTTTCGATTTATGATAGGTACAATGTAATTTATTTCTAGGATAATATTATAATTGGTATAAATCCTCTCATAAATTATTTTAGACAATTTTAGTTCATGAAATTAACCTTATATTTTGATATTAACACTTAGTTAAACAGTGTAACTGTTACTGTGTCTTGTTGTATTATTATAATATTGGGTTAACTTAGTTACTATAAAATTACAAGAGAATATAAAGTTTATAATTAATGAAAATTTTAAAATTATCTAAGTCATTTGGATTAATTTTACATTTTTCATATTTTTATATCATTTAATAAAATAGTATTTGTTTTAAAAATTCATTTATGTCAATTTTGACCCTATTTAGTAATCGATTTTTGTTAGTCATAAAATATTGATTCCTTCGAAAAAAAGGAATTAAGTCATACATTATATGTCAATGTAATCCAAAAAATTTGTTTATGGCATCAAAATGTTCAAATTATATTTATTTGAAGCAATCATTAATAAGGTAATCACTACATCATCATTGTGTCATAAATAAATATATTTATATAATGTATAAAAATTATAAATAAAATACCATAATGTAAGAAATTTTCTTATCTTTAAAATTAATATTTATAGTCATAGATATTAGTTATAGAACCTTATATTAAAATATCCTTAGTAAAAGATACATTTTTGTGTTATATTTCCTTTTTTTTAAATTAAATATTCTAAAATGTCATTCTCACACCCAAGTGGATCCCAAATGCCAAAGGTTAGGCCTAAGGATAATCATGGTAGAATATATCTCATCAAATAGTATTAGGACATGTGTTATTCTAGTTTTATATTATTATAATATCATTTTTTACCCTTATTTACCCGATTTACCCTTTAACCATGGTAAATAAAAATAATTACTAAAGTTACTATTCATAATGTACAAAAATTAAAGGTACCTATTTACGAAATTTGAAACTTATGATTCCAAATATGGATTAAATTTTTCCAAATTAAAAACATAGAATTGGCAGAAATTAATTTAAAATTAATTCCTGTTGTCCAAACGAGAAAGCGAGTTTTTCAGAAGTAAAAACTATCAAAAGATTGACATGTGTTTATGTTAAATATAAATGTGAAATTACTTAAAATGGACTAAATTATATTAAATTATAATAATATAATCTAATTATACTTTAAAAACACTTAAAATTATTATTTAACACTATAAATTATTTCAATTAAAAAAGTTGTTTTCAATTAAGATTTAGTATTTTTCATTATTCATAAAAATATGAAAGTTATCAGAAAAGTACAAAAAATTAATTGAAACTAAATTTTTATGTCCCTATTCTAAGTAAGAATATAATTTCGTCAAATTGAATATATAATAGTGTCAAATATTGGATTTTAAAAGGGCTCTCCATTAAAAGGTTGAAAATTGTTTTTTTTAAATAATTATTTTATCTAAAAAATTGAATTTGTGCTTATATTATGTCTAATAAAAACATAATATGAATGTTAAGAATATATGTGATATATATATAATTGAAAATGTGGTTAATACTATTCGTAATTTTTTTAGACGACTAGTTTGAGAGGTCATGGTGCGCTCGAACTTGGTGTTTCGTACAACGCAATCTATTCAATTATTTAAAAGGAAGCGTACCATGGAAGGTTGGGGTGTTAAATTGAACATACATTTTAGAAATTTCTCCAAAACCCTTTGAAAATTGAAGATTAATTCTTGTGTACGTGTGGGCTACTACCTCCACTTGTTGATTTTTTTCTTTAGTTTTCCATAACAACTAATATGGTTGGAATATAATATTTATTTAATTTATAGAAAGGTTATTTACTAAACTATTATCATTTTTGAATAAAAATATTATAAATTAATTGAGTGATATTAATAATTAATGGTTATTATAAATTTTAACTGATAAAAAGGACATATCAAAGTAACATTTGTAATTTAAGTCTATTCAAGAAAAACCTTTTTTCCTATATTAATTTTTTTTCTAATGGAATATTAATATACATAATAATAATAAATTACTGATATTTTATAACTATTTCACAATACTTTTCTCTTATTCAACATACCATGATAGTTTTTAATTAATTTTCAAAATAACTACAAGTAACTGACATAAAATGAAAAAATTTAATACATTAATGATACATGACGGTAAATATACCTTATAGAAAGAAATATATATTTATTTGGTTATTAGTAATTTTATTATTAAACTTAATTTAATTATCCATGATGTTTTCAAAAAGTATGGAATTATTTCAGGCACAAGTTAAGGGATCTTATGTACCTCCTTTGTGAAATTTGGGTTTCACATTCTAATTGTTTTTCTCCATTTTATGAAATATTAATTTCATGAAAAAATTATTATTTTTTATATAATCCCCTTTTATATATATTCAGTTCAATATTAAATTCATTACTGTGGTTATACATGTTTTTTCCCTTCAAAATTCCAACTTTTACATAGAATTTGTGTAAGGGAATATTCTTATTTATTGTCTCACAATTAGAATAACCCTAGTAAAAAAACATTTAAACCATAATAGCATCTAAAAACAATCATATTTTATGGGGACCATCATGGTTAAATTTTGCTTTTATAGAAAATAGTTATCTCATTCCTTATTTATAAATATCATTAGCGTAATTTATAAATCACCACCCAAGTGGTTTATTATTATTATTTCATCTTCTAAATAATTTCATAATTTTTTTGTATGGGAACTACACATTATATACCTAGGTAACTTTTAAAATTATGAATTTTGAAAATGATTTAAATCCTTCTTCTCTTTTAAATCCTTATGATTCGACCTTTAGTTATACCTTGAGTTGGTATTATGAATCCCAATTATTTCTAATGGGTTTGATCATGCTTATGATTTATATATGGTTAGTTTTTCTCATGTTGTGCACATATGTATGATTTTAATTTATATGATGGGTGGGAATATAATTATATATCCCTACAATTTGTTGGATATATCCTTATATCTCATTAGATTTTATGTAATGGATTTGGGATCGAACCTTATCTACCATGAAACTTCTTCCATTTTAGGATTATGGTCTTTGGAGTGACTCTTGAATTATGTTTATAATAACATATTTTATATTTAAACCACATTTTTATCATATTATGATATAATTTACTTATTCCATGTATCAATTTATATGATCATCTACTTTTTGATATCTTGTTATGCCTATTGAATCTTATGAAATAATTTATTTCCATGTTTATTCCCTTACACGGTTTTGTAGCCCACACTTTTCCTTATGTTTTCCCCCATGATATCAAATGTAGTTTTAGAAGATGAATGGGAGTTAGGAGACCTATGTGGGTTTTAATTCAATAATATGTTTTTATTTTTGTGATGATGTATTTTTTTATTATCTTCTAATGAACCTATACATATATGTCATATAAATGTATTTTTTGAAAATATATATTTTAAAGTATCAATTAAGGTCTTATAATGCTTGGGTCACTCTATTTGATTTGGTGAAGAATAAATAAGTCACACCAATTATATATAGTGAAGAAGTGAGGGATTAATAAAATAATTTTAGGATAAATCTGTTAGACAAAAGATAATAATATATTTTCCATAAAATTACATGGTAGAAAAAAATTGTGATATTTTTTGCGAGATTTTTTTTCGTAATATTGCAACATGTGTTCATGAATATTCCCTTAACATTCCATCTATAGTGGGGATTCTAGTGGCTTTGATGATCTTAGATGATTTCTAATAATGTTAATGATTAACTATTATTTTTTATTATTGAAACGTTTACATACATTGTCTTTACATGTTTTCATTCACTAATGTGTGAGAGTTGAAAAGTGAGATCTCTTACTCTAATAAGTGATGATGGTTGGATTCAAAATTTTTATAAAAGGAAAAATGAAATATTGGTTCACTAATTCACCACCCCCTCATTGATCATACATAATTCCTAGTTCCACCAAAGTTTTTAGTGACAAGGAATTGTTATTACCTGTAATTTTTTAGTTTCTTTAGTATTTTATCCAATCACACCCTGTGATATGCCTTTTTTTATATGTTAATTCCATGTAACCTCAAAACCTTATTGAATTATAATGATTCTATAAACTTCTCATGTACACCTTACACCAAAACAATATAAAAAACATAATCTAATTTATGGAAATAGAATTAAATAACAAAATAATTATCAAACTATTAAATTTCATAAATCTTAATGATTTAATAATTATGTTTGAAAATTATTTTTATTTATAAAACTAATTATTTTTTTAAAAAAAATAAGTAATTATATGGGATTTAACAAAATTTATATTTTTTAATTTTTATCAATAAATCCTAATAAAGTTAATTTATTACACTCATGGGAAATATAAAAAAATATAGATGGAAATTTTATATCTTATTAAAATAAAATAACATAGTAAAAAATTAGAGAACTATCCACTTTCATCACTCAAATATTTCAAAGGAAAATGTGTATGGTTGATGAGTATGGTTTTATTTGTTTTCAAAGTATATAATAAAAAATCTATGTTAATAAATGTTTATGTCTTATGTGATTGTTAAATTATCATGAAAATATAGAATTATTGAACAAGGTTATAGATGATTCTCGAAGAACTGTTATTGATTCATTGAATTTTAGTTGGAAAGGAAATTATCCATGTTTGTGATGATTCTTGGAGAATTGTTATGGGTTCATTTGATTCTAGTTTGTATGAATATTCATCATGTCAAAATGTCTTTATATATACCTAATAAAAAGATTAGTGCATAAAATAATATTTGTCTTAAAGAAGGAAAATTGAGACAAAAACCCATTACCACTTTGGCTACATTTAAACCATAAACCACATGAATGTGAGATCCTAAATTGGATATTTGAATACCAAAAAATTTCAGATGATTCATTATAAAATAAATTAATGGTCACTATATACACTAATAAAATAAATTAATGGTGAATCCATGTGTCTCCCATAAGAAAAAAGTTAGACAAAAATCCCTTACCATAAGTCTCGACTTCCTTAGTACACATTCAAACCTTATGTATAATGAATATATATTTATTATACATATATTATTAAAATACGCACATACACACAAAAATATATATAATTTCATATATAATTTACTTATGACCTTTAATTATGCCTTTATTAACAATTCCATGATAAAGTCATATTTCAGGCAATAACTTCTTTGTTTATCATGTATGTTTAGATTTTTTACTTTTTGTCCTCTTATGTTGATCAAGTTTACATAATATCCATAATATTATCCTTGATATAAATATCATATATATTAAATATATATGTATTTATATAAATATATAAAGTTAGAGATATAAAATGAAATGGATCATTCATGGAGATGAGAGGCTGTACGTAAACATGAACGTTTTTTCCATTTTCCCAGCAGGTTGAAATAAAGGAAGGTAAATAAAATATTTCATTAAAAAATAATTGATATTTCATAAATATAATATGTTTTTATTTAATATAATCCCAATTAACATCCATGTATAGTGTACATGAAGAACGAATCACACCACTTTGTGAGGCGGTAGTCCGTCGTACACACAAACGACATTATCATTTTCCCATGAATTGTAAAGAAAGATGAAAAATGTGATATTTTTATTCTAGAATAATATTAATATCAAAATAATAAAATATAAATAAAAATTCCACCATTATATCCTATGATTAGAGGCGGTGATAGAAAATTAATAACATCGATTCGTGAGGTGGTAGTCCACGGTACACACGGACGATGATTTTGTAAGTCATTTGATTAAAGTTGAGAATGATTTAGATTATGAAATTAACATAATAAAATATAATTATATTTAATATACTAAGGTTTATATATCCCCATGTTTTAATAATAATTTAATGAGGGGGAGGAGGAAAAAATTATCGATTAGGCATGTTACCATTTTTCATACAACATATTTTGGTTTTACCAAAAAGGATTCATTTTTTGAATTTCTTACCATAATAAGGACTATATTCTGAGATGATTTAATTCAATAAGTTATTTTGGTATGTATTTTTTGAACTAATATGTTTTTATACTATGAAAAATAGAATAGAGGGGGTGGCCTTTTATATGTGAGGTGAGTGTTACAGTTGTATTTTTTGAAAACAAAAAGGTGCACCCATGTTTTTTACTTTCCATAAAGATAAAAAAATATACCATTATGAAAATAAAGAAGAAGTGATAAGGTAGAAATATGTCCATAAAATGGATTTTGGATAAATTTTAGGTTATTTTTATCCCTTAACTTTTGTGATTAACCCCCTAGGTAAATCATTTTTTACCTTAACCGTGCTAAATAATCTTTTATTTTTTTACTATTAATTATGCTCAAAAATTAATTTGAATTTATTTGATAATATAAATTATTCTGATTAAAAAAATTGAATAATTTTTTATATATTACATTCACATATGTGGAATTTTTTAACTTAAAATTAATCTCACATAGGTAATGAGAAAGAGGTGTTTCAAGGAGAAAATGTTTAAAAGTTTAAAATGTTTTTATAAAATAATTAAATATGAAAATGATACTAATGGAAGAAATTATATTTATTGATGTATAATGAAACTAATTTTCTTCTTCTATAATAATAAGATATGGCTTTTTCTAATATATTTAAAAGTAGTGACAAATTATAATAAAAAAAAGTATTTTTCACAATTCAATGAAAAATTTACCTTCTCAGAAAATTCTAAAAAATTCACCCTAAGATAATTTTGACATGTTGATTTCAAAAATAAAATTTACTTTTCAATAATATAATTTATCAACATTACATATTTTTTTTAAAAATAAGTTTGAAAAAACTAACAAAACTATTTTTTTTTTTGAAAAAAATGTCTTAAGGGAAATACTAGATTTATTATTATCTATTATCTCTAAAAAACATGAAAAATTTTAAACATTTAATTGAATATATAATATATAAATTTTACTAAAATATTTTACTAAGATTTATTTTTGTATTTTATTGAGTTAAGACGTGTTTTTTTTGCATAAAAATATTTTTTCAAAATAATATTTTATTTATTTTGAAAAAGTTTTTTTACTTTATAATTAATTGGTAACAAAAAAATTAAATTTCTATACATGTTTATACATTTTTATAATTTATTTAATCATATACACACCCATTGTTCCAATAGCTATGTGATAACTATAATTATATTTTAATAGTGTGCCACATTTCATTTAAACTCAGTATTACATATAACACAAGTTAAAATAAGTGTTTCATGTAACACATGATAAACTCAGTATTGAATATATTTAAGAATATAAAAAATATAAAATTTATCTGAAAAAATATTTTACAAATTCTCTAGGTTTTACATTTTTGGTACATAATTATCCTGGATTGAGTATTAAAATATAAACTGACCTTACCACTTATTTCTAGTTTGAAATATTTCCCATCAATTTTCATATTATTTATTTTTCATAATGGGTGTATTTATCTATAAATATATATTCAATTATGTTCTATTTTTATTATCCTAAAATTTTATTACAAAATTTTGAAAGGAATATTTTCAATTTTCTTTGCATGGTTCCTTTTCTAAAAACTTTGACTTTTGTTTTCAAAATGGATAAATTAAAATATTTTTAATTTCCCCCATAAGAATTCATTTTTTCACAATATTAATTGGGTTTTTATGAAAATTAGTCTCTATGTTTTCATTTTTTTGTAAATAAATTTATGTTCCCTTGTTTTTATAAAATATTTTTTTAAAATTTAAGAAAAATTTATGTCATGTTTTACTTCTTTCTCATAGTAATGTTTTGTAACACCCCAAGGATTTACAAATAAATTTAATATTTAATTCATGAAACAATGAGTCTCTATAAAAAATACTTGTTTATTTATAGTATATAGTCATAACCTAGACATTGAACTCAAAATTTCCACTTCTGTGTTTTGAATTTTAAAAACGGACATACACGATTGTGATTAGTATTATATTTGTAGTCTGATAGAATCAAATTAATTTTCATTGAAAAGTAACTTACCCATATGAATAGTAACTTACCCTTATTAATAAAAACATATCCTTATTAGTAGTAATAATACCCTTATGAATGTTACCCTTACCGGTGAAAGTAATAAATAATGTTTAGGCATGTTGCAAATGAAGATGAATATTTTAAGTGTTCGTATTTTTTGATTAAATGATGGATTTAATTATAAATAAAATTTCTTATATTTAGAAAATTATTTTTGAAAAATGGAGTTTATTTTTGGATTATAAATTTTGAAAAATGGTTAGGGTTAATTTTTAGTATTTTTTTGAAATACATGAATTTTTTGTGAATAGTAAAATACGGTAATTACTGTATAAATACATTATGAGGTAAATATAATATTCCTTGAATCGTGGATGATATAAGAAACTATTAGTTATAAATCACATGATCCTATTACTATTTGTGGTCCTATAGTCATCATTGTTTCTTTTATTAGTGAAAGATAATAAACTAATGATTAAAATATTATGAAAGCTCTCCTCCCCTCCATTATAAATACCACCCCTATCACCCTTATTTCGTCACACCTATCAAGTTTCAAGACATTCATAAATTCAACTCAAATACCTCCCTAAAATCCTGCATCACATCCATCAGCCCTTGGTGTTCTCAAAATACCAAATCCTCTCCCCTAAAGAGGCTCTCAAAAGAAGATAGATTCAAGAGGCAAATTCCTCTTTTCTATTATTTTGTTTTCTTTTGAAGTTCATTTGTTATCATTTCTATTATCACCTCTTTTCATAAAAAATTTATAAAAATTACAATAACTTATATGTACAAGAATTGTTTTATGATAATGGAATATTCCATCATCATATCTACTTTTCACTAATTTTATACTATAAATGAAAACAACGTATGAGATGTGTTAATTATCACATTCAAGGAAGGTAGGTTTTCAATTTACCTTACCATCATCAATAATGGTCATAAAACATTTTTAATGGTTGAAACAGATCATAATATATGTATTTTATCTAATTTAATGTTTTTGAATCCTTACACACTCATAATATAAAAAAATAATACAAAACAAGTTCATTATGCACAAAACCAACAACTTAATCCAAGCATTTATCATTAACTTTTATCTAGTGAGTCATCCTCATGTTATATAACCAAAATCATTATAAGATCATTTATATATATTTAATTTGACTAATAATGTATATTAACAATTCTATATGTTTGACCACATTTCAAACGAACTTCCATTCATGAATATAAGTAAACCGATCATGAAAACCAATGAATAAAATGCTTCCAAAACAATAAAATTGAATCTCTTAAACCCATCAAAAAGGCCATGAATGAATATAATAAGGTTATAATAAATAATATAAATGCATATAAGGTTATGAATTAATTAATTTATGGATTTAATCTGACTATCTAGGATGTTAAGATCAAGTGAAGAACACCATCAGACATAAGGTAAAGGTTTTCTACCTGAACCTCTATTTTCATTTGGGTCACTCTTATTCTCTACTTATCCCATTTAAATTATTCTTTATTCTTATGTACTCCACATAATTTTTTTAATGTTCTATATATGTGTATCAATCAGATTTCTTCTTTTTTTATGCGGATTTACATGTCTCAAAAGGATATTTCAAAAATTATTCCCAATAAACGAACCTGCTTCGAGGGAACTTCTCGAATTCTTACCTATTTTCAGGTGCACTATGTAATCTATTTTAATCCATTATTATCACAGATTTTATCATAAAAAATAGTCTTGTTACATTTTTGGTTTTATGAATTTAATCGTGCATTTCCTCTTTATATTCTCTTTAATATTTTCCTAAAAGCACATTAAAATGTTTTATTTATAACATTTCCTTAAAAAACTCTTTTTACATGATTTCACTTCAGTGGGAAAACATGTATTACTCAAATATAATTTCAATGTTCTCCCCTCTTCTTTTCTGGGACATACATGTTAACATCTGACTTCATGAAAAATATAAATGATTTTACAAAAGAACTCTTATTTCTGAAATAAAAAAGGATTTGTTATCATATCACTTTAATATTTATGAGATATACGCCTTGTTCACCAATTATTCCTTGCATGTGGTGTATGAGATATACATGTCATTGCACTAGTACAGGTACTACGATTTTTTATTTCATATCAAGAGCCTACTTATTCTAAGGATATTCTAAGGGATTATTATTTGAATGTTTTAAGGTGGTATAGGACACTATAGAATGTTTAAGGATTATATCCTCATGAATTTTTCAATGGTCTCATTTAAAAGTATATTCATCTATATCAAAATCCTTTGTTTAAAATTTTACTACAACGAGGATAATCTCTTACGATATCATCTATAATATTTTTTTGAATGGTTTTTTATTAGTTTGATTGTGGATGTACTATCTTGATAACATTCCCCATATTACTCTGAATGGTTAGTGTTTATGTTTAATTATTGGGGATTGCTGCTTTAACTGTGGAAATATTGATGAATCTATATCCTCTAATCAATACAGATATTGAAAATGAGTATTATTATTATATTAAATCTTTTTATAAAGAATTATTAGGATTGGAAGTGATGGGTGGATCCCAATATAGCCCCTTGATGCATCGACAGGTCTCATGAGGCAAACTATTTGGTGACATACCATTCGAGTTTGTTTCTAAAAATCAGACGAGTTTCTACCCACATAAGTAAATCATCTCCTTGATGGTATAATGGTTCATGTTCTAGATAAATGGATTCCAAATAATAATCATTATATTTATTCATTAATTAGTTATTACTATCCATGATCTTTTTACTATGAAAAAATCTATGGATTCCATTTCATTCTCAGTTTATTAATGGTGTGTGTTTTTTAATTATTCACCATGCCATAATGATTATGTATAATTTATTATGAATAAATTATTATTGTTTCATGATTCCATTATATCTAACCTTTACTGAGCATTTGATCCCACCCCTTTCATTTGTTTTCCTTCCCCATGTTATGAAGAAGATATTTATTTTTGAGTTTTGAAGGATGCAGCTTGTTAGCTTTTGTTATGCATTATATATTTTTTTATTCTCCCAATGTAAAATGGGTTCCATGTATGTATCCAGCTTTATCAAGTCTACTAAACTGATCAGTCCTTTGGGATTTTATTCCTTGTAATCAAGGTAATGTAATAAAGTAATGCATTGGATTCAGGCTATAGGGGTTGGGGTGTTATAGTTGGTATCAGAGGATGTTTAGTAGAAGCCTTAGGAACAAGATTTAGAAAACACATATTAGGGGACCCAAACCTAAGATATATATTGAAGTTAAGTATAGAACAACATCCTAGAATTATGGTAAGGTATAAATTATATTGGTATTACAAGCAATACATTGCTGTTTGGATACTACAAGTGGATGTGGTTCTGGAATAGATGTACCTAGGAGTAACAACTCTGACAATGTGTTCTGAGATAGACTCAAGGAAACCTGGTACACAACAATGCGCCTTACTTCACACATTTTTTTGACACTATTGTGGGATATTATTAGGATAATTCACATTTTCTTTACAAACCATTATGAAGGATTTATGCTTCCCAAGTAACAAAAGTATATGGTTTTAGGATTTACGATGCATAAATTTTTGTTATATGCTATACCATATTTAGAGTCATAGAGAGTTCATAATTTTATAAGATGATATATTATATGGAATTGATTATAAATGGTTCATAGCATAAGTAATGAGAACTTCACTAATGCACATGATGAAATGAGTAATAAGGATCATATCTTTCATGGTCTTAAGCCAAAATTTCAAAGGGAAATAGTCTCCAAGGTATCCTCATCATATGAGGAAACAGTTTCATGTGTTAACAAAGTATCTAAAGAATTATCTGAGCCCTATGTATTTGAAGCGAAGCAAAATAAGAAGAGAATGGAAGAGAAAAACATGGATAATGGGAATAAGGGAATGAAGGGTTTCCCCACATGTGATAACTATGTACAAAATCATCCTGGAAAATACTTGAATGTCATGGGAGTTTATTATATGTGTGGAGAAAAGGTTCTCAAATCTAATGAATGCAATGGTAAGAGACACATCAATTATGTTCAATGTTTCAACTGCAAGGATATGGGTCAATATGTGAATCAATATCCCAAGCATCAAAGGAATATGCCCCAAATGATGTTACTCGATAATGATCATGTTATGATTCTACTACAGATGATGTGGAATGATTAATATGCCTCATCGAGAATCAATTCATTTGAATATTTTATCAACAATTTATGATGATATGAATTATAGAATATATGAGGATTGTACTACTGTACTATTTCATTAAGAATTTGATGTCGTATGATGAAATGTAGGAAGGATAAGTTACTCAGTATAAAGTTAATATCTTCGGAAAGTATATGGATGAGAGAAAGACAACCATAAATATATTCATGATGATTAAGATAACGATGAAGAAATTATTGATTTGGATATGCACTCATAACCTATAAACTAATTATTGACTTGTCTACAAGTGGTCTATGCTATCATTGATGGAGTTTACAACATTTATGGATATATGGAATGTGACCAATATCATGTGTAAAGATGAGTGCATGTTTCCAATAAGGTTTTATAGTAATTTTATTTATTACCATATTTCAAGAAGATACATGATGAAGATATTCACATGTTTGGAATGTGAAAACTTAGTGCTTCTCCATGTTTATTAAAGTAAAATAAGGTAGTAGATGCATTGAGTATGATGGATCATGGAGTTCTTAACAAAATTAGGATTTTTAATGACCTCGTGTACATGGATCTAGCAAGGATGGATATAGGAATGACTCTAAAGTATTGGATCGTGATCTTTTGGAAAGTAAAACCATTTATGAAATGGTTTAATTTGATCATTTTATGAGGATTTTGAGTTTAATGTCACCACATGATGCAACCTATACTAAGAGATGGAGTATAGATAGTTTAAGGCACAAATAAAGGAAAAGATTGTGTTTATGAAATAGAAACATATATTTGTACTCTTATAGTGTAGAATAATTCCCCAACTCTAGTAAAAGAGTCTTAAACAAAAATTTTGACCTATTATCTTTTTTTCATAATTGTAGTTTATGGTTTTGTGGTAATGATATTTCATCTGAGCATGTTCTCTATCACTTTCCATCAGAACATGATGGTTTGATTATTCTTCCTTGACCATTATATATAATTATAATGTGTAGTTTTGTAGTGACCAATGTATTTCCCTTTCCATCTTATTAATAGGGTATTTTAACCATATTTCGGATGTGGTTTTCTTTCATGGTAATTTTCAAGTATCAACCATTAACTTTCAAAATTCAATTTCAAAAATTTGAGGGATTTTTTTTGTATAGAGGGTAGAATGAAACATCCTAAGGACTTGCAAATAAATTTAACATTGAATGACTGAAACACTGATTCTCTACAAAACAACACATGGTTATTTATAGGAGACAATCATAACCTATCCATAAAACTTAAATTTTCCACTTTTGTGTTTTTAATTTCTAAAAAAAGACATACACGGTTGCGATCAGTATGATATTTGGAGTCTGATAGAATCAACTTAATTTTTATTGAATAGTAAATTACCCTTATGAATAGTAAACGATCCTTATGAATAGTAAACTACCCTTATGAATAGTAATAAAACCCTTATGAATGCTAACCTTACCCATGAATTTATAAATAGAATTTAGCCACCTTAAAAATGAAGATGAATATTTTAAGTGTTAATATTTTTTGATTAAACGATGAATTTAATTAAAAATTAAATTTCTCATATTTAGAAAATTATTTTTGAAAAGTGGAGTTCATTTTAGGATTCTACACATCGAAAAATGGTTAGGGTGATTTTTTGGTATTTTTTTCTTCTGAAATATGTGAATTTTTGGTGAATAGTAAAATACGAGAATTATGGTAGAAATACATCATGAGATAAATATACCACTCCTTGCATCATGGATGATGTAAGAAACCATTATTTATGACTAAAATGTTCTTATTACTATTTTTTTCATGTAATTATCACTATTTATTGTCTTATGAAAAAATAATAATCTAATGATTAAAATATTAAGAAAACCCTCCTCCCCTCAACTATAAATACTACCCCTCACACCCTCATTTTTCACACCTCTAAAGATTCAAGACTTAACAAAATTATGCTTAAATATCACCCTAATATCATCCTCTATGTCTAGTAGGCATTGGTATCTTCAAAAGACCAAATAATCTCCCCTATAGAGGCTCTCAAAGGAAGATAGATTCCAGAGGTAAATTCCTCTTTTCAATTCTTTTGTTTTCTTTTCAAGTTCCTTTGTTATATTTTCTATTCTAACCTCTTCTCATCCAAATGTTATGAAAACTATAGTAAATTATATGTACTATAATTTTGTTTTGATAATGTAATATTCCATCATCATATATTCTTTTCCATCCTTTTATACTATAAATGAAAACACCGTTTGAGATGTGTTAATTTTCATGTTCAAGGAAGGTGGGTTTTCAATTTGCATTAATATCTTCAAGGATGGTCATGAAACATTTTTAATGGTTGAAAAATATCAGAATATATGTGTTTTATCTTATTTAATGTTCTATAATCCCTACACACTCATAATATAAAACAATAATACAAAACAAGTTCATTATGCACAAAACCGCCAAGTTAATCCAAGAGTTTATCATTAACTTTTATCTAATGAGTCATCCACATGGTATATAAGAAAAATCATTGTAATATCATTTATATATATGTAGTTTCACTAATAATATATATTAACTATTCTGGATGTTTAACCACATTTCAAATGAACTTCCATTCATGAATACAAGTAAACTGATTATGAAAAACAATGAATAAAATGCTTCCAAAACAATAAACTTGATCCTCTTAAACCCATAAAAAATGCCATTAATGAACCTAATTAGGTCATAATAAATCAAATACCCATATAAAAGGTTTTTAATTAATTAATTAATGGATTTAATTTGACTATTTTGGATGTTATGATGAAGTTAGGAACACCATCAGACTTAAGGTAAGAGTTTTTTAACCGAACCTCCATTTTCATTTGGGTCAGTTTTATTCTCTACATATCTCAATTAAATTCTTATTTATTATTATATTATCCTAATAAATTATGTGTTAAGTTTATATATATTTGTATCAATATTATTTCTTCTTAATTTTATGGGGAGTTATATGTTTCAAAAGTTTCTTTCAAAAAAAGTTCCCGATAAACAAACCATTTTCAAGGGAACTTCTTGAATTATTACCTATTTTCAAGTGTACTATGTAATCTATTTTAAGCCATTATTATCACAAATTTTATCATGAAAAAAATCTTGGTTCATTTTTTGTTTTGTGAAAGCTATCATGCATTTACTCATTTAAATCTCTTTAATATTTTCCTAAAATCGCACTAAAATGTTTTATTTCTAACATTTCCTTAAAAAACTCTTTTTTAATGATTTCACATCAGTGGGAATACATTTATGCCTCAAATATAATTTAAATGTTCTTAAATCTTATTTTATGGTATATACATGTTTACAAATATGATTTCATGACAAATATAAATGATTTTCCAAAAGAACTCTTCTTTCCAAAGTTAAGAGGATTTTTTCTCATCTCACTTTAACTTTTATGTGATATACGCCTTGTTCACCAATTAGTACTTGAATGTGGTGTATTTACTACCCTTTTATATTTCATATCAAGATTCTAATTATTCTAATGATATTATATGGTATTATTATTTGAATGTTTCAAGGTGGTGTGTGACACTTAGGAATGTTTAAGTATTATTTCCTCAATAATTTTTCACTGGTCTCTTTCAAAAGTATCTTCATCTATGTCAAAATAATTTATTGAAATTTTAATAAATTGAGGTTTACCTATTTTGATATCATCCAAAACATGTTGTTTAAAGGTTTCTGATTAGTTTGACTCTAGATATGCTATCATCATACCATTAACTATATTAATGTGAATGGTTAGTGTTTATGTTTAATGATTAGGGAATGTTGCTTTAAATGTGTAAATATTAATGAATCTATATCCTCTAATCAATAAGAATATTGAAAAGGAATATTGTTATTGTATTAAATAATTTTATAAATAATGATAAAGACTGTCAGTGATGGGTGGTTCCCACTATACCCCCTCGATGAACCGATAAGTCTCATGAGACAAACTAGTTTGTGACAAACCCTTCAAGTTTGTTTCAAAAAATCAGACAGGTTTCTACCCACATAATTAAACCATTTTGACGGTATGATGGTTCATGTGCCAGATACATGATGTCCAAATTATAAGCATTCTATTGATTTATTTATTATTTATTACTATCCATGAGGTTTTCACTATGACCAAATCTATGGATTCCCTTTCATTCTCAGTTTATTAATAGTGTGTGGTTTTCAATTATTCACTATGAAATAATGATTATGTCTAATTTATTGTGATTCAATTATTATTGTTTCATTATTACATTATATGTAACCCTTACTGATAATTTGAGATCACCCCTTTCATTTGTTTTCATTCCCTGGTTATGAATAAGATATTACTTTTTGAGTTTTCAAGGATGCAATTTGTTAGCTTTTGTTATGTATTATATATTGTTTTCTTCTCCTAGTAAAAAATGGATTCCATATATGTATCCAATCTATTCAAGACTAAAAAATTGATCAGTTCTTTAGGATTTGATTCCATGTAATCATGCCAATGTAATAATTTAAATCACCGACTATGGGATATAGGTGTTGGGGCATTACATGTTTAGTTATCTTATAAATGTTTTTTTCAAATTTTTAGCATCTTGTAATGTTTCCTATGATTCATTAGAAATATGATTTAATCATACCATCAATTATATTTCTTAGGATGAATTGTGATAATTTCATAGGGATGATTTCATGAAATATGTTTCTTTTTCATGATTTCATACTGATATAATGGAATTATAAATGTTTGTAGTTCTTATAGAACACATATGTATGGTTTACCATTATATTATTGGTGGGCCTATTATATCCCTCTAATTAATTAGGTAATTTTTTATATCTCATTATGTGAGGATAGGATAAGGGTGTTTTTCCAAATTTTACTATATTATCAGATGTAGGTGGTTAGCCTAAATCCACTATGTTATTGAAATGTGGTGAGCCTAGACCATTATGATGTGAATTTATTGTGGTTATTGTTGATATATGTCATGATTTATATGAATTTGATTTACCAAAATCGTATATTTGTAAATGTACTTATTTTATATTCCCATATATGTGGATGGTTAACTCATTTTTGACACTCTAATGACTAATGTATTATGTTATTCTAAAATTCTTATTACATGACCCAAGCTTTATGATATGTATTTTATTTGGTATGGTTTTATTATATTATTTCCATGTAACTTGATTATGTTCTCATAACCATATGTATATCTTATTCTAAATTAATAAACTCAATTTATTTCTATTATGTATACCCATATTGAGCATCTGATCTCACACTATCTAATTTTTCCACCCCTTTTATTATAATGAATAGTTTTATGTTTGATGTGTCAAAAAGTGTATCATATATAACGAAAATTTTTGGTATATGTTGAAACAATAGTGATATAATATGTTTATGTATGTAATCTAAAAATACACTAATCCTACAGGTTTTGGGGTGAAATTTATATTTATTTGTAATGAATATTCATGTTAAATGATGTATTAGGTATACATAAAATGATCAAGTTTCCTTAGTTGGTATCAAAGAAGGATTTAGTTATTTATTGGGGATTATTTTACTAATAATTGAATAATGGACCCCAAAACAACCTATGATAAACAGAAAGTGATATATGATGAACCTAAAATTTCATATGTTAAAATATGAGAATCATAATTTAGGAAAAATTAGGATTTATTTTCTTTATCATATGATTTATTACTCTAATTATGGTTTCTTAGTTATCACGCTCATCTTTTTTAGTGTATGCAACCGGGAAGAAATTATTAATCAATTAATGTGATGTAAAATACAATTACATCCCCAATAGGAAACCAAATAGGAATGGATTTGGAGTAAAAAATCTTGTGGAAATGCTCACAAAACTAAAAAATTTGTTGACCAATAATACGAATCATGTTGACCTCCCTAGTTCTATAAGTAATGAATAATTCTCTATTAATTTCATCATGTAGTGATGAATATCCTACTTTAGTGGGTCTATTAAGCCACTTATTATTAATAAATAGATCAATACATACTAAATTATATTATTTTTTCTTAAGTTCTTATTGAATAAAATAGTTCTCTAGGCTGTTTTTCATTTGGATGATGAAGCTTCCCAATGTTGGATTCCTGAAAATAATAAAATTGGAATGTAAAAATTTGACTCTTTTTAATGTGAGGAGTTTAAGTGAGTATTTTCACACATAAAAAATCTATAACTCATCACATAGTAAGTGTGACTGAATTCGTTGGAGTCTTAACCAAATGTGGATGAATCAATCAGTATCTATGTATAAAACATCACAATACATTCAATTTATGCCTCTAGTTTCATTATTGACCCCCCAAAGAAAACTATCTGTTTAGTGTCTTAAAAAAAATTACTAAAAGAAATTAATTATAATAGAATTTGGTTGGAATTATTAAATTTATGGATTTTCTATCAAGGTAGAAATATTTATTTTAGACTCCCATTATTCTCATAGATTTTTTAACTAGAAGGTAAAAATAGATTTCCAAGGATAAAAAAATGATAAAACTCAAAAAAATGAAAATTAATATTACTATATGAAGTAAATGTGAAATGAATCATAGTATGAATTTTCTTAATGGTATTGGTAAATTATTCAATATTGGAAGAGAATGTAAAGACCTGGAAATTTCAAGGAATTTTTTTTCTTAATTTCTTTGAAATTTTACGAGTCCGCAGTTTTTAACGGTGCCTGATTCCAAGCCCCAGTGTGCCCAGAATCAATTTCTGAAGTTTTGTTTTGGTATGTTTAGTAAACGTACGTGCGGGTTTTCCTATCTTTTGAACCGGTGCTCAGAATTGAAATTTGAGGGCACCGATGAACTCACAACGTGAGTAATTGCTTAAGGGGACCCCTACTACTTTGGCGTTTTATGGAGGCTGAAAGTTAATAATTGGGGATTTAGATTAAAAGAAATAAAATTGGTAGTACACAATTTTATTATATCTATGGTAGTTATATCCTATAAAGGGGAGTTATGGGTGGAACCCACAACCACCTAACTTCCCATGTGTGGATATTTGTGAGGTGGGACCCACACGAGCCCCAACCTTTCACCTCCCATAACTCTCTTCAAACCCCTTTAAATCCCTTGAATCATTAAGCATCCATTTAATGTGACAACTCCCCCTTTTTATGAGAACTCTTCACCTCCCTCTCCCCTCTTAAATGTATGCCAACACTTTTTAATTAATGAATTCAACCTCTTAAATTAATTAAGTTGTTTGAATTTTGATTGGCATGTGTGAATAAAAATAATGGTTTTGCTATTATTTTTGGGGCCTTCGTTGTGTTGAGAGGTTTGGGTGAGAGAGATTTGGGAAATAGTGTAGGGTGTTCTTCTCTCAATGAAGAACACCAACCTTCCAACAAAGAACCGTCGAGGAGCATCACTCAACGCCGTCGATCTTCGACCAAACCAAAGGAGAAGGAGCCACTCGCGGGGAACGCCGACGACGCGCCATCTTCGGCCTTTCTTCCTCGACGTCAACGAGTTGACGCCGTCTCCCTGCGATGCCGTTCTACCTCGACACTTGTCATCTTTCTGCGGCTCGATGACGTGCAACGTCATAATCAAGGTAGGGGAATTTTTTTATATATTTATATATGTGAATTATACCCTCTAGCATGGGTGTTTAATTTGTTGAATGATATTTTGAACCACTAACGCGATGGGTACGGACTGACGAACAAGTTCGGACCCATAGCTGTATCATTATTTATGCAAATATTGACGGGTGACGACAAAATGGGGCCGCAACAGCGATTTGAAGCCGTCGTAGTGGAGAGCAGGTCCCGAAAGAGCCGCAGGCGCAAACGGTGGGCGAATCGGACCACCGGAGCGCGTCCGGTGGTCCGCAGAAGATGGCGGAAGCGTGCCGCCGGAATGGTCCACCACAACAGCGGAAGAAACCGGAATGGAAAAGCTGTTCCGGAAATGGCGGGGCGCGGCTTAATGCCACGCCAGCTGGGGGAGGCCGCGCCCTCCCTGCTCGGCCAGCTGGCCGAGCCTGCGCCCCCCCGGCCGGACCGGGGCGGGCCACATGGGCCGGGCCATGCTGGACAGGCCGGGCCACGCCCAACTAAGCTGGACCCAGACCCCGGTCGGGTCGACCCGGTTCGGGCCGACCAAGGGTGTGTAGGGCCAGGTCGGACCGGGCCCAGACCACTCATTTTCGGACCAGAATCGTTTAAACGCCCATAACTTGAGCTACAGACCTCCGATCGATGAACCGTCAGTTGTGTAGGATTACTTGGATTGATTTGGTCATTTCGATATATTACAATCAAGGTTTCAGCGAAGTTTGGGTATGGCTGGGTTGGTTCGAACTCAAAACCAAGCGGGCCCTCAGAGCGGAAACAGTTATAACTTAAGGACCAGATGTCCGATTGAAGTCACGTAAACAACGTTGTATTTCTTTTGATGAGACGGTTCTTTTGGCATACTCCACTCAAGGCTTGGACACAGTTGGAGTATGGATGGTTTGGATTGTATCCGAAATCCAACTGGGCCCTTAGAACGAAAAATCCAATAACTCTCAGACCGGACGTCTGTTTGACGAACCGTCAGTGGCGTTGGTAATCTCGTTGAGAAACGGTTCCTTTGAGTATACCCCATGGGAGTTCGTGGTATATTTGAGATACAGTCGGTTTGGTTCGTACACGAAACCAACCGGGCCCCCGGGATAAAAGGCTAATAACTCACAGACCAGACGTCTGATTGACGCACCGTCTGTTGCGTTGAGACCCCTATGACGAGGCGGTTCTTTGAGATACTTCCACGTGAGATTACGGGAAATTTGGAGTATCGAATAGTAGCTCGTGGAGTGGATCCTCCTAGAGACGAGCGTACGGAGTTCGGAGACCTTGTAGCTAGCTGAGACTTCATGACTGCTTGTCCGATTAGTTTCAGAGTGACTTGAATAGCCCAGTGGGAAGCACTACTGTGTTGGGGTGGCAGAACTATGGCGGAGGAGTGCTACTGTGTTGGGGAGGCATACCCACAGTACTCGACAGGAGGAGTACCTCTGTAGGCTATTAGGGGCTGCGCTACTGTGTTGGGGCGGTAGACCCATAGTGGGGATCACTACTATGTTGGGGAGACATACCCGTGGTACTCGACAGAGGAGGAGTACCTCAGTAGTGTATGTCTAGTGAGTAGCACCTCAGAGTCATGATAGGAATACTGTACTCGATAGAGGAGGAGTTCTCCAGCAGCCGTGCTTTCGACATCGGGAATGAAAATTCTGGTTTGAGCTGAGTCAATGACCTTTGTGTTTTCCTCATGATTGAGATGGGTTACTTGATAACATAGGTATATGTATGGGCATATAACTAAGTAAAGGTTATCTATTGAGATCTTTCTTTGTGGTCTATCCTTGTTGGATTTTGTGAGACCTTGAGGGTCTCGGGGTCCCTACTAAGTATCGTTATACTCACCCCTACACGGGCTATGCCCGCACCTCATTGTGTTGGATGCAGACGACAGACAATGCTGACTGATGTAGAGTGTACGAGGACGGGACGGTACTCGGAGGTGGAAACTCGGCGTGACGGCACACGGAGCAGACCGATAGACACGGAGTGCTGAGGAGGACATATGTACCTACACTTTAGGTAGGAACCTGGAGGACGATTCAGAAGCTGCTTCCATCTTTCAGCTGTCTGTCTTTTCAGTTGTACTTTCTTTCAGTTGTAGCTGTACCTTTCTTTTTGGCATGTATTTTGGGCCTCTTTGTACTTTCAGCACACTTGTTATACTACTTTACTTAGTGTTTTCTTCCGCTTGCACTCTCGTTGTGTGTGTTTACATTTTATAAATCCAATGCCTTCCCATTTTTAGGGAGTTACGCCTTTGGTGCTAGTCGCCAGCCCTTGGCCCATGGAAGGCGGGCTTGGGGTAGTCATGATATGGGCCCTGGGGGACGGGTCGTGACAAATTGGTATCAGAGGAGTCGGTTCTATTGCAAAACTCAGGACTCTGATCTTTCTTTCTGTGAAGCAATAGTGTTAAGAGTACCGAGTGTGGTCATCAGTTTGGGGAGTCTAGTGTTGGTGCGGCGACCGACATATCCATACATCAGGACCCTGACTACTGATTTCTGACTCAGTGCACGAAAACACTAATTGCGTGTGTGTTTTCAAAAGTTTTCTTTAAGTCAACTCAAACAGGGTCATCTCACCAGGTATAAATCGTTTGACCGTGTCGCATCTGTTTAGGATGCCTCTATGAAAATAGCCGGTTGGTGTTTTGAGAGAGAACCCGATGACGACCCACTGAGCGATGAGGCTCTGGTGTAGGGCCCACTTTCTATGTTGGCACCTTCGGGTGGTGTACCCTTAGCACCACCACCTGTTCGGTAGCAGATGCCACCAGCCGTACTAGCAGACGGTGCATGCTGGCAGAGTGCGCTGCACGAGTTCCAGTAGAAGAGGCCTCCGAGGTTACGAGGCGAGCCAGATTCCCAAGCAGTAGTGGACTGGCTGGAGGCAATTGTTGGAGTTCTACACCTAGTTTAGACACTAGTAGAGAAGATGGTGATCTTAGCTACTAGTGTTTCCCAATGAGTGACCATGTGGTTGGTCCGCATAGTGAAGAGGCTTCGGTACGTGGACCGATGCTTGAGATAGTACCTTCGGGTAGTGTGCCAGTTATATCACTACCTGTTGGTCTGCAATTTCAACCGGCGGTACCAGTAGATGACACATGTGGGTTCAGTGCCTTACACATGTTTCAACATTAGATACCCCTCAGGTTCCAAAGTGAGCCTAACTCACAGGAGGCTAAGGACTGGTTTGAGGAGGTGGATGAGATTTTTTTAGAGCTTATACAGCTTCGACAAGACGACATGTCGGTAGATGAGTATTCATCGCGGTATACCGATCGTTTCGGGTACTCGATGAATACGATATGATCAGTGCTTTGGGGCTCAGACTACTGAATGAGGTGAGTTTAAAGGATATCCGAGCCATCAATTTTTCCTCTATGCATTCCTACTTATTCTAGGGTGCTAGAGAGAACCTTTGTGGTTGAATGTTCTTTGGATGAACGAATACAACTAGTGAATATTAGCAGTGGGAAGCAGGGAACTGACAAAAGTCTCAGAGACTTGGGCGTATAAAATGTTTTAAGAAGAGGAAGTGTTAAGGACAGTTAAATCTGCAGAGTAGCAGACGTGGAAGAAGACCTAGGAGGGCAACATGTGGTGATGTATATTTCGACATGTTATAACCACCCACCTCGTAGACCCCGCCAGGCTCAGGGAGCAGGAGGGCAGGGGAAGAGAGTAGTTGCATGTGGTCAAAAAGTAAGAACCAAGGGATCTATGAATGATTCGAGGCATGGTCTGTGTCTGCTACTAGCTACCGTAACAACATACATTGATACGAAACATTCATTCTTTCCACGAATCTTGTCCCAGACCTAGAGTTTCTGGTTAAGCCATTGACTTGACCCTCACATTTGGAGATACCTTTGGGAGGAGACTCGATAATCACACTTACGCCGATGGTGTGTTTTGACCCTTGAGGAGAGAGTTTCGGTTGGAACCTCTTGGTGGCAGTGTCGAGGCCTTATGACGTTAGTTTGGGTATGGACTGGGCGACCATAGTTCATACACAGATTGACTGTATTAGGAAAAAAAGGTTGTGGTTTACCTACAACATTGGGATGGGTTTTCCTTGGTTGATGAAAAGGAAACCCCAGGCAGCATCAGATAGAATCATGCATAAGTGGGTGCAGTCGATCACTCATGAGTCGGACAGACTTAGATTTGTGCAAGACTTCTCCAGAGTTGCTGCACCGCTTATATCTTTGACGAAGAAGGGGAAACCCATCGTGTGGTCAGAGAGATGCCAGTAGAGCTTTTCAGAAGCTGAGGAAGAGGTTGACTAGTGCACCCATTTTGAGGCAGCAGAGAAGGTGCAGATCATCCAGGAGTGGATGAAAACTGCACAGAGCAGAAGGAAGACCTACGCTGGTAGGAGACAGAGACCACATGAGTTCGAGGATGGAGATCATGTTTTCTTACGGGTCTCACCTTGATGAGGTTTACGGAGGTTTTTCCGGGGCGGAAATTTATCTCCACAATTATTCATAGATTTCCAGGTCCTCATTAGAGTAGTCAAGGTGGCTTACCACCTGGCCCTTCCACCTTAGTTTCACCGGGTGCATGAATTCAACAATGTATCTCAGCTGAGGAGATTCATGCACGACCTATCCGTCATCATTGAATACGGGGAAACATTCACAGAGGTACCGGTGGAGATTGAGGATCGATAGGAGTAGGTCCTGCTTGGACAGTCGATACCTCTGGTGCGCACTCGCTGGTAGCACAAGAATCTGTAGGAGAACACTTGGGAGCAGGAGGCTCAAATGTGTGCTCAATACCCCCTTTTGTTTCCCTAGTGTGTGTTGTTGCTTTACATGGACGTAAAGCTCTGAGGTGGGAGTAATTTAAAGACCCAAAAAATTCAAGGAATTTTTTTTCTTAATTTCTTTGAAATTTTACGAGTCCGCAGTTTCTGACGATGCCTGATTCTGAGCCTCGGTGTGCCCAGAATCAATTTCTGAAGTTGTGTTTGGGTTAGTTCAGTAAACATACGTGCATGTTTTTCTATATTTTGAACTGGTGTTCCGAATTGAAATCTGAGGGTACCGATGAACTCGCAGCGCGAGTAATTACTTAAGTGGACCTCTACCGCTGTTGCGTTTTATGCGGGTTGAAAGTTAATAATTGGGGATTTAGATAAAAAGAAATAAAATTGGTAGCACACAGTTTTATTATATCTATGGTAATTATATACTACAAAGGAGAGCTAAGGGTGGAGCCCACAACCACCTAACTTCCCATGTGTGGATATTTTTGAGGTGAGGCCCACACGAGCCCCAACCTTTCACCTCCCATAACTCTCTTCAAACCCCCTTTAACTCCCTTGAATCTTTGAGCATCCATTTAATGTGAAAACTCCCCCATTTTATGAGAAATCTTCACCTCCCTATCCCCCTCTTAAATGTATGCCAACACTTTTTAATTAATGAATTCAACCTCTTAAATTAATTAATTTGTTTGAATTTTGAATGGAATGTGTGAATAAAAATAATGGAATTGCTATAATATTTGGGGATTTAGTTGTGTTGAGTGGTTTGGGTGAGAGAGATTTGGGAAATAGTGTAGGGTTTTCTTCTGTCAATGAAGAACACCAACCTTCCAATGAAGAACCGCCGAGGAACTTCACTCAACACCGTCGATCTTCAACCAAACCAAAGGAGATGGAGCCACTCGTGGGGAACGCCGATGACACACCATCTTCGACTTTTCTTCCTCGATGTTAATGAGTTGACACCATCTCCCTGCGACGCTGTACTACCTTGGCGCTTGTCCTATTTATGCGGCTCGATGATGTGAAACATCATAATTGAGGTTGGGTGATTTTTGTATATATTTATATATGTGAATTATACTCTCAAGCATGGGTGTTTAATTGGTGGAATGATATTTCAAACCACTAACGCGATGGGTACGGAAAGAAGAATAAGTCCGGACCCATCGCCGTATCGTTCTTGATGCGTGGATTGACGGGCGACGATGAAACGAAGTCGCAACAGTGATTTGAAGCCGTCACAGTGGAGAGAGGGTCTCAGGAGAGCTACAGGTGCAAACGGTGGGCGAATCGGACCACCGGTGCGCGTCCGGTGGTCCGCGGAAGGCGGCAGCGGTGTGCTGCCAAAACAGTCCACCGTGGCTGAGCCGCGATGACGGAAGAAAGCGGAATGGAAAAGCCGTTCTGGAAATGGTGGTGCGCGCCTTAATGCCGCGCCAGTTGGGGGAGGCCGCGCCCTCCCCGCTCGACCAGCTGGCCAAGCCGCCCCCCCCCCCCCCCCCCGGCCACGCTGGCTGGGCCGGGCTACGCCCAACTAGGCCAGAACCAGACTCGGGTCGGGTCGCCCCAGTTTGGGCTGACCCAGGGTGGGTATGGCTGGGTCGGACCGGGCCCAGACCCCCCTTTTTCAGACCAGAATCATTTAAACGCCCGTAACTGGAGCTACGAACCTCCAATCGATACACCATCAGTTGCGTAGGATTCCTTGGACTGAGATGACCGTTTCAGTATATTACACTCAAGGTTTCACCAAATTTTGTGTACGTCCAGGTTGTTTTGAACCCGAAACCAACCGGGCTATCGGAGTAGAAACGCTTATAACTTAAGGACCAGACGTCCGATTGATGTGCCGTCAACTACGTTGAATTTCTTTTAAGGAGACAGCTCTTTTGGAATACTCCACTAGAGGCTTGGATGCAGCTGGAGTATGGCTGGGTTGGATTGTACCCGAAATCCAACTGGGCCCCTGGAACGAAAAAGCCAATAACTCTCAAACCTGACGTCCATTTGACGAACCATCAGCGGAATTGGTAATATCATTGAGAAACGGTTCTTTTGAGTATACCTCATGGGATTTAGGGGTATAGTTGAGATACAGTCGGGTTGGTTCGTACATAAAACCAACCGGACCCCCAGGATAAAAAGGCTAATAACTCACAGACCGGGCGTCCGATTGATGCGCCGTCTGTTGTGTTGAGACCCCTATGACGAGGAGGTCCTTTGAGATACTTCCACGTGAGATTGTGGGACACTTGGAGTATTGACCAATAGCTCATGGAGCGGATCCTCCCGGAGATGAGCATACGGAGTTCGGAGACCTTATAGCTGGCTGAGACCTAATGACTGGTTGTCCGATTCGTTTCGGAGTGACTTGAATAGCCCAATGGGGAGCACTACTGTGTTGGGGTGGAAAACCAAGGGCAGAGGAGCGCTACTGTGTTGGGGCGGCAGACCCGCGGTACTCGACAGGAGGAGTTCCTCTGTAGGCTATTAGGGGGTGCGGTACTATGTTGGGGCGGCATACCCATGGCGGGGATCACTACTGTGTTGGGGTGACATACCCGCGGTACTCGACAGAGGAGGAGTACCTCAGTAGAATAAGGTTAGTGAGTAGCACCTTGGAGTCGTGATAGGACTACTATGCTCGACAGAGGAGGAGTTCTCCAGCAGCTGTGCTTTCGACATCGTGAATGAAAATCCTAGTTCGAGCTGAGTCAATGACCTTTGTGTTTTCCTCATGATTGAGATGGGTTACTTGATAACTTAGGTATATGTATTGGCATATACCTAAGTAAAGGTTATCTGTTGAGATATTTGTTTTGGTTTATCCTTGTTGGATTTTGTGATACCTTGAGGGTCTCGGGGTACCTACTAAGTATCGTTATACTCACCCCTGCACGGGTTATGCCCAAACCTTGTTGTGTTGGATGCAGACGACGGACAGTGCTGACCGAGGTAGAGTGTATGAGGACTGGACGGTACCCGGAGGTGGACACTCGGTGTGACGGCACACGGAGCAGACCAATAGACATGGAGTGCTAAGGAGGACATCGGTACCTACCATTCAGGTAGGAACCTGGAGGACCATTCAGGAGCTACTTCCATCTTTCAGCTATTTTTCTTTTCAGCTGTACTTTCTTTCAGTTGTAGCTGTACCTTTCTGTTGGGATTGTATTTCCGGCCCCTTTGTACTTTCCGTACACTTTTTATACTGCTTTACTTCATATTTTCTTGTGCGTGTACTCTGGTTGTGTGTGTTTACATTTTATAAAGGCAATGCCTTCCCAGTTTTTAGGGAGTTACGCCTATGGTGCTAGTCACCAGCCCCTGACCTATGGAAGGCGTGCTTGGGGTAGTCACGATATGGGCCCTGGGGGACGGTTCGTGATAGATAATACCTTCAATCGAATGATTCTCAAAGATATATAAATATTCCAATGAATTTAATTCATATACGGATAGATATTTTAAATGCAACACCCTTAATACAATGCTTAAATTATAATAAGTATGGGAATTACTCTAAAAATTCCACCAATCCTAAGCTTAATGATAAAAATTTATGTCAACATCCCCTTAAGATAATGGACAGTTGGAATTTATTTTAAATCACAACTCATAAATTGTGTGATTAAAAAATGTATTGAAATTTAACACTTATCAACTAATTTATAAATAAAAATTCCTTATTTCATTATAGATCTACTGAATCCTTCATATCTTAGAATTTATCTAGGGTTATCAAATCACACCCACATTGATAGGATATTGAATTATTAGTGAAAAATTAAAGTTTTATTATTTTTTCATAATTATACAACTTATCTATACTAATATTTTATGGGAATATTCTTTTTGAAAACCATATTATTCTCCCTTAAGAGGAATTTGATCTAATTTTTTCTTTGGATTGGCTCTCACTACATAGAGCCCATATTAATTATCATGATTAGGATGCCTTATTTCATATCCTAAATCAAATTATGATCATATAGATGAGAATATCTAAATGTGAACTCCTTATGAAAATCACATCTACTATATGGGTCTTAATAACAAATCTGAAGGGGTATTTAGATAAAATGATTCAATAAAATATTGATATTGGATATAATCATTTTTTGTGATAATATATCAATGTATCACTAGAATAGTAATATAGACTACCCCAAAATCATTAATTTGTGTTTTTTAATGGAAGGCGTACCTAGTGTTATACCAATATCAATTACTCTATATAGAATGTCTTTCTAACACCCTGATATTCTGGAATACATTTCTCTCCAAATTGATACTATGATTGGTGGCTCGTGTTACATTAAATAATACTCTAAAATAAAAACAATGATACTTTTATTAAAAAATTAATAAATATAATGGATATAATGTATATATTGAATCAGTTTGTGTTAGTATATATTTTCACCATAGGTCAACTATGTAAAATATAAAAATACAAGAGAAATTTCATTTGATTAAAAATAAATTTACTTTCAACATATTAATTTGTATATTAAAATGTATTCCTATCACATCTTAAATTTTTATTTTATAAAATTAACTTTTTTTGAATTTTTCATACATTAATTATTCTAAGGAGATGTTTAAGAATTTTTCATAACATAATTGATTTTTAGGTAAATAGTGAAAAATATATTTTTTACTAAAATTATTAATTTTATAAATTTATTAGTATATTAGTATGATCTATAAATTTATAATGAAGTTTAATTTATAAAAATATGAATTTATTGATTGAATTTATTATTTTTAGAATATCATATGGAACCTTGAAAATCTATGCCCAATATTTTATAACATAGCTAATATTTTTAATCTAATAATAATTATTTTTAATATTATCTTTTAGTTAAATATTCTCATGGTGAAATTCATTTTTTCCCTATTTTAAGGACACAAAAACATTATTAATTTTATATTTTTGAAATTTAAATTATGAAATTTAATAACGTTCACACTTTTATGATACAAAAAATTTTTATTCTTAAAAAAAAACTTTTTGAAAAAAATGTTTTTACATGTAATGTTCAATGATCTTAAAATAATATTTTACAAACATAAAAAATTTTATTCAATAATATTATTTTTATATTTTAAATAATAATTTTAAAATTAGGTAATGATATAAATTTTAATTTTGGTCATTAATATTAATTAACAAGGTTAAAATATTAGCTACCATAATAGAAGTGAAAAAAACGTAAAATGTTTTTTACTAAGTGTAAAAATCATAAGATTTTTAAAAATGATCACCTAAAATGTGTGGATGATAGGTGTATTGGCCAAAAATATTCCCCTCAATTTTTTACACTTTTTGATCATTTGACCTTTGAATACTGAAATACCACTATTGAAATGTAATGGGTACTTTCAAAATTACCCATCGATTCACTTGTAAAGTGGGACAATTTCCTAAATTCATGTCAAACCTATTAATTTGAATTTAATCAAGCTATTAAATTATGAATCTTCTAAAATCCTCCCTTGTTTTTATAATCCTCAATTCTCAATTATTTATCCTACTGTCTCCATTTACCGGTTCATTTCGAAGACAAATATCAAGAGCTCAATAAGAGTTTTTGTTACACTGTATCCTCTTCATATTTATCTTCCAATTTCAAAATTTTTTTATAGACCATAATATAATGACATTATTATTATTAATATACTATACTTTTATTATATTAATGGTTAAACCATTATTTAATCCTTTCTATCTGCTTTGAAAATAGAAATGACATCAAGTGTGTATAGGTGTGGACGAACAACTCCATGAAATGAGGTGGTTTAATTTCCATAACCCCCTATCATGAAATGTAAAAATAATAAATTTAATGAATAAATATTTTATATATATTCCAAAATTGATTTTCTAAAATTATAATTTATTGTATAACTTAATTCCACCCAATTCATTAATGAATGAAAACGTTAATCACGTGTACATGCAGACTTCCTCCTCTATAATAAACAAATTTAAATTATCATAACCACCTATCATGGATGATTATATTAATTATTTTGATGAAGATATATTATATTTTTAAGGTATTTAATTTTTATTGAAAATTATAGTATCCTTACATAAAAACAATTCCTTACTCATTAAATCATTATAAGATGCTTCGGTTTGGGTCGGTTTACCACCTATGTGAACGATGTTATAAAATTTATATCATGATTGATTATGGGATTTTATATAATTATTTTACTCTATAGTATTAATATTTTTAATATTTTTTAATTATTTATAATTCTTTTATTGAAATATAATATATGTATTCATATATAACCTTTTGGTGGTTAAACGCACAGAAACTAGTTCTTCACAAATTATATTTTAAAAAACAATACCATTATCATTCTCCAAATTAAAATGTTATAAGATGAATAATTTTAACCTCATGATTCTATTATCTTAGATAATCTAGGAATTATTAATTTTTTTATTATCTAATAATAGAAAATTCTATTGGAAAACTAGTTCAAAATAAGAAATTTGGGCTTCTTACATATGGTGATGAAACTAAACTATAACTGACTAATATAGATTAATGGTAAAGCTTATTTGTTTTTTTTGAATTACATGAGACATATTTGATAATGTGAACCATAATTTACTCTATATAGTTTATCCCCTACCCAATTAACTTTATGTATAATGAATATCATTTATTTCATGATATTTTAATATCTATTTCAAGGTAACCAACATATGTCCTTTTCATTGTTACATTACCACCACCATAAGGGTTACTAAATGACTAAAATTATTTTCTTGAGTTACAATGATTATTTTTTTAAATGGTTTCACATTATAATTATCTTCTATTCTATGGTAATATTATAATGTCCTTTGTCATTATTTTTTGGGGAACTACTTTGATGTATTTAATTCATAATAATTGATGATAATGTTGAAAGTAATTCTTATTCAGTCCAAATAATTTATTTTTCTTCTATGTCAAGTTTTTTCCTTTCCATTAATGTTCTCTTTTTTATTTTTAGACCTAATGATGTATTGTCTCGTATGACCTTCAAATATCACTTCTTCCCTTTTAAAAAATATATTTTGGTCGAAATTTTAGAATGTTGGTTTAAAAATAATTATCTCAAAAAAATTTAAAAAAATTATTCCTTTCAAAGGGGTTATCATACACTCTACATTTCCTCTAAAAACAATATATTATTTTCAAATATCCACCATTGAATATCATTTTCAAACTTTAATGTTTTCAAATTTTTTCATGTCACCTTTTATTGTGACCCGTTACATCATCTATTATGAGTATGGTAAAAACAATTTCTAAAAAAAATATATGGTATCTCTCACTATATAAGTCTTCTTATTTTCAAATAATTCATTCCATGTTTTCAAATAGTTTTCAAAACGATTTTATCTCTTTGTCATTTTAAAAACAAAAGAAAATAATAAGTTAATTTTTATAATTAAAAGTTTGAATTTTAAAGGAATTATTGATGTAAGAAAGGATTTTAAAGAATGAATTTTTGAGAAATAATTCATTATTATTTTTGACAGATTCTTTCTTTTGTAAAATTTTTATTCTAAAAAAACTTTTTGGTTTAATATGTTTCTGATAAAATTTTTTTATCTCTATTAAAGTATTTCCTTTTAATGAAATTATTTTGAGGAGTTATACATAGATTTATCAAATGGTTATTTCTTTGTGTTTTTCAAAATGATTTATCGAATTTTTTCAAAAGGATGTTTTTATTATATATTAATATAACATGAAATTATTTATAAAAAACTAGGATTATGCATCTATTACACCATATATATTCTTTATTTATATGGATTATGGAATGTTATTGGAAAAAAATTGGAACTTATTTTATTCCATGGGTTTATTAGGTGACTGTTGATATATGAGTGTTTTCGTGTTCTAATGGAACACATTTATATTTATAACTATTATTATAATGGTTGGGCATAACGTGTCGACCTAAATAACATGGTTTAGGATAGAGAGTCACATGAAATAATGTGTTCCACCTATATGCATGTTGTTTCCCACTACTTGTGAGGGCATAAGAGGCACTATTATGAGACTATGTCATTATTAATGGATAAAAATATGATCATGAAATAGGAAAAATGATAATCGAAGTATAAAAATAAAATAAAAAAGTGGAAGGTCATGAAGTGGAGACAAAAATAATAATATATCTAACTAAAAAAATATTGCATAATATATCCATTATAATAAGGCATAAAAGAATCCACACATATAGCATATCCGTACACACTAAAAAAAATAAAAAATAAACAAATACGCATCTATAAAAAATGATCATGGATTCTAACAAAAAATCACCTCAACCAAATTTATTCTCATTTACAACTGAATGATGTAGGTCAACTACCCTCATTTAAAACCCTAGCCATAATGTATGTGTGTGCACCAAGATACCCACGAAATGTTTGATTTTCTACATAGTTGAAACCCATCAAGGAATAATAACATAAGTATTGAATGTATTTATAAATGTGTTTTTGATGACCCAAAATAGGTAATAAAAAACATTCAACCATGCATGTAATCTTTTGCTAGCCAAGAAACCAAAAATGTCAGGCCTACCTAGTTCATCTCCATGTCGTATGATAATTCAAATCTATTGAGTCACATTTTATAAAAAAGTTCACTTGATTATTCCCAATATTGAACCATATAATTGATCAAAAGCTACAATATACTCAACTCAATAGCACAACTTATTCCATAAATCATCCTTCTCATAAGTGGATAGTGAAAATTTTATCAGCATAATAGCACAAATTATTTCATAACTCAACTTTCACAATAATGGATACTAATAATATTCCCATCCAAATAGCACAATATATTCCATGGAATGGCCATATAATAGATGGATAAACAATATATAGTAATGAAAAATAACACATGTCATCATACCAAGACAAAGTAAGGTTATCACAAAGCTACACACTCACCATGATTGAAAAGGAAAACATGAAGTAGATTTATCACATGTCTATACATGTACCCACATAAAATTGAATTCATACATTTTTATATAAAAGTCATAAAATGTTAAGGAGTTACCACCTCAAGTATATAAGAACTCAAAATTTCTAGGTCCACCACCGAAATCAAGCTTGACACCCCAAATCTCTAGAATTAGTATTAAATTCATTACACAAGGATTATATAATGAGGTTTGAAGGAGATGAAATCATTTATGGATAATGAATGATTGTAGATAACAAAAGGAAACTAGTGTAATAAATGGATCTCAAGTCATCCAAAATAGGTGAGGAAATTATTGAGTATCTGGGATATTCTTCTTTAATTATACAAGGAAAATTAATTAGATAATTCTTTATACCTTATATATAGGCATGAAATAACTAATAAAATGCTCCTTTTGAGTTATGAAGTGTACATAATGGAGAAGAAAAACTAAATGAAGACATACTTTCATTTTAATTATTAAAAAATCCTTGATTTGATCTAAATAATTTCTTATTGGGATGGAAAATCATCCAACAGAGTCTTCTAGTTGATATTCCCTATAATTGAGATGAATAATGATAAATTTCAAGGTTGTTTCAAGTTAAAAAATGAATTTTAAAATTAATTAATAGAATGTTCAAGGTTTGGAAACACATTTTGACAAACCATTCACCCATAATGGGGAAGAATCTATCCAAAAACTAGGGAATATTATTGGGAAATGTGGTTTTATATAATGATTATGAACTATGTAAAAATTAGTATCACAAAATTATCTAAATTCATGATTAAATGAGAAAACTTTACGATTTATCCTAATAGTTCACCAAACTTCTTCCCTCTAAACCTCTTCCAAAACATCCCAAATAATTCCAAAAAACTCTCTATGCTCATAGAAAAAACAAATAATTTCTAAAAATCCCCATTGATAAGATGGAAAAAATAAAACTTCACTCCCTTTAATAAACATAGGGTTGTTACATTAGAATTCCTATATGTCCCTCAAATGAATTTTTAATGTTTATATATCATGTTCTCAAATGGGTACAAAGGAGGATTATCCTAAGCCAAAGGGTACAAAATAATATTATCATATGAGAAAGGATATAGTGAACGATTATACGAAGCATAGGTGAACCTAAGAGAATTATCCCAATCCTAAGAAGGGTACACATTCAGTAAGACCAAGTCCAATAAGGGTATGCTGGTGGTAGGACCAAGCCTAAAAAGGTATATGGGTAGTTAGTCCAATAATATTTTGCGATGAATATCTTGGTGGGAACCCATGATATATTATTTATAGACTTATGATTATGACACACTCTTGAATAATAATCTTATACCTATGTTTTTCACCATGTATAGTGCTTATTATATTATGATTCTATGATTTTTTTTCATGGTATAAGTTTTTTCATTTGATATTTCATGCACTTATCTCATTAATTATGGAAGAATATTATTATTCAATATTATTTTTAATAAGGTATTTCTCTTCTGATTATGTTTTCTAATATGGTTATGATATATCCTTTGATGACTTGTTCATAATTTTTACCTTATAAAGAATTTGACATCACTACAATATTTCCATTCTATAGATAATAAAGGTGATTACAACCTATAAGGTATTTTTAAGGGAGTTTAATGTGGTTCGATAATGGAGAAATCTTCTCAACTATTTAAAATTACGTTTCTTATACAATATATCCTCAAAGAAATTAAACCTTATATTAATAGTATTTTCTAATTATTATGAGCTGTAATGTTTATATTATGTCAAGGTTTTATAATAAAGATAGGTTAATCTAAAATTTTATCAAAGATGGTGATTAAGAAATGTGATTTTTTATAGCACACTAGTGTGTAGGTTTCAGGATTTTTATATTTTATTAATGCATAATTTAGTTATTTTTTAGGACAAGATAAGTTATTTTTTAGGATTAATTATTGTTCTTTTGGTAGATTAGAATGAGTAAACATTAGTGAGAACCATATGGATATGTCCACATAAAGAAAATCACCCATCAATTTTGGTAAATTAAATATTGTGTGGTTTCTTGGTAATAAAATACCTATCTACATACTAGAAATTTGATGTCATTGTGGAACATATACACATATGGGTAATCACTTTGAAAAAATATGTTAGGGTATCAAATAAATCTATAGTTTATTCATAATTAATTGGATTATAACTTCATGCCTATTAGACACTCATTTAGTATATTTATTGGTTAATCACATTCTCTTTGAAACCCATTATGAATGGTTTAGGAAAATTTTATGGTATTGTTTGAGAACCTAATATGACATAGACAATTAATTACCAAGACTTAAACCTAGAAAATTTTAATTTAGGGTAAATATGCCATTTATGATTTATTGTATTTAAAATTTCACACCTACTTAACACTCCTTTGGGATATTGTTTGGTTAATCAAATTCTCTTTAAAAACAATTATGAATGAGTTGATTTAATTTTTATGGTATGGTTAGAGAACTTAATAAGACATAAATAACAAATAACCTAGTTTGAAACCTATAATTTTTTAATTTATGGAAAAAATTTCATTTATGACTTATTCCTTTTATATTTATAAGTTTAAATTTTTTATAATGATTTTTAATTATAAATTCTTATGTTTAATGTAAGGACCTAACTTCAAACCTTACTTATTCTAGTGTTTTGAACTAAAATTTACATTTGAGGATATTTTCAGTTTAGAGTTTTAGATAAATAGGAGAAGAAATTACATAGTTAAACTATACATTAAAAGTTAAAACTTATACTTACTATGCATTTTTTCACCAAAGGAACCCATTTTAAAATAAAATATGATTTATTTTCATGATACATCTTCAATAAAATCATCATGATATATTCATTGTCCTTACAAATCATGTAAAAGTAATTTAAAAATTTTTATGGGATCAAAAATATCATTAAGGGACTTAAAATCAAGGAAACCATTGTACTGATATCCTTAAAACACTCCTTTTTATCTGAAAAAGGATTCATCTTTTCAAAAAGTTATTTATCATACCTTTTGACAATCATGTGTTTTTTATAAAAACTCATAAGAAAGAATATAAGATATAATTAGGTAACTTGGGACATAATTATAATAAAATAGAATAACCATGCCATAAAATTCCATACATTTTACTATTAAAAATATAATAACCATATAGTCAACTTCTATATCCAATGATTTAAAATGCTACCATGAAACCACAAGTTCTTAGTTTATCATATAACCACCCATCATCAGTTTATCACGTGACCTCCTATAATATGTCCAAAGTCCATTAAATAATCATAACACATAAAATATTTAAATTTTAAAAATATTTCTTTTAGAATTTAATTTTCATCCATAAGAAAACTTTTCAAGTTATTGGGAAAAACAATCAATTTCTAAACCCATTTTAAACATTTAAAAAGTGATTTTCAAATCAAAGTGTCCCATACCACTTTGAAACATTTGAATATTAATACCAATTAAATAACATGATAATAAATAAATTAATGTTATTACATGTTAAAGGGGATATTTGTACAACTTATATAATAAGGTAGGTGTATAACATCAAAATACACCTCAAAGAAAGAAAATCGAGATGAATTGCCTTAACATGAGTATAAATCATCAGATACAATCTTTATATTAGTAAATAATTAACATAGGTTAATTATTTACTTAATTGAGAACCTTTTTTAGGTTTATTTGTCCTTTTATAACACATATTATGCTATTATAACAATTACTTAATTATTAAAATTCACATTCGATGGTTTGACATTATTCGGTACAAGATTCCAAAATTAATTTCATAAGATGTCTACAGTAAAAGTGTACATTATTTCCCAATAACCAGAATAATAATAGTGATATAATTATAATTTTTAGAGATAAATTATAATTTTAAATCTATCCATTAAATATGGATATAAAAAATGAACAATATTGAAATCATGGAGATGGTAAGTCATACATATGCATGAGTAAGGTTTCCATTTTTCAATGATCATTATGGAAGTACGGTAGTTATCATTTTATACTTATTGAATGGTCATAGTAAATTATTTTCATATTAATAATTTAAATATAATTTTATATATCATAATTGTGATGTGGTGATGAAAAACGTATCAGATCGCTTTGTATAGGTGATAATTCACACATACGCACGAACAACATTATGATTTTTTAATGCATGGAAATATAAAGACATAAATGATATATTTTATTTTAATAATGATAAATATGTTATTAATATCATATATATTTATTAGTCACATTATTAAAACCATTCTTGAGAGACTATGATGGAAAACTAATTTTATCGGTTTGCGAGGCGGTAGTTTTTTGTTCACATGAACACTTATTTATTATTCGATTTGATAGAATTGGAGATGAAATTGGAAATTATACTAAAAAAATAACATCTCAATATTTTTATGATACATTTTCTATTATTTTTTAATTTTTTAAAAATATTTTAATGAAGCGGATGAATAAATAAAACAAACTGGCTTGATTAAAAATGACGACTTTTCCTTAGAAATACCATGTTTCATAATACCTTACGACCATTAAGGGTTGTGTTATTATGAAAATAAGACATCTATAATGTTTTTTAGGATTCTAAAAATGTACTAGGGTAGGTATTTTTAGAACTAAATAGGGTTTGAATTATGAAGAAAATAGTAGAAGAGATTCCCATTTATAAGAGAGGAGAGGGCCACTCTTAAAATTTCACAAAATATTAAATTAAATGAAATTATTTTTCAATTTAAAATGGATAAAAAGTGATTTATATAAAATATAGTATTATTTTGGGTCTAAATAATCTCATAAAATAATTATACATTTTTTTAATACTTATTAATATTTATCTTTTAGGTTTTAACCCTTATTTCACCCCTTTAACTCATACCGTGATAATATGTTATTTACAATTTCAAGGTTAATATAATTACAATAAAATGAAAAATAACCTGAAAATGAATAATTTATAAAATTTTAAACATTATCCTAGTAGTATTTCTAAATTTTTCATTTTTAATTTTTTTATTGAATTTTAGAAAATATTGGTTATTTTAAATATCATTAATGTCAATTTTGACACTATTCACTACTTTGACTTTTACAAAAAAATAAATAGGACATGATATCATCAAAAAAATAATTTAATGCATCTAAAGTATTTCAAGTCCATCTATAGAATTGTTTTATGAAGTTAATTATCTCAAATCATATATAATTTAATATTTTTAATATGTGTTATTTGATTTTTCTATTAATAGAATAATTACTGTATCATCGTTGTATATTTATTTAAGGTAATTAGTCCTTCAGTAAAAATTTAGAAAAATAACAGGATGAAGATAAATATTTTATATTTAAAATTACAATGTATTGTCAATGATATTTTATGTATAACCCAATAAGAAAACTGTTATATTTATTGAAAACATAAGTATGGCATTTTTGAAGTTTTCTTTAGAATAAAATACTATTAAGGGACTAAAGTGATCAAAGTGGATCCAAGTGGTTAGAAATTCATCCTAATTATGTTTTTTTTTGAAAATTACTCATCCAATAAAATTAGGAAATGTCTTTTGGTAATTTTAAAATATTTATTATATTATTTTTAAACTCAATTTACCAATTTACTCTTTATTATAGTAATAAAAATTACTAACTCTTCTATTCTTATTGTCCAAAAATAAAAGGGCCTATTTTATAAAATTTGACCTTCTAATTCAAAAATTGGAATTTTTTTCTAAATTGAAAACACATAATTGGATAAAATTAATTTGAAATTAATCTCATAGATGAGGTGATAAAATGAGTTTTGAAAGTGAAAATATTCAAATGTTTTAAATGATTTTATATAAAAATTCAATATAAAAATTATTAAAATCATATAAATTTGATTAATATATGTAAAATACATTTAATTTTACTTTAAAACATATTTATAATATAATTTAACATTATAAATAATTATATGGAAAGTATATTTTTAATTAAAATGCATTATCTTTCACTATATATCAAAAAATGAAGCATATCATAAAACTACCAATATTTTAACCAAATTAAATTTTTATATTCCTATTTCAAAAAAGAATATTATTTTTTCAAATAAAATTTATAAAAATCAAAAAATATAGAATTACAAAGAGTATACCATTAAAAGGCAAAGAAACTGCCTTTTAGAAGAAAACAAACAATAGTTTTTCATTCTTAAAATTAAGTTTTTTCATCTTTTATACCTATAAAATTTATTTTATAAATATAAAAAAAATTATCATATATGTTTCATCAATATCATTCACTAATATTGATTAATTTAATTTATTATGTTCAAATTAATTTTTAGTTATAAAATAGTGTTCCATAAAAACACATCCTTTATATTTAATTTGTTTTTATTTTTATTTTTAATTAACAAGAAACCAATGAATTAATTCTATAAGAACATGAAAACCAATTTTTTTAATTTAGTTGATCTAGTTATTACCCACCTTTATAATGGCTAGAATATTATGGTAATATTTAAATATTAATATTTAGTTTTTTATTTAACCTTGATATGGAGTATCATGTATGATATCTAACATACAATTTCCTTTTAAAATATTAAGATGTTGTATTCCCCACCTTAATAAATAAATTCATCATAATTTTAACTTGGTATTGAAAAACAGGGGTTTGAATCTTCAAAATACATTTTTTGAAATCGCACATCAGAAAAATGATCAATAAAATATCCACTTAAAAAGAGAGAAAGGGAAGTATGATGATCACCTGAGATAACACATAATAGGATTACATGTAGGAAAACATGGACTTGGAAGAGAAAACAAACTATCATGTTATTATATAGAGTGGTAGAGAGCATGGTCATTATAATGTTATCCATAAAAAACATTAAATTTATGGTGGGTTAATAGGGCATTGATTTCTTAGTAAGAAAAGAAAATGGATATTTTTTTATTCTAAGAACCTTTTCAGAGTGGAAGAATTATTTTACAATCTGGAATATGGACATAAGGAAATATACTTACTTAAAAATTATGTTTTTATCCTTTAATCAAAATATATAAAAAATGCTTGTTTTTCTAAAAATGATGAGTATTTAAGAGGAATTTTTACTTACTGGAGAATTATATTCAACTTATATAGATCAAAAAATCCAAAAAAGTATAAATATATATTCCTCTTGTGTTTATACATTAGTTAAAAACAAAATGGTTAGGATATGATAAGATAATTACCCAAAATTAATAAACCATTATATGATGAAAATATAATTTAATATCCTAAATTCAACTGTAATAACCGAAGTTTAACATAGATCATTCAACAAATAACTATCCTTAAAAGTCATCAAAAATATTCTAGAATAAAATTGAGATAAAAATTTTCAAAGGATTTTATCACATAGTCATCCAAATAACATCCATCACTCTTAATTTCTCATAAAAAATTAATTCCCTAAATCACATAATATCCAAGATATAATAACCATTTCTATAAATTAACTGAATCAACATAAATCAGCTTTAAAATAATAGATTCTTACAAAGTATAATTCAATCTATATTTTTAAAAAAATTATAGTATTATACTTACCATAATATTAATAGATTCCCAAAATAGTGAATGTCTTCTGTAATAACATCAATCTTTTAATAACCAAATAATTTTCCAATCTCATGGAAATATATTTGATAAAACATATTTCACTAAAATCAACCTATTATTCACCCATAAAGTCATTTAATTGAAAATAAAAACTCATACTTGATGGGCCTTTATCTAGGTTAGTGGTAGGTGATGCACCTTTGTCAACCTTTAGTATTGGGTTCAATTTTACAACCTTTTTTGGATGTGATGGGTTGACACAAAGTCTACAAGTTTTATTTTTTTTAAAGACAATATAATTCTTATAATATTGCCAAAAACATGACAAATTCATCCAAAGAAACTTTAATATGTTTTAAACTAAAAGGTTATCTCACACATTTCATTTTCCATTCCAAAATGTAATAACCAATAATTACCTCAAAAATAAATTTCTCAAAAAATACGATTAGTTTCCTTAAAATTTTAAAGCATATATTCATAAAAAGGGGTTTCTAATACACATAAAATATGATCAAACTAAAAATTATAAACCCATGATCATATACATAACTCTTAATAAGACATCCTTGTCTTTAAAGTTTTTTAAATATTGTTCTGATACCAACTATAAGGACCCGACCTTAAACACTACATATTCTAGTGTTTTTAACTAGAATTCACAATTTAGGGTATTTTCAGTTTATAGTTTTAGAGAATTAGGAAAACCCCTTAAGGGGTATAAAATAAATGAAAAAATTAGTCCAGTGAAAATCCACAACAAAAGTATCTTTAAGTCACACATTTTTACCTTAAAAAAGGAGTCATCTTTTCCAAAAGATCATTATATTACATTTTTAAAATCATGTTATTTTCACAAAAACTCATTTTTAAGAATTTAATATATATTTTTTAACTTGAGAAATAATTAAACTCAAATTGAATAACAATATGGCCAACTATCACACAAGTTTCTATTAAAATGGAATAATTATACAGTCAACTGACATACACAATGCATTAGAGGTTTATCACTAATCCACCCATAGTCAGCTTATCATGGAACCACCCATAATAGGTATATCATATAACCACCTGTAAAATTTCTAAGCCCCATTATATAATCATAACCAATAAAATCATTCAATTTTCAACATGTATCTGTTAAAATTTCATTTTCAATCTTCATAATACTTTTCAATTAATTGAAATAATCAATCGATTTCCAAACCCATTTTAAAATTTTTAAAAGAAATATTTAAATACAAATATCCCATACCACTTTGAACCATTTTAATATTAATACCCAATAAATAAAATGAGATTAAATAAATTCATTATATGATATGTTAAAGATATTATTTATACACCTAATACAATAATGTGGTTTTATAACAAACAAATATTCATCAATTAAAGGAAATGTATTTTATTTTCTTAAAATGAATGGGCATTCACTAAATGTGTGGAGAAAAAGGCCACCATTCATGTGACTGAAAGGGTAAGAAAAATATTCCCAATTTGAAATGCTTCTACTTTAAGGATATGGGGTACTATTCCTATGAATTCCCCAAGAATAAAGTCAAAATAGTTTAGAAGAAGAAAGGGGATCAATTTCAATCTTCTAATATTACTATAGGCTAAGTGGAATAATTAAAGTATTTGTGTTTTGGGATTCAAGAATTATGTTGTGTAATTAATTTATCAATTACATTATATTTACAAGAATCATGAGATATATAAGGATTATACTATAATATTTTTTATTTAATGATTTAGAAGCATGAATGTTTTCATTAAGGTTTTTAGTTGATCAACTATTTGTTAGGTGAAAATAAGAGATACGTTATGTTATTAGGGGAATCATTTTTTTCGATTTTATAAATTTAGTGATCTTACTTCAAATTTTTTGTACATTTAATTTAAAAAGATGTATATTAAATGAGTCTTAAGATAACTACATAAAGAATGGATTAAGTTAAACTTTTGATATGATTGTTTTTGGTTAAATTATGCTTTATCCTATTAAATAACCTATGATAACCATTTTGGTTTTGATAAATATTTAAATCCATTAGGAATGACTTTTTCATCTTTTGATAAAAGTTCCTTAGGAATAAATATTCATCTTGAATATCCAACTTATGGTTTAAGAAATGAATTGTAAATAGATTGAAGAATAACCAAATAATGATATTATACTTGTGACATGGAAATAAATCATGTATGTTTATTTTCTCAGGTGCTTATCTAGATAGAAAAATAATACTTCAAATCTAGGTAGAGGATTTTTGGAACAAAAAATTTATCCATTTTATTTTATTTTTGAGAAATCAATTATATTTTGACCAGTGAAAAATTTATAGTTTTGTGATGTTTAACTTTATAATGACCAATTTACCTATCACTCTACATTAGAAAATTGTAGTTATATTTCTATCCCATGTCCATTTTTTCAATTCCCGCTAATTTTATCCTATGAAAAGACTTTTTCTCTAAGGACCTTAACATTTCACTTCCCCTCTTATTAAGAGGATGTTTTATTAACCCTGTTTGTGACGTGTGTTTTCCACAAAGGAATTATCACATATAAAAATTTGAATTTTTATGTTCAATTTCAAAGAGAGAGGATGAAATTCTTTAAAGTAGGCGGAATGTAACACACCAACATTTTAGGGAATCTATCTTTAAATTTAATCTCTTTGATATCTTATGTTGCATGAAAAATCAATCTAAAAGGAATGATGAAATATTATTATACCTAGCTGTTAAATTGGAAGGAATGAATAGACTTAACCACATTATAAAATTTATATATTATAGGTTTAATATAATCTTTAAAATTCATCTTATTTTTTTTTCTATTCATGATATAATAATAAATTCACTTTTATGCATAAAAAGTCATATTTTTCTAAAGGCAGTTTTCCACCTTTTGGTGGTGTACTTTTTTTAGAACTGAATTTTGAAACTTTTATAAATTCTATTTTTAAAAATAAACATCCATTTTAAAAACAAAATTTCCAATTTTTTGGTCTAGTTTAAGTTATTTTTTTAAAAGAATTAGTTTCCACTAAATAGTGAAAAATGCTTCATTTTAATTGAAAAATGACATTTTATCTAAAAAATTTATAATGTTAAATTATATTTTAATTTTATTTTAAAGTATAATTAGTTAAATTATACATATATTAATCTAATTAAGTTCATTATAATAAATTTCATATTGAATTTGGTCATAATAAATTTTCAAATATTTGCCCATTTTTCACTTAAAAACCCACTTTCTCGCCCCTTCTACGAGATTATTTTTAAATTAATTTTATAAAATTATTTGAAATGAATTTTTAAATATGAATTCAATTTTTTTATTCCAGAGTTACAAATTAGTTAAATGGGTCTCCTTTATTTTGGTTCAATATTAAGAGTAACTTTAGTAATTTTTGTTTCTATAATTAATTATAAATTGGATAATTAAGGGTAAAAATATGTTTTATAAGGATTAAAAAATTATCCTAAAACTTTTATTAATTTTATTTTTTAGTGAAATTAAACATAAATCATCCATTAGGAGAATTTATGACCTATTTGAGCCACTAGCATGACATTAATCCCCTTATAGTATTTTATTTTAAGAAAAGTCAAACTTGTCTCATGGATGTTTTTAATAAGCATAACAATTTTAATTTAGGTTCATATCGAAGAATTTTTTAACCATAAATAGGATTTTTAAAATTAAAGTAATTATATTTTTCATAATAATTTATTTTTAATTTTTATTGAATAAATAATCACCTTAAATACTTGCACAATAGTGATGTAGTAATTATTTTATTAATATAATTATCAAAAAAATGATATTAAAAAATTTAAAACAATTATTATTTGATATAAATAATGTCATACTTAAATTTTAAAGATTACCTTGAAATTATTGGGATTTATTAAAATATTTTTTTGAAATATTTCTTGTTTGATTGATATTTTTAAAAATCATGCTACTGAATAATGTCAAAACCGACATTAATGATATTTTTAAATATATAATATTTTATTAAATGTAATAAAATGTGTAAAAATATTAAATTTGGCCAAATTATTTTTATATGGTTAATTTTTTACCAATGGTACATTTATGGGTCGTTTTGTACTTTATAGTAACTATATTAACCCTCAAAGTGTAGAGATCCATTTTTTCTTGATAGGAGTTAATGGAATTAAATAAGGGTTAAAACCAAATGACAAGGGTATAACAGTGACCTAAAATTGGTCAAAAATTATTTAATGAATATTTTTCGACCATTATAAAATTTATATAAAATTTTAGTTCTTTAATGGACACTTTTCCATGAAAATTAGATATATATTATTAAAATCAAAGATAGTTACAAAATATAAATATGTATTTAATGTATTTCATATGTCCACATAGGGAGAAAATAAAGATATGAACAAAAATAAATGTCTATTTTAATATTAATGATAATATTTTCATTATAAAAATTTATAATTAATTTTCATAAATTAAATAATTACCATAAATGCTTCTTCAATTCTAATTCATTATATATTTTATTGACAAAAAAATAATAATTAATTTTAAATAAGAATTATTTTTTATATATTTTGGATGTGTTAATGTCTATAACTAATTTTATAGATCTATATGATATATTAGAGAGTTTTTAAAGCATTATATTCTAAATACCATTTTGTTATGTTTTATTTTAAGTCATATTAATTGAATAGTGTCAAATTTGATAATAATGAGTTTTTTGAAATTATCATTTTTTTGGAATTATAATTTTTTTTATAATAACCCTATTATATATTAACATTTTTTTAATTTCTAAACATGCCCCTCACCTCAACTATAAAAGTTCACTCCTTCCTTCACATCCTTACACCAATTTGAGAAATATTGATCACAAAAATATATCCATTTCTCTTAGAAATATCTTTAGTTAATTTATATAGGTTCTTTTTCTTTGAAAAGTCATACCCTAGATCCCTTAAGAAAATAATAAAGGAAGTTTGTTAAAGAATATGTAATTGTCTTTATCGACTTGTTAAAGTTCATTTATTCTTATACTTCCTCCTGATTAGTTATTTCAATGTTAATGTAATAAATATAGTATCATATTTATTCTTTTCTGTTATTATGATTATGTTACAAACATATTCCATGTTTTATCCATCCTATGAAAAAAAACGCACCACACATGTGTACATACGACCTACCATCTCCATGTCATTATGTAATTTGTTTTTCATCCCCACTTTATATGGATGGGTATAATTATGGAAATAATAGATATATATTTTAATCATGATAGGATACTTATTCTTGAAAATTAATGTATCATCCACTTTCTTACCTGTTCACCATTAAGAGAATGATATCGTCAATCGTTCATCCGTACATCCTACCATCTCCACAAAGTGATGTGATTCATCTCCCATTTTCACCGTTCAAGAATAATTAAAAAAATTTATATTATGAATTAATATTATATATATCGATTTAATATATTTTTTGATTGAATGGACTATATCCTATTCATAGGAACCTAGACTTACATAAAAAAACATGCATAGAAAAACGAAGTAGTTAACACTCGAAAAGAGGGTAATAATGAAATATTATTAACAAACGGGTGATAATGTGATATAGTAGTATCATATATGATATCATAAATTTGGAAATGGTTTAGGTACAAACTAATAACATTATTTAAACCATTATTCTGGTGGTAAATCACATTCAACTAAAGGAAAGTGAAAGGTCACCGTTTTTTTCTCAGTTTTATTTCTATGAGACATATGTTTTTTTCACCACATATTTCTTTTTTTTGGTTTACATAATTTACTTTTTGATAATTTATATCACGAATTTATTAATTCTCATTATATATATTTTTTTTAAAATTTTACTCTTTTATGGATCATCTGATTTGACTAATTACAAGTGGTAAGGGATTTATTAGCTCAAATTTCATTCATTGGGTTAAAAATTTATTTTATTGATTATAAGAATATCTTTAAAATGAATTTTTATTATATTATGTAATATTTACACTTTTTTTTGTGTATTTACATTTGATACACATTATTGTTTCATTTTCATATTTCCTAAACTATATACCATTTTCATATACAATGTTTACATTGATTGTTATTTGAATAATTGGGAAAATAATGTTAAATCCATATATTTTACTCGATAAGGATGTTTTTTGATAAGTTTTTTTGATTAATGATTTAAATTTATTAGTTTTATAAATGATAAATTCTTTGGACATGAATGAATATGTGGGTGTATAACATCCGTATATGTCTCAATGAAAGAAGATTGAGATGAAGTCCCTTACCTTTAGTCTGACTCATCTCATAAAATATTTATATTCCAGAATAATAAACATAGGTTAATATTATACCTAATTTAGAAGCTTTAAAAATTTTATTATTCCTTTTATTTCTATTATTATATTGTTATGACAATTACATAATTATATAAGTTCACGTGGGATGGTTTGATGATATTTGGTAATTGAGTCCAAAATGACTTTGGTATGATATCTATAGTCAAAGTTTAAATTATTTTATAATATAAAGAATAATAATAATTACATAATTATAATTTTTAAACATAAATTTTAATTTTATATACATCCATTAAATATGGATCTGAAAAATGAACTCTGTTACAATTATGGAGACTTAAAGTTGTACACACTCAATAGTAACCCTTCCATTTTTCAATGATCATTATTGAAAGAAGGTCAGTGTAATTTTGTCTTTATTAAATTATAATAATACCATTATTTTCATATTAATATTTTAAATATACTTATATATACCATCCATGGGATGTGGTGATGAAAAAAAATCACATCGCTTCATGGAGGTGATAATTCACATGAATGCATCAATGATGTTATAATTTTTCTATTCATGGACACATAAGAACATAAATGATATATTATAATTAAATAATGATACATATGTTATTAGTATCATATATAGTCATTAAATCTATCATTATAACCAGTATTGAGAGACGGTGATGGAAAATAAATTTCCTCTCTTCATGAGGCGGTAGTCTACCGTACACATGGACGATTAATTGTTTTTCCATTTGACAGAATTAGAGATAGATATAGTTAATGACACTAAAATAATAATATTTTAGTATGTGGAGGATAATATAGTTGTTATTTTATCATGGTTTAATAATATTTTAAGGAAGGGGGAGAAGAAATAAAACAGAAACACTTGATTAAAAACAATACGTTTTCTTTAGAAATCCTTCGATCTAAACAACTTTATACCACTAAGGGTGGTTTTATTCCAAAAATAAGAGATGTATAATGTGGTGATGAATTATAATAATTCATTTTTTTTGGTATTGGAAGAAAAAAATTGGTTTTTATGTGTGAATAAAATAAATAAGAGGTTCCCCTTTATAAGAGTGGAGAGGGGCACTCCTATAATTTCACAAACAAAATTAAATTAATATAAATTAATTTTCCATTCATAATGGATCCAAAGTGATTTATTTAGAATATAGGATGAGTATGGGTCAAAATAATCCCATATAATAAAAATTATACATGTTTTTACTATTTTTAATCCTTATCTTTTGGCTTTTAACCCTTATTTAACCACTTTAACTCTTAAAGTGATAACATATAATTTACACTTTGAGAGATAATATAATTACTATAAAAAAAGACCCATAAATGAATAGTTTTTTAAATTTTATGCCTTATAAAAATCATTTGGGAAAATTTAAAAAAATTATAAATTTATTTAATATAATAAAATATTATTTATTTTATGTATCATTAATGTCAATTTTTAGAGTATTAATTACTTTGAATTTTCCATAAAATAAATTAAATAATATATATTATAAAATAATATTTTATTGAAAATTCAATATTTCAATAAAGTCTATAAAATTCTTGTATGACATAAATTATCTCAAATTACATTTATTTTAAAAGTTTTAATGTCATTAATTTGATTTTTTCACTACTTTAATAATTAACCCAACATCATTTTATATTTATTTATGGTAATAATTCATTCACTAAAAATTAAAAATAAGTTATCAAGATGAAGATAAATATTTTTTTATTTAAAATGACTATTTATATTTGAAGATACTTTCTGAGTAAACCTATTTTAAAAATGCTATAATTAGAAAAAATATAAGTTTGACATCTTTGAATTTTCATTAAAATAAAATACTATAATGGTATTAAAGACATCCATGTGGCTCTATGTGGTCATAAATTCATTACAAGGATAATTTTTTTGACACTAACACATCTAATAAAATTAGGTCATATATTAAGATAATTCTCTAATATTTATAATATTATTTTTAACTTTAATTAACTGTTTTACCTTGAAACGTGGTAATAAAAATTACTATATTTACTGTTAGTAATATCCAAGAAAGGTAATATTAAATAAATATTAACCTTATTATTAATAATTTGGAACCATTTTTTAAAAATTAAAAACATATAACTGGTTAAAATTAATTTAAAATTAGTCTCATAGATTAGGTGAGAGAGCATGTTTTTTAAGTGAAAACTTTTAAGTTGTTGAAAAGTTTTTATATCCAAATTCAATATAATAAGGATTAAAGTGACCTAAAGTTGATTAATATATGTATTATTAAAATAATTTTACTTTATAACCAATTTAAAAAATAATTTATAAATATTTTTTTTGAGGAGAACACAGTTTTCAATTAAAATGTAGTATTTTCACTATTCATCAAAACATATTAGAAAAATATAAAAATTCTAGTGAAATTGAACTTTGATATTAATATTAACAAAATAATATTATTTTTTTTCAAATAAAAATTATAAAATCATCATAATTTATCATTTAAACAATTCTTCCATTAAATAGTAGAAAAACTACCTTTTAGAAAAAAATACAGTTTTTATGCTTAAAATTTGGTTTGATATTATTTTATTCCTATAAAACATATTTTATGGATTTAAAAATGTTTTATTTAATATTATTTATTTTTATCATTCAATAATATTGATTAATTTAATTTATTGGGATCAAATTCCCTTATGGGCATAAAAATAGTTTAAAAAAAACACATTGTTTATATTCAATTGATTTTTTTTAATTATTTGGTGACCAATGAATTTATTATATAAACATGTGTAAACCATGTATTCATAATTTATAAAACTTTGTTCATACGCTCCATTCAAATGATTAGGTTATAATTTTAACATTTAATTAATAATATTTAGTTGTTTGTTTATTCTCAATATGGTGTATCATGTATGCTATCTAACAAAGTGTTTCTCTTTAAAATATTTTGATGTTAAATTTAACATAATTTAATTAATTGATTTATCAATGGGAAACCATGTTAAAAATATGTATAATGGTAAATATGGTGATGTTCCAAATGGTAATCCAAATGGTATTAATGTTGGCGTTGAAAATATTATGGTTTTTCTCAACCAATGAACTCAAGTTATGGTTAAACACACGAGTCTTTCTGAAATATTGAACCCACCAAATAAGTGAAATGTTTTGTTTCATAGGATATTGGGGTGTTTAAGATGATTTTGGAAAGAACACACAATTTCTGTCAAGTCAAAAATGTGGGAATAAACATCCATGTGAATATATCAATGGAACAAGAAAATGATTCAACTATAAAATGATTGGTCATTGATATCCCAATTAAAGTAGATAGATGAAGGGTTTTCCAATACAATGGATGATATTTGATTCTTTATGTTCTGACGGACTAAATAACAAATTTCAAAGGGGTTTAAATCAGTTGTTAACCTTTTTATATCTTTCAAAATTTTAGAAACTTAACCCATATAAGCTGTTAAAGTTCATTTTCTTATCACCTTTTAGTAAAAAATCATATATTAAAAAGTAGAAATGAAAGTAAAGAACATGATATTTACATATTTTGACCTCATTATGAGAACCTACATCCATTCCATATCCACTCTCATGATTCCATATAAATTTACAATAATGAATAAGTGAATACAACTTGTGTCAACTCCCATTAGACACCTTCAATCACATAATATGAATGAGTATACTGACCTAGGTTAGTTTATAGAGTGTTATTAAAATGAATTTAGCCACAAATGAAGATAAACATCAAAAACTATTTCTCCAAAAAACTCTATATGAAACCTCAGTTCAATGAAACTATGTTTGATTGGCATAATACAATTAACTCAGTCTGATAGACTCCGTACGTTGAAACTATTCTTCATCTACACTTCTCAAAATATACTGAATTTCTTAATATGATCTTCCTCTACCTTATCTTCCTTAGTCCAGTTAAAAAACATTCAAATGTGTACCTTCTAATGATATCGTAGTCTATAAACTAAACACTAACACAAATACTACAGTGCTCTGACTTTTTCATACACCATAAAAAGTTAAAAGATGAAAATGTATTGTGTATCTATTTATAGAAGTATTAGAATATCAAAGGTGAGAAATTGAAATAGTTTTCCCTCTCACTCAAATTCAAAAAACCAAAATTTCACTCACATTTGAACTTTATATTTTACCAATTCAAACCTAGTAAAATCTTTTGGTTTCTTTTCAAAAAAATTTGAATTCTCCAGAAAAACTTCTAGAATTATCAAGAATAGGACATAGACTAAAATCTACTCTGTTTGTTAGAAAATTTCATTCTAATTATACTTTCTAACATAAACATATACCATATTGACTTTCTAATATAAACTATATTTGATTTGAATTTATATTAAAAATATGTCTAATATATCTTTTTTTATTATCTCGGTCCATTGGAACATCATTATCTTAGTCGGATGGAACTTATTTTAACTCAGTCTTGTTGAATTTCTTCCTAATATTCAGTCTGTTGGAACTTCCTTATCTCATTCTGATGGAACTTTCTCATCTCATTCTTATCAATATTATTACTGAAACTTAGTCAGATTGAACTTTATAACTGAAGCTATGTTCGATGATCTGCATTAATGAGTAATCTGTTCAACAACTCTAAAATTCCTAAAAAGATCATCAACTATAACTCATTTTTATTAATGAAAAATTTTGTGTCTTGTACATCTATATCTTATGAATTGTGTTGGGGTTTCTATATCCAATAAAATATTTAGAAATACCTTAAACATCCTCAATTACATCAAAATATTTTATCATGATAGTTTTAATGATTTGTGAGAATGTTAAGATCAGAAAAGCATCATGTGACTAAATGTTAGAATATTTAAGAAATTTCTAAATTCTGATATCACTATCTTCATTCAACCTCTTCAGTAAAATTATGAATTCTATACTCTGTAACTTTTGACTTTATAACAACCATGATGTTTGATGAATCTTGAAATTCATACCCATTAATCGTAGATAGATGGTGAATTTGAGAAAAATGTATCTTTATAACAACTTCAACATCTAGTTGAACTCAGTTCAATACTTTACATCTAGAAAATTTTTTTTATAAAAAAACATTTCTATCCCTTTTTTTGAGTTTAAACATGCATAAATATTCACCTGTTTTTCATAAAAAGTATCTTACAAAAGAATAGTTTTCAACAAATACAAAATTTCTTTTTTAAAATAGTACATCAAAATAGTTGTTCAATCACCACCTTTATATTTTTTGACCACATTCATTAACAAAATTTTCAACTCTCTGAAAATTTTTCCAACTCAAATTTTTAAACAACTCATTTTTTTTGTTTTAAAAAAACATAGTGTTTCTCAAAAGAGAGTTTCTGGACACCACAACAATGGAATAATTAATGTTTTGTATATAATTCCATCTCTTAGTGACAAGAAAATTTCTATTCTATGTTAAGAAAAAAATCCTCCTCAACTTTTTGTTTTTGAAGTAATTATATCCCTTGATGATAAGAAAATTTTACAACCATGTTATGATAAAATCCCCATTACCATTATATTTTCCCCTTACTTTTATTTTTGTCTATATTTTATTTTTATCTCCCAAATTTTATGATAACCAAATCTTCATATTATTTTATGTATCAAAATTACTTCTCTTTATATTGATGGATTGAGTTGTAAATATTCTCCACCTTTGTCAATATAATCTAAACCACGATGGGAGACTTCCTTATGTGATTTTGGAAGTAATAAAAGGAGGATGAACCTGAATTTACAACCTCAAATAAGAAAACCTTTCTTTTGATATTTATTTTGTGAATATATCATCAATTGTGGTACTTAGTTGAGATATATTCCAGCAAAAAATCTCCAGCATCAACTTTATCTTTTATAAAGTGAGACATTATACCAATATGTTTTTATATAGAATGATGGAAAAAATTTAGAAAGATAAATTTCACTGTTATTATCACAATATATCTTTAATTTTTTATAAAATTTAGCTTTGATATATTTTAGATGAACTTTTATCCCCAACATATGAGTACAAGCTTGAGTTGCTGCAACACATTTTGATTCCACTATAACCAAAGTTACTGAAATTTTTTTCTTACTATTAAAACTCACACAACATTCACCCAAGAAAAATTTTCCCCCAGAATTTGATTTTATATCATTATAATCTCCATCAAAATAAGCATCAGTATAACCATGAATGTTTATATTAAAACTTCTTTTGTATAAAATCTCATGTGAAGTTGTTCCATGGACATATCTCATAATTCTATTTACAGCCAATATATGAGACTCTATCATTTCACTCTGATATCTATAACCCAAATTCATAGAATAAAAAATATCACATCTTGACGTTGTGAGATAAAGAAGAATTCATATCAACATCAAAAATTCATTCTGATTGAAAAATATTTTGGATTCATCTTTACTCAAATTTTTGATCACTAATATTGGTGTAGAAACATATTTGTATTCTTCCATCCCAGACTTCTTTAACAATTATATGGAAAAAATTTCTTGATATTATAGAAAGTATGTTTTCCTTTTGTTGAACTTGTAATATATGAATGAAATTAAATTTCCCAACCATTAACATTTCAAAATTCTTCCTTATTTCATACAAAATTATTTTAAATCTTTTACATCCCCATAAAAAATTATATCACCCACATAAAGAATAACAATTAGTGTTTGTGAGTTAAATTATTTCACATACATGATACTATCAACATTTCCCATAGAAAAAGTAAAAATTCTCAAACAAATATCATGTTTTGAATACCATGCACATGGGTCTTTTTTCAAACCATACAAATATTTCTGTAATCAAGAAAAAAAATTTCATTACTATCATATAGAAACCTACAAGGTTTTTTGATGTAAAATTATTCCTCAATATCCCCATTTATGAAATATGACATTGCACTAATTTGATAAACCATGAAATATCAATGTTTATACACTGATATAAACATTCTAATATCTCCTAATCATACAAATGGGGAAAATTTTCTTCAAAATTCAAAAATTCCACCATTTTATAGCCTTTATAGACATATCTTGATTCATTTATTTAAAATTCTCTAGGTTTATTCAATGTGTTATTGTATAAAAACTTTCTTATGATGATATTTTTATTTGATATCTATGGAACTAGTTCTAATGTTTCATTTTTCTCAATCTAATCCAACTCTTCATTCATAGAATCCACCCATTATTTGTGTTGAATAGCTTTTGAAACTGATTATGGTTAAAATTTTGAGATTATATAAGTATGATTTTATAATATTAATTTTTCATAGAGTCTAACCTTGAGCCTTCTAATTCCCAAGAATATTTTTTTATCTATTATTTTTTTGTATGTTTGGAAATTTCAATTCTTCTCTTCCAGCTAAAATTTCCAGATCATGATATTATTCCAAATACTTATAAGTTTGTCTTTTATTATTCTTAGTTTTATTAGAAACCTTCAGTTTACCCTCCTCATCATTGTCAATATATTTTGTTAAGGAATTTTTATTTTTAATTACATTAACATAATATTAATCTACTAAAATTTTTAAATGTTTTTTCAAAATTTTAAAACTTATTATGTGGGGTGAATATCCAATGAAAATTTCTTCTTCAACGTTTTCATCAAACATTCCAATATATATATATTTTTATTTTCAATAGGAATGTACTTCCAAAAACCTTAGAGTATTTAAATGAATGGTTTTTTCTATACCACAATTCATAATAAGTCATTTTCGATTTTGGAATCAAAAAACATATCCTCTAATAATGTACAACATTACTAAGATCTTCTCTCCAGTAGACCATTATATATTTGTATTATGCTAACATGCTTCTTCCCATTTCCAAAAAACTTATATTTTTCCTTTCTGCTACTCCATTTTTTTGTGGAGTATATAAAGCACAATACTATTGTTTGATTCAATTTTTTCCTAGATAAGTTTCTATGATATTTCACGTGAATTAATTAACATTATCTACTCTCAAAATATCTATATAAAGCCTAATTTCTCTATAAAATTCTCTTATGAAAACTCTGAACATTTCTATATCCTCTCTCTTGTGTTTAATAAACATGATATTATTTATCCAAGTGAAATAATCAATAAAAAAGATAATGTAAAAATATAATTTTTTTGATCTATATGTCATCTACCCACATAAATTGTAATTAATAAGTTCATGTAGTCTGATATGATGAATATCAATTTTCTTATAACTATTATCAGTCATTTTACATTTTTGAAAAGATACAAAAAATATTTTCCTCATCATTTTAATTTTAGAAAATTCCATTAATTAACATTAAATATTTTGTTCATACTTGTATGACCAATGTGGACAAGTATTGGGTACCACAACTCATTATCAAATTTAGAAAATAGAAAACATGAGTTGTTATGATTTCTAATATAAAAAATATTTTTTCTATTTCTTTCTCCCATGGTTTCAACTTTTTTAGCTTCTATACATATGATGATACAATAATATTTTCATAAAAAAATTATTTTTTTGTAATGACAATGTTCACTTAAACAATGTATGTTATCCTTTATCCTATCAACAAATATATATTCTTTATATTTGAACCTATTTGTTTAAATATCAGTGGTTCATATTCCTATGAATTTTTAGGAACTATCATTTCTAAAAGTAATTGCTCCTCCATCATGACTTTAAACATGTTTCAATATTTTTATATCACTCATCATGTGTGAATAAAAACACTATCAGGTATCCATGGTTTCTTCCTTTAAATTGTTTTTGATGTTGTCTCAAAAATAAAATCTCTTTCCTCAAATTTCTTCATTCCATATTCATATACATTTCTATCATAAGAATCTCATTTTGAAAGGAGTTTAATATATGTTTTGTCTTGATGACCTGCCTGATCATGTCATAAGAATATTCTTTTTTAATTTACTTTGGCTTTGTAAAGTTTCTAATTATTATTATACCATTTCTTTTTCTAGGTCAAAACCTTCTACCTGGAAGTGACAAGTTAAAACAACAATTATTATTCACATGACCATTTATTCCACAGAACCAAAAAAACCATAAAATCTTTATTTTCTATTTAAGTAAGATATTTCTCTATAGAAACATTATTGAAGTTTATAACTTCTTCTTGCTCTTTCATACTCAGGGTTTAGACCATCATTCCTACTTAGTGAGTTTTCAACTTTTATAGATGTGATTGGTTTCTTACATCCTTTATCTATCCAAAATTTCCCATCACTTTTATTATTATTAGAAATGACAAAAAAAGAATATGAAACATTATTTTTGGAGGGTGGGTTTTTCATATAATTCTAGTTTTGAGCCTTCTCAGCAACACCAGCGGTCTTACATTTTATATCCAAGGAATTGTTGAAGTTTTAATTCATCTTCCTCAAGTTAAATTTAGACTCAATATGTCTTTATTTAAATTCGTTAATATCTTATTTTTTATATTCCATATTCTTACTAAGATCTTCAACCATTTCTTCCTATTCAGTAATTCTCATTTTGTAACTTAAGATCTCCTAGATGTATTCTTCATCATTATTGACAACATAATTTTAATCCTTAGTAAATTTTCAACAATATTTCTTTATCATTCTGATTTCATTCTAGAGAGTTTTATTTTGTTCAAGACATGAAATGAGTTCTGTTCTGATCTAAAACACTTTGTATGATTCTTCACCTCATTCTTCTTTACTATTTGAGAAGTCTTGTATTTTCTAAACTTTTATAATGAATATACTATCCATGTTATAAACTTTTACCTTATAAAGATTTTTTTAGTTTATTTTGATTAAGATTTATTTCAAAACATAATTATATTATTTCCAATATACTTCTTCTTATATTTTTAGGATGACATTTATTCCTTATAACTTTTGTTCAACTTATTCCATCAATGTTATTCATCAGAATCCACTCAATATTACCTAAATTTTTCTAGGGTAAATTCATACCAAAGTGTCTGATTAAACTACATTAAAATCATTTAAGATGAATTTTTCCTCTATACATTACTCTTCCTCTTCTATAGTTCTTAGAGATAAGAAACATGATTTTATCAATTAACTCATCATCCTATTTATCCTCAAAATCATGAGGATCAACATCTTCAACAACTTATATTTTCAAATTTCTCATAGCTTCAAAATCCATTTCATCCTTAATCATCTTTTTGATCAAAAGATCTTTTATCATTTCACAAGATGCAAGAAATTAATGAATTTCATTAGGAGATAAATTATCTTTATCTTCTAATGATGAAAGTTTGGAATCAAAACTTTTTGAAAAGTTTCTCACAAGTCTCTTCACTATTTTTGAATCATCCAAAACATATCGGAAACCTCTTATATTAAAAAAATATCATTTACCCTACTGAATTATTCATAAATATATTCTTTATCACTCATTCTTATGTCTTTAAACATACTATTATTTGTTTTTATCTTTTCTTTAATCAATTTAGTATTCCATATGAAAATAATTTCCAGCTTATCTAACATATTATTTGATGTTTTTGAGACTCATCACCTTCACATAAATATTTTTTGATAGAGGAATAAGGATATAATTTTAAGACTTTCTATAGACATCAACATTTCCCTTATTTTAAAAAATCATAAGATCATCATTCTCAATACGTAGAAAAACAATTATAGTAGCATCAATAATTTCTAGAAAAATAGATAGGAGATATTGAATCAACCTATTTTTCTATTTAAAATAATTCTTTCCATTAAATGTTGGAGTTAATCTATTATTTAAATAATTTAAATTATCTATATAGATTAGACAAGAGAAACTTACCTTTGATGCCAATTTAAGTTTTAAAGGATTGAATAAAAACTGAGAAGGGGGGTTGAATCAGTTGTTAATATTTCTATAAGTTTTTAAAACTTTAGAAACATAAAACCTGCAACCTATTTATGTTATTTAACTTACCATATTTTTCTAAAATCTCATTCATGATTTTTTTTTATATAAAGTAAATCACACGAGATTTAGAAGGTTTATTCTTAGTGTGATAACCTATATCCTTACCAAAGCCACTCCCATGGGTCTATGAAAATTAACTATATTGAAGAAGTGAATAAAACATGTGTCAAATCCCACTAGAATAATTCAGTATTTTGATGGGAATGATTATAATGACTCCCTATAGTTTATAGTGTTTTCTTACAAACAATTTGAGAAAAAAATATATTCTGAACATCAAAAACTTTTACTCAAAAAAACTATGTATGAAACCTGAGTTTGATAAAACAAGGTCCAATTGGATCAATCTAATGAACTTAGTCTAACAGACTTGGTATGGTGATCATATTCTCAGCCAACACTTCTCAAACTCTTCTCATAAGCTCGGTATGATCTTCATTAGTTCTATATTCCTCAGTCTAGTGAAAAATAATATCAAATTTTCAACTTTCTAACTAGATCCAAATCAGAAAGGTAAACTCTATCATGAAGTTTGTAGTCCTCTACATTTTCTACACACATGAAAAAGTTTTAAAGTATGAATGTATTGTTCATCTATTTATAGGAGTATTAGTATTTCAAATGATATAAATTAATTTTTTTTCGCATACTAAAATTCACAGAACCCAAATTTCACTCAAATTTTAACTTCATCTTTGACCACTTCAATCCTTATCAAATCTTCAGGTGTATTCTTGAAACTTCATGAATTCTCCATAACAGAATCTATAATTCTCAAAAAAATTTCAGAGACTAAATCCAAATTTTTTTATTTGTTAGAACATTTCAGTACAAATTTAAATTCTAATAGAAACTCAATCATTATTTTTACTTTCTAATAGAAGAAAAATCTGTTTTGGAATTCTATAAGAAATAGATTCAAATATAAATTTCTACCCCAGACCAATTCATTATATGTTCCTCAGGTTATTCTAATAGAACTTCTTTTCTTTGTATGATTGAATTTCTTCCTCAGATTCAGTTCTATGTAACTTTCATAACTCAGTTTTACGGAACTTCATCAGCTCAATCCGGCCAACTTTCTAACTAAGACTCAGTCTGATTGGACTTCGAAACTGAAACTATGTCTCATTTTCTACATCCATTGATGAATCTGCTCATAAACTCTATAATTATTCAAAACTTCATCATCTATAGATCATTCATAATTATGAAAATTCTATTTCCAATACATATGGATTCGATGAATTGTATCAATGCTTCCAGAAATGATAAAATCATTAAAAAGACCTACAAAATCATCCATTACTTCAAAAGTTTTTATCATTATAGTTTTCATGATTTATGAAAATATCAATATTAGAAAAGAATCATCAGGATGAAGGTAAGAAAGTTTAAGATATTTCTAACTCCTAACATCACTGTCTTTATTCAACCTATTCATCAACATTATGACTTCCTCACTCAGAAACTTCTGACATTCTATTAAAAAATGTGTCTAATGAATCAGAAAGTTCATGTCGATGAATTGGAGTCTGATAGTTTGTCCCAGAAAAATGATTCTCATTATGACAAATTTTTTGTTTGTTTTTGATCATTCTGATACACTGTGTCCAAAAAACAACATTCTCAAAAACAAAATTTTTCTCCCTAATTGTGTTTGGGTTTGAAAATTCCGCAGCTTTCACCTATTTTGAAAATATTAGTTGTCAAAAAAAACATTGTTAAAACAATAAATCACAATGGTTATTCAATTACCAACTAGTACACTGTACAAACATAAATGATTAAAAAATATAGTGTTTTAGAATTATAAAAATCAATGCCCTAATAAATGATCTAATAGGTGTTATAGGTATGAATAACCTAATAAACAGAGGGGTCAATGAAAAATCTATCTAATCACATTTACTGAATTAGACCATTATATTTAGGAAAAAATTATCCTCTACTCTATATTTTTCAAGGACTTATTAGATTCTCATCTACAATCTTAAATAAGTTTTCTAAGAGATTGAAAACCCCACAATGATAATTTGATAATAGGAGAAAATTTGTTATTTTATTATATCACAAGTTTATTTTTATGGGAATTTTCTAATTGAAAAACATATTACATATCATTTAGATGAATTTAATTATATCTTTTAAAATTTATTATTTTTCTCTACATAGATAAAATATTATTAAATATATAAATAAATCCCAATTCATAAAAATATATGATATTCTATCCATTCGTGGATAATTATGAACACCCTATTGATAAAAATTATATAATATGTGTCTAGAAATAGATTAACAATAGACTCTTGGATCAAATGGTAAGAAAAATAAAAAATCAATATTATGGATAAGTCCATTATGAGGAAAATGATATATTCTCGAAAACTTTGTCTTCAGTCTTGTCTATCATTTAGATATCGTTACCTATTTTCATTATTAATTTATAACAAAAATTTTTTAGACTCAATTTATTTAAGGGGGACAATGTATCACTTGAAGATTTTAAAATATATTTCTCTGTAAATTGATATTGATCACGACAACTTCTCTTACACACAACACCAAACTAGAACAAAAACTAAGGTAAATTCATGAAATAAAATTATTAAATATGACCAATATATTAAATCAATTAAATATCTAGGTATCAATAAAGGAAAACAATTTATTAAAACTGTGTAAAAATGTATATTATTACAAGAGTAATTTCTTTTTCTTAAAAATACTTTTTATTCTAATATAATGATTTTTATATTAAAATTAATTCATATCAAATATAAAATACAGAATTTTATAAAATTAACATATTCTTTAATTAAAAATATCTAAATTATCCTAATATAGATTTTCTGTATTTTTTCCAAAATTATTTATGTTTAGATAAATAGTAAAAAATATAGTTTTTACAAAAAATTATTTCATTTAAGAATTTATCATTATATAAAGAGGACCTAAAAAATTATTAAACCTTTTAATTGATAAAATATTTATTAAAGGGTAAAAATTATGACTTTTTAAAAATTATATTGAGCCTTGAAAACCTATTCTAAATATTTTATAACCTTAGTGATATTTTTAATAGAATAAAATATTTTTTGGTATTTTGATTTAATTAATTATACGCACGATGAATTTTGGTTTTGGGTTTATTAGAATGAAAAAATAACAAATATTTTTTTTATAATTAATCAATATATATACTTAAAATAAAAAAAATGAAAATTTCATTTTATACAAAAATTTTATGATTGGAAATATAATTTTAATAAAATTGTTCTTATGTATTGTGTCTGATAATCATAAAATTATCTTACAAAACCATAGAAATTTAATTTTATAAAATTATATTTATATCATAAATAATCATGTTAAAATGACTAACTATGATAATTTCAATTCTTTTATTAATATTAGTATTGAAGGTTAAAAAATTAGTTAATCATGGTAAAACTAAAAATGTAATAGAGTTTTACTAGGTGTAATAAAAAATAAAAATTTATAAAACTTTTAATAAAATGTGGTTATGATAGGTTTATCATTAAATACTATTATCCACCATTATGTTTCAGTCTTGTAACCTTTAACCCTTGAATAGTTCCATACCATGATTGAAAAGTAATGTGAACTTTCATTACTGTCCTTTCATTCACTTATAAAGAGGAATCACTTCCACCACTTCATGAGAAATAAATTCCTATGAATTTAATAATAAAACTCATCAATTATTACCATATTATAATCCTATATAACATTCATATGTCTATGATCTCAATTAAATATCTTAATATATTTAATTTTGAGGATATTTTCGAGGTAAATCTCAAGTTCTCAATATGAGTATTTCTTACTCTTTAGCCTCTTATACTCATGTTTATTCTTACAAAAATTTCTACCCACCATAATAAAATGTTTTTTTTAATTTTATCATATTAATTGATAAACCGTTATAAAATACATTCCATCCACTGAGAAATACAAAAAAAAACATTAATCGTACATACGTGTGGACTGCCACATCTATGAATGATGAACTTCCTTTGTCATCACACACCATTGTGGATAGTTATAAGAATTAATATAATGAAGATATATGATATTTATGAAATTTTTTATGATTATATAAAAAATATATATTATTTTTTCTTTATAAAATCTTTAATTTTTAAATAATTATTACATGCTTCAGTCCTTATCAGTTTTAACAACCATGTAAACACTATTATAAGATATATCATGAATAATCAAGAAATAATATCTAATGATAATATAATTTAATAAATTTTAATTTAATATTTAATATTTATTCAGGAATGGTGTTATTGATATTTAATATATTTATTAATATATCACATTTTGATTATTAAACACACAGAAACTAGCTTTTCACAATTTCAATTTTCACAAACTATTCCATTATTATTAACCAAATAATAATGGGGAATGACGAATCATTAAAGAAGAAATTTTATAGTGTATTATATAATCTTGTAATAATGAAAATTTTAATATCAAAATAGAGTTTACAATATCATTAAAAATCTAGTATGAAACAAGAAATCAGACTTTGTAGCACCTGATGATGCGAGAAACTTCAACTAACTAATAAATTTATAATAGATGGTAAAAAGAAGAAGATTATATATGGAAATATATATGAATGTTTTCATTAAATATTTCATTAATATATTTATTTATTTTATAAATTAGGTTATATCATGCCAATATAATATGGATTAAATTTAAGGTTTACGTGTCTCTATTTTTTATTCTGTAATACATATTTGATATAATAAACCATAATTTTTTTATATGGTGTATCCATGGACATTTTTACTTCATATATATTTAATATATTTATTCTCATGATTTTAAAATTTATATTTCAGTTATCCATTTTATTTTCTTTTGATTCTTACGTAACCACCACCGTAAGCATTTCTTCTTTACTCAACTTCTTTTCTTGAGTCAAAATGAACATTTTTTTACTATGGTTTCACAATATAGTTATATTATGTTCTATTATGATGTTATAATATCTTATATCATTTTCTAGGGAATTAATTTTAAATACTTATTTCTTGATAAATTTTTGGGATGTTGAGATTAATTCGCAACCTCTCCAAATGATGCATTTTTTTAATGTTGATATTTTCCTGTGTCACCAATATTCTAATTGATATTTAGAAAAAAATATATTATCATCTCATGTGAACATCATACATCCCCTATCCTATTTTAAAAATTATATTTTTGGTAACTAATATTATGTTGTGTGTTTTTAATAAAGGTATTTCAAAAAAGTATAATGGTACCCATATTTTCTAAATCAAACTTGTTATATTCCACATCACATTTCATAGAATAAAATTTATATAGTTTTCAAGGATCCATTATTGAATATATTTTTTATACGTAATGTTTTTCAAATAATCCACTCTAATAATGAATTTTACTTATAACATCTTCTTTTACAAGTATGGTAAAAATGTCTTCTAAAAACTATTTCAAAACTTCATTTATTATATGAGAATTATTCTTTTTTCTGCATCATTTCAATGTTTTTAAATGGTTTTACAATTTATTTTAAATCCTGATTATTTTTAAATAAAAATTATATATTATTATATTATTCAAAGTTAAAAAATTTATTTATAATGGAAATCATGTCTTTAAAAATGATTTTTACAACTTATGTTTTTAATAATGAATTATTTACTATTTTTGAAAGCATCCTTATTTTATAAAATTTATCCTCTAAAACCCATTTTTACTTTTATAGGGTAATATTTAGAATATTTTATCAAGTGAAAATATATTTTTTAATAATTTTTTTTGAAGAGTTTTCAATAATTTAAAAAAACATTTCTAATTCATGTTTTTCCATGTGATTTATCAAAAAATTCAAAAATGTTGTTTTAATTATTTTCAAAAACCATTAATGTTACATATGTTACACATGGTATATATTTTTATGCACCCTTACATATATTTCTTTAGATGATTTATGTAATTTTTTAAGAATTTTTTCTTGAAAATCCTCTATTTTCCTTGGGTTAAATAAGTTATTTTTGAATTATGAATGTTTTCATATTCTAATAAAACACATATGTATGGATGATGGTTTTTATAATGTTTACAGTCTTATATATCCCTCCAATGAATTATTAATGTCCATATATCATAAAATTAAAATGGTATTTGTGCGGATTATCCAAATCCAAAGGTCATATAAGAGTATTATCATAATCTAATGGGTACAAGAGGGGATTATCTGGGGACCAAGGGTACATAGGAGGGTTATACCATGAACATAAAGGGTATAAAGGTGGAATTACCAATGCCAATAAGGGTCTATGTGTGGTAATCCTAAGTCGAAGAAGTTACATGTGTGGTTATCATAAGCCTAATATGTGATTAATGTCTAGGTGGGTATCCTTGAAATATTATTTATATGATTATTATTATTCCGCACTCTTATATCATAATATTATTTCAATGTTTTTCCCCACGTTTCATGTTTATTATCTCATGATTCTTCTCACTTTTTTCATAGTTTATGTTAGTTCAGTTTGGATTACATGTACTTTAATCATGACTTATGGAGAATTATTATATCTATATATTCAAATTAATTTTTTATTTTCTGACTTGTCATGTTTTTTTCACATTCTTATGATTAAACCCATGACTAAATGTTCATAATTTATCTTTTACTAATTATTTTAGATCAACCCTTATTATTATTCAATTCCCTTGTTTATCGATATAATTACTACCTATATAGAGTCTAAATGGGAGTCTACTAAGGTTCAATTATAGAAAAATGTTCAAAACTATTGAAAAATACGTTTCTTGTCTAGTTAATCATCAAAGTCACTAAAAATTAAATTGTTGGAATTATGTTATTACTGTGAGATGTAATTTTTAAATTATATTAATATTGTAAAACAAATATTGGTTCATCTCACTTTGTATCAAATATTATGTTTGAAGATTCTATTTCTAGCACCGAACCCCAAAGTATGGTTTAAGGGATTTTTATACCCTAATTGAATTGAAGGAAGTAAAGAAGTAGCTCTATTTGAATATGGAGAAGAGTTTTATACACACATGTTATGAACCATAGGGTAAACATTCCCTCTATGTTATGAGGAAATATGGATCAATGCATCTCTACGTTGATTATCGTGAACTTAAAAAAATCATGATCAAGAATAAGTATTCTATACATCGAATTAATTAATTGCTACAACAAATATGAGGGATCAATATTTTTAAATGATTTACCTTTGATTTAGGTATAATCAATTAAGGTTAAAAAGTGTGAATTTACATAAGGTAGCCTTCCATACAAGATACAGGGACTATGAATTCATAGTGATTCCATTAACAATCACAAATTCTTTAGTTATCTTCTTTTATATAATGAATACTTTCATTATAGATCACCTCAATTAAATTATGGTTTTCTTTATAGATGATATTGTTGTATCTTCTAATATCAAGGAAGAGTATGAAGATCATTTGAGGATTATGCTTAATACTATGTGAGAGGATAAATTTTATTTTAAATCTATAAAATTTCAATTCTTGATACAAAAAAGTGTCATTATTGGGTCATGAAATGATAATAGGAAGTGTTAATGTTGATTTTTCAAATATGGATGTGATTTAATATTGGTTAAGGCTAACCTGTGTAATCGAGATCTTTATTTTTCATTTATTGGATAAATATTATTGAAACTTTTTGGAAAATTTAGCACAACTATCAAATCAAAGGACTATGATAACTTGGAAGACATTCAAATTCTAAAGGAATGAAGAAGAATAATAAAATTTCTAGGATACCAATATAGGTTTACTCACTACACCTATAAGATTATATAATTTTGTAGGTATGTCCCTATTTGACTTTCTGACTTTCGCTCTTTTGATTGGTATTTCCTTCATCTTTGAACCATGATGGTCGAGTATCATTGATTTTGGAGGGATTTTTTGGATTAAATGACCAAAATTTTATGGATGTTTGTTTGATTGATTTAATTTTTTCTAGATAAAAATGTGTTATATAGGATTATGGCTATTCTTCATGAGTTTTTAGTGGCTCATAGGTGGTTCTCGGAATTTTTGGAGCATTTGGGATTAAATCTATCTATAGGGAATTTACAATCCATCAAATTTTTTAACAATGTGTAAATGATGTGGGGAAGAATTCATGAAATGAGTTCATAATCTAAAATAAATTTACGTAATTAAAATTTTAAAATTGTATAATGTTTAATTAGGGTTAATTTAACCTAAGGTGACACATTTTTCAGAATAAATCATAAATAAATAATTATAAACCATATAAATATTATATGACATTGATTTCTCAGGCTCAGAAGTTTTAAATCCATAATGTTTTTTTCCATTTTTTTTTGATTTTATCCTTTCCTCTATCATGAATAGGTGATTTATAGTAAATTTGGGAGTTCCATTCTCCAATGTGGACTTCTTGATCAAGTGATCAATCCCAAATGAGTCACTTTTCTTTGGTTTCCACCTATCCTCCATATTTTTGTTGTAATAACGGTGTAATATTTTGACCACCATATAAATAGGTGTTGATATTTATCTTGTGTCATGTAGTTGTTCTTGAGGTCTTTTTTGGCTTTATTATTTTTGGATTTACCTATGGGATTTTTTTCATTGATCATAGGTTAAAGGTAGGTGGTCTAAAACCTAACCCTATTTTACGTTTAATTATTTAAGAATGTAGAAAATTGTAATTGTTTCAACAAATCATGAACATTAATTAATTTAATGATAAATGATGATAAATCATGCATAGAATTATTCATTAAATCCCTTTGGATTCAATGGTGTTGCAATATATCTTATATCCACCCATTGGATTAGCCTACCCTTGAATTAAAATAACTTGGAAAATGTTTTAATGTGTGTTTAACTTGACCTGGGAGATCAGGTGATTTCTTCTAATAGATTCTCTTGGTAAATGGTTAAATTTATTATTGAAATATATATGTTTGATATGAAATTATTGGGTGAAAACTAACATATTAATGGTTTAAAACCAACTAAATAAATGAAAGGGGCAATTCATTATCAAATGGTAATTAACAGAATGATCAATTGTGAATTATGATATGATGTTACATTTAATATTATTATTATGACTTGTGTGGTCATTGATGATAAAATTATTATATAGAGGGATATGAATGGTGATACTACAATGTTTATTGGTCTTGTATCAGTTATACTGTAATTCTTATACATAGGACTTTCTCTAGTTATGTATTAATTTACATATAGAGGGCGTGGAGCTGTTTCATTCTGTAATGCATATATATTGGGCTTGGCCTAATTTAATTTGATAAATTTTATATAGGGGGAATGTTATGGATTCTCAAATTCTTATATAGATGTATTTTCTCCGTATTTTGAAATACAAATACGGAAATATTTTCAAAGTTATATGATTTTTTCATGGGTTTTGGTTATGATTGGAATGGTTTTTATACTTTCTTAGAGAAATTGTGGCATGGTTCCTACAAAGGTTAGTTATTTTATTATGTTAATTGATTAATTATTACACACGTTTATCACTTTATTTCATGAAATTATTATTATATAGGTTTTGTTTAGACACTATGGTGTTGAACTATTGAGATTTACTCAAAAACTATTCAGACCGCTATTTTGTACCCGAGTAGATTTCATGGATGTAGGTTTGGATAAGTTCAATGGACCTTTTTGTTGTTTGTTTCTTTCTAGGTGGGATGGAGTTTAGAGGAGGGACCAACATGGGGTTTGAAACTGGGTAATTTTTCATTTATTTATGTCAGTTGATTCTTTATTTTTATTACTTGCATCATTCCATTTATATATATATTTCTTCTTGTAATTACATGATTCTATATTATTGGTTTATTAGTTCCTCATTTTACTTCCAAGCTATATGTTTTATTGTTTCCTATATTTATGTTACTTAGATAATTATTTATATTGTTTATTTTTGATTTATTAAAAATCTATACCATGGGGTTTAGAACCTCCACTATATCAAACCACCCCTGCTGGTATTCTACATCATTTGGAATATGTGGAGGCACATTTAATGACTCAAAAACAACCTGATTTAGCCACATTGAAGATTATTAGATCGAGGGAGGATAAAAAGTTGTACAAGAGGTAGTATGTTATTTTTATTTTGTGTTTCCTTTCTATTTTGGAAAGGTATAAATAAGACTAGGATGTTTCAATCATTAGTAATAATCTTTTACATGAGAGTAGATAATACTTTTATTAGAGGAAATAATATTTCACCTATATGGGATTACTATTCATGATGTTCATTCTTACGGTTGATTTTATTTTCCCTAGTGTGATTCACATGTTTTGTGATCTTATTATGTCTTTATGTTTATACTCATGGACACGTATGCAATGATATGACCTTGAGTATATCATGATAGGAACATAGGGATATGTATTAACATGCATTATTCCTAATGGAAACATTTTTATAAAATTTAATGTATTTTCTTATATGAACTGAGAAATAAGTTACATGTTATATCTAATTAATGAAATAGTGGATTTACTTGGGAGAGAAATAGAGAATGCACCATTGGGTGAACATTAAGGAAACCTTAACACTAGTCTTCAATCTATTTTCAGCATCATTGTTGGGTGTGATCAAATGTTACAAGATCGTACTAATTGAAAGATCTCAGTATGCATAGATCAAAATAAATATCATCATAGAAGTCTCTCTGTGATTTTATTTTCAAAGGAAGAGGTATAGTTACTTTCTTCTGATCTATGATTTTTTGGTTTTTAAAAATATTCAAGTGTAAAACCTCACTTATTTTCCCTAGAAAGACCCTGTAAAATATTTTATTTGTTTACTTTATAGTTGGTTTGTTGGAAACTTCAAATGTGTTTTTTTATTTTCTTCTGAAAATGATTACTACAGACTTTGGTTGAGGGTATCGTGTTCCTTCAGTTGTTATTTCATGAAGGTATTGAAATGGTCCTCATTTTACCACATTGATTCCAAGACCCCCCTTTTACTTATTTGGGTTGGTTTCCCTACTATACACTTGAATATATTTAAATAGGATTATCTTTTTTTGATTTCTAATTTAATTAGGAAACCCATTAAATTGTATGATTCTACTAAGAATATCTCTCGACCATCAATTGCTAGTATCTTCTCATAAGTGGATATTTCAAAATCACTTCCATATTTTATTTGTATTCAAAATTGTTGCCATGGTTTTGTACGAGATGTTTTCAACAAAAAATATTCCATATTTTTCCATAAATCATTAAGAAATGGACATCCCACAAAGGAATGTTAAATAATTCCTTATGATGGATACCCTCCTAAAAATTTCAATTCAGTTAAGGTTGAAAAGGAGAGAAAAATGGGATGAATATATATTCCTTCAGTCATCATGATGATCATATTATTAGGGATGTTAATTAGAATATCATTAGCCTTTCTAAATATATGGACTCTTATGTAGATTTCATGAGGTGAATGGATGTTTTGAATAATAGTCAGTCTAATAATGAGGATATATATTATATCAAAAATCCTTAACCATTTGTTTTTATAACCCCATATATTTTCAACCCTTAAAAGATGAGGTCAAGAGTAACCACGCTAATTTTAGTGAACATTTTTGTGATGATCATGAGAAATATTTTCACATTTATGGTGATTAATTGAAATCGAGTGCAAGAAATTGTAAAAAACCAGTGGTTTGTCTATATGGATACATCACTTACATTTCCAATAAGACTAGAAAACACAGAGATTACTTTAAAATTAAGAGAATTTTTTTTACTGGGTCTCTAAAGGCCTCTAGGAATGAAAAAAATACATATCACACCATATCCTATGGTTGCTAAACATTTGACTGCATCCTATAATGAAGCTAATTTGAAGCACAAAATTTTTTATAATGGCGATGACCTTGTTAATAGGGATGAATATCAGATCAAAGATAAATTGTTTTTTTGGGGTATCTACACTCATTCATGAATGAGAAATATATAATAAAATTTCATAAATGTAAGTATGGATGAATTACTATGGTGAATTGACTTCAAATCCAAAAAAACATATTTATTAAGATGGTGAAGAATTTTAAAAAAATATTAATTTTAAATTATGTGAAGTTCTATAGAAATGACTATTCATCATTTTCTCTTTTTTAAGATGGTTTTCCAGGTATCAGAGTGGTGATTTGTTTTCCTTTTTTCATGGATTCTTTAACCATCTACCTATTTTTGAGATTTTCAATTCTATTTTAAATGTTTCTATTAAAATAAACATTCTATATTTGGATGTGAGTTTTTTTGTTGAATATGTTGTTGATAATAGTTTTTATTTGAGTTTTTTCACTTTTTATATGTGTTTCTCTTTTTCTATGATGGGAATCTAATTGATGTCTCCCAAGAATAATTAATGTTCCTTTATATGGCTTTGAAGACATTGTTTTTTTTATTTTGGTTTCACTCTTTCTAGAATTTTGAGATTATGGTGTGACACAAATTTTCATTATTTTTGGTGTATTTTTTTCTAAAAAAATGATGTGTTACAAAGTTGATGTCTTATATGGATTCTGGGATTTTTCAGCTCTGCATTGAACTTATTTTTTCTACTACAATATGAATATTATTGAATATTTATTCACCCAGTTTCTTTTATATTAGTGTGTTTGTAAGGGAATATTATGATTTATCCTATATCATTATGGAAATATGATTCAACCCAGTCACTTTTGGTATCCTGGATACATTTCAAGTGAGGGATAATATTATTCCATGTTTTCAATTTGAATCTTTCCTCATAGTGCATGGATATATAACTATATATGGTTGGATTTCTAAATTTTTATATATTCCATTTCATTATTTTTATTTTTTCTATGCTTGTAAATCTCTATGTAACCTCATTCAATTTATTTGTGTTTTAAGTTCATTAAACCTCAGGTATTCATTATAACTCTTAAATTTTTTAATAAATTTTACAGAGATATGGGTTTGGTGACCAACTCAAGTATCACTTTTTAATAAATAAATATTTGATTAATGAAAGGAAAAAACTATTATGAAATGTTAAAAACATGAAATACATATTTAGAGACACCATGAGCTAGCGGTTCTCAATTGTTGTAACCTTTTGGGAATGATCTTACTCTTAACCAATCCTTTAAGGAGTCTATTTTTCTTCTATAAAAAATTCCACCTCATCATCATCAAATTTCATGTTAAAAGAGTGGAAATCAGAAAGATCCTAGGACATTTGAAATAGAGCTTCATATAGATCCTAATGATTATATGGATGTCCATATTTGTGACAGATTCTTAAGGGTAATGAGATCCATGGAAAGAGAGACTGTTCAAAAGGTTTCTTCATTTTCTAATCTAATGAGATAGTTTAAGATACAGTATCCACCTATATTCACTAGGCATAGAGACCCCCAAGAAGTGAGTTCTATATTGACTCAGTCCAAAGGATCTAAAAGAACAAAGTAACACCCACATATAAGAGGGTGAATCTTTTTTGGGAGACTCATAGGTATAGGTAATGTGTGACCGTGTTAGACATAGTGATTCTCTAGATGGATGGTCATAGGATGGTTAGAACTAAATGTTGTTTCAATAGAATATGTTTGATCCATTTGTGATGCATGAGGTAGTTCTCTATGACATTCATAGACCACATGTAGTGGTACATATCAGTGTAAACAAGATGTATCATGGCTTGAGGAGTAATATTTGGTGTCTAGGGATTAAACAGTCAGTGGAAACATTTGTAGTGATATGCCTGGTTTTAAAAAGGTGAAATTGGAGTAGCATGTTACTTGATGTTTTTCACAGTCCTTGGATGTTATTAAGTGGATATAGGAAGAAATATTATGGGATTTCATCACCAAGTTTCCTCATAATTATGGAGGATGTGATGTAATTTTATTAATAGTGGACATATTGATGATGTCACACATTTTATGGTGATATCTGTATTGATCTTCTTAAATTTCATGTAGAAGTGGTTTGTGGATAATGTGGTGAGGCTTCACAGGGTACCAAAAACTATAATCTCTATTCGGTATCATAATTTTACTTCACTGTAATAGATGGGATTATATCATCATTTCTCATCTTAGTTGCACCTTATATTTTTTTCCACCCTCATAAATAGAGGAATATAGAGTAGACCCTCTATATGCTAGAGGAGATCTTCCGAAAGTGCGTCATAGACCTCAGTGGATCTTGGGTATGTAAGTTTCCTTTGGATGTGCTCTTCTACAAAAATATCTATCACGCCCCCATTTTCATGGCTCTATTTTGGGAGTTTTATGGGTAGTTTTTTCGTTATCCATTATATTGTGTAGAGGTTGGACAATCAACATTTCTTATTCTAGATATAGTGCAAAACATAATCGATAACATCAATTTATTTGAGAGAAGATGATGGTGGTGTAGAAACATAAAAAGGCCTTTGTTAATCATAGATGGAGGCCCCTAGAGTATACATTTTGAGAACTTTTGTTATAGAGAGTCTCCCCTTCATGGGGGTAGTAAAGGTTTGGTAGGGTAGTGATCCTTCTCCATAGATCATTTTTCCTTTGAGGATTTTGGTAGAAGTTGGGGAGGTGGCATAACAATTTTCACAACCATCGTAGATAAACAAGAACAAAAAAAACTTTGGTGGGTCCCATATTTGATGGTATCTTTATGATGATTCCCACATCATTGACTGGTGTCAATTATATATTAAGGATGATGTGATGTTTTGGGAGTGACTGGTTGAGATCTCAAATCATATACATAAAATTTTGCATGGTTGAACTAGCCCCCAGTTCATGTTCTATAGAGGCAAGGTTTCTTAAAGGATATTTCATGGGATATTGAGGCATATATTCAACCCCAATACCCATAGTTATTTTTATTTTCTCCTTGTTCTATATTTCATTGATGATGATATATTTATACCTTTATATTTTATGAGATATTATTTCTTTTAACTTTTTAGTAATGTGTGTTATGACTTAAAATATATAAATATGGGAAAAACCTTTCCTAATAAAGATTCGTTATATTAAAAAATGTTTTAAAACCATGATGGAAATTATTTTCCACCCAAATTAGACTATATCATGTTACATAGGCTATGTTTCATTGATTTTTTTTACTTGAGGTAGTGTCTTGTGATATTTGATGAGGTTTTTGGATTGGGAGATGTAATGGTTTATGTATTAGTGAGGATGTTGACATGATAGGGAGTTGGATTATGGTTGAGTTGTGGAGAGGTGGTGTCGTAGCCGGAATGATTTTGATGTTGTTGTGTGGGGTTCTTTTTGGGAATTTAGTTTTGGTTTTTTTCTATTTGTGTTGGTGTTTTGAATGTAACCAGATCCCTCAGAGGTAACTCAGGGGTTGACTATGTAGCCCCTATCCTTTTTTTAGGATTGGTTTTTATTCTCACATATGACAATCATTTCAAAGGTATCTACTGAAGTAGTTCTATCTATCACATCTCGTTCCATTTCAAGATTGGGAGTTTGGTGGGTTTGGAGGAGTATTGTGGAGGATTTGGAGGGGGTTAGAGTTATAGTTATTCTATAGATGATGGTCCATGATGTTGAAGTGGGATAAATGATGTGAGTGTAATGTTCGAGGATTATGTGGATTGAAGTTCACTACATGTGTTCAGATGATGATTTTGATCTAGAAAAAAATATTGATTTTAAAGGAAAATTTATAGTTTCATTAAAATTAGGATGAGACTCCACAAATATGGAAATATTTAAATCATGTTTTATTTTTAAGGAATTGACTTTTTGATCAGTGTCACATCTTGAATTTCTAGGCCTCATATTAATTAAAATCATGATTTTTTATTTTAAAATGTAAAAGAGATTAGTATAATTTTTTTATATATATGAGGTTATTTTGATCTCCCTTTTCAACTCTCTATACTCTTAGTCTTTGTAAAACCCTTAGGTTTTTTATAGGTTCATCTGGTATACTGACCCTCTATTTTCATACATGGATATTACATCATCTTTCAAATGAATATTTATTAAATTATACAAATAATTCCCTTAGATAGTAATATTTTAATGCATTTGGAAACATGTAACACAATCTTCTAGTCTAGGGAATTATCTTAAATATTTACCACAATGTATTCCCCTTAAGTACCCCTACTTAAAATCTTTCTTCATAACATATTGAAAGGAAATGTAATGAAATAGTGAGATCATATTCTCAGTAAGTGTAAACATGGGAGATATAAATTTATTATCTTATGAAATTATGAGATAATAAATATGGGTAAATGATCTGATAATAACATTCAATGTTCATACCCAACAAGTTGTGTATCATAAACATGAGTTATGGAATGAAACATTAACATTCTCAAAGACATGAATCATAAGAATGAAACATCATAATAAATCAACAATGCAACATATAATCGAATCATAAATGTGTGTGGAAACATCATAAGTATATAGAAACATTTCATATTTCATAGTTAACTACCAAGACTATCTCATGAGTCCTTATCACCTTTTTCCACTAATGAATAAAGCACACCGACTTGTTTCACATCATGAATCCAGAACATATACATGTTTCACCTAAATATATCATTATATATAATTCATTACCCATTAAATTGGAGGTATATATAAGTCCCATTCACCACACAATGAAAAAAATAAAACTATGTTCCATAGGACCATAAATCAATCACCGTATTAGAACACATGTAAAGAAATGAGTTTCATAAGCATGTCATCATAATAGAACTCATGTAAAATAAATAGGTTTCATAAATATAATTCTATCATAAATATTTATCATTCAATGAAATAATAATAATATTATCCTTGGGTCATATCCCTAGTAAATAATAAGTGGTAGAAAATAATGATATCATAGATAGAAAAATGATTTTTTTTTTCAAAATCACCAAAAATAATTCATGAAGAAAATATCCATTCCTTTATAAAATAATTTCAAAAGTTCCATAAAATTATAAAGGAAAACATTTTATATTAAAATAAAATTGTAATATTGTAAAGTAAACATAAAATTATTTAGTAATCACGAAGATAGAAGATTCCATTCATGCCATATAAGTTAACAAATCATTCCTTGCATTTATATTTTTTTACAAAAATCACAAAGTTCCTTATTTAGAAAATGACAAAAACATGATTTTCAAAACATTTTGTAAAAAGTAAAACATGGGTATAAATAAAATAAAATTTTATAGGAGAACATAAAAAACAAATTATACAATAATTTTTAGAAAACATTTATGGGGAACATAAATAATGCCAACTAGATATTTAAAACGAAACAATCCTAAATATTGAAGATATTGTAAAATAATCCATTAACACATTATAATTAGTTTAATCGTATACCCCATGAATGAAATAAAATTATATGGATGAAAAAATAACATAATATTCAGTATAAGAATAATAAAATACATTCTTAGTAATTATATACACCACATATAAGAAGTAAGTAGTGTATAAGGCATGTGCCCCACAGAAATAAAAGTAAGACAAAAATCCATTACCTCAACTCTATCCTTTAATTGTGAATATTGAAACCTCATAGAAAAAAAAATATTTATAATTAATTTATTCCATAACCATTAATCAATAATACCATGATTTATTTGCTTATAAATTCTTATCATATGTTGGTAAATAATTTTAATTCATTGTTCTTGGTGATATCTGCTTCGTTTTCCAAGCATGTTTCGGTTCGCCAGTCCCAATCCTTATAATTTGATCATGGTTTAATAATTTCAGGAATATTTATTATGTGATATAACATATATATTAATAAAATTTATTCTTTATTACCATCCATGTGAAATATATGTGAGAAACGAATCACATCATATAGTGGTTGTGGTAAGCCATACGTGTGCACGAGTGATGTTATTATTTACCAAAAGATTTGATGGTAAAATGGTAGATATGATATTATCATTAAATAAGTATAATTATGTTTTAAATATCATATATAAACATTAAACCTACCAAAATTCCAACTAATAAATGATGTTTATGATAAATGAATCGTATCGCTATGTAAAAATGGTAAGTCGTACGTATGCCCGAGCGATAGTTTCACTTCATGTTTGATGGGAAATGGGATGTATAGTGGTTTGTTTATAGAAAAAAAACATTTCGTAATATTTATTATGATTCATATATTATTTTATTATATATATCCTATATTTATAGGAGGTATAGTGTAGTAGACCAAGAGAGTGATCAGTTAGAGTGATTACCTCTTCTTCGAAACGAATCCTTTAGATCTCCTATAAAGGACTCAAGAGTTGATCATTTTGGAAGACCAGTACCTCTATAATGTGTATAGTTAAATGGATACGAGAATTTATTGTATTTTGGTCGATCTAGAATAATTAATTTTGTAAAATGTGATGAGGGAGGAGGTGTTATTTTATAATAAAGGTTAGTGGCACTTATGGAATTCTCAAAAGATCAATTTCGAAATATTTAAATCTCAATAAAAATTCCTCCAAATGGAAACATGTTAATATATAATGTTCTATATAGTCTTTATACGATCATACAATGTATTTTAGAAAGGTTTTACATTAATTGTAAACCTTATATTTTTTATGAACCCTTAATTAACCTATTTTCAATTAAACTACAGTAACCACATTTTTTATATTAAAAGCTATAAATCATTACTTATATGGTTAAAATTGATAATTAAATGGTCAATTTATTTTATTTAAGACTATAATTTATCCAATTTAACCTTATTTATCATTACTATGTTCTTTAAAAAATTTTATATAAAATTATTTTCATAAAAAATCATTGGTGTCACTTTTTACATTATTCAATACATTGACATTAGGAAACTCTATAAAACAAGACAAATTCAAAAACATTCATTTAATATACACATAATATGTCATATGAACATATAAAATTTTTATATACACTTAATTAATTCAAATTACATCTCTTTTAATATTTTTAATATTACAGAATTGAATTTTTCAAAATTTGAAAGATTATTTTAGCATCATTGTGTAATTATTTATGATAATTATTTCTTTACTAAATATTAAAAATAAATTTCCATGATGTAGATACACATTTTATATTTCATAATAATATATATATTGGATAATATCATTGATTTATCCACATATTAAAAATAATATACCTATTAAAAGTAAGAGTGTGACATTTTGTCACTCTGTTTGATTTTAATATTATCTAAGTATTTCTCATGGAAATGTGTATATTAAAAAATTAAAATTTTAAATTTAGGAGATAAGGTTTGAATTAAACTCATCCAATTATATTTGGGTTTGTTTTAGGGCTGTTTGATAATATTTATAATGTTATATTTACCCTTAATTACTCGATTTACCCTTAGTCGTGGTAATAAAAATTCAAAAGTTACTCTTAATATTGTACTGAAATAAAAGGGACATATTTATTAAATTTTATCATATAATTAAAATTATTTAATTCATTTTTTATAATTCAAACTACAAAATTGATAAAATTAATTTGAAGTCAATCTCGTATTTGGTGTGAGAATATGTGTTTTTAATGTGAAAAGGTTTAAATGTTTTAAATGTCTTTATACCCAAATTCAATGAGAAATTGATTAAATGACCTAAATTTAATTAAACAATATAAAATTTATCTAATTATAATTAAAACCAATAAAAAATATAATTTAACTCTATAAATTTTTGAAATGAAAGATTTTTTTTAAATTAAAATTCAGTATTTTTCACTACTCTTGAAAACATGAAAATTATCTGAAAAAGATCAAAAATTAAACCAAAGTTAATTTTGATATCCTTATATTTAAGAAAAATATTATTTTTTAAAATAAAATTTATGCAAGTCTCAATATTTTGTTTTAAAACAAATTCACCATTAAAAAGAAATAAACTTCTTTTAGAAAAATATATTTTTTATCATAAAACAGGATTTATTTTCATAACACTTATAGAAAACACATTGGATTACTATTAAAGATTAGATTTAAAATTTTATTTATTTATTTTATTAATATAAAAATAAAATAGTGATTTTTTATTTTATTTGTGAACAATGCACATGTGAACATTTAAACATTGTTTCCGAAAAAATTTCCTTTTAATTCCAAAATGGTTTTACAGGTGTAAACCATACTTTCATAATTCAGTTAATATTGTTCATAGCCACCACTAGAATAGAAAAGTTATAAATTTATTGTTTAAATAATTAAAATAATAAAATTATGTTTCATAGAAACTCCATGTTTCTTGTAACACAAGCTAAGTAGGTCTTGCGTGTAATGGAGACATCGAAGAAATCAAATTATTAAAAAAAAATTCATCAAAAAATATATGGGGTTTTCAATTCAACCCCCCTTAAAATTATTTTCTCCCTTGAAATTCATGAGGGTTGTAAAATTTTTAACATATTAAATTTACATTCATCGAAACCCACATTATAAAAATTAATAGTAAAACATCCTTTAAAAATATTATAATCTTAACTCTTACCCGATGTTACTCATAGCTAGGATTACACATAGAAGAACATATATGGAAATTGAAAACATAGACATAAAAGATAAAACTAACTATCAATTTTTGATAGAGAGGGATAAAAAATATATTTATGATAAATTTAATGACCAAAAAACCATGGACCAAATAGGTCAGGAAAAGGTCATTGATATCATAAAAAATGATGATAATTGGATACCCTTTTATTTTAAAATCATTTTAGAATATATACATACTTGATTTCATCTCATAAGTAAATTATCACTATATGGTTGTTCCTAGATCAATTTCATCTTCTTATCTTACTATAATAAAAGAGGAAGTTAAAATTGTAATACATATAGAACTAGTGGATAATGACATCCATAATGGGATGATAAGTCACTCCATCTATCTCTAGTTATCATCACCAAGAAATGGTTAGCACATGTTATCCGGTAATCATAAATAATCATATGGTTATATGAAACATTAATTTCTAAAACCTCAATGTTTATAAAATAGATAGTTACCCTTATGAACCTTCCAAAAGATTAAAATCCAAAATATTCAATAGACTGTTACTAAATTTAAAAAATCAACATATGATTAATCCCACAAAAAACCTGATGTAGCTCTTTTTTTTTCTCACACCAATATTTTGAATTCCATATTCATTTATTCTATTGAAACATATTAATAACCTGAATTACCATAAAACCATAGTGAAAACATGCATGCATTCAATATTTAACTCTTCCTCATACCATCAATGTAATAATTCTATAAAATCAATCCATAAATCATCATATAATCATATTACTAAACTATTATAAGGACATAAATATAATACCATTTATTTTATCACAATAAAACATATCATTATCTAATTATTATCATAACCTCATGCACATATTATGATTTATCTTTCTCATAATTTTTTGTTCTCAAGAAATATCACCATATAACCTCAATCACTTTTAATGGCTACTAGTACCATTTAACATATACATTAAAATACTTAAGGAAAAACTACAGTAGACCAATCCTTATATGTTTCATTATTTCATAATACCATAAAATTAATTATATAATATTATACTTCAATCGAAATACATAAATAATTTAATCAGTCCACTTTAATGATTGGAAATAAATACCTCCTTCCTAGGCCTATAAGTTTATCATTTGTCATGAAATTGAGTTAGATAATTACCATTTTTACCACATATAATAAATTGAAGTTATCAACAATTTTTTAGTCTCTAAACTTCTTTTCCCAATACATAACATCTTCCCCCACATTTGAGATATTCGTCCGGGTTTTTTCCCACCATCTTGACATGTAGGAAGCCAAATCTTATTTATTATATATTCATAACCACATTAACTTTTATAAAAATTCACCTTCCTATTCTTATATGTCTTAGTAATCCCACCAATGTTTATATTTTTGATATTAATATGAGAATGCAGATTAGTCATAATCAAAACATCCTTCAAATCAGTCATTATCAAAATTTATTTCTTACTTTAAAATTTTCTATTAGTTTCAATGTTAACCCAGTTCCTTCTCATCCCAAAAATTGATTAAATACAAAAATAATAGTGTGATAAATAAAAATCATACTAGGTAAACACCATATTGAATGAAAATTACTGATAATATTTCAATATATAACACCTTTGGTTTACCATAGTTTATTAATGATCTTTACCAAAAAACTGGTATTGTAACCTATACTTAGACTTATAAATAAGGATATAACTAATGTATTATCACCATACTTTATAGAGGTTGAATAAAACATTTCTATGATATAAACAATAAGGGCCCAGTATTTTCATACATGGATATTAATTCTTCATTTAGATGATTATTCATTACATTACACAATCATATTAATGGGTAACGTAATAGTTTAACACCATTATAAATATGAAACACAAAATTCTAGTCCAATGAAATGTCATTAAGGATTACCAGAAATATCTTCCCCTTTAGTACCACTATAAAAGACATGTCTTCATGACCCATGGAAATACAATATAAGAAAAGGGTGATCTTATATGCTCAGTAAGGGTAAACATGGAAGATATCAATTTATTATCTTATGAAATCAAAAGATAATAAATATGGGTATGTAATCATGATCATAAAATAAAAAGTTCATGACCAACCAGTTATGGATCATAAACATGAGTCAAGGCATAAAACATTAATATTTAAAAAGACATGAATTATAAGAATTAAACTACATCATAACTCAATCATCAAACATGTTTTCTTATAATAAATTTGTGTGGAAACATCATAATTATATAAAAACTTGTTATATATCAAGGTTAACTACCAATACTCTATGATCAGGCCATATCATCTATTTCCCCTAAGGGATGAAGAAAAAAGACTTGTTTCCCATCATAGATCAATCACATAAACATGTTTCCCAAACTTTATCATGAGATATAATTCATTATCCAATGAATTGGAGGTTGATATAGGTCCCTCCCATCACTTTATGAAAAATATACATTTGTGTTCCAAATGACCATAAATCATTCTCCATCTCAAAACTGATGTAAAGAAATGAGTTTCATAAGCATTTAATAATAACATAACTCATGTAAAAGAAATAGGTTTGATAAATACCATCACATCATAAACATAATCCATAAAGAGAAATAATAAGAATGGTATCATTGGGTAATATACCTAGTAAACCATAAATAACAACAAATAATGAAATCATAGATAGAAAAATGGGTTTTTAAAGATCACATGAAATAATTCTTGAGTAAAATATCCATTCCTTTATGAAATAATTATTAAAGAGCCATAAAATTATAAAGGGAAAATTTTATTTTAAAATAAAATTGAAAGATTATAATGGAATCCTAAATATTTTAAAGATTCATGATGGCAGAATATTCCATTCATTCTGTATAAGTTAAAAAAACATTCCTTCTATATATTTTTGTCGTAAAGTCACCAAATTACTTGTTTAGAAAATGATAAAAACATTCTTTTCAAAATGTTTTGTAAAAATTAATACATGGGTAAAAACAAATTTAATTATTTATATGAGAATAATATAAAACTTTTTAATTTTTTTTGAAAACATGGGTGTGGAACATAAATATTATCCAATAATTATTTAAAATGAAACAATCCCAAATATTGATGATATTGTGAAATAATCCCTTACCAATTCATAATCAGTTTACTCATATGCACCATAAAAGTAAGACAATTATATAGATTTGATAATACCATAATATTCAGGATAATACTCATAAAATACCTTCATGGAAAGTATATATACCACACATAAGAAGTAAGTAGTGTAGAAGGCATGTGTCCCAACTAAAGAAAAGTGAGACACAAATCCTTTACCTCAAGTATCACCTTTATATATTTGCATTAAAACCTCATGTATAATAAATATGGATTTATTATAAATTTATTACATAGAAATATATCAATAATACCTTGTTTTATTAGTTTGTAACATATTATCACCCATTAATTAATAATTTAAAATCATTTTTCTAGATGATATCTACTTTCTTTTCCCAGCATGTTGTGGTTCGGCAGTCCCGATCTTTATATATTGATCCTGGTTTCCTCATTTTTAAAATCATTATTATCATATATATAACATATATATTTGTAAAATTTATTCTTTATTACCACCCATGTCAAATATATATAAAAAATGGATCACATTGCATCATGGAGATAGTAACCCACACGTATGCACAAACGACGTTATCAATTCTCAAAAGACTAGGCGGTAAAAAGGTATATTTGATATTGTCATTAAAAAAATAATATTATGTCATAAATATCATATATAAATATTAAACCCCTAAAAATTCTTACTCATAAAATGTGGTTTTGTAGAATAAATCATATCGCTATGTTGAGATGGTAAGTTGTGTGTAGGTAAAAGCTATTCTTTTACTTCTTGTTTTAAGGGAAAGGGGTTAAATACTTGTGTTTTCATAATCATAATAAGATTTAAGATTATTTATTATGATGTTTTTATTATTTTATTATATATATCATAGATTTATAGTGTGTATATATTAATAGAAAATGAGAGTGATCGATTAGAGAGATTGCCTTTTCTTGGAAACAACTCATTTAGGGGTCCTCTAAAGGACTCAAGAGTTGGTTCTTTTGGAAGAATAGTACTTATGAAATCTATATAGGTAAATAGAGATGAATTTTTTTCATATTTTTGTTGATATAAAAGACTCAAAGTGGTGAAATGAGATGAGGGAGGAGGAGACCTTTTATAATGAAGGTGGGGTTACTTTTGGAAGTTCTCAAAAGTTTAAATTATAATAAATTACATATCAATCCAAATACCTCCAAATGGAAATTTATTAGAATATAATGTGGTATATGGTGGTAATAACATCAAAATATATATTTTATAAACATTTATTTTCAAATTTTAATGTTTTCATTTTAATTAACATTTAATTAACATATTTTAATTTTAACTGTGGTAAAAACATTTTCAATATGAGAAGGTGGATATTTTTTACTTATAAGTTTTCAATTAAACTATAAATGGTCCATTTATGACAGATTTTACCATAAATTATCACTTTCGCCATTATTTAGTATTTTATTGTTTTTAACTAATTTAATAAAATATTATTTACATAAAATATCATTATTGACAATTTTGACACTATTCATTACCTTAACATTAGAAAAATCAATACAGTAAGTTAAATTTGAACCAATTATTTTAATGCACCCCTAATATGTCATATTCACTAATAAAATTTATGGAGAATATTAAGTAAATTAAATTATATATATTTTAATATTTTTAATACCACTTCATTAAGTTTTCTATTAATTGAATAATTATTTCATCATCAATGTGTAATTATTTATGAAAAATATTTCTTAACTTAAATTTAAAAATAAATTTCTTTGATGTAGATAAGACATTTATAATTAATAATAATATATATATTCTATATTATTTTATATTTATTCCCATATTAAAAATATTATACTTATATAAAGTAAGAGCGAGACACTTTGTCACTCTTTATGATTTTAATAATATATAAGTGATTTTCATTGATAGGTGTACATTAAAAATTCAATTTCAAACCTTATGTGTTAAAGGTATAGTTAAATTCATTTAATAACATTTTTTTATGTGTAAGTGTAGTTTTATAATACTTATAATATTATGTTTACCCTTGATTACCTGATTTACCCTTAAAAGTGGTATAAAAAATAACTAAAGTTACTATTCGTATTTTCTAGAAATAAAAGTGACATATTTACTAAATTTGGATTATATTATTCATATTATGGAATCCATTTTTCAAAATTCAAAAATAAAAAATTTCTAAAATTAATTTAAAAATAATATCATATAAATGGTGAAGAAACGAGGTTTTAAAGTGAAGATGTTCAAAAGATTGAAAATTTTTTTATATTAAAATTCACTAAGAAATTGATTCCAATGGAAAAAATTGGATTAAATGATATAATATTGATCTAATTATAATTTAAAACTAAACAAAAATTTAATTTAACACTATAATTTATTTAGATGAGAAAATTATTTTTAATTAAAATTCAATATTTCTTACTATTCATTAAAACATGGTACCTATCTTAAAAATATCAGAAAACCAAACCAATTATATTTTAATATCCCTCTTTCAAAGGATTTTTTTCAAGCATAATTTATAAATGTGTAAAAAAATTAGTTTTAAAATAAGTGTGCCATTAAAAGCTGGTAAAACTGCTTTTATAAAAATAAAGTATTTAATCTAAAAATTGGATTAAATTTTATATTATGTCGATAAAACACATTTTTTTGGTTTAAGGAGTATTAGGGAAGAATTTTTTATAATACCTCCATTCTTTTCAAGATTATTTGTAATTTTCAATTATATTTTTTTTCTTTCAGTCATTTCAACTACTCTATGTTGTACACATCAACATTAAAATATTCTCCGAGGTAGGTGATCATTGTTCCCTCACTAATTAAGTGAACGTATGGAGATTTAAATATTTTTACTTCCATTGGATGCATAAAATGGTTCATATTCATGAATATAATGAATTTATTTAATCTATAACCGATGGTAATTGGGAGAAATTGCATGTTTTAATTTTTTTTCTTATTACAGATGAGATTATATTTGATTATTTCTATTACTAAAAATTTACAACATTTTCAAGACCTTACCATGCCGTACTTAATGTGATTATGAGACCAATATTATGTCTATTTTTTTATCTCACCCTGGATTAGAAGTTGGGGAGGGTTATATATGGCTAATGAGTTGGTTTCCCATAGAAATATTGTTTTGGGGTGAATACCCATTCTAAAAAATGAAGTAATGTAATTAAATCCCTTGAATATAAAATTATTTACGATGATATGTTTATTTGTGTGTAGTTTTAATTTTTCTTATGTGATGTGGTTTGTTATTAAGTGATGATAGATACTCGATGATAACGGAATTAAGTGGTGTAGTGATGTCACAGTTGGATGGAATAGTCTATGAAGTGGGTGGTTGTGCATTAATTATGGTGTATGGTGGATATTGTGTGAGGTGGTTGTGTTGTATGATATATTTTATGTGTTGTGGTTGTAATGTGTAGTGGTTGTTTTGTTAGTTGGATATAGTGTGTGGTGGATGATATTTGTGGTTGTCGTAGTGAGATGACTTGGAAAATATGTTTTTGTGGAAATGGCTGATTCCATATGGGTGAGCAATTGTGTTGTGTGGTTTTGTAACTTTTCTGGTTATACCTAAAATAAATTTAAATTATGAAATAAATGTTATGAGTTTGTAAATGAATAATAGTAGGATTGAAATTTATGTGTGGTAATTGGCTTAAATGAAATTAATTATAAATTAATGAGAAGATTAAATGTGAAATGACGTGGCTTGGTAAATGGGAGTTAGTGGGAACTTGTTAAATCTATGAAATTGTGTAACCTCAAAATGAATGTGGGAATGTGTGATAATGTTTTGAGGTTGTGTAGTGTGATTAAAATAGTGATGGCAGTGGTTGTGACTATTGATGTGTAGTGTAGTGGTGGTGTTTCTGTGTACTCTAGTTCAGTTTTTTTGAACACATATATTGGGTATTTTGTGATATATATATATATATATATATATCATCTATTTTATTTTATTTATATACATGTATTACCCATTTTGGATAACCTTTCCAACACCCAATAATTTTTTGGTTCTTTATTTTTTTCCCTATATCAAGTATGCTGGTGATATGGATGGATAGATACCCCATGTTCCCCACTCATCATTCCAATGTGATGATATATGTTCATGATCTAGATTACCCAATTTTTATGAGATTCTATATGTGGTGGGGGTCATACATAGTGGGAGTAGGAAATTAGGTTTATGTAATTCAATTTAATGATACCTTATTACCCTAGATATGTGATGTGATGGACCATGTGTCTTCGTTCGAGATGTGATGTGCTAAGGTTTTTATTTGATGATGTTGTGATGTTATGATCACTAATTCTATAACTAGATTCTATACCTTATGTGGGTGGAATCAAGAGGGATGCATCATGACCCATATCAGAGATGACTATATGTGTAATGCGATATGTATGGACTAGAAGGGAGACAAGAAAATTTGATATTGGAGTGTGAGAGAATGAAATCAAAGGGTAATTGGTTTTGGGGATCCTTTTTTATGTTTTTAATATAATATTAATATATTGTATATGTCATTTTTGTTAGTTTACATTTTAGGTGCCTATTGGTTCTACTATTTATTCACAAGACTGATAATATGATCTTTTTAAATGTGTAGTAGAGATATTAGGTTTGATCCAACTGAATATGAATGTAATGATCACCCTACTTATATACATTTTTTAGGAGGGTTATAAGATAAATTTAGGGACCATGATTGATATTAATAACTTGGGTTTTGAAGCAGGTGTTTAGTCACTAACATAGGACTGGTCTTTGGTATGTAGTTGAAGACATTAAGTTGTATTTTTTTGACATTGTTTATGTATTGTGCAATGATTTTTGGGTATATATTTATATTTTATGCTAGAGTTACCTAGTGGTTGTTTATATAATCTTTTAATCCCATATTATTATAGAGGATAATGTTTCTTGTATGTGATATTTTGTACTCTTGATACTCATCACCAATCCAAGGCCTACTAAAGGCATGACTCAGGTGTCACCATCTCTCTTCCTGCATTTCCAGTCAAGAGGGGTACCATTGGTGAGAGGGGGCCATAACATACACTATAATGAATAAAATATGGGGTTTTGATGTTTCCTCATGTATAATTATAAGGTGGTATCTTATACCTCACGTCAATTAAATAATCAGGAGATAAAATACCAAACACATGATTTTGAGCCCATAACGACAATATTTTAATTAAATATATAAATACATTATCATTATTGTGAAAAGTATGAAATATTTAGTAATAAGAAAAATCAAGTAGTACATATCTTCAATAAAGGAGTTGGACATTTACTAAAGGATATGATTTGATTTGATCAATGACTATGACTCGTAAATACATTACTTCTATGGGAAGGAATTCTTGGAGGCTGATGCTCTTAGTTTGAAGGTTCATATTTCCTTATCCATTTTGAGGATTTTAATAGAACCAATTTGGATTTGAAATTATGTGACATTAAAATCACCAAATAAAGGGATAAATCCAATCTTTTCAAATTTATTTCTCAACCATCCATCCATATAAAGGTCAAGGAGGCACAAAAAGAAGATAAGAAGCTATAAATAAATCAATGAATTATTCCAATTTTTGACTGTTGTAGTGATGGAATTATAAGATTCATGAAGAACATTTGTGTTCTATAAATACTGTAATTGATGAAATAGTTATTGGATGATGCACTTATATCCTCATTCTCTATCTATATTAGAAGAATAATGATGTATAGACATCTCAAGAATCCCTTCTTGAGGGACAACATCAAGAGATAGATTACATATTTGCTATCAAGAAAAATTTTATACTATCATGTAAAAGAAGAATGAAAAATTAATAATGGGTGATACAACCATTAACTATACCTATATAGAAATGGATGATCATCACCATGTATTTAAATTTAGTTCATATTTAGACCTTTAAGATGTCATAATACTATTTTTAGTTAATGTTTATCACAACATGAATTCATCTTTTTTAATTTATATTTTATAAGATTTATCACTCGATGAAATTTCTAGGATATACATAAAGTACATGATAAAGATGAAAATATTTCCTCACTCAATTTAATATGATCAAATTATAAGGATTATCTCAATGATATGGATACGTATTTAAAAATAACTGAATAAAGAGTGATGTTTCAATAATTATTATCATCCTTTTACTCATGTTCATACTGATATGACTACTAGAACTCGTGATAATATTCTATTCTCTTTCTCAATGAATTTAAAAGGAGGTTGGAATAAATATATTTTTGTGGTAGAGTTCTAATGTGAAAATAGTTTCCATTATGTAATTGAAATGAAACCATATACTGAACTATATTGGAAGAGATGCAGAACTCTGAAATATAGGAATGAAGTTCGAAATTAGAAACTGATGCGACCAAATCATTCTCATGAAATGGAAGAGAATATTAAAATCATTAAATGTCACATTAAAACATTTAGAGTAGATAAAATTGATATTATATTCATCATTAAAAGTAGAATTTTACACATTACATAAAATATTAATAATAATAATTATTGAATTATTTTATGTGTTCATAAAATTTAGATAATTATTGAAAAACTAATATATTGTTAAAATTATATACATAGATTATTAATAATAAATTTAAATAGGTTTTCACAGAATTTATTGAAAGTTAGAAAATAAATTTTTTAAAGAACTATTTTTCAGGTACTAGGTATTCTTACCTTAATAAATTAAATGGAATTATTTTAATGATTAATATAATGTAATGATTCACTTAATAAACAACTATATTAAAAATCATTTAACTAGTAATTTTCATGAAATAATATCATGAATACATGGATATTAAAAACATAATTTTTCAATAAAAAAAGTAATATATATATTAAATTTTAATTTTAATTATAAATTTTATAATATTTATAAATTGAATTAGAATAAAGGGATTCAAAATTAGTTATAAATATTTCAAAATTAGTTATGGTCATTATTTTGATTTTTAGTCATAGGAATATGTTATTGTGGTAAATTTTTGTATTACCACACTAAATGTTAAATGAAGTAAAAATGGTTAAAATATGTGGTAAATGAATAAAATACCATAAAACCCTATCTATAAATGTAACACCCAAATATTTTTTGTGAAATTATTATTTTTTGAAATATATTTGATCATTTATATATTTTTCATGGCGAAAAACACTGATTTTACCTTGTGTTACAATTAACACTAAGTTTATCATTTGTTACACACAATACAATGTTTTTATTATGTTAAACTCAATACCATGTTTATCTTACATTACCGACAACACCGAGTTTAAATGAAATATTTTATTAAATTAAAATATTATTAATTATGATGATATTTATCACCTAATTGTTGAAATGGTGGGTATGAATAATATTAACTAAATTATGAAAATATGGTTTAAACATGTATATATAATGAATTATATGTTGGGAAATTAATTATAAATGAAAATAAAAAAATTGAAAATAAATGAAATATTTTTCTAAAAATATTTTTTTTATGAAAAAAAATGTGTTGTACAACAATAAAATAATTAGACTACTATTGGTGAATTATTTTAATGAAATTTATTTAGTATATATATTCAAAAAATTTATTTAACATTCATATTATTTGTTTCTTATATATGATATAATAAGTATTCAAATTTTACGCTTGAAAACTACATCATTCCTAAAAGCAGCTCTGCTGCCATTTTATGAAGCACTTATTTCAAAAATAAATTATTCCAATTTTATAAAATTAATTTTATAAAAAAAAATTATTTTTCAAATCAGAATATCAAAATTATCATAGGGTTACCTTTTTTGGTATTTTTCTATAAAGTTTCATTTTTTAGTAAATAATGAAAAAATACAAAAATTTAATTAAAAATTATATTTTCATTTAATTTATTAATAAAGATAAAATATAATTTAATTTTTTTATAAATATAAGTTAGTTAAATTAAAAATACATTAATCCAATTTAGGTAGTTGAAATAAATTTCATATTGAAATTTGACATAAAAATAATGTAAACTTTTGAACATTTTCTCTTTAAAAAGTTGTTTTCTCATCGTGTCTGTGGGGTGATTTTAAATAGAATATTGACACATATTTAAATTTAATTTAGAATAATGGATTTAATATTTGGAATAATCATAATTTATATTATCTAATAAGTTAAACCTAATTTTTGACCAAAATGAATAGTGAATGATGTAAACCTTAATTTCTGATGTTAATGTGAAAATGAGTTTACCGGGGGTTAAACTAAAAAGATAAGGGTAAAAATGAAATATAAACTTTTTTTAAAACTATTTAATGGACATAATTATAACATTAAACCTATAAGGTTCTATAATGTCTCATTTTGGACCCTTGTGACATATGAAAAGCATGGGACCACTAAATTCTTATATCATGTACGATGGAAGGTAAGACTTTTGGTAAGTGGATTTCTAGTCTCTCTTTTATTTCTGAGAGACTTATCACATATTCACCACTAAATTATTTTTTTGGGGTATATAATTATATGTGAAATGATATATCATGAAAGTACTAATATTTTTATAATTATAATTTCTATTGATTTTATTATCTCATAGAGAATATGATTAAAGAGTTAATCAAGCAGTAAGGGATTTCTGTCTCACTTTTACTTTTTATGATAAAAATTCTATATTCACCACGTGTTTCTTTTATGTGGTTTATATACTACCCATGAATATTTTTTTTGATTATTATAATAAACATTATTGATATTTTTATATCCATTTTATGATCTCCCTTTCAAGGGGTTTAAGGTTCAAAATTTAACAAATTGGTAAGGGAGATTTGTCTCAATTTACCTTATTTGAGATGTATGATTTGTTATGGACTAATATTATTTCACAAAGTGTATATATAAGGACCAAACCCTAAACATTACATAATATTAAATTAATTTAATAGTTCACATTGATGATCTTTTCAGGTTTTGAGCTTCAGAGAATTAGGACATAATATATATATAAAAATTTGAATATTACATGTAGACACTTCTACTCAGTATCTATTTTTGCAATTAAATAAAAACTCTTGAAAAAAAAGTGTCGTGTCTAGTTAAATTTTTTACAGAGCATGACTTTTCTTTGATCCTATCCTTGACCCTATTCATCTTTATGTCCTGTGAAAAACATTTCATAACTTGGGATGAGCATAAAAAGATCGATAAGGGTTATAAAACAAAGAAAGAAAACATTAGTTCATAAATACATACATAACATAAGATCTTTAACATACCTCATGAAATCATAAGATTTATGAATAACACATAGTAATCACAAATCATAAAGGTAACTTGTGGAATCTATATCATACATACATTATAGCTATCCCAGCTACATATGGAGTTACATTTGGAATACCCATCATAGTATATTCCCAGACTCTCTTAGGAGAAACATTCACGTTTACCTCCATCATGTTACACAATGAATTAGAGAGATATCGTGGTCTCAAACGCCATAGGATTATCACGGAACCACCCATATACATAAACAATGCCCAAGAACCATAATATATTCATAACACATAAAAAAAACATAAAGGAAAGATAACATTTCCACATTTAAATCACAATATATCATTTAAATATATTAACATAACAAATACATTATCAAAACCATTTTTAATACCAAAATATTTAAAAGAGTATATGGTATTTATTTTCCTTTTAAAAACATTATGGCTTGTTAAGGAAGCCATAAATCAAGTAACACTCGCATCGGTGGAAAAGGTCGTTGTCACCGTTTATGCTAAGAAACATTATTTTTTGTCGTTTAGTAAAATTACTCGTATAAAAATATTCCCTTTGAATGAAATGAAATTTCAAATGTGTTTATACAACATATAAAATAAAGTTGTGTATAAAACAAAATATGCTTCAATGAAAGGAGATTGAAATGAAGTCCCTTACCTCGTGTCTGACTTGACCCGTTAGTTCCTTAATCTCCTGAATAATAAAATAAAGTTAATTTCTACTTGATTAAGAACCTTTTCCAAGTTAATTATTTCTTTTATATCAATTATTACCTTGCTATAAAAATTAGTTAATTATTTTAGATCACATCGTACATTTTTTCGATGTTCGAAACTTGAGTTAAAAATAAACTTCTTAAAATTACAATTTGTTCATGTGGTAAAAGGTCCACTATCTACATAATGATATTAATTTATTATATATCATATATATCATATATATACAGTATATATATGTATTTATAATAGTACATAACATTTGGAGGTAAGAAATGAAATGCACCGTTCATGGAGACTGTAAGCCGTACGTACGCATGAATGCTACTTTCATATTTATATCGTATTTAATGGAATGAAAACAAAATGATACATAAGTATATTATAATTCCAATATAATATCATATATAATTTCATTAAATCTATCCTTTATACGTCCCACGTATGGCATGAACGAGTCATATCACTTTGAGGGGGCGGTAGTCCTCACTTCCTCAAATGAAATTATCGTATTTACCCACTATGGAAATCATAAAGGTATGATATAAACGAAAATTAAAGAAGAAAAGTAACAATATAAATATAATATATATCACATATAAATATAGTTTTATATTAATGACCACTATAAGAGGTGGTAGGAGAAGATTGAATAGTCATCATTTCGTGAGGCAGTAGTTCACCGTCCAGAGAAACAACATGTTCTTTATCCATTAGATGGATGTGTGTGTAAGTGTAGTTTGAATACTTATCATAAAAAAACCTAGTATATTGAGGATACTGGTGTTTTTATAAAAGAAAAGAATAAAAAGAGTTTATGGGGTTGGAGAAGTAAAGTAAAACAAAAGAACTTAAGAGAAGGTGTTACCATTAAATTGGGTATCTCTCTTTGGTTTGAACCAAAAAGTTAACTTGAAGTGCTTTCTACCTAAGGTAAGGATTATAAGATGAAGATAGGGATATATAAAGCTTAATTGGGTAGAGTTTTGATGATCCAATGGGCTTGAGAAGTGTGATGAATGGGTTAGAGATGAGGGCTTTTTATAAGGGGGAGGAGTGGCTCTTTAGGAAAGTTTGAAAATATTATTTTATTATAGATTGATTTTTGGTTTCTAAAAGTCTAAAAATTATTAACATCGAAGATAAGATGAATAATGGTAGAAATAAAATCATCCAATAATAATTGGATAGGTTTTGGATATTTTTTTAATCTTTATAGTCTTATTTATTTAAATCATTCATTAATGAGGTAAGCACAACATCATTATTGTGTCATAAATAATTTTATTTATTTGATGTCTAAAAATTATAAAAAAATACCATGATGTATTAAATATTTTTAGCTTTCAAATTAATATTTATAGTAGAAGAGATAACTTATATTACCCCATGTAAAAATTGATTTACTAAAAGATATATTTTTAAGTCATTTTTGTCTTTACTTTAAATTAATTAATATAAAGTGTCATTATCACTCTACAGTGGATCCATGGGGTCCCAATATATACCCAAGGATGCCCATGGTCGGACATGACTCATCCAATAAGATTAGGATAAGTGTTAAGGTAATTTTTTATTATTATAATATTCTTTTTTACCTTGAATTACCCTATTTACCTTTAACCGCGGTAAATAGAAGTCAAAAGTTACTATTCACCAAAAATTATTTTCATCTTATTGAACCAAATTTTACTTAATAATAACAACCATGTATCTCAGATTTTTGAAATTAAATTCACATAAGTGGTAAAATTTTATTTAAATGAAAAAGTCGGTTTTTAACTACTACTTAGTGTTTTCACTATTCATCAAAAATTGATGTTTTTCAGAAAAATAACAAAAATCAGACAAAGCTATATTTGATATTCAAAATTAATTTTTTTTGTCTATTTTACTAAATTCAAAACATAGAATTTTCATTAATTTATTTAAAATTAATTCCCATTAAAACAAAAAGCGTGTTTTTAAGAAATAATTACTATCAAAGGATTAGAACTTGTTTATGTCCAATTTCAAAGTGAAATTACTTATGACGACCAACATTGGATTACATGGTAAAATTATAATCTAATTACACCTTAAAACCAATTAAAATGATAATATAAACATATAAATAAATTATATTAAAACACAGTTTTGAATTAAAATACATTATTTTCACTATTCATTAATAAATGAATTTTAATAGAAAAATACCAAAATTTTACCCAAAGTAAATTTTGATATCCTCATTCAAAAGAAGAATTTTATTTTGTCAAATATAACATATAAAAATGAAAAAAAATATATTTAAAGAGGGTTCTCCATTAAAAGGTGGTAAATCAACCTTTTAATGAATATTAGAGTATTTATTCTTAAAATTTGAATAATTCACATTTTAAGCTTCTAAATTTTATTGGATAAATTTAAAAACATTTAAAAAACATGTATAATCATTTCATAGTTAGTTCTATTCATTCCCGCCAATACAACGACTAGGCATTAATTACCATTTAGAATAATATTATATTATTATTTTTTTCAGTATGACCCAACGTTGTGTGCAACGTAAGATTTCAAAGAAAATCATTGTTGCGTATTAGGTACGCCATCGAACATAGAATCCATTTTAAAGTAAAATTAATATTTAATTAACAAATATTAATAAATATTAAAATATCATATGCTTTATTTACCTGGGATGTTACATCCTTCCCCCCTTTTGGAAATTGTATCGTCGCAATTTTATTCCTTTATCAAATAAATGAGAGTATTTATCCCTCATAGCATTTTCAGATTCCTAATTTGCCTCTTCAACAATATGGTTTTTTCCACAAAACCTTTCTCTGGTGAATTACCTTATTCCACAACACTTGCACACTACAGTCAAGAATCTGGACTTGTTGTTCCTCATAAGAGAGATTATATTCCAAATGAACTACCTCTGGGCTCAAAACATGAGATGTATTCGGCATATAATTTTTTGACATTGAAACATGAAAAACATCATGTACCTGGGATAAAATTGGAGGTAAATCCACTCTGTATGAAACTGATCCAACTTTTTATGGGATTTCATAAGGTCCAATGAACCTCAGACTCAACTTTTCCTTCTTACCAAAACGCATCACACTTTTCCATAGAGAAACTTTGAGAAAGACATGATCACCTACCTCAAATGAAAGATCCTTCCTATGGTTATCCGTATAACTTTTCTGCATTCTCTGAGCTGTTCTCATGTGCTTCTAAATGAATTGAACCTTTTCTGCCATCCATTCTACCAATTTTTATCCCATCAGTTTCCTTTCACCTACTTCATCCCAAAAATATGGAGTTCGATAATGCTTACCATATAATTCCTCAGATGGAGCCATCTGTATACTGGAATAAAAGCTGTTATTATAAGAAAATTCAACCAAAGAAAGATATTGGTCCCAACTTCCCCGACAATATAGTGAACAAGCACATAACATATCCTCTATGGTCTGAATTGTTCATTCTTACTACCCATCTGATTGAGGATGAAAAGCTGTACTAAAATTTAATTTAGTACCCAACGACTTCTGAAAGCCTTTCCAAAAGATAAAAGTAAACCTGGAATCATGATCAAATACAATGGAGAGGGGAAGTCCATGAAACCTAAATATCTATTTAACATACAACCAAGAAAGTTGATATTGAGACAAAGTATCTCAAATAGGAAGGAAATGAGGATATTTAGTTAATCGATCAAAAATAACCCAGATTTAATTATTACCTTGAGATGTCTTTGGTAATCCCATAATGAGGTACATGGATATATTTACCCATTTCCACTATGGCACCAGTAAAGACTGAAGCATCCCATTTGGTAATTGCCGCTCTGCTTTAACCTGTTGACAAGTCAAACAATTCACTATAAAGTTCACAATATATCATTTCATTCCATCCCACTAGTAATACTTCTAAAGTTATCTGTACATATTAGTACTGCTAGTATGAACTGAAAAGAAATAACTATGAGCTTCACATAACAACTCATTCTTCAACTGCGAATCACAAGGCACATATAATCACTTCCCAAACCTCAAAACACAATCATTATAAATGTTAAAATCAGGAAACTTACCCTTCTGAACCTACTCTACCATTTTTTTCAACTCACTGTCTTCCTTCTACGCTTGCTTAATTCTGTCTCATAGGAATGATCTCACTAACACTTGAAAAAAACAGAGGAATTTCCTCCACCAACAAATTCTATGCCAAATTTCATCAAATTTTTAATCAAAGGATCTTGTTCCAAAGGTAACATGGTTAATGTAGCATTAATTTTCTGACTCAAAGCATTAGTCACTTTATTTTATTTTCTTGGATGGTAATGGATTGTGCAATCATAATCCTTGATTAATTCCAACCATCTCCTCTGACTGATTTTTAATTATTTTTGAGTAAATAAATACTTCAAAGCTTTTTAGTCTATATATTTTTCACATTTTACTCCATAAAAATAATGCCTCAAAATTTTTAAAGCAAAAACAACAACATCTAATTACAAATCATATTTAAGGTAATTTAACTCACAGGGTTTCAACTGACGTGAAGAACAATAAATTACTTGATCATTCTACATAAGGAAACAACCAAGTCCTTTTGATTAAGCATCACTATAGATAACAAACTCACCATTTCAAGAAGGTAGTGCTAAAACTGGATCATTCACCAATCTTATTTTCAATTCCTAAAAACAATCATCACATTCTTATGTCCAGATGAACTTAACAGCTTTTTGAGTTAACTTAGTCATTGGAATAGATAACCTTGATTTTTTTTCAAAAAACCTCCGATAAAAACCTTCCAAACCAAGAAAACTATGAATATCAGTTATATTTTTGTTTCTTGGTCATTATTCAACAACAATTGTTTTAGAAGGATCAACAGTTATGACATTTTTTGAAACAATGTGATCAAGGAAACAAATTTGTTGTAACAAAAACTCACACTTGATTAATTTCCCATATTGTTTCTTTTATTTTAAGGTTTTCATGAAAAACCTTAAATGAATTTCATGATCCTCTTTACTTTTAGAATAAACCAAAATATCATCAATGAACACAACTAGAAACTTATCTAAAAACTCAGGGAAAGTTATATTCATAAGATCCATGAATACAACAGGTGCATTGGTTAACCCAAAAGGTATAACTACAAATTAATAATGGCCATATCTAGTACAAAACACGGTCTTCAAAATGTATCCTTCCTTTACTTTGAACTGATGGTACCCCAAACTCAAATCAATATTCTAAAAATACTGAGCTCCCTAGAGCTGTTCAAAAATATCATCGATATGAGTCAAAGTATACTTGTTCTTATCAGTGATGTTATTCAATGCTCTATAATCAATGAAAGGTCCCATTGAACCATCTTTCTTTTTAATAAATAAGACAGAAACACCCCATGGTGATGTGCTAGGTCAAATGAAACCTTTATTTAATAACTCCCACAATTTCTTCTTTAACTCTAAAAGTTCAATTTGATCCATTCCATAAGGGGGTTTTGAAATTGGCTTAGCATCAGGAACTAAGTCAACTGTAATATCAACTTCTTAATGAGATATTATACTAGGCCACTCATTAGAAAAAACATCAAGATACTCATTTACTACTGGCACATCATTAATATGAATAGTTCCTTTGTTTTCAACAATATGTGAAAGGTAACATTCATTTCTATATTTTACTAGTTTCTCAGCTTCCTAGTATGTTATCAAAAGTAATCGTTCATTCTTGTACACAAACTAAAAATGTTTCTGAAAATAAACCTCTTTATCTTTGTATTCAATATTAACATGATAAATGGAAATCCAATACATACCCAAAATAATATTAAATTATACTAGAGGAAAAACAATAATGTTTGTAGGTAGATTCCTTCCGCACACATTGAAAGTAAGGTTCTTATAATTTCTTTTTGTCTCAACATTCCACCTAGGGGTTTTTACCATAAGTTTAGGATTCATATCTTGAGATATAATTCTTAATTTACTAGAAAAATTCTTAGAAATGAAAGAATGTGTTGACCATGAATCAAACAACACATTGGAATTATCTGAACAAACAAACAGTGTACCTGATAATACTTAATTTGATGGCCTAAAATATAATGAAGTAGTTGCAAAGGATTTCACCCCCCTTTTGGCTTGTAGTTTGGCTGCTTTCCCCCAGGAGAGTTTTTCATTGGACAATCATTTTCATAATGACCCATTTCATTGCACATAAAACATTTTACTGACTATAAATCAGATTTTTTTCTTACCATTACCCTGACCTTTTTCAGTGAAATTACAATCCTTATGTCCCATTTTACCACATAATTTGAACATTCCGTAATTAAAAAGGCATTACCCAACATCCTTTTTACCAAAATTTTGACAAACTGTAAACTTAAGTTTCTTACCATCAGGTTTTTTGAAGAGTTCTTCCCTTTCGTCTGCCACCTTGAACTCTTATTCTGTTGTCTGTCAGAGAATAGCTGATCATCAGAAAAATCCATTTCAACCTTCTCCGCACATCGAAAAAGTTTTTAATAACTTTTTAACTCATGATAAGATAAATCCCTTCGATACGTTGGATTTAATCCTGAGTAAAAATGATTGATTTTACTATCAATATCTCGTATGAAATTTGGAATATACCTTGCTTGTCGAGTGAATTTTTCTTCATAAGAAACCACTGAGTCATCCTCCTTCCTCAATTATAGGAATTGATTTTCCATCCTAAGATGAACCACCTTAGAAAAATATTTCTCAAGAACCGTACCATTGAATTCATCCCAACCAAGAGTATCAATATTCTAACTATCCCAGATATTTTTTACCATCGACCAACACTGATTGACTTAAACCTCAAAATGGTAAACAGTGAGACTAACCTTTTGATGTTCTAAACACCCCATGACATCAAAAATATTCTCGAGTGCTTTAATCCACGCTTCAGCTAGCATATAGTCAGATGATCCTCTGAATGATGGGGGATGTTTTCTCATGAAATGCTTCACTTATGACATGTTCTTCTGTGGTTGATTTGGCCGATCTCATGCATGGATAACTCGACCATTTATATCATGAGCCAACTATTCCATTACTAGAACAAACTATTTAGTTTTGATTCCGACCATCTCAAGTTGATGATTTGGAAGGTTGTCTTCCTCTTGATTTCATCCCATCATAGCCATCCTGTTTCCTCAGTACAAAACCATTATGAACACAAAAATATCTTAGGGAAAGCAATATGGTAATCTGTAAATTCTATATCATTTAAATATTACCATAAATTAATTTATGGATATTAGTTTAAGAATACTCTAAATTCTAATGTTGTTTAAACTGACCTCTGATAACAACTATACGGACCCATCCTTAACCATTACATAATATTGAATTAAATGAATAATTAACATTGAGGATATTTTCAGGTTTAGAGCTTTAGAGAATTAGGCCATAACATATACATAACAATTTGAATATTGCATGTAGACACTTCTATTCAATATCCATTTTTGTAATAAAATAAAAACTCTTGAAAAAAGAGCCATGTATAGTTCCATGTTTTAGACCACATGACTTTTCCTTGATCCAATACTTGGCCCTATTCATCTGTAAGTCCTGTAATTTTTTTTCAAAACTTGGGATGATCATAAAAATCTCAGTAAGGGTTATTAAAAAAAGAAAGAAAACATTAGTTCATCAATACATACATAACATAATCTCTTTAACATATCTCATGAAATCGAAAGATTTATGAATAATACAAGTAATCACCAATCATAAAGGAAACTTGTGGCATCCATATTATACTTACATTGTAGCTATCAGAGCTACATAGGGAGTTATGTTTTGAATACCCATCATAGTCTATTCCCAAAATATTTTAGAAAAAACATTCACCTTTACCTCTGTTATGTTACCCAACGCATTGGAGAGCTATATCGGGTTCACCCGACCTAGATTTATCACAGAACCACCCATATACATAAACAATTCCCAAGAACCATAACATATTAATAACATATAAAACAAACATAAAAGAAAGATAAAATTTCCAAATTTAAATCACAATATATCATTTAAATATATTGACATAAAAAATCCATTTTCAAAACCATTTTCAATACCAAAATACATAAAAGTGTATATGGTATTTATTTTCCTTTTAAAAACATTATGGCTTGTTAAGGAATCCATAGATCAAATAATATTCATGACAACATAAAAGGTCACTGTCACCACTTACGTTAAAAAGAAACATTCTTTTTTGTAGTTTAGTAAAATCCCTCATAGAAAAATATTCCATTTGAATGAAATTAAATGTAAAAGGTGTTTATATAGCATATAAAATAAAGTTGGGTATAAAAAATTATATGCCTTAATGAAAGGAGATTGAGATGAAGTCCCTTACCTCATGTCCGACTTAACCCGTTCGTTCTTTAATATCCTGAATAATAAAAAAAAGTTAATTTATACTTTCTTAAGAACCTATTTCAAGTTTATTATTCCTTTTTTATTAATTATTACCTTTTTATAATAATTAGTTAATTATTTGAGTTCATATCAGACATTTTGTCGATGTTCAGAACATGAGTTAAAAAAATGAACATCTTATAATTGAAAGTTGTTCATGTGGTCAAAGTTACATTATCTCCAGAATTATATCCATGATTTAGATATAATATATATCATATATATCCAGTATATATATGTATTTATAATAGTACATAACATTTGGAGGTAATAAATGAAATGCACCGTTCATGGAGACGGTAAGTCGTACGTACGCATGAACGATACTTTCATGTCTATTTCATATTTCATGGAATGAAAAAATTATGGTAGATAGGTATATTATAATTCCATTATAATATCATATATAATTTCATTAACTCCATCCTTTATACATCCCATGTATGGCATGAATGAGTCATATCACATTTTGAGGGGGCGGTAGTCTGCAATTCCTCAAATGAAATTATCGTATTTACCCATTATGGAAACCATAAAGTTATGATATAAATGAAAAATATAGAAGAAAATAAACAATATAAATATAATATATATCATATATAAATACTTTTCCATCTTAATTTCCACCATAATAGGTGGTAGAAGGAGATTGAACAATCATCGTTTCGTGAGGTAGTAGTTTTCCATTCAAAGAAACAATATGTTCTTTACCCATTAGATGGAGGTGTGTGTAAGTTTAGTTCAAATAATTCTCATAAAAACAACCTATTATATTGAGGACAATGTTTTTATACAAAGGAAAGTAATGAAAAGATTTTATGGTGTTGGAGAAGTAAAGTAAAATAAAATAACTTAAGAGAAGACATTACCTTTAAATTGGATATCTCCCTTTAGTTTGAACCAAAAGGTTTACTTAAAGTGCCTTCTTCCTAAGGTAAGGCTTATAGGAGGAATATAGGGATGTAGGGAGATTAACTGGGCAGAGTTTGGACAAGCCAAGGGGATTTAAATGTTTGAGAAATGGGCTAGAGGTGATGGATTTTTATAAGGGGGAGGAGGGGATCTTTAGGAAACTTTGAAAATATTATTTTATTATATACTGATTTTTGGTTTATAAAGGTCCAAAAACTATTAAAGTAGAAGATAAGATGAATCATGGTAGAAATAAAATCATAAAATAATAACTGGACAGGTTTTGAATATTTTTTTAATCTTTATAATCTTATTTATTTAAATCATTCATTAATGCGGTAAACATTGTATTATTATTATGTCATAAATAATTTTATTTATTTAATGTCTAAAAATTATAAAAAAATACCATGATGTAGGAAATAATTTTATATTTGAAATGAATATTTATAGTCTAAGAGATAAATTATATAACCCCATTTAAAAATTGATTTACTAAAATATATATGTTTAAGTCATTTTTACCTTTACTTTAAATTAATTAATATAAAGTGTCATTATCACTCTTAAGTGGCTCCATGGGGTCCAAAAATAGACCCAAGGAAACCCATGGTAGGACATGACTCATAAAATAAGTTTATGAGAAGTTGTAAGGTAATTTTGTATTATTATAATATTCTTTTTACCTTGAATTACCCTATTTACCTTTAACTGCGGTAAATAAAAGGCATGATTTATCATTCATCAAAAAGTATTTTCATCTTATTGAACCAAATTTTACTTAATAATAACAAACATGTTTGTTGTATCATTTAAATTCAATTCAAAGAAGTGGTAAAATTTCATTTAAATGAAAAAGTCATTTTTTAACTACTACTCCGTGTTTTCACTATTCATAAAAAATTAAAGGTTTTTAGAAAAATATGAAAAATTCAGCCTAAGATATATTTGATATTTTGAATTCAAAAGTTATTTCTATTTTATAAAATTTAAAACATATAAGTTTCATTAATTAATTTAAAATTAATTACCGTTGTCAAAACAAAAAGCGTGTTTTTTAGAAATAATAACTATCAAAAGATTGACACTTGTTTATGTCCAATTTCAAAGTGAAATTACTTCCGATGACCAAAATTGGATTACATGGTAAAAATATAATATAATTAAACCTTAAAGGCAATTAAAAATATAATCTAACCATATAAATAAATTATATTACAAGGTAGTTTTGAATTAAAATACAGTATTTTTCACTATTCATTAAAAAATGAATTTTATCAGAAAAAACCAAAATTTTACCCAAAGTAAATTTTGATAGCCCGATTCTAAAGAAGAATTTTATTTTGTCAAATAGAACATATAAAAGTGACCAAAACATGATTTAAAAAGGGTTCGCCATCAAAAGGCAGTAAATTGACCTTTTAATGAATATTAGAGTATTTATTATTAAAATTATATTTATTCACATTTTAAGCTTCTAAATTTTATTGGATAAATTTAGAAAAATTTAACAAACATGTTTAATCATATCGTAGTTAGTTCTGTTCATTCCCACCAATACAATGACTAGGTGTTAACTACTATTTAGTAGAATATAATATTATTATTTTTCAGTATGACCCAACGTTTTGTGCAACATAAGATTTCAAAGAAACCTGTTGTTGCGTATCGGGTACTCCATCGAACATAACATTCTTTTTAAAGTAAAATTAATATTTAATTCACAAATATTAATAAATATGAAAATATAAAATCCTTTATTTACTTGGGATGTTATAGTATATACATTCCCTTTGAAATGTAATATCTTGAATTTATTCATCTTAATGGTATTTAATGTTTAATTTTATTTTATTCCCTCATGGGACTTACGAATCAAAGTTACTAATGTGATAAAGGTTTTATGTTACAATATCATCATTTTTTAGGATTTTTTATGATTAAGTCTCGAATGTTGAAATCTCATGGTCTGCCTCTTAGTAATTATATTTAATTTTATTCTCCTCTATTTATTCATAATGTCTTCATGTAATGGTATTAGTTTCTCACTCTTTGGTACTTGAATTAATTAAAAAAGTGTTTTTAATAAAATATAACTTTATTTCACTCTTCAATCAGAAATCAATTTTCATTTGAAATTTTATTTTCTAAACATGTTTACATAAATGTTTTATTAAAATCTTATTATTTTAAAACTACATTTTTATAATTTTTCTTATTTCTAAAAAATGATTTCAAGGAATATTCATGCCTTTTTCCAAACAAATAAATTTTTTATTTTTCTAAAAATGTGAAAGGAATCTTTGTTTTAATGTCTACGACATGAATGGGTTATTCGTTTTTCATGAACAATATTTTATTTGAATAATACATTTTATATTTTCAAGGCATTTAAAAATAAATCTATTTTCAATATATTTTAAAATTTTATTTTCCAAATGGAATGGATATTTTCTTTAATAAATGTTTTGAATTATTTTTAAAATCTTTCATTATAATATTTCATGGTTATTTTCAAATAAATGGATTTTGAGAAAGGTTTTATGTATTAAAAAATATTTTTAATGAAATTTAATTTTCCTCAAAGAAATGTTTTAAATGATCGATCAGAATATTTTTCCATCTAAAATTATATCTGTTGAAGTTACCTTTGCCTTACATGGGATATGATCCAAGGATACCATTCATATTCTTTATCTGAACGATTTCTTTTTTTTTGTTGAAATGATGTTTATGAAACTCATTTCTCTTCCATGTGTTATACCTTGATAATATTATTGTGAAACTCTGTTATTCTTCCATAGGTTATGTTATAATGATTATGAAGACTTTTTCTTTTCCATATGTTATGATGTAATGAAATGTTTTTGAATCTCATTTCATTACATGGGTTATGATATGATGATTATTTTATGATATTATTCCACACATACATATGATTTTCCTTATGTGAGGGTGATTATGTTATAACCAAGGATGGTGGTTATGTTATAACCACAAATGATGGTTACATTATAACTAATGAATGGTGAGACCAATATATCCCTCTAATGTATTGGGTAAAGATTTATATCTCATGAGATAGACATGAATTAAATGTAGAGTAAACCTAGATATGTAATATAGTGATGTAATGAGGAGTGAAACCTGATCAGTAAGATAGGGATATAATTGAGAGTAAACTCAGTTCAGTAAAGGACATTGTCCACTATGATGGTATAGGTAGTGAAACTTGACTAACTTGATGGTTTGGGGAGTGAAATCATTCTAATATATGGAAAGGGAAGAAACTAGGGATGGTTTTGTGTCTATCCTAGGAGGTGTATCCACAAAAAAGAATTCTACATGAGTGGTTACCCCAATCCTAAAGCAAGTGCATTGTTGGTTTGTCTGTGATTTACAAGTTATTAATGTCTTGGTGGGTATACTTGACATAATATTTTTTAGGCTTATGTCTATGCCTCCAATTCCTTCTCTTATAACAATGTTATGATCTCACCGTCAAGTTATATGATTTCAATATGATTAATTTCTTATGAACATCCAATATTTATTCAATGAATCATTTTTATAAACCTTTATATATAGGGTATGGTTTTAAAATGTTACTCTCCAAATATCATACCCTTATTCCCATTTAATACTTATGTATTTCCCTTGTTTACACTTACTGAGAACCTCATCTCACCCTTTCTTATGTTTCCTTTCCCCGTGTTTATATAATGGTTTTTTAGTTGGTGTACACAATGGGAAGGTCTTTTTGGGAGAGTCAGTATATCATCAAAGAATTAAGAAGATCATATTCTATTTTCCAAAAGACTATAAAATATTATGGTCTTTAAGAAAGTGGTTGTGCAATTCAATGAATATTCATTTTAAAAGGCACAATATAGAAGAATCAGAGGCCTGGGATGATATAGCTAGTATCAAATGGAATGTTTAGTTTACCTTTAGATGTTAGGATGAGAAAACTTTAGTGAGATCCCTAGGAATATTTCTATGGATTTTTCTAGGGATGTCTCTGAGGATATTTCTAAGGAAGATTTAGATTATAGGAAAATTAATTGGAATTTTGGTAAAGGATGGAGCGAGTTGTTTCTCAGAAATTACATCCATGTATGGATACTATAAGTGGATGTTTCTCTGGAACAAAAGTACCAGGGGGAAAACCCCAAAAAACACTATATTGAGAATTACTCAATCAGGAACTAGTGCACACCAATGGGGCTTGCTACACACATGGTTTGACACTCTGGGGGGAGGTATGATTTGGAAATTAAAAAACTCTTTACATAACATAATTAAAGATTTAAATATATGATGACTATTAGTTATATAGGATAAACCTATGGTGTTATAGATTATAAATAAAGTGTCATGATTTAGAAATTGTACAATTGATTTTCATGATTATTTAGTTTCCCATTATGATTTTCATTTCTCTAACTTTGTTTTTTGGTTTTATTCAGTAGGAAAAACCAAGAGGAACTAAGTTAACATTTAATTTAATATATTATTTTCTTATGGGTATGAAAATGTGATCATAAATAGAGTGAAGGATACTATGATTATGCCTAATCATATATCATGAAACATGATTAACACTGTGCACCTTAACCAACCCTTCATCTCACTATAGAAGAAAAATAAAGAGTTATTTGGTAGTTCAGGTAGTGGATACCATGAAGTAAAGTGGATTCAATTTATTATATCTCAATAATGATGGAAGAATCACTCAATATTATGTCTCATAAATATGGGAAGATGTTTTGACCATGAAAAATAAGGGAACAAAGGATGTAATGGAAAATGATAAATAAAAATTTTGGCAAATTAAATGGATTTGAATAATGGTTCCCCTAAAATATCATAGACTATTGAATGATTTAAATTTTTAATGTTTTGGAATTATGAATATTGATGTCCTAAAGGGAAATATCATAATAAAAATCAGCAAGGTTGTTTGAGTAATGGTTATATTCATACTGATGATGAGAATAAAAATGACATATGAAATAAAAGGGTTGTTATATAATGATATGATGGATCATAGTTAATTATTTTACAAGGAATTGGGATGATTGAACTATTTATGTATTGGAATTCAATAATTTTGAAATATAAAGGTTGTTCAATATATGTTTTTTATTCAATATCTGAAAGAATATGTTGACTGATATTGATGACCTAGAAAATTGATGTAATGGAAATTAGATATTTTTCCTATGGGAAGGAAACACTTAATATATCACTCATGTTGGGAAATTAGTGTTTATATTTGGATATAGTAAATTAGACATTATTGACAACCTTGGAACTGATTAATGGATTTTAGACAAATTGGTTTATGTTATCTTTTATTAAGTTTACAACATTGTTGGATCTATGAATATATTAAATAATATTTGTTTTTATTCTATAAATATTGAAGCATTAATGTTTTCAAGGATATTTTATGTTAATTTTGGATATGACCATGATTCAAGAGAATATATAACTAATGAATTCAAATATTAATCATATGATTATTAAGATATTATTAATGATATTTCAATGAATAATGTGATGTTTAATTTGGGAAATTAAGTGAACTTTTTTTAAAATTCTAATTTTTGGAAGGGTTATATGGTTAACTGTTTAGGGAATGGTTTATTTTGAAATTTTGATGAGGTTTTATAGATCAATGTATAATATAATTATATAATGATTTATACATAACCTACGTTGAAAATTTTTATATGTGATGATTACAAATGATAGGGGAAATGAAATATCTTTCTATTTATGGATATTATGATCCATTAGTGATTTAGGGAAAAAAAATTCAACTTTATTTCTTGGAGTATTAGATGAAGTTGAAATTTATCAAGGCATAATAGATTGATGAGATTGTACTTAAGAAATAGAATGAAATCAAGAGAGCATATCTTATTGTGAAAATCATTTATCATTAGGGAAAGAGACATGAAATATAATTTTTTCATGTAATCATAATTTTGATGATATTAATCACATTTTTAAGGACTCTTTGGCTTATGTTTTTTTGCTTGTTAACTTTATCTCGATCACCCATGTTATTATGCTTAGTGATCTCTATTACTCTCTATCATTATTTTTGATTCTCTTCTATGTCCAAATCTTTAATTCCTACATATGATCAGCTATGTGTAATCCTATATATGAGATACTTTAGGTAAGCTTTATGTTTCCTAATTTTCCATTCAAGGAAAGTTTTATTATTTATTTTTATGATATGGGATTCTATGATAGAATTTTCAAATGTTAAACCTTTTATGATAGAGTTTTATTTTGAGGGTGAAATTCATTTTACGGGGGGTATAATTTAAAACCCTAAGATTTTGTAAAATTCATTTTTTTCAAATAGATTTGATATTTTTCAATTTTTTTGTGACATGAAAAACTTATTTTTTTCTTGCGTTACAAGTAACAATGAGTTCATATTGCATTACAAACAACACTAAATTTGTATTATGTTAAACACAATATCGTGTTTAGATTTCATTACACACAACATTGAATTTAAAGAAAACATGTCATATAGTTAAAATATTATTGTTTAATAAGATAGTTAGTTCTTTCAAAGGAGGGTATGAATATGATTAACTAAATTATGAAAATATGTTTTACACACACACACACACATATAATTAATTATTTGGTATCCAATTATTTATAATTGAAAATAAAAACTATTTTAAAATAAACAAAAATCATTTTCTAAAAAACAACTTTTTATGAAAACAAAAGTGTTCTACCTCAATAAAATAAAGAAAATAATTTTGGTGAATGAAATTAAATAAATTTAAATTGTATATATATTCAATAAATTATTTAATATTCATATTTTTTTAGTAGTGAGATAATAATACATCCAATTTTATTCTTAAGAACTACATCTTTCTAAAAAGAAGTTTAGTTGACTTTTTATGGTGCACTTATTTTAAAACTGAATTTTTAATTTTTTTTAAATTTTATTTTATCAAATAAAAAAAAAAAATAATAATATAAAAATTAGCTTAGTTTTTATTTTTGGTGTCTTTTGAAAAGTTTCATTTTTTGATGAATACTGAAAAAATACTTAATATTAATTGAAACATTACTTTTTGTTTAATTTATTTATAAAGGTGAAGTATATTTTAATAGTTTTAAAAGTTAAATCAGTTAAATTATTCATCTACTAATTCAATTTAGGTCATTTTAATGAAATTAGTGTTGAATTTTTATATAAAAACATTATAAACATTTGAACATTTTTCCTTTAGAAACCCTTTTTTCACCACATCTGCCAGATTAATTTTAAAATGATTTTCCACTTATTTGAATGAAATTTTGAAAATTATATCCCATAATAATAATAATAATAATAATAAATATTATCTAATATGGTCAAATTTATTTTATTCTAAAATTAATAGTGAATGAAGTACGAATTAATTACTCTGATTAATGTAAAAATGGGTTTACTGGGGGTTAAACTAAAAATATATGTGAAAAATGACCTATAAAGTTTTCCTAGAACTATTTTATGGACTTATTTATACAATTAAACCAATAATGTTTGATAATTGTCCATTTTTATGCATTTTAATTATAAAAAACAAGATATCACTCAATTATTTTCAAAAATACCGTGTGTGTCCCCTCCCTCACTTATAAAGGCCACCCCTTGCCTCCCTTATTCACACCTTGAAATTTTTTTTTTGTAGAAATGACTAATATAAATCAATTACCAAAATCATGACCCTTATACTATAATTCTTATTTTGTGAATAAATTCAACCTATGATGTCTTTAGTGTAATCTTGTGGATAATACCTGAAGTAGAGGTAATGTTCTACAACGATCACCTTTATTTTATTTCATTCCCCACTATATTAAATTAAAATTATAACATAATTATATAATAAAATCAGTATATTCCATATAAATATATGTTTTTATATTAAGTTAATGACTTAAAATTATCTCAACATCCATCAAATGGTTTACAGAATCACTATTCATATGCACAACAGACTACTGCCTTGTGAAATGATGTCATTCATTTCTTCATTACCACCTCTTGAGGATAGAAATAATGATGGAAATATTTATTATATATAATATAAATGATATTTATACTGTTATTATGATTAGGTAATTATTTTATCACATATACCTTCATAATTTCTATTTTGTGGGAATATGATAACATTGTTCATGTGTACGATGACCTACCGACTTGCTATGTAATGTGAATATTTAAACCTTTACATGGAATGTATAAAGGATGGGTTTAATGATTTTTTTTATATTTGACATCAATTTTATGCTACAAAGATAATATATCTCATTTTATTTCCTTTCTTTTAATTAGACAAGAAAATGGAATTTGTGATCATGCATATGTAAGGCCTACCCTCTCCATGAACGGTGTATTCCATTTCCTATCACTAAATTTAGTTAATTAATATAAATAAATTTATAATAAATATATAGTTTACTTAAAAAAGTTTTAAATAATAAATGTTATGAACCATGATAAATGTTAAATGGGAAGAAAAATAGAAAATCAAAACATATATGAAAAATGAAGAGGTTGTTTCCCAATATGTGGCTTTATCAGGGAATTTTTAATAAATGGGTATTAAAATTTCATAATAAAACCATATATTTTATGATATATCTGAATATTCTTATATAATATATTGATAATAAATTTATATTTACTATACCAGATTTATTAATGTGTACTATGAATGTCAAGATTTAAGGTAAAGGGATTTATATTCTAACTTTTATTTCGGAGAGACTTATTCCATATTCACCATAATATTTTTTGTGGTGTATATACTACCCTATGACATGATATATCATTAATATACCTCATTTAATTATAATTAATGGTTTTAATTATGTTAATCTCTCATGGGGCTTGTGATTCAAAAGATACTCAGGCAGTAATGGATTTTTTTCTCACTTTTACTTTCTGTGAGACAAATGCCATATTCACCACAAGTTTTATTTATGTAGTGTATATAATTAATATCATTGTATATTATTATTCTTACACTTAACATTATTGGTATCTAAATATCCATTTTATTATCCTTATTTCATTTCTTTTATGTTTTTAAAGGTACCAAATGGTTAATGTATTTTTGCCTTAATTTTATTTCTTTGAGACGTACATTATGTTATGAACCTATATTCTTTCATGATCTTTATATACTTACCCTTTAAAAAGTATTATCATGAATTTAATCAACCTTATTATATTTTATCTTTCATTTAATTTTATTACTTTATGGGGATTATGAATCAATATTACCAAAGTGGTAAAAATTTTATGTTACAATCTCATCATTTATCGAGATTGGTTATGATTAAGTCTCTAATATTGAAATATAATTTTATTAATATCAAGAATTATCTTTAAGATTATTCTACTATTATTATTAATGATAAATTCATTTAATGGGGTCATTATTCCACTCATTGTTACAAAAAATTATTAAAAATGGTTTTAAAAAAATATGTTTTTTTTTCTTCAGTCAAAATTCTGTTTTCTTCTGAAACCTTGTTTTCAAAAAATATTTTAATTTTTTATAAATCTATTTCTATGTTTAAAATTCATGTTTACCCTTTTTTTATTCTTTAATTTTTTTTCATGGAATCTTAATGTTTTTCTTGAAACAATTCTCATTTGGATTTTACCAAAAATGTAAAAGGAATATTTATTTTAATATGTATGGCATGGATGAGTTTTTTTTCATCTTGTCCATTATTTTCTTCAAAGAATCATTTATATTTTTTAATGTTATTTTAAAATAAATTTATTTTCAAAATATTTTAATTTTTTTTTAAAAATAGAATGGATATTTACCTTATGATATATTTTAATGATTTTTAAAATCTTCCTTTATAAGATTTAGGGGATATTTTCGGAGAAATGGTTTTTCAAAAAGGATTTATGTTATAAAAATTATTTTCAAATAAAAAATATTCTCCTCCATTAATTTTTTTAATGATTAATCAAACTGATTTTCTATATATAAAAAAATCTATTGATGTTACTTATGAATAACTTGGGATATTATCCAAGGATACCATTATTTTTCTTTTTATTAATGGTTTATTTTAATTATGGCATCATGATTATGAAAAATTTTTCTACTGCATAGGATATACCATGATTATATTCATATAGAACTCAATTTTTTATCATGGTTTATGATGTAATGATTATAAAACCTATTTATTTTACATAGGTTATAATATTTTTAAGTTTTTATCAAACACATTTTATTTTAGGGATAATAATATGATGAATGTATTTTTTGTAGTTGTGGAATAGATATGTATGATTTTCATTATGTGAAAGTGGTTACATTATAACTAAGGAATGTGGTTATGTTATAACCAAGGAAGATGGTTACGTTATAACCAAATATTGCTGGGAACTATATTTCCCCAAAATGAATTTTCTAAGGATTTATATCTCATGAGATAGACATCATGAGAATAGAGAGTTAACCCAGTTTAGTAAGATAAGGAAATAATTAGAAGGGAACCCAGTTCAAAAAGACAAGGTTATAATGGAGAGTGAACTCGGTTACGTATTGGACTTTTCCACTATGATGGTCTTGGGAGTGAGCCTTAAATAACATAATGGTTTGGTTAGAGAACCCATTACCCTATGTTGAAAGGTTTAACACTAGGGATGGTGGTGTGTCCTGTCTAGGAGGTGTATCCCCCTAAAAGGAGGTCACAATTGTAGTTAACCCAATCCTGAAGAAGGTACAGGGGTTGGTCACCCAATACTAAAATGTTATGAATTTCATGGTGGGTATAATTGTCCTAAGATTCTATATGCTTATGTGTATGCCAAAATTCGATGTCTTATTCCAACATTATGCTCTCAAGGTCATGTTTTTTTGATTTCATTATGCTTCATGTCATAAAAAATATAAATATTTATTCCATGAACCAAGATTTTGAACTTTGATATGCGGGGTATGGTTTTCAAATGTTATGTTGATGTCATCATACCCTTACGCTCTTGTTATGATTGCGTGTCACCTTTCTTTACCCATACTAGTCACCCGAGATCACCCTTTCTTTTGTTTTCTTTACCTAGTTTGTAAACAATGTTTTCTATATATGAGTAAAACGGTGAATATATTTAAAGAATACATTGAAGATATTCAATGAATAAATAATATTTTGTTCTATATTTCCAAAGACACTAAACTATTACGATCCTTAGGTATATGTTTGTGTAATGTATTGAATATTGTTCTATTAATATATAATATGCACTTATGATAATCTTGGGTCACTATAATGAATGTTTCTCTGAGTCCTCTATTAACAAAATCATATTAAATATTCATTAATTTTCAATTTTTATCCATATTAATTTTAGTATTAAATACGTACACCTTAGAAAATGAATATTTATGGAAATACCACTGAAAACTAACTCATAAAATGATCCCTCCACTACCCCATAGAAACCAATCAAAATATACATTTCTATCTTGAATATATTTTCATTTCCCCTATTCCCGAACCTTATTAAAATTTTTATATGTTATTTTTGAAATAAGAAATCTTAATTCTTTATTGGAAATGAACCCATGTCGAGAAAAAGAAAATCCATCAAGTATGTATTTAATTTACTCTCTGACATCTTGAATTACCTTTTCATATATACTTCTTATGAATAATATTATACACTTTAATTATATTATATTAACATAATAATGATCCTAAGATCATGATAATACTATTATATTATAGTTAAATTATACTCATTCACTATTATAACATGTTCTTGCTTGGATTTATTCAACCACCTATATTAAAAATAACATACCAACATCATCATTTCGACTATAAATAAGTATCATGATGTTAACACTAATAATATATTGTAATAATTAATATAATTAATTAATATTATATTATAAGGGTGAAAATAAATGATCAATCGTTATAAGTTACTCATGGATATCAGTTACTTTCTTGAAAATTTTACATTATTAATACCAATATTTCTAACCATACCCATATTTTCCAGTAAATGAATAGGATAATAAATAAATAATTAGAAAACAATGATTCAACTCACTTAACTAACCTAGTAACGTTAGAATTATTATCAAATAATGGGATCTATCATCATATTTACGATATATTTATGAAATAATTAAAGTTGATTACTTTTTATAATGAAAATACACATTAATTAACTCATATGTGTGTAATGAATATATATAATGGAATAATATGAAATAATAAAATATATGAATATGTTTATAAAATAATTTATTATGATTTATTTGTTTGTTATAAAAAGTTTAAAGCGCTTTTTTGGAAATCGGGAGAAATTTTTTAGTGTTTCATTTCAAATCAGTTTTTTTAATTTTATATTTTTATGGACATGTTTCCATTATGGGAAATTATATTATATTTCTATATAAAACCATGTATACTTTATTCTACAATATTTATTCATTTTTCCATTCTCACATACCAATTAATTGGTTGTATCTAGATATAAATATAAAAATACTCAAGAGGGGGGATAATTAAGTCTTTTAAAAAAATAACTAATTGAAAATGACCCTCTTGAATTTTATGTGAATCTATACACCATAAATAAATTGAGTGTGTGACAGAAAAATTAAATAGATCATATATATTTATTATTTTTGGGGAAAATAAATCCCCTAGTCTAATCCACCAAATACTCTATCTATGAGCTTGGTAATTTTCATTATAAAGGTTATTTTTTGAGGAACCCTGGTAGTTTAATGTAAGAATCTAAAAATTATTACAAGAAATTATTTTACAAGTCATTAAATAAATACTACCATCAATCATAAAAATGTCCCTACAAGAGTGTTCACTTCGGTAATAGATAGAATAAGATGGGAATACAAAATATTCAAATAAATCTATTGTATAAATAGTACCATTTGATATAAGAAGATATATTCCAAAGAAAATGTATATATCCATAGTTTAGTTCAATAAAAATCATTTAATTTATATTGAAAAATATTTACATCTCACAATAGATGAAACAAAGTTTAAACACTCTATAAGAGAAATATCAAATGATTAATATCTCATATAATTAATAAACACACAGAAGCTATAGATCAAGGTTTTATTCTTCATCAAAATATATATCGCACTAAGAAATATCTGATGATTTAACAACACATAGTATAGATTGATAAATATTCATGATCTTCACTAAAATCAATAATATTATTTAAAACCACCACATGTATGATCAAATGATCGAAATATAGAATTAACAGGCCTTTAAAAATAAGTTCTGTCAAATATATCTATAAAATTAACCATGAAAAAAACCCATTTTAAACTAACTTTAGAGTTCAAAATCAAATTACATATTTCTAGAAACATTACATCATACTGTAATAAATGAAAAAAATATCTACTGATATAATTCCTCTAAAAAGTTCATTAAATTATATTACTAAAATGTTTTCTCTAATAACATCATAGAAGATAACTAATAAGAATTAGAAATTCAAATTTTTTCACACGTTTACATCAAATGTAATGTTAGTCTAGTATATGGTTCCTAAAAAAGGTAGGGTTCCTTAAAGAATATAATTCCTTATAAACATTTGCTTCCAATTAATGAATGGTTTCCATTGTATGGTTCATTAAAAACATAAGGTACCCAACATAAGTTTCAATAAAATTGTAAGGTTCCCAAATGAATGGATGATTACCAATTTAGAGTTATGAACATAAGGTTAGATTTATATTCTAGTATAATAATTCCAACTTACTCAATACCCTAAATTGACAATGTGTGGTACCATATAACCCATCATAAATATTAATAATTAAATAAAAATTTAAAAATTATAATAATTTCCCATAAAACAATTCTATAATCGAATATTATATCATAAACCTAAAATTCACTTAAAGTAATTTCATTAGTTAAAAAGAGAAGGTTTTTTGTGAGCATCAACTTAAATTAAATTATATTAGATCAACACGAGTATTCCATATATTCACTTTATTTTTTATGATCACAAAACCCATAAAAATAAAAAGTATAATTTTTTTATATTAAATAGATAAATAGATAATATACCATAATTATTCAAATTATCTGATTAAAAATTACTAAATTTAATTTCTCAAAAGATAATGAAATTTTAATATTTTTAATTTTTTTCCAAAATCTCTCCCCATTTTTTGATATCAAATATAATTCTAAATAGGGAATAAAACACATTTTATTCTTTTCAAAACATGTTAAAACTATATGAGTATAAATTCCAAAAATAATAAGGATAATTACTTTATAAATGAGTATAAGAACAATAAAATAAGAATATCTTGAAAATTTAATTTTATTTAACTCATTATAATAAATTGAATGCTTCATATCAAGGAGTATAAAATGAAGAAATTTTAGTGGTAAATGTATGTTTACTGATTAGGTTATAGTATTTTATTAGATGAAAAACTAAATTCTTTCCCTTTCTCTAAAAAATTCTGATGTAATTTTCGGTTAGGAATAGATTCTCAAGAAGGAGAGGCAATGTTTAAAGTGTCCAGTAGAGTCTTTTGAAAAGAATTCACTTCATCTAAAAAAATAATGAAATTTAAATTGATGGAATTATCCCATTACATAACCAATATTAATGTACAAGGACCTATATATGATTTACCTATTAGACTTCCTTCAAGAAAAGAATCATCTTATGAAACTATACAAACTTGTTCTAATTTTCTTCTGGACTTTTTAATCAAATATTGATCACCAGGATACTTCGATGTGACTTTGGACTCAAGATATATTTTAATACTCATAATAATGTGTAAAGAAACAATTCTAAATTTTTTAAAAGTACTTTGGAGTATATAGCACTATGATCTGATGAGAAAATTTAAAATTTCCCAAAATTTATAAAAAAATATTTCATTTTGGGAGTATAAGATAAAATATAAGCTGATAGGAAAATTTTAGTAAACTCAAATAGAGAAACTATAATTTTCCACATGAGATAAAAATATTATTTTTTCATCAATTTATAATTAAATTATACATTCTTAGGGATTATCTCATCATTTAAATTATCTATATAAGTCTTAAAAGTCGATTTATCTTTAAAATATTCATACTAATATATCATATTATCAAAATATTTATTAAATATATAATTATTTTTCAAATTCCTTATAGATTAATTTGAACTATACATCTCTAACTTCATATATATAATATCACATTTCATTAGATTAAACTTAGAAAACACACAAGAAATAATGGTCTACACCTAATCTTCAAAACCATATTATGTATCCTTAGCTGCAGAAGTGGAAAACCTCTTAGTTCATTGAGAAAACTATTCACCTAGTTTGTTAGTAGAATGAAATGACCTAACATCCATCTTCCTGGTATACTAAGTTATCTTCTCAACCTCTTTCTTGGTGGATTGACCAACATACTCATCTCCACCTATTTAAATTCACTTTCATAAACTATTCACTAAAAAATACTCTTATTTATATGTCTCAACATAAGTTTATTGAATGGGTTCAATCTTCATGGTTTGGTAATACATATAACCCTTTTCACTTTTGTTAACCAAATAAAACCCATTAAATCTTTAGACAAAAATACCTCTCAAAAAATTATTTAATCTACCCCTACACATTCACTAACTCCCCCTCAGTAATAAACTGAATGTCATCATCACACACTAGTTTATTTATTTTATTAGAAGAAGATCATTATTATCAAACATAAATTTCCTCATGAAAATATCTTCTAACTATATATTCATATATAATAGAGATAGTAGCACTAGATCTAACGACACTAACTTCCACTTATGACTCACCAACTACATCAGCACCAACAATGTTTTCTTGATAGCCAAACTAGTATATCCAATAAATTTTATATCTTGAGATATACTATTCTTCCCCCCCAACACCAATAGAAAAAGTGTCTTTATCCTCAGACCAGATTAGAAAAATATACCCTTTTTAACTATTCTAAAAAAATCCATTTTTCCATGTGTTTTAATAGATATAATATTACTATGATGGAACTAAAATTCTCCCTTTTTTATTAAATAATTGCCTTATTGTAAATAACATGAAAAATCATCACTCCATAAAAATAAAAAATATTCTAAACTTTTTTATGACATTAGTGATGCATATACATCATCATGTACCTATGAAAATAGACCTTTATCACTCTCATAATAAATAAAAACAAATATTTGTTTTGAAACCAAATGTTTTCAAACTATCTAATACTTAAAACTACTCTTGTCTGAATAAAATTCGGAATAATATTCTAATTACCATCCAAGTCTATAAGAATCATCTTCCATTATATGTTTGTATAAAATAGAATGTATTTTATGTCAATTGACTTATTTTCTATATCTCTAACAAACTATATTTTGAAAAAAAAATCCATCTTGAGGAAACATAAAAATTATATCCAAATCTACCAAATAAACCATGAAATCCTTCCCATTCACCTTTGAAGAAACTATATCTTCATCCTGACAAAAAATGAATTTGATATTATCATAGAATTCCATGATTTCATTATCAAGAAAAAAACTTTGTATTAACCTCATTAAATATAATATCAAATCCTTTATTTTTTTTCTTATGCCAATAATAGATTTTTCTCAAACAACCAAGTGAAGTCAAAATATTTTCTATGTATCGTATACCATTATATAACAGAATGATTAAAATTTATTAAAATTCAAATTCTAACTTCATAAATCCTCTTTAGGTTTTCTATTAGGATGGAAGACTAATGGATTTGGGTTCACAAGTTCAAGTATTTGGATTAAGAAATGAAATCTATATTTGTTTTTAGAGCGATTGAGTTTCTAAAACCGAAATTTTCAAATGTATAAGGATGGGGAATTATTAATGATACATTTAAATTGATAATTTAAAAAGTAAATAAATATATCACATTAATTCAATACTGTAATAAAAGATATAAAATAAAAATAAAAATTTATTTGAAATAAAAACAAACAAATAAATAATTGAAAATAAATTCAAAAAACCATTAAAAAAAATATTATAACTTCTTAACAAAAAAATTAATTCTGCCTCAGAAAATAAAATTTAGTAGAGGGAAGAGGCTTTTTAAAAACATATAACAGTTGATATTAGGAGTCAAAAATTCATAATAAATGTCTTCTTTTCTCTTTTGATCTCTTAGAAAATGTAGATACCATCTTTTTAATTATAAGAAATTTAAATATTTCTATATATATTTACAGATCTAGGTGCTGAGACGAGATGTGATTCCAAGGCCCGATGTGCCCAAAATTAATTTTACAAAAATTTTAAATTTATTTTAATTTTTCTTACATAAAGTTCATAAATAAAACCTGATAACTCTTAAACAGAATCCCAAATTAGAAAGCTCAGACCATAATTGAGTCTGTAATGTAGTGTTTACCCTAAGAATGAACTAAAATGGGTTGATGTTGGGTCTTCTAACCCCTAACTCATTGTAGGTATGTTTAGTTTGTTAATTAATTATTAAATTAATTAATTAATTAATTTTGATGAAGAAAAATGATATATAATATTCTTGATAGGGTAAATTCTTCAAATACCACCACATAAACCCAAATTAAATTCTATAGCTCTTCATTCCTCATACTTTGGATAATCTCATTAGACGATGATGAAATTCCAATTCAGAGAAGATTATAATTTAGAAAACATAACAAATTAATTCAATCATTGGTGAGTATGTTCTACATCATTGAATAATCAAAAATTAGGAGGAATCATCATTTAGTTATTTAATCCCTTTGATTAAATTTAATGAAGATATTGATCTATGTTCTTCGATGTGTTCCCTTTTGAATCCTTTTTATACACTAGGGTATATATTTAATATGATTATTTATTTGGTTTCTAACACCAAATGCTAATTCTGGATCATTCTCTAAGAACACATAGATAATGATGATTAAAACATTGTTCTTGTGCCCATTGATTTCTTCATGTTTGTCACTGGTAGGACCCCGTGGTCCTATTTTAACATTTTTGTGTGGTATTGAGACCAATTGGATCCCTAAAATCATGAAGTATTGATGAAAGAGGCTTGGATCGATAAATTATGAGCTTATCAGGAATCATTGGGAGGCACATCTGTTTGTTTCGAAGATTTTCAATAAAGTAATCGAACACGGAAGTCTTGGTGATGTATGGGTTTCATAAAGGAACTCTTGTGAACTACCAAATCCAATTTCTAGTGGTTGACAACTAGAATCTGTGAATTAAGTCCATATCCACTCATCTCTGACATATTCTTTAAGGGATCTATGGAGAAACACAGAAAAACAGCTATATATGGCGTGCAGAATGCAGATCACAATTTCTGTTGAAAACCCGACTATTTGAATTGTATAAATTATGAACATAAAGTGTATATCCCATAAATAGTGGTGGATAGTGTTTTAGAGAAACCTAATGAACATACTGTGTGAAATCTATCTAACATACATTGTTCCCCATTCCTTGCTAGAATACCCATGTGGATGATCACACGGGCATGAACATATGTAGAAGTACATATCTAGGATAAAACCTTGTATGGTTGTACACAAACACAGGGTACTGTACATAGACCTGGGATTTGGAATATAGAATTGGCTTATAAGACATATCCCCTGTCTTGGATAGCCTGTAAACATCATGTAGTCCACCTATAACACATGTACTCATACGTGGGATTGAATCTGTGTGTCATCTAGGGAAATGACCAGGAAATGGAATAGGGCCAGACATTGTACTAGTCCCCTCACATGTAATTTACCCCTTTTCCATTTTTAGTAAACTTCTAGTTTCCATATCTCCTTCATTTGAAATTGGATTTTGGCATGCGAGTAGCCTAACCTTTTATTTTTCTCTACGTAGAATGTGATGGTGAACTCATTTTTTCCTTTTGATATATGATGTAAAATGTTCCCATTACGATGTTCATTTAAGAGTTTCCCAACAATGGTAGTGATCATGAAGGATTACCATATGCTTATTCTGAGTGGAACCCCCTTTAGATAGGGAGGAGGTCCTATATGATGAGATTTGACCCCCCATAATCATGGGTGTTGGTCCTTTAGCGCTACCATCCAAGTGTAACACAACTGATGTATTAAGGTGAAAAACCTCAATGACAAGAGTGGAACCCCCCTATGGTAACAGGGCATGAATCCTCAACTTTTAAGTGGAACCCGTATCTGACGTTGAATGTGTCCTCGATGACCGTATTGAAACCCCCTTGTCACAAAAAGTCCTGAGTCCTAGGCTTGTAGAGTGGAACCACCCATCATCATGGGAGAGGGTCCTCTACCTTACCAAGTGGAACCCCTATCAATATAGGGAGTGTGTCCTCGTGACACTAGAGTAGACCCCCCCCCCATAGGCATCATCATAAGACCTGAACAGATACTTTCTGAGTGGAACCCCACTGGCGTACTCGAAAAAGGGTCATCTACTTCAAGTTTGTATCAACTCGACTATGTGACACTAGGATGAAGCATGGTTAGACATAGACTATTATTGTGGTTATAGATGTTAGATACTGGTCATTTTTGATGGAATTTTGGAACTATTGGATATACTTCTTCCTAGGATAAGCTAGGAGACGGAGATATCCTTACACTCTCATTTGGGATTCTTTTGACTGAGAATATATATATATCTATATTATTTCTTCTCTATACACACCTTTGATTTGGTAACACTCTTTCCAAGAGAGGTGAAGATGCATGGGGTATGTCACACAGTTTTTTGTAACAACATTCCCAAAGTTGGATAAGTATAATATCCTACTATAGGTGTCAAATACTTAACATGTAGTTAATCTACTCACCATGTTGAAACACATTTTATTAGACAATATTAGATTAAATCTTGGTTTGGTTGAGTTGTTCTCTATGAATATATCTTGATTCTACTGTCCTATTTTGGTTGTATATCTTACTCCTTCCCATTTAGCTTTCAGTGTGTCCTACTGTGTATTTTTATACTCATTGATGCATGGGATTTTCCCAAACTTTTCATGTGTTATTAATTAAATTAATAGGTCTTCAGTGACTTTATAGTATCTTAGGGATATTGGGTGCTCTAGACCACGTATGCTGGTCATAGCTTGGGATTCATGAGATAGGCTCTCACAGTAGTTTACTTTTCTTGTTATGTCTGTTTGGGACATATTTCTTATTGTGAGTGTTTTTTTACCCTTTAAATTTTAGTTTACACTATCGTACACTTGTACCATTGGGAGGGTTTTCTTGGATGGTTGTTACCTTATCTTTTAGTTTCATTTATTTTTACTCCCTCTTCAATTTTTGAACGATATGTCTTTCTGTGTGCATATAAATAATTAGGAAAACTCCTCGCTATGTTATTTATGAATTTGATGCTAGTCTCCAACCATTGGCCTATGGGGGAAATGTTGTGGCAGTTGTGGCTCGAGACCGGTTTTGGGTCTGTTCCGGATAGATTATCATCACAGGTGGTTCAATCCATGTGACATTGTTTGTATAAGTTCCCCTTACAAGGATATTGGTTGGGTTTAGGTAAATAGTGTCAGTGTGTCTCATGTGTATCTCTCATTCTTGGAATTCCAGTGATGGTGTGGGTGGTCAACATATCCATTAACCGGGACTCAGAGTACCTTCTTATCAACTTAGCATGCCATGACACTTATGTAGGGATCAATATCACCTGAATCATATAGTGCTGAGTATTTGAATTTACTTATTGATCTATCTCCACGTTATTGGTGTTATATATATATATATATTATCTTATAACCATTTTATGTATTGATAAATCTTCTAATTACTATGTTATGATATCCATCTTGGATACCAACTCTAGATTGTGACAACGATCTGATGATAAATGAGGACTTATTTCAAGGTCTATCCCATGACCCCATCCTCTAGGTGGGAAGTTAGTATCACCTCCACCTGTTGACAAATAGATCATTCCAACAGAGAAGGAAAAGTATTCAAGCAGTATTAGTGTACTAAGAGAGTTCTAGTTCTATATTTCATTGAGGTTTTCTGGAAAGTCAGATACTCAAGCAGCAGAGGATTGGTTTTAGTTAGTGATTCGTGTCTTTAGGATCATCTGGATAATAATGTATCAAGTGGTTTCAGTGGTATCTAGCCTCTTCCATGGAGAAGATGGATGCTGTTGGAGCCTCTTTATGCAGATGGACAATGAGTCTACACTCTCTTGGAATGAATTATTGTAACATCCCAAGTAAGTAATGAATAATAGATATTTTTATCTATGTCCATTAATGATTAAGATAGTGTTGTAGAGGCTTAAAATGAAAATAAATACAATCTTATGCATGGAATACACTAATATTCTTAAAAGATTTTTTTACTACCTTTTGATGGCAAACCATTTTTGAATCTATATTTTGACAATTTTATAAACTATGTTTGTCAAAATAAACTTATCCTTTATGATTGGGACATAAAAATTTACCTTGTGTGAATTTTTGGTATTTTTCTGACAATGTTCATTTTTTAATGAATAGTGAAAAATACTGCATTTTAAATCAAAACTGCTTTTTAATCTAATTTATTTATATGATTAGATTATGTTTTGAATTGGTTTTGAAGTGAAATTAGAATATATTTTTACCATTTTATCCAATGGTAGTCATTGAAATCAATTTCACTTTGAAATTAGACTTAAACTGGTGTCAATCTTTTGATACTTATTGTTTTGTAAAAACACGCTATTTGCTCTGGCAGCGAGAATTAATTATTAAATTAATTAATGTGACTTATATGATTTTAATTTTGTAAAATATAATTCATTTTTGAATTCGGAATATCAAATATAGCTTAGGGTGAATTTTTGGTAATTTTCTGAAAAACTTCAATTTTTGATGAATAGTGAAACCACTAAGTGGTAATCAAGCAAACTGATTTTTCAGTTAAATGAAAGTTTACCACTAATGTGTATTGAATTTTGAAAATCCGACATACATGGTTTTCATTAAGAAGTAAAATGTGGTTCAATGAGATTAAAATAATTTTTTGGTGAATAGTAACTTATTAAGTTTTTAATCGCGATTAGTGGTAATTAGTGTAGTTTAAGGTATAAATAATGCTTTAATAATATGAAATGACCTAGACACATGTCCCAAACTTATTGGTTGTGTCATGGCCGACCAAGACAAGCCATGTGTCAACTTGGGGACCCCATGGGGACATTTTGGTTGGGAAATGACATAAATAACTTTTTATTAAATGTTAAAGTAAAAATGACACAAACAAGAGATGTTTTACGGAAACAATTTTTACATGGGGTTATAAAGATCAGATTTTTTATTATAAATAGTAATTAGAAAGATAAAAAGATTTCCTACATCATAGTATTTTTTTTATTATTTTTAGACATTAAATAAATTAAATTATTTATGACATAATAATGATGCAGCGATGACATCATTATTTGACGATTTAAATAAAATGAGAAGATAATGTAAAATCTATGATCTACACATGTCCAAAACATATTGGATGGGTGGATTTCGAACCCTTATCACCTTATCCACGAATTATATCAATGTGGGACCTTTTAAAACCGAAACACATTTTCAAATAAAGTAATATTTCTTTACTTTCCAAAAGTGCCCCTCCTCTCCTCTTATAAAAGGCCCCCACCTCTACCTCATTTCACACACTACTCAAGCCTTTGTCTCGGCAAAAACCTGATCATTTACTCTCTAATCATCCCTCTCCTCATCCTAGAGGATTCTCTTTGGGAATAATCCTTTCAAAGTAATCCTTTAGGCTCAAATCAAAAGGAGTTACACTTTTAAAGGTAATTCATTCTCTCATGTTCATTTGTTTTATTTTCCTTCTACAACCCCCTAAACACTTTTTATTTACTTATTTTGTAACAACACCTATATCTTCAATATACAAGGATGTTGTTATAATATTAATTTGAGCTACACTCTCACACAACTACATCAAATGGTTAAATAACATACGGTTTCTGTGGGTGGCAAAATTCTGCCTCCCGAAACGATGATTGTTCAAAACTCATTTAACACCTTCAAAGGTGGCCATTATGATGTCAATATTTTTATATATGATATATAATATGTTTATGTTTTCCTTACGCTTCTGTTTTTTTTATTTTGGGCATACCTTTATGGTTTCCATTATGGGTAAACACGATATCTTCATTTTAGGAAGTGCGGACTACCGCCCCCTCAAAGTGATTTGATTCGTTAAATACCATATGTGGGACATATAAAGGATGGAACTATGATATTATATATGATATTATACTGGATTTATAATATACCTTTATATCATTATGATTCCATTCTATAAAATACGAAATAGAAATGAAAGTAGCGTTCATGCGTACGTACAGCTTACCATCTCCATGAACGGTGCATTTCATTTCTTACCTCTAAATGATTATGTAATATTATAAATGCATGTATGTACTGGATATATATGACATATATGATATATACATCATGAATACCATTCTGGATATAATTAACCTTTGACCAAATTAACAACATGTAAGTGTAAAAAGTCTATTTTTGACTTAAGAACCAAATACCGAAAAAATGAACATTATTAACTTAACTGATTACATGATGTTCATAACATGGTATAAAAGGAATAATGAACTTGAAAAAGATTCATAAGAAAGTAGAGATTAACTCAAGTTTATTATTCAGGAGATTAAATAACGGTCGGGTCAAGTCGGATACGAGGTATGGGACTTCATCTCAATCTCCTTTCGTTGAGGCATATTTTATTTTATACACAACTTTCTTTTATACGGTGTATAAACCCCTTTGACTTTTACGTTTATTCAAAAGGAATATTTTTTATACGAAGCGTTTACTAAACGACAAAAGGGAATGTTTTTGTCGTACGTATGCGGCGACAACGACTTCTCCGCCGTCGTGACTGTTATTTGAGTTTCGGCTTCCTCTACAAGCCATACCTTCTTTTTAAAAGAAAAATAAATACCATGTTTTACTTTTCTTTTATTTTAGTATTGAAAATGGTTTTCATAATGTTTTTATATCAATGTGTTGTATTGATATCTCATGATTGAAATGTGGAAATTTTATGTTTCCTTTATGCATGTTTTATGTGATATGATTATGTTATGGTTCATGGGCATTATTATGAAGACGGGTGGTTCCGTGATAAAATAAGGGAGGGTGAGCCCGTTATAGCTCTCCAATGCATTGGGTAACGCGAAGGAGTGAAACATTAAGGTTTATCCGAAGAGATTTTAGGGAATATACTGTGATGGGTATTCCAAACGTAACCAAGAGGGTTACTCCCTACGTAAGAATGTTATGAATGCCTCAAGTTACCTTTATGTCTTATGATTTCTATGATTTATTCATGATTTTATGAGGTATGTTAAAGTGCCTATGTTTTATGGGTAAAGTATGATTTCATTCTTATGTATATATGAACTCATTTTTCCTTTCCATGTTTTTTTTATAACCCATACTGAGTTTTTATGCTCATCCCATGTTTTTGAAATGTTTTTCACAGGTCAAGGGAAAGGTACATGATAAGATGATAGAGTCAAGGATGTGTCAAGAAATAATCCACGTTTTATTTTAAATGTGTTACCATTGATGGGAATGAAGAATACTATCTTTATGTAACCACTTTGTTTTATGTGGAATGTAATGCAAGTTTTATGATCTAATTCTCTAAAACTCTAAACCTGAAAAGATCCTCAATGTGTAATCTTGTAATAACTCAAGATTAAGTAAGGTTTAAGGCTGGGGCCATATAGTTGGTATCAGAGGTCGGTTTAGATAACTTTAGGAGTTAGAATTATATTAAATGATTATCCAAAAATATTTTTTTCAAAATGATATTGCATTTAAAGATTACCATGTTTCTTCATCTAAGACATGTTTGTTCAGAATGGTTTTCCGCAGAGGAAACAGGGAAGCAGTGCTAGGAAGGTATACAGAAGGAAAAACCTTCCGAATCAGCATCCTGAGATGGTCGGAATTGGAACTGAACAGTTTGTTGCAGTAATGGCGCAGTTGACTCAAGCGATAAATGGCGGTGGTATCCATGCACGAGATCAGCCAGATCAACCGTAGAGGAACATGTTAGTGGTGGAACATTTCATGAGGCAACATCCACCATCATTCAGAGGATCATCTGACCCTATGCTAGCTGGAGGGTGGATTAAAGCACTGGAGAAGATTTTTGATGTCATGGGGTGTTCAGACAATCAAAAGGTTAGCCTTGCTATTTACCGTTTGGAGGGTGAAGCAGATCAGTGGTGGTCTATGGTTAAAAATATCAGGGATGCCGATGAGATTGATGCTCTTGACTGGGATGAATTCAAAGGTATGTTTCTTGAGAAGTATTTTTCTAAGGGTGTTCGACTTGGGATGGAAAATCAATTCTTGGAATTGAGGCAAGAGGAAGACTCAGTGGCTGCCTATGAAGAAAGGTTCACTCGATTGGCAAGGTATGCTCCAAATTTTATCCGGGACCTTGATAGTAAAATCAATCGTTTTTACTCAGGATTAAAGCCAAAATATCGAAGGGTATTAGCTTCTCGTGAGTTTATAAGTTATGAAAAGCTTGTTCGATGTGATGAGAAGGTGGAAATGGAGTTTTCCGATGACCAAGTGTTCTATAACAACCAGTAGAAGAAGAGACCGAGGTGGCAGGAGAAAGGTAAGAATTCTTCAAAAAAGTCTGATGGTAAGAGAACTAAGTTTTCAGTTTGTGATAAATGTGGAAAAAGGCATGCTGGGGAATGTCTTCTGAATTCTGGGAAGTGCTACCGATGTGGTAAGATGGGACATAAGGCTCGTGATTGCACTGAAAAGGATCAAGGTGAAGGTAAGAACAAATTTGATTTACAGTTAGTGAAATGTTATAAGTGCAATGAGATGGGTCACTATGCAAACGAGTGTCCTACAAGGAGCTTGGGTGATGGGAAGCAGTTAGACTACAAGAAGAAAGGGGTAGTGAAATCCTTTGCAACTACTTCAACAGATGTAGGGCCATCAAATGAAGTTGTATCAGGTACTTTGTTTGTTTTTTCAGATTATGCCAGTGTGTTATTTGATTCGGGGTCTACACATTCTTTCATCTCTGAAACCTTTTCTAGTAAAATGGGAATACCATCTCAAGAAATGACTCCTGAACTTTTGGTAAAAACACTTGGGGGAAATGTTGAGGAAAAAAGAATTTATAAGAATCTTCCTATCCTTATCTGTGGAAAGAACCTACTTGCAAACCTTATTTTTCTACCTCTAGTAGAGTTTGTTGTTATCCTGGGTATGGATTGGCTCTCTATTTACCATGCTAAGATTGACTGTAGATCTAAAGAAGTTTCTTTTCAGAAATACTTTCAGTTTGTTTACAAGAATGAACCCTTACTTTTGATAACATATCAAGAGGCCAAGAAACTTGTAAAAGATGGAAATGAATGTTACCTTGCACAGGTCGTTGGAAATAAAGGAACTATTCAGATTAATGATGTGCCAGTGGTAAATGAGTCTCCTGATGTTTTTCCTGATGAGTTGCCTGGAATAATACCAGATCGGGAAGTTGAGTTTACTGTTGACTTAGTTCCTGATGCTAAGACAATTTCCAAACCCCCTTATCAAATGGCACAAATAGAACTTTTAGAGTTGAAGGAGAAATTGCAAGATTTATTAGAGAAAGGTTTCATTAGACCTAGCACATCACCATGGGGTGCTCCTGTTTTATTTGTTAAAAAGAAAGATGGTTCTATGAGACTTTGCATTCATTATAGAGCCTTGAATAATATCACTGTTAAGAACAAATATCCTTTGCCTCATATCGATGATTTGTTTGATCAGCTCCAGGGAGCTCAGTTTTTTTCAAAGATTGACTTGAGATCGGGGTACCATCAGCTGAAGGTAAAGGAGGCAGATATTCCGAAGACCGCGTTCCGTACGAGATATGACCATTATAAATTTTTAGTGATGCCTTTTGGGCTAACCAATGCACCTGCTGTATTCATGGACTTAATGAATAGAATTTTCCATGAGTTCTTGGATAAGTTTGTGGTGGTTTTCATTGATGATATTTTTGTGTTTTCTAGAAGTAAAGAGGAGCATGAAAAACATTTAAGGGTTATCTTGCAAACCTTAAAAGAAAAGAAATTGTATGGGAAATTCAGCAAGTGTGAGTTTTGGTTGCAACAAATTTCTTTCCTTGGTCACATTGTTTCTAAAGATGGAATAACTGTTGATCCTGCAAAAAAAAAGTTGTGGAATAATGGAAAAGACCAACAAATGTAACCGAGATTCGTAGCTTCCTTGGTTTGGCGATCTATTACCGAAGGGTTGTTAGAAACTTTTCACTGTTATCTAGTCCAATGACTAAGCTAATTCAGAGGGGTGTTAAGTTTATCTGGACAAAAGAATGTGATGATTGTTTTCAGGAATTGAAAAGAAGATTGGTGAATGCTCCAGTTTTGGCACTACCTTCCAGGAATGGTGAGTTTGTTATATACAGTGATGCTTCATTGAAAGGACTTGGTTGCTTCCTAATGCAGAATGATCAGGTAATTGCTTATGCTTCACGATAGTTGAAAACTCATGAGGTAAATTACCCTACACATGATTTGGAACTAGCTGCTGTTTTTTTTGCTTTAAAAATTTGGAGGCATCATTTTTATGGAGTAAAGTGTGAAATATATACCGATCACAAAAGTTTAAAGTATATATTCACTCAGAAATAGTTAAACATGAGACAAAGGAGATGGCTGGAATTAATCAAGGATTATGTTTGTACAATTCATTACCATCCGGGAAAAGAAAATAAAGTGGCTGATGCTTTGAGTCGAAAAAGTAATGCTTCATTAACAATGTTGCGGTTGGAACATGATCATTTGGTTAACGATTTGATGAACTTTGGCATAGAAGTTGTTGGTGCAGGAAGTCCTTCTGTTTTGTTTCAGGTATCAGTGAGATCTTCTCTATCAGATAGAATCAAGCAAGCACAGAAGCAAGATAGTGAGTTGCAGAAAAAAGTAGAGCTGCTTCAGAAAGGTAAGTTGCCTGAATTCAACATTGATAATGATTGTGTTTTGAGATTTGGGAAGAGATTGTGTGTGCCTTGTGATTCACAGTTGAAGAGAGAGTTGTTATGTGAAGCTCATAGTTCTCCGTTTTCAGTTCATCTGGGCAGTACTAAGATGTATAGAGATCTGTGGGAGTATTACTGGTGGGATGGAATGAAAAGAGATGTTGCTGATTTTACTGTGAAGTGTTTGAATTGTCAGCAGGTTAAAGCAGAGCGGCAGTTACCAAAAGGGATGCTTCAGCCTTTACCAGTTCCAGAGTGGAAATGGGAGAATATATCCATGGACTTTGTTGTTGGATTACCGAAGACATCTCGAGGTAATAATGCAATCTGGGTTATTGTTGATCGCTTGACCAAATCTGCTCATTTCCTTGCTATACGAGATACTTTCTCTCTTGATCAACTTTCCCGTTTGTATCTTAAAGAGATAGTCAGGTTACATGGAGTTCCTCTCTCCATTGTATCGGATCGTGATCCCAGGTTTAGTTCTAACTTTTGGAAAGGCCTTTAGAAGTCGTTGGGTACTGAATTAAATTTTAGTACATCTTTTCATCCTCAATCAGATGGGCAGTCAGAACGAACAATTCAGACATTGGAGGATATGCTACGAGCTTGTTCTATGGATTATCAGGGTAGTTGGGACAAACATCTTTCTTTGGTTGAGTTTTCATATAATAACAGTTTTCATTCCAGTATACAGATGACACCATTTCAGGAATTATATGGGAAGCGGTGTCGAACTCCAGCTTTCTGGGATGAAGTGGGTGAAAGGAAGTTGATGGGACCAGAATTGGTAGAAGAGATGGCAGAAAAAGTTCAGCTGATTCAGAAACACATGAGAACAGCTCAGAGCAGGCAGAAGAGTTATGCGGATAACCGGAGGAAGGATCTATCTTTCGAGGTAGGTGATCATGTTTTTCTCAAGGTTTCTCCTTGGAAAAGTGTGATGAGATTTGGTAAGAAAGGAAAGTTGAGTCCAAGGTTCATTGGACCATACGAAATTCTGGAGAGAGTTGGATCAGTTGCATACCGAGTGGCTTTACCTCCGGGTTTATCTCAGGTACACAATGTTTTTCACGTTTCGATGTTGAGAAAGTATATGCCAGATCCATCTCATGTTTTGAGTCCAGAGGTAGTTCAGCTGGAAGAGAACCTATCTTACGAGGAACAACCGGTCCAGATTCTTGACCACAGGGAGCAAGTGTTACGGAATAAGGTGATTCATCAGGTAAAGGTTTTGTGGAAAAACCACATGATTGAAGAGGCAACATGGGAATCTGAAAATGCAATGAGGGATAAGTACCCCCATTTATTCGATAAGTAAATAAATTGCGGGGACGCAATTTTCTAAAGGGGGGAAGGATGTAACATCCCAAGTAAGTGATGAATAATAGATATTTTTATCTATGTCCATTAATGATTAAGATAGTGTTGTAGAGGCTTAAAATGAAAATAAATACAATCTTATGCATGGAATACACTAATATTCTTAAAAGATTGTTTTACTGCCTTTTGAGGGAAAACCATTTTTGAATCTATATTTTGACAATTTTATAAACTATGTTTGTCAAAATAAACTTATCCTTTATGATTGGGACATCAAAATTTACCTTGTGTGAATTTTTGGTATTTTTCTGACAATGTTCATTTTTTAATGAATAGTGAAAAATACTGCATTTTACATCAAAACTGCTTTTTAATCTAATTTATTTATATGATTAGATTATGTTTTGAATTGATTTTGAAGTGAAATTAGAATATATTTTTACCATTTTATCCAATGGTGGTCATTGGAATCAATTTCACTTTGAAATTTGACTTAAACTGGTGTCAATCTTTTGATACTTATTGTTTTGTAAAAACACGCTATTTTCTCTGGCAGCGGGAATTAATTATTAAATTAATTAATGTGACTTATATGTTTGAATTTTGTAAAATATGCTTCATTTTTGAATTCTGAATATCAAATATAGCTTAGGGTGAATTTTTGGTAATTTTCTGAAAAACTTCAATTTTTGATGAATAGTGAAACCACTAAGTGGTAATCAAGCAAACTGATTTTTCAGTTAAATGAAAGTTTACCACTAATGTGTATTAAATTTTGAAAATCCGACATACATGGTTGTCATTAAGAAGTAAAATGTGGTTCAATGAGATTAAAATAATTTTTTGGTGAATAGTAACTTATTAAGTTTTTAATCGCGATTAGTGGTAATTAGTGTAGTTTAAGGTATAAATAATGCTTTAATAATATGAAATGACCTAGACACATGTCCCAACCTTATTGGTTGTGTCATGGCCGACCAAGAAAAGCCATTTTTCAACTTGGGGACCCCATGGGGACATTTTGGTTGGGAAATGACATAAATAACTTTTTTTTAAATGTTAAAGTAAAAATGACACAAACAAGAGATGTTTTACAGAAACAATTTTTACATGGGGTTATAAAGATCAGATTTTTGATTATAAATAGTCATTGGAAAGCTAAAAAGGTTTCCTACATCATAGTATTTTTTTTATGATTTTTAGACATTAAATAAATTAAATTATTTATGACATAATAATGATGCAGCGATGACATCATTATTTGACGATTTAAATAAAATGAGAAGATAATGTCAAATCTATGACCTAAACATGTCCAAAACTTATTAGATGGGTGGATTTCGAACCCGTATCACCTTATCCACGAATTATATCAATGTGGGACCTTTTAAAACCGAAACACATTTTCAAATAAAGTAATATTTCTTTACTTTCCAAAAGTGCCCCTCCTCTCCTCTTATAAAAGGCCCCCACCTCTACCTCATTTCACACACTACTCAATCCTTTGGCTCGGCCAAACCCTGCCCATTTACTCTCTCCTAATCCCTCTCCTCATCCTAGAGGATTCCCTTTGGGCATAATCCTTTCAAAGGAAGCCTTTAGGCTCAAATCAAAAGGAGTTACACTTTTAAAGGTAATTCATTCTCTCATGTTTATTTGTTTTATTTTGCTTCTCCAACCCCCTAAACTCTTTTTATTTACTTATTTTGTAACAAAACCAGTATATTAAATATACATGGATGTTTTTATAATATTTATTTGAGCTACACTCTCACACAACTACATCAAATGGTTAAAGAACATACGGTTTCTGTGGATGGCGAAATTCTGCCTCCCGAAACGATGATTGTTCAAAACTCATTTAACACCTTCAAAGGTGGCCATTATGATGTCGCTATTTTTATATATGATATATAATATGTTTATGTTTTCCTTAAGCATCTGTTTTTTTTCATTTTGGGCATACCTTTATGGTTTCCATTATGGGTAAACACGATATCTTCATTTTAGGAAGTGCGGACTACCGCCCCCTCAAAGTGATTTGATTCGTTAAATACCATATGTGGGACATATAAAGGATGGAACTATGATATTATATATGATATTATACTGGAATTATAATATACCTTTATATCATTATGATTCCATTCTATAAAATACGAAATATAAATGAAAGTAGCGTTCATGCGTACGTACGGCTTACCATCTCCATGAACGGTGCATTTCATTTCTTACCTCTAAATGATTATGTAATATTATAAATGCATGTATGTAATGGATATATATGACATATATGATATCTACATCATGAATACCATTCTGGATATAATGAACCTTTGACCAAATTAACAACATGTAAGTGTAAGAAGTCTATTTTTGACTTAAGAACCAAATACCGACAAAATGAACATTATTAACTTAACTGATTACATGATGTTCAAAACATGGTATAAAAGGAATAATGAACTTGAAAAAGATTCATAATCAAGTAGAGATTAACTCAAGTTTATTATTCAGGAGATTAAAGAACGGTCGGGTCAAGTCGGATACGAGGTATGGGACTTCGTCTCAATCTCCTTTCGTTGAGGCATATTTTATTTTATACACAACTTTCTTTTATACGGTGTATAAACCCCTTTGACTTTTACGTTTATTCAAAAGGAATCTTTTTTATACGAAGCGTTTACTAAACGAAAAAAGGGAATGTTTTTGTCGTACGTATGCGGCGACAACGACTTCTCCGCCGTCGTGACCGTTATTTGAGTTTCAGTTTCCTCTACAAGCCATACCTTCTTTTTAAAAGAAAAATAAATACCATGTTTTAATTTTCTTTTATTTTAGTATTGAAAATGGTTTTCATAATGTTTTTATATCAATGTGTTGTATTGATATCTCGTGATTGAAATGTGGAAATTTTATGTTTCCTTTATGCATGTTTTATGTGATATGATTATGTTATGGTTCTTGGGCATTATTATGAAGACGGGTGGTTCCGTGATAAACTAAGGGCGGGTGAGCCCGTTATAGCTCTCCAATGCATTGGGTAATGCGAAGGAGTGAAACGTTAAGGTTTCTCTGAAGAGATTTTAGGGAATATACTGTGATGGTTATTCCAAACGTAACCAAGAGGGTTACTCCCTACGTAAGAATGTTATGAATGCCTCAAGTTACCTTTATGTCTTATGATTTCTATGATTTATTCATGATTTTATGAGGTATGTTAAAGTGCCTATGTTTTATGGGTAAAGTATGATTTCATTCTTATGTATATATGAACTCATGTTTCCTTTCCATGTTTTTTTATAACCCATACTGAGTTTTTATGCTCATCCCAAGTTTTTGAAATGTTTTTCACAGGTCAAGGGAAAGGTACATGATAAGATGATAGAGTCAAGGATGTGTCAAGAAATAATCCACGTTTTATTTTAAATGTGTTACCATTGATGGGAATGAAGAATACTATCTTTATGTAACCACTTTGTTTATATGTGGAATGTAATGCAAGTTTTATGATCTAATTCTCTAAAACTATAAACCCAAAAAGATCCTCAATGTGTAATCTTGTAATAACTCAAGATTAAGTAAGGTTTAAGGACGGGGCCTTATAATTATAATAGCTATTCCTTGTGGAGTACTAACCATCATCTTTTCACTTATTTCGGATTCAATAGATTCAAGAGATGTAGTATAGAGGGATGAAAGTAGTTGAGTATGAATCAAGGTTCACAGAACTTAGGTGGTACTCTTTTGATATGATCTTGGATGGAAACTTCTGATCAAGGAAGATTGAGTAGGGACATTATATAGAGATTTGATCTAGTATTTTTCCATTGTGCATCTCCACCTATGTTAGGGTGTTGGAGGAGTCACTAGTGATAGAGATATTTCTCTCAGAGTGATGCCATATTTATAGAGATAGAAATGGCCACCATAGAGCTGATTCATCTAAAAAAACTTGTATAATCCAAGATCTCATATCTCGATGCTGGAGACCACTTTGTGATCAGACTCATGCATGTGGTCAAGGGCATCACATAGGACCGGCGTATCCTAGAGTGCGGTGTTGCTTCACTTATGATGGGTGGGTTTATATAGTGAAAGACTAACTAACTATACATGCTAATCAGTATAGATATATCATTGATGGACCACCGTAGCAGAGAAAACATTATGATTAGGGATATCCTAGGTGAGGACCGGGTGGTCCCCATATAGGTGGAGCTGGAAGAGGAGCTGTATGAGTTATGGGTGGTGGACGATGTTATGATATTTTTCCACTAACACCATTAGGTGGCCCACATTAAGATTAGGGAGCTGGTGTTTGGGTCTATGTATTGTTATATACTTTTTAGGTTTTTGTTCCTATAATGCACAATAAAACTAGAGGTACAATATGTGTGTTTTCTACATTTTCTTCAGTATAAATAGACAATGATTCCATTCATTACTTTATCTCTAAACTCCATGTTTAAGAGTTGGAACTCCCAGTTGAGGTGATATCCTAGAAGCTTTGTCTTGATGTTCCTATAGGGAATGATTCATATATATATTTTATCTTGCACAAGTGAGAGATTTATCTTAGTGGATATATGTTCACGTGGGACCATTTGAGAATCATGTTGGAACCCTAAGATGTAATCTTGGGTATGGATTGGTTTTCCATGTTCTGAGCCCAGATTGAATCTCACTATAGAGAAGTCAAATTCTTATGAACAGTTGGGATGAGATTCTATTTTTTTGGTGAGAGGGATCTCATGGTAGGTAAAGCGGCTTTTAGAGTAGGAGGATGTATCCCATCACCCATCCATTTGTGAGTGTATCACTTGATGCAAAAGGATATTTAGGTATCTCTATTCCTTCAGTACTTATGTTTTATACATATGTATTCCTCAAGAAAATTCTGTGACTACCGTTGAGGTTGGAGTTGGTGTTTTACATTAACATACACCCCCAAAATAACTCTGATATCTTTCTTGGTGTATTGTATATCCTCTAATAAACTCTAGGATCTACAGCTACAAGTAGGGGACCTTTGAGAGTAAGGTTTCATCAAGCCTAGTGTGTCACCCTGGGCAGCTCTAGTGTTGTTCATGAAAAAGGCTTAGGGAGATTGTGGCTTTTCATGGATTATTATCTCCTAAACCATGCCATGATAAAGAATAGGTACCCCTTTCCAAGGATTGATGACCTATTTAATTAGTTGTGGTGTGAGTGATGGTTGGGAGAGGTTGATCACATGTCCATCTACCACTAATTGAGGGTTTGATAGGATGATATTCCAATGTTGGAATTCTAATGTTTCTACGGAAACTATGATTTCTTAGTGATTCCCTTCAGTGTGACAAATAACCCCCCATTTTTATGGCTTTGATGAACCAAGTTTTTCAACCGTACATTGACCAGTTTTTGGTCTTCTTCATCGATGGAATACTCATGTACTCTTCATCAGGGGAGGATTATGCAGAGCTCTTGAGGATGGTTCTAGATTTTCATCGAGATAACCAACTCTATGGGGGAACTCTCTAAGTTCTAGTTCTTGATTCACGAGGTTCAATTTCTGGGGAACATCATTTCTATATATGGATTATCCATATAATCAATGATGATATATGAAGTGATTTATTGGGAGGCACCCAAGAGTGTGTCATAGGTGTGGAGATTTCATGGCTTAGTGGGTTACTATAGGGGGTCTATGGCATACATCTCTATAATTTTATCCCCTATTACCTACCCGACTCAGAAAGAGAAGTTGTTTACCTATAATGAGTTGTTTCAAAGGGCATTTGAGGAGTTGAGATAGAGGATAATTAGTTATCCTCTTTCAAGACTACTAGAGGAAGGTTTGGATTTCTCAGTGTATTGCAATGACTTACGAGTTGGGATCCCTTGCGTGTTGATGCAACCACAACCAGTTATCGCATATGGGTTGAGTAAGTTGAGACTCCATGATCAGATATATATAATTCCTGACCTAGATTATAAATTAGTATTCTTATCCCTTAGTATGGGGGGAAACTACCTTATGGGGGAGCACATTGTGGTTTACTCATACCTCTAAAATCTCATGTATGTCTTCACATAGAGATACTTGAACCTGAGATAGTGACACTAGTTGGAGTTCTTGTAGGGCAATGAATTTTAGATAGTATATTCTTTAGGGAATAGAAATGTTATATCAGATTGCCTCGGTAGGATTTCCTAAGATCTCTTAGTGAAAGTGGCCTTAGAATAGTTGGCTTCCATATAGTTGACCCAAGTGGAGCAGAAGGGTGAAGATTTTCTGTAGTTTGTGGTATTGAATCCTCTACTTCTTGAGTGTGTGAGAGAGTCACAATTGGGAGGCATCAAATACTAGGTCTTATGTGACTAGACATCCACAGGTGACTCACTATATGGACATTATGATGGATGGAATAATCTCATACTTTTCCTAGTATGGACACTAGTCCCAATAACATTGTGGGAGGCGGTGATGTAAGAGTTCCACACTTCTCTCCCACCTGTACATACCAGTGTGGGAAAGATGTGCAGAGACCTTTAGAAGTAATTTTGGTGATTTAGTATGAGATTAAGTGTATCTAATTTAATCCCTCAGTTCCTTACCATCCAGTAGGTGAACACTGATCACCAAGTTATAGTATGTTTTTTGTAGCCCCTTGAGATTCTTGAGTTGAAATGGTATGTATGCATGAATTATTTTTCATATTTTTCACACAACGAATGACCATGACTCTATCTGTGTGATATTTGACTATATAAATAATTCAACAAATAAACTATTCATCAAGGAGTATAGTTTAGTGGAGAGTTTTGAGCAGTTGTATGTATGGGAGATCATTTATCTGCAGGGCATGCCCTCAACGATTTTCTCCAATCATGACAAACATTTTACATCATGATTTTAGAGAGTCCTGTAGGAGGATTTTAGGACCCAAATGAGGATTAGTATAGCCTTTCAACCCCAGAATAATGGTCATACTAAGTGCATTATCTATGTATTAGAGGATATAATGAGAGTTTACGTTTTTGACTTTGGATGGAGCTGAGAGGATCATCTTCCCTTGGTAGGGCTTGTGTACAACAATATCCACCACTATAACATCAAAATGCTACCTATTGATGACTTGTATAGGAGGCCCTCAAAGTCACCCTTGTACCAGAAATATATTAGTGAGACATCTCCTGTGGTCCTAGAGATGGTGAAGGTGACAACAGAAAAGGTCAAGGTCATCCGAGAGTGGATGAGGATATCCCAAAGTAGACTTAAATCTTACATTGATTTTCATAATATGCCCTTGGAGTTTGAGCATGGAGAACATGTTTTCCTGGGATTCACCCCATGATGAGGATTATAGAGGTTTGACCGAAAATTAATCTATTCATAAGGTTTATTAGGACATTTAAGATCATGTATATGGTTGTAAAGTTTTCTTACCACCTATCCCTACCCTCACAGCTTTATTAGGTGCACAAAATCTTCCACGGGTAGCTACTGAAGAGATACGTGCATGAACCCACACATGTAATTGACTAAAGAGAGCTAGACATAAAGGATGTAGAAACCTTTGAAGAGAACCTAGTGGTGATTGGGGATCAGTAGGATAAGACCCTACATGGATAGTCCATCCCCTTGGGTTGTGTGTTATAGTAGCACGAGAACGTGTTGGAGAGTTCATGTGATAGTGTGACCCAAATGAGGGTTCATTATGCCGATTTGTATGTTTTGTTTTTTATTTGGGGGGGGGGGGATCATGAAGGAGGGAATGATTTAGAGACACTTTTTTCCTTATAATACATTGAAATATTTATATATATATTTCTAGATCTAGGAGCTGAGACAACATGGGATTCCATGGCCCAGTGTTCCTGGAATAAATTTTATAAATACATTAAATATAATTTTATATTACTAAAAAATAATTCTTAAAGAAAATTTAATAACTCCTAAAAGGAATCATAGATAATAAATATTAGACTTTGATTGAGTTTTCAATGCAGTGTTTACCCTAGGCATAACCTAAAATAGGTAGGCATGGGTCGTTTGGACCCCTCGCTCATTGGTGGTATGTTTAGTGAGTTAATTAATTATTGAATTAATTAATTAATTCATTTAGACATATAAAAATTACATATAAGATTAATAAAAGTGGGAATTATATATGGTTATCTATATAAACCTTGAGAGAATTCCAAAGATATTCTTTACTCCTCTATTAGAGAATATCATTGAACGAGGATGAAACATTGGAGTAGAGCATATCAAGACCTAGTGAATACAATGAATCCCTTAGATCATCAGTGATCACAATATTCATTAACAAATGATACAACAACTAGATTGGACTCTTCATTTATTGATTTATTCCATTTAAAAAAAATTATTGAGAAAATTGATCCTAGTTATTCAAATTGCACCCTTTGGCGTCTTTTTCATGTGCTCAGGTAAAAATTTGAATCTTTATTTGGTTTCTAACCCCCTATTCCAATTCACGATTGTTGTACAAGAAAAAGTGGATAATGATGATTCAACCATTATAATTTATATTTTATTGCTCATTTTCTTCTCGTTCATCACCGATAGGAAATTACAGTCCCAGTTCAACATTGTTAGGAGGTACCGAGCCCGATCATACCACCCAAATCATGACATATTGATGAATTAGGTTAAGGATTGAAGAATTATGAGATGTTCTTGAATTTTTGCAAGGAAAATATGATTTTAATTGATTTTATATTAGGGAATAAAATATGGACGGCTTGGAATTGTATGGGTTGTATAATGGAACTTTTACGCACCACCAGATCCAATTCCCAGCGAGCAATGGTTGGAATCCATAAATAACGACCTGATCCACTAATACCAGATGGATTTGAGGTTAGGTATGTGAAAATATGTAGGAAAATGTCCAAATTTGGTATATGGGTTGGGGATCAGGATTTCTGTTGAAAACCCAACTACAATACTTGTATAAGGAAGAGAACATGACATGTATCCCCTCAAAAGTGGTGACTAGGGTTTTGGATAAACTTAAGGATGACATGGAATTTAATATCTCCAACACACTAGGAATTAGTTTTCTAGCTAGACTAATCATGTGGAGGATCACACCAGAAGGAACCCATGTGGAATTACATGGCTAGGTATATGGATGTGTACTATAGTACATTGACATGGGGTCCAATTTACATTCATGGGGTCTGATTCAAAGACCTGGCCCATAAGACACAGCCTTGGCCCCAGTTATCCTAGACATGTTGTGAAGTCTACTGGCATAGAATATACTACTTCATGGGATGAAATTTTTGTTCCGAATAGGGACATGGCTAGGAAGTGGAACTAGACCACGTGTCCTATGTGTCCCCTACCACTTTGTGTACCACTTGAACTCTTTTTAGGAAACATCAAGGTTTCACATCTCTTTCGTTTGATCCTGGATTTTGGTCTATGATAGCCTATAATGAGTGTTTTTTAGAGTATAACATGATAATGAGCTCAGTTTTTCATTTTGAGATATGATGTTAAGTGCTCCAAACATGGTGCTTATTTAAGAAATGCCTGATGATAGTAGTGATCAAAATGATCACTAGAGAATTCTTCTTAATGGAACCCCTATTTGATAGGGAGTGGGTCATCAATTACTAGAGTGGAACCCCTCAATCATTATAGGTGTGGTCACCCTGTAGATAACTTTCAAGTGAAACCCCTCTAATTAATTAGAGTGTAGGTCCTTAATGAGTACAATGGAACCCCCTATGTTACTAGGGTGAGGGTCCTCAACATTCGAGTGGAACACCCTATCAGATAGGGAACTGGTCTTCGATAACTAGAGTGGAACCCCCATATCACATAAAGGTGTGGTTCCTCGGCCTATAGAGTGGAACCCCCATTTTAATGGGCGCGGGTCCTATACCTTACTAAGTAGAACCCCCTATTATCATAGCATGTGGGTTGTCATGACACTATATTTTAACCACCCATCGGCATGGGCATAGGTCCTCTATAGAAAATTTCAGAGTGGAACCCCCTAACTTACTTGGGTATAGGTCTTATACTTAGAGTTTGTGGAAACTTGGTTGTGCAACAAAGTGATGAGGCATGTATGGACTTGGATAATTACTTATAGGAAGACCCGTGACATGATGGGCATCATCGATGAACGATTGGAGTTGTTGGATAATATTCTTATTTTGTTGAGGTGGGAGATGGAGATCCACTTACTCTCTCATTTCACCTTATTTTGACTGAGCATATATATATACTTTCTTCTATATCCATAACTTGGATTTGGCTACTCTCCTTCTAGGAGAGGTGAATATGCACAAGGTATTACACTTGATTTACATGTCCAGTTTCTCGTGGTTGGATGAGTATGTGGAAATGACTCGATGTATGGTTCATCAACTCACTATATCAAGCCCCTTGTGCTTAGACATGCTTACTTTCACTCTTTGTTTGGTTGAGGTATTATATATGAATATATCATGGTTCTAATATATTCTTACACATATTTTATATATTACTCCCCCCTTTATCTTTCAGGGTGTCCTACTTTGTATGTATATACTCACTGCTACATGGAATTTTCCTAAACGTTTCATTTATTATGCATATGATGAAAGGGTCGGTGGAAACATCAAAGGATCTTAGAGATACTGGGTTCTTTGGACTACGTATGTTGGTCATAGGATGGGATTTAGGAGTTTGGATCTCTTAGAAGTTTAATTTTTTAATTTTTTCAGGTTGGGGAATATTTTTCATTAGGCGTTTATTTTTTTCATTTACTTTTCAGTTTACACTACCGTATTCTTGTATCGTCTAGAGGTTTTTCATGTACGGTTGTTCCCTTATATTTCTGTTTCATTTAATTTTACTCCCTTGTAACTTTTTTGTGGAGATGGTTGTACTTGTGCATACACATACTTAGGAAAATTATTTTCCATGTTAGTTATGCCAACAATGTTGGTCTCCAACCCCTGACCTATGGAGGTGGGTTTGGGGTAGTTTCAGCTCAAGATCCATATTGGGTCAGGTCTTGACAAAAAATGACCTCAAATAACAATATCTTTAGTTTTAAAGTGGCATTTATAAGTTTTAAAAATATTAATCACACATGTACTGTCAATTTTGATAGGAATACGATCATAACTAATTCCAACGTCTAAAAGAGTGTGTTTTATACACAATAATTGTGCACACAAAATTTCTAGAAACAATGTACTCAACCTTTGAAGTTGCTAAGGCAATAGAATGATTCTTCTAACTAGATAATGAAACTAATGGTTTTTCTAGAAAGTGACCTATCCCTGATGGAAATTTTTTATCTCATTGGAAATATCCAAGGTTAGCATATAAATATTAATGTAAATCATCAAATAGATATTTTTAGAAAAAAGAAAAGATAATGAAATAGTGCCTCCTAAATATATTAAAATACCATTCTATCCTTAAAATGAGCTTATTTTGGATTTTATTGAATTTTAGAATATAAATTGAAATGAATACATAATGTCTAGTCTAAAAAAATAAGTTATAATATACATCCAGTCATACATCTATATAACTTATTTTTATCTAGTTACTTTATGAAAATCATGCTTTATATTGGTACACATAGATAAATCAGATGGATTTTTTTGGTCTATACCTTTTCAATAATAAGTAGTTTATATTTCCATTGATTTAAATTTTTTTTGATGTTTAAAAAAAATACAAGACTGAAATTAAACTCACCCATTAAATTCCTATAAATTCCATTTTACATAAATTTGGAAAAACAATTACACTGATTTTTATTTTTCGAACAGAAAATTACATCTTCTATATAAATATGGATAATTAAAATATCCGAGGATGATTTTTTATAAAAGGGTGTAGGTTCTATCAAACCTATAGTAAAACCATTTTTTATAATAAAATATCCTAACCTTTCATAAAAATTCATTGGTTCATTTTTAATAATATAAATATATTTATAAATTTTGAAAACATAATTTGGGAAATGATTATTTTCAGAACACATATATTGTTAAACATAAACTTACTCCATTAAAAAATAGTTATGAATTGTGATTTCATATCCATATGCAATAATTTAATATTCATAAATGTTTTATTGTCCAAAAGAATCACAATGTCCTCTAATATAGAAATAGGGGAAATTTTTTACTCAAAATCTATACCACTATCCTGATTATTAATTTTCAAAAAAGCCAAGATTTATTTATCATGATTATACCATGGTAGTCTTGTCTATTCTTAAAACCACATTTTTTTCATATAAATGGGTAATATTAGATTCTATCACCATACTCCCAAACTTTATTTCTTTTAAACTAATTTAATTTATCTTACAAGTCTATTACTATCTCATTTCATTTAATTTTTCTCCTATAGATCTAGTTCAATATGGATTAGAAATTATAAAAATAAGAAAGATTATTAGTAATTATTCTACTCTTAACTCCATCAGCTAAACTTACAATAAAAATTTCTAATGTATTGTTATTTTTAAGGTTTTATTTTATCTAGGTAGTATATTTTCTAGTTCCTCATCTTTATTCTCTTTTGAACCAGATTATTTATGATTATATTCTATATCATCATCATTTTTAATATCATAAAAATAATCAAGTCTTGTGTTTCCTATAGAATCAATGAATTTTTTAGTTCTTGTTTTTTCATGATCATATGGATCAACCTCATAAAACTTCAAATGAATATATCATTTAAAATTACTCAACTTTATATTAAAAAAACTATAGTATTTACATTTATTAGAATACCTATGAAGGATACCATTCTTGGTATTTGGATCATATTTACTAAGGTTACCCACAATATTCATGATTTACAACTTACATCTGAACACTTTGAAGTACCAAATGTTAGTCTTTCTATTACACCACCACTCATAAAATGTTTTCTAGATAATAGGTCATATTAAAACACTCTTAATAATATTATATTTTCTATTAATAGCTTCAACCCAATAATATGTAGGACTACTATATTAATTTTACATTTTTCCAGTAATCATATGTTATGTTCTATTTTTTATTCAATAATACTATTTTTGCGTTGAATTTGGTGTAAAAAATATATGATTAATGTCAATATTTTAATAAAATGAATTAAATATTTTATTTTTAAAGTTTACTACATGATAACATCATAAGGAAATTATTTTAAAAACCATTTAATTTTGATCCATCTTATAAAAAGTTAGGAAAATATTAAAATGTTCACTTTAAAATTTAAAAAGTAAAACCAAATAAAAGTGGAAAAGTTATAAACCAAAACAAATATAAGGGGTCCACCTATAATTATTCATACTATTTGTGTTCCAAAAACTCTATATGTATAAGATCCAAAATATTATAGGAAGACACATAATTTATTATCTTGAAAGATAATGTTTGTTTCTTCCCTAATTGGCATGCATTAGAGAGTAATTTATCATAAATTTTAAGAAGAGGAATATAGACAAAACAACTTATTCATAGATAACATATATAAAGAATAAATATTTCAGTGATGTTGAATTATATTCCATATTCAATATTCACTTACTTTAGTATTAAAATAGTTCAACTTTTATTTACACATAGAAATAATATCCAAAGTATAAAAAATTGTTCTATGTTTTCTAAACATAATTAGATTATTTTTAGAAACAAAAATTTTTTTTAGAGAAATAATTATAAAAACCTTCATCATAGAGTTGGGAGATTATTATTAGTTTGTTCTTTAACTCTTGAACAAATATAAATTTATTAATTTGAATAGAATTTACATCTCTAACTAATCCAGAACCCATGATATTTCTCTTTGAATTGTAAACAAAGGTAAAAAAGAATCTATAAATCATTAAAAGTGAATGGAAATTAATGAAATGTCCTCTCATGTTCATTGAATTTCCACTATAAATATAATATAAGTCATTGTTATCTATAATTCTCTAATCATATGAATATATTAATCAATGAGCTATTGTGCTACCTCTTTTTCTTGGGTATAGTATTGTTAGTTATAAATGATATTGTAAACTAGTTATTCTAACATTTTCTAGAATAACTTGGTCTGAATTTAGATATATTTTCTAAAATAGAATCCCTTTTAATAAAAAATTTTGATAATTTCTCAAATTAATTTTTTTATCATAATAAAAAGCAATACCAAAATTAATTTTAATAACATTTGAAATTATTTCTCTTTTAGTATCAATAACATAATATTTTCAGTATTAGTTTAGTTTTTCACCATTATTACCTTTAACAAATATTCCAATATTAGGACTATTAATTCATTTTATTTTACTTAGAAAATACTCTGCCTTAATTATCATTGTACCAACCCTCTTTAAAGATCCACTTTATCCTGTAATTCTATAATTTTAAAGTCATGTTAAAAAAAATATGGAATATATTTCTTATATTTTTTTTACTAATTAAAAAATATTTTTTAATATGAAAAATGGGGGTTCAAAACCCATTAGGCACAGGTACTGTATCAGTACTGTAGCAGCGGCGGTACTGTGCGGGTACTGTAGCAGCTGGGTTACTATTCACAGAATGGAAATTGGGCCAATAAAATGGGCCTACGGGCTATGTAATGGGATACAAGACCATTGGGCCATCAGGCTATGTAATGGGTCTCCCTTTACCCAGTTAAAAGAGGTCTTTTATTTGGTTTAATAATAAAATGAGGCTTCGGTCCCAACCTTTAAAAAAACAAAATATTTTTTAATATAGAATCATTAAAACTTAAAATACCATCATTATAATTATATATTTATTTACACTTTATAAAAAAAATTCATAATTTTCTTCATGTATTTAAAATTATCCATTTAATTTTTCATATGAGTATCAATATGAATAAAAAATAAATCCTAGAGATTAAATAGATTTATGTCATTTATATTTTCTGAAAAACATATATTCACCGTTTTATTTGAATTATCATCTTGATATTCTAAACGTAGAGTACCACCTCAGTCTTATGAAGGACTCTAGGAATCCTTTACAGATTTCTTTCCTTTTCATTGATAATCAACTTTATTATTAAGAATTTTTCCAATTTTTTATTTTTATCATTCCTTAATCTATGTAGAATCAGGTTTGATATTCCTATGTTTTTCTCACACATTGAATCATTCTTCATTTAATGAAGCACCATTCTTCTTAAATGGCTTCTTGAATCCCTTTCTCTTTTTGTAATTTGTTTTAAATCTTCTATCTAGGTGATAAAATTAATCTATAAAATTTAAACAACATGATTTAACATTTGAGTATTCTAAAAAATCATCCTTTAAAATTTTATAATATTTATAAATAAATACCTTAATAATTATATTCTCATTCGTGACCAATTTATGATCAACGACTTAAGATTACATATAAACTTACTACATCATTAATGTGTCAACCAACTCTTTGATGTTCAAATTTATAACTACTATTAATAATTCAATATCCACAGATATCCCACACCATCACTAAGGTAAAAATAAAATAATTTTTTGATATTGATTGGGTTCTAGAATAGGTGTTCCCATTATGGTAACATCATTTAAAATTTATGTGAATCATCCATTCATCTGGGTAATAATAATATTATTATGCATTATAAAGTTATAAATTATAAATATAAATTTATTATAACTTAACAATAATAATTTTTTTAACTTTATATGCTATAAAAATGGTTTAAAACATTTCATAATAATTTTTAAATTAAGATAGAATGTTGTACTCATATGTTCCAAGATCACATATAATAGCACTCATAGATCTAGAATTTAAATCATACACTTCTTCACGAGTTACAAACCATTTTAATTTCTCTCCATCATGAATTTTGTATGCTTAATTTTTTTTAGAAATCCTTTAATCCAATTTTCTTTATACATATAATCATAAATACCATCCAAAACCCATAATTCCCTCTATTCAAATTTGGAGATCTTACTTTGTATATTCCTTCTCTGGAATCCACCATAGTATATAGAATCTATATCTATTGATATTTAAATTTTTATTATTAAGGTCAAAGTATATAATTATTGAAGTTTCTTACTATTATAAAAAAATTGGTCTTGAGATAAAAAATACATAGACATAAGAGTAGGTTGATGGGTTCCCTTTAAAATAATTTCCAATTTTATGTGACCCTCTATAATTTGAAGTGAATTGGTGATCTATATTTCAAAAGAATAAATAGTGGTATATTTTTAGAAAATATAAATATTAAAAATATTTCAGTGAAAAAATACCCCATAGTCCACTCAGACAAATACTCTTTCTATGAGATTAGCGATTTACACTATATAGGTCTTTTTTCCAAGGGACCTCAACAGTTGTGTGAAACCCACTATATGTTTTTATACAAAATAATTTTATATGGACTTTATTAATTACTATAAATATTCTTAAAATATATATCCACTAGATTTTTCACTTCTATAATAAAATGAAAAATTTTAGAAGACAAAAATAGTTGAAGCACATTATTGTAGCAGTAGTCAACAGAAGTAAAAATCTTTAAAAGAACATGTATTTCTAAAAAGTGTAGCTCAAGAAAAGTTTCTAAAAATACATACATCAATAGTAAACTTTAAAAATATCATAAGAAAATATTAAACCCTCCATAGAATAAATAAAAAACTATTAAGATTTCAGATTGAGGATAATCATGGAGTAATAGAAAATCAAAGTGTCATTCATCTTAAAAAAAGAAATGGCACTAGGAAATCATAGGTGAATAACGAAAAAAAATGAAGAATAAAATAAATCTTTTTCTTGACCTTAAGGGAAAATAATAAATTTATAAAACTACAAACATATTTATAGACTATAGAAACTGTGAAAAAATAGGACTTAAAAAGATATATCGCACTAGGGAATCATATGTGAATAAATAAAAAATAGTAGCATAAAAAAAATCAAAATAGTCACCTCAAAGAATAATAATAATTTTGGAACACTCCTCACAACTAATAATACTATTGAAATCATGAAAAACATGACTTCAAAAATAAATTCACTAAATTATATATATGTAAGTCTCCAATAAAAAAGATATTTCAAACTAATGATTGAGGTATAAATAAAAAAGTTTGAATATTCTTCATTATATCCATTAATAAATGAAAAAATTATTTATTTTCATAAATCCTATAAAAGGTAATTAAATAAGTTTATTGATATAATTTATCTAATAAAATTTCAGTATATAACATGAAGAAATTCGAAATTATAATTTCAAAAATTACTAGGTTGATGTAATGTTACCCCAAATGTAATATTACTTTTTTTGTAGGGACCCTTCCAATATAGGATTATTTGAATACATACGTTTCTTTATGAGTGTATGATTTCCTATATAAGGTATACTAGTATTGTAGGGTCTTCTATTTAATGTTCATTAAAAATGTAAGGTTTCTAAACATAATGATGATTTCCAACATAGGGTTTCAAACATATGTTTCAATACCTTTCCAAAAAATAAAACCATATTACTTAGTATATTAAAAAAACATAATATTATTTCTTATAACCTTACGTATGGATCAATACTTAATTAATAATTTCTAAATTTTATGAATTTTTTATATAAAAATATTAATTAACAATAAAGTATATACTTTAAAATCACTCAAATTAACTTCATTAGTAAAACAAATAAGGTTTTTTGAGAATAAAAAAATAAAAAATAATATTTAAACATGAGTATTCAAGACATTCACTTCCCCTTGGGTTAATAATTAACCTGATGTAATTATTGTATGATATACTTACCTTGCCTTTTCTTTTCAGTTGTGAATATTTCCCTACTATATCTAGATTCATTATTTTTTTTCAATATATTCCATTATCCATAAATATATTATTACTAAATGAATATTTATATTTTCCTTACATTTATTTATAAAAATTTTAGATAAATATTTTTACTATTTTTCACATGGATTCTTTCCTAATAATTTTCACTTTCATTATAAAATATTTATAGTAATATCTTTTTATCATTTTCTATTAAAATTCATTTTCTCATAATCTTAATTAGCATTATTTAAGGAACTTCCATTCCAATATTTTCTTGTTTTCTAAAAACCAAATTGATATTACAATTATTTTATAAAATAAATTCTCAAAAGGTATAAAAAATGTAAAGTATATTTATTTTTTTCTTCATGTAAATTTTAGTTATCTAATAGAAGTTTTTTTAGTATATGTCAACATCCTTTAATGATTCTTATTATTAATTGAGAATATTCTCTAATAACATAATAAATCATATTTCTCAATGTAACTTATAGTAGTTTCTTATTTATTTTTTCATAAAACTCATTTCTTTTCCATGATCCAATTATGCTATGATGTAATTATGGATATTTTCTTATTCTCATGGCACACATATGTATAGTTTATCATAATTTTATCAGTGGATCCATTGTATCCCCCCAAATGTAATGGGTAATGTTTTATATCTCACAATATCAAGATGGATAAGGGTGGTTTTCCTTTGATTTATTTATTAAGAGATTTTTGTGGTTTTAAAAAGTATATTATGTTATGTAAAGGTTGTGACAACTTGGATATTTTTAATAAGATATCAATTTTATTGTTTTTTAATATTCATGATTTTTAATTTTTATATACTATTTAAAAATTTATATATGATTATATCATGTCTTGAACGATATTATATAATAAATTTGGTTTTAATTCAACATTTAAGAATATTATGGTCACATAATATGATAAGGGTTGTCATATTTACAAGTTAAGTAAATTTCCATACCATAAATTATTATTTTTAACTATTAGAAGAATATTTTAATTAATAAATATTTTGTATATAGATATTCATGATAATTAGACAAATTCATATTCATATTTATAATGATAATTAATTTTTTCAAGGTATGAAACAATGATATAGTTATTCATTTTAAAAAAATATGTTTTAATTTAAACTATTTTCCTTATATTATTTGGTTTTATTTGAATATAATTTTTATAAATTATGGAATTCAAAAATGAAAAAATGAACATAATTTTTTATTCATATTTTAAAATTTACCAAAAAGTGATTTTTTAGAATTTTTTATAAAAAGTTAATCTTTGGGTGAATAGTGAAAAATAAAAACATTGACTATAAAATTACTTTTATGAAATCATCCTAATTTAAGGAGGAAATAAAATTTTTATATATCCATTTTCATGAAAAGAAATTAATTTAAAGAGTAAAATAAATAATTTAAAATAATTATTTTCAATTTATAAACCTAAATTTGACATTTCAATGCATAAGTTTTATTTGATTATTTAAAAAAATAGGGATTTTTTATTTTAATTAATTATTCATTGGGTACTATTTTGTTATTGATCAAATTAAAAGTCACATTCCTATAATTTTTTATAAATTAAACTATACATTTCATGGGAATAAATACTCTAGATTATTTTGGTATAGATTTTTTTATTCTTAAAACTCATTTTCTTAAAAACTGTTTTTGTTACATTAAGAATAGATTTATTAAATTTTTTTTAACACCTATAAATATGAATCTTTTGAAAGTTTTCTCATATTTTAAAACAATATATTAATTTTTTTTAATAATTTCATTTTCATTTTAGGTCAAACTAATATTTTATCATGTAGTTTCTTTTTTCACCAAGATAAAGAATAAAAGGGTTAAAAAGGATGTTGAAATAATGTATAAGGAAATAAATATAGCATAAAAATGTTTAAATTTTATCGAATTAGTGTATTATCAACATCCCTTATCCTATATACTAAATTTTGATATTTTTTTACGCTTTATCAAAGTGTGAAAATTATTTTATATTAATAGATATAGTTTTTACCAAAGTGCCAGCTATCTAATTATAAAAGGTTCTTTTAATAACAACACATATTCACACACCATAGACACTATATCTTAACCCAGAGATATAAAAATTCTTCTCCAAAACTCCTTACAACTTCCTAGAGGTTATAGTGTTTCCCAAATATCAATATATAAAATCTTAATGTGTGACCAAAAGGTGGATATCTAAGGAAGATATAATTTTTTTAAATGAGTTATTTTAATTTTCTCTCTACATATCACATATCCAAATATATTATAACCATACTAATATTATGGGGTTAATATCATTATGAAACTTAAATGTTATTATGTTTGTTTAGCAACCATTATCTACCTCCCTTATATCTATTGGAAAATTAAAATGTTACACATGTTACATGTGGATTACCACCACCATAAAAAATTTATTGCCTTTTTCATCATTTCCATAAAATAAAGATATAAAAATTAATTTAAGAAATAGTTATGATATTAATAATATGACTGAATGACCCGAAGGCCTAATTTTTTTTTCATTTTTAAATAAACCCCCTTTTAAGGGTAAAGGGGGAAAATGTCACAGACTTCGAAGACAGAGAAAAAACAAAACCTGAAGGTCAAAAGGGTTGTAATCATCCCGGTACAAGACTCGTAAGGAATACCCCTCCCCAGCGTCATTATCATTATGGGAAGCCTCCACCATTGTATGACTGCTCAGCGAGCTATCCTGTGTAGTAATGCATGGGACTGGTACCGATGGAAACGCCATAGCCTCTCAAAATTTTGAATCCAAATAGCCATACATGATGAAAGCTACCGACTCTGATCCTCTTCTGAAGCATTTCCTTATAGAATGTCTGAACGACGTAACCCCTGAAGCCTTCTGCTGCAGAAATCATTATGCGATTCTTACTCACAACCCCCAAATTCATCCATTATGAAAACCATTCCAAAATATCAAATAAAAACTATCCCAAGACCTTATTCACCAAAACTCATTCATTTGATCTTCCACCGAAGCCAATCCACCAAAACAGAACAATCAGACAAATCACCACAAAACAAAAATGCAGATTCACCCAAACCAACCATAGAATCATCCAAAGGAGATCACCAATAGCATAATTCTAGAAAATCATTACCATCACACGAAAAGGAGAGGAGCACATCCAAAATAAGAAACAGAGACAACAATAAAAAATCCATCCCTGCATTGACGACGATATCTCCTTCACTTACACTTCCACCGATCCAAAAACCGTAACTCCACACCGAACTAGAATTGCACAGCCGCTCACAACCAAACCCGAAATGAATCAAAAACCATGGAATGATAAAACATCACTGAAATTAAAGCCACCCGAGCATGTGCCAGAAGAAGGTCCCATAGCAAGCCAGAACCACTCCCGTTTCCACCTTCAAAGCCGCACTCGAGACCACAACGGACCTCTCAATCACACCCATAGCCGATGTGAAAATGGGCCTACAACCCTCAGACCGTAGTAGCGATACACTACCCCTGGATCATCACCGTGTCACCATGGGAAACCCTAGCCCATTAATAGGATAGTGCATGAAGATGGAAACAACGATGAAAAATGAATATTTTAATGTATTTCACAAGAACTTCCCTATTAACTTCCATGAAATTACAATGAGAATATAGATTTATATAATAAATGAACTAACCTAACAAGAAAATTATTTATTTCATAAATCCATGAATAATAATTTAGCTATAGAACCTCAAATACCAATCATGTTGGGGAAATGGAATGTTTGAAACCCAAATATTTTTTTATAAAAAAATAATTAATAAATGGGTGATAAAAAATTAGGAAGGAATTGTATAAACTAAAATATATTTGATAATTTTGTATTTATATTGTAATGACCCAGACCTGAACAGCCACCCGAACAGTGTTAAGCTGGTCAGGTGCTACTACCTTAGGCGCACCTCCCTGAACACCAAAGGCTTCCCACTAGGAGTGAGAGTCTGATAGGTATAGTGGGGAGGCTATACCCTCTCGAATGATAATAATAATGGTACTGGTCTGAGTATAATAATAAAGATGCAGCGGAATAAAGGACTTAGCAGACTCGAACCAGAACCGCAGAGTTGAAGCACATTCAATATCAATAAACAATAGAAGCAATAAATTTAGACAACATAAGAATAAATAAACACAACAACATGCTGATCACTTGTAACTACTACTAAACAACAAAACTTGTTCCTAAAGATGGTCATACATATCTGAATATAAAGGGGCACCAATGGCTAACCAACTATAGCTATAAACAAGTAAACATTCTAATACAAGAAATAAAGTAAAACATAAGTAAACTCTAACTAGGTAAGACCTCAAGGTCCATACCCTCTCCATGAAATAGCTAATGTAGCCCAGCTTCTGAAGCTATCCTCTTTCCTGCACATAAATCCATATTGTCTACACATGTTTTGAGGGGCCTATGCAGGGTGTGAGACGAATCGCAGTAGGATACCACCAAATGGTGCGTACCTAATATAAGTGCTTAAACATGCATGCATTCATAAGGAAAATAGTAAATAGAATGATGAAAAAATAAACATAAACTCCACTGGTGCTCAGCAACCACCATGGAGTGTCTCCTGATTTAGCCAACGCAGGAATCTCTGTCATGTAATCTGACACCATGTGCCCCCTGACACCGTGTGTCTCAAGTACCGACGTCCCAAATGCACGCCCGAAAAAAGTAACCTGGAGGTACAAAGATGTCTTTCCTCAATAAGTAACCTGAGGGACAATGAGGTATGCCCTCAAAATGAGTAGCCGAAGGGACAACGATGTCTTACCTTAAAATAAAGTATTCAGTGGGACAATGATTTCTTCCCTTAAATAACGTATCCATATGGACAATGATGTCTGGATTGAAATAACGGCGAGCCTCTACCCACAACCTGATAGCCTCAATGTTATCCCTTGAAGGATCCTCACCTTCCATGTGGCTTCCTATGGAAAGCAACCCCAAACTAATAGTACCTAAAATGCAACTAACAGGGGCCTTTACCCACATGAGTGGTAAAAACCACCTCATCACAGAGTCTCTCTGTGTGAACACTACTCATAGTTCTGGGTGAGAGGTAATCACCAAATTATGACCCAAGCCACAACACATCTGACACCTCATGTACCTATGACCATGCCACTCAAGTCTGATGGTCTCACCATCCCAGTCACCTAGGCCATGCCCAACATGACAGTCATCCTGCCTCAAACCGACACCCATGACGCCCAATCCCATGGTTAGAACCACCCAACGTAACCCGGGCCAAGCCCAACCTGTGATCAACATCACTCAAAAATACCCATGCCATGACTAGCATAACCTAAAGGTTCCAACATACGCAATATCACACATCACATATATAATCACAATGAAAAACTTTAAACAGGAAATACAACTAAACAGTTGAATTACACTAGTAAGGTGTTGTCCCATACCATCACTGAGGTCTTTAAAGCCTATAACAATTCATCTCAAGGTTTAGCAACGAAACTCAACAATTTATAACAATATAACTCAATTAATACCATTTTGGCACCCTCGACCAAAATTCCCCGATGAGCAACGACCACTCGCCTAACCCCATTCAAGAAAAATAGGTAACAAGGAATACCCAAGGGTATCCCATCGGTTAATAAACAATGTAATATGCAATATCAGATAAAACAGGGTCCCACTCAAAATACCCAAAAACACGCCGAAGGTCGCATCACCCAAATGACCACGAAAACACAGAAAAGGTATGCACCACCTACCTTAGACTCGTATGATGCTACTACTCCGATGAAAACCTCAAATTAGGTCTAAAACACGATATATCTACAAAATAATCAAAACTGCTAAAACCCCAATAACTCTCTCTAGAATAGAAAAAAAAAATTCTTAAGAGGAATCAATGCCTTACCGAGGGGGTTTAAAATAGATTAATCGGTGTTTGAATTGGGTCTCAAATGAAGGAACGAGAGGGGATTGAAATCCCGGCCGGCTCTCCCCGCTCAACCTGACAAAATATTGAGGTTCTGCCTCAATATGAGTCTACTTCCCGTTTTAGAGAAAAAAAAGAAAACACAGGACGTTTACTTTAAATACACGACGTATATCATTTTACTGTTCATATAACGGTTGAAATTTCGCAGACTTACTTTCTAGAACTTTCTGACATGAGTACATGTCGTGTACTTAGTTTTTCTTCTCTTCCTCGCCGACTTACCCTCACGCCATGTATATCCCTCATACACGGCTAGACTACACGGCGTGTGTAGAGACCCAAAGATTGACGTACATGGAAATTACATTACTTTTGCAGAATACTTAATACATAACAAAAAAAGACACACAAGGACCATAATAGTTTAGTGCCTTTGGAATCGTTCTTACGTGTTCTACAAAGCAATCATAAATCATTCATTATAACACAAAGAATAAATTGGGTTTCATAAACATCATTCCACCATTACATAATCCATATAAAACAAATGGATATCATTTCGTCATAAGAAAAGTTAAACCACAGAAATCATAGAGGCATTATAATTGAAACATACACATATGAAATAATGTCATCTTAGATGGAAAATGGCTTTGATAAAGCACTTGAAATGAATTTTTTCAGAAAATATCCTTTCTTCTTGAAAATCATTTTCTTTTCACAAAATGCCATTCAATTTTAAAAGAAATGATTTTTTTGAAAATAGTCATGAAATATTGTAGATTAAGCTTCATGAAAATAAGGTGTTATGAAACCATAAAAATACGTTCATTCCATATAAGTTAAAAAAACATTCTCCTCGTACTTTTGCCGGAAAAGTCAAAAAGTACCTCGTATGGTAAACAAAAAAAATATTCCTTACATACCATGTAGTAAAAGTAAAAAATGGGTAAAAATGACTTTAAACATACATGAAAACATTTTTATAAAACTTGTACATGGATGATAAATATAACCCCAATAAATTCTTACGTAAACGAAATCTCGGATAAAAATGAGATTTGCAAAATTATCCCTTACCTTAGGTCTAATATGCCTCGTACGTATCCGAAACTCATGTATAATGATTTAAATAATGTAATTAAATTATTACAGAATCATATTCATTGTTATTATATCATATATGGTTCACTTATGACTTTATATTACCCGATCTTTTGTAAATTCATGTTAAAGCAGTGTTTTGGGTAAAATTGTTTTATTTATCGTACATGTTTAGACATGTTTTTCTTGAAATTATTATTACTTATATCATGATTTATTTATTTCAAGAATGTGAATCATGATTTATATATCATATATATTCAGTATATATATATATAATAGATAGATAAATGAAATGAAACACACCGTTCATGGAGACGGTAGGCCGTACGTACGCAGGAACGCTGTTTTCCTTTCCTTATTGACTTGAATGGAAATATGTAGATGATATATATATATATACATAAATCCAGTAGAATTATCATGTCATATATTTCATTATTATTCATTATATATACTTAATAATCATTCTTGAGTGGTTAACATGGAGAATGAATCTCATCACGTCATGGAGACGGTAATCCGTACGTATGCACGAGCGATGATATCATTCCCATATTTATTGAATGGAATCAGAGTGAGTGTTATAATATCTTAAAATCAGTATGATGTTATAATAATCATATTTATTTATTATTTACACCATTATACCCATCCAAGTAAGGTGGTGGTGGAAGAACAGATTACACCACAGCATGGAGACGGTATTCCGTACGTACGCACGCGCGGTGATTTTATTTTCCGTCGGATGGATAGAAGGTGAAATGAGGTTGTTTCATATTTATAATAAAATATCAGTATATGAGGGATACTGATGTTATTACATCATAATGAAACCACTAAATAAGAGGAAGTATAAGAAGACATAAACATGAATGAATCGGTAGAAGGTATTACCTCTTTCTCGAAGTGTCTCCTTTGAACTTCCTCTTAGGGCACTAGAGTTGGTCTTTTGAGTATACCAGTACCTATATTAGGTTTCTAGGAAGTGGGGAATTGAAATGGGCAGAGGTTATCTGAACTTCAAGGTTCAAAATGGTGTGAGGAGGAGAGGGAGGAGGTTCCCTTTTATAAGGGAGGAGAGGGGCACCATTGGAACCCCCAAAAATATTAGTTTAATATAAATTCAAACCCCACATAAAAACCTCAAAAAATGACTCAATTCAAATATTATATGAGATAGGGTTGTAATATCATCAAAAAATAAAATTTAGACATGTTTTGATCTTATTTTAAACCTTTTCATTTTGATTTATCCTTATTTAATCTATTTAATTTTATTTGTGGTAATACAATTCTTACTTTTAAATGGTTATAAATAATCACTTATGTGTTGTTAATTTTCTATAATTGGATTATTTATTACATTTTAGAATATATAAATTTTAATTTATAAATTTTAAATATTTATTTTATTTTTAAACCATTTTATAGTATGTAATTTTTATAAAATAACAATAATGTCAATTTTGACACTATGTATTTGTTTGAATTTAAATAACATATATACAGAAGATATGTTCAAAATAAATAATTTAATAGATTAATAACATGTAATATTTATCTATAAAATTAGTGGAGAACATTAAATAGTTCATATAATATTTATTTTAATATTTTTAAAACCTTTTATTTGGTATATCTCTTAATAAAATAATTACTACAACATCTTTGTATAATTGTTTAATATACTTATTTGTTGCATAAAAATTTAAAATAAAATCCTATTATGAATATAAACATAATACCTTTCATAATAATATTCTGAATTTAATTTATCATATTCAAATAAAAACATTTAAATTTTTATATTTATTAAATTATCAAGGTGAAATCTTTGACATCATTTAAAATAAAATAATATAAATGTCATAATCGGTTTTATAAGGCTCCAAATGGTCCAAAAATCGACCCTTGGATGATGAGGGTATAGATATACTCGACAAAAATTCTTTGGTCAAGTTTCGGGTCCTTTTGATAGGTATTGTTATTTTAATAAAAACAATATTATTGATTTTTTACTAAATAAACAATTTCTACATCACTATTGTGTCACCATTAATGACAATTATTTAATCCCTAAAAATTCTAAATAAATTATCATTATGTAGATAATTTTGTTATATTTCTGTATAAAATTCATTTTTAAGTTTTAATGAAGTTTATCACTAAATTAAAATTATTATACTTATAAGATTTAAGAGAGTGACATGTTGTCACTTTCTTTGGTTTTAATAATAATTAAATTATTTTCATGGTCAAAAGTCCATAAAATGAATCTAATATGACCCTTAGGTGATATGGGTCGACTTTTAGTCATCCAATATAATTTTGGCATGTGTTAGGTTAATTTTATAATCTTAGGTTTACCCTTAATTACCCGATTTATCTTTAAGTGAAGTAAATAAAAATTACCGTAGTTACTATTCATAGTGCCCAAAAATAAAAAGTAGCCTATTAACATAATTTGTACCTACTAATTCCAAATATGGAATCCATTTTTAAATATTTAAAACACATAATTTGCAGTAATTAATTTAAAATTAATCCTGCTATTAAGAAAATGAGTTTTAAAAGTTAAAACATTGGAAAAGATTGAAATGATTTTACCTATGAATTCAATGTAAAATAAATTATAACGACATAAATTATATTAAATGGTAAAAATATATTCTATTTATACTTTAAAACCTTTAAATATTATAATTTAACCATATAAATTATTATGATGAAAAAAGTTGTTTTTAATTAAAATATAGCGTATTTTTACTATTCATTAAAATATGAAAGTTTCCAGAATAATATGAAAAATTTATCAAAAGTAAATTTTAATATTCTGATTCCAAATAAGAATTTTATTTTGTCAAATTGAACTTATAAAAATTTCAAAAACTAGATTTAAAGTGGGTGCACCATCAAAAGGCGGTAAAACTGCATTTTTTGAAAAATACTTATTTTACCCGAAAAATTTATTTTGTTCTTATACCTTATTCTAGAAAATGTGTAAGATAAATAATAATGTTATAAAATTAAAATTTTAGTTAATACTATTCATAACAGCTAGTTCATAATAATATTATAATAATATATCGTTGTTTAGTGAAACTCGGTATTGCGGACAACACACGCTATTGAGGAAGGTCGTGATTGCGTGTAATGAAAGCCAAGTCAGGGTTGCATGTAGTGAAAGCTCCTTTTGGTGTAGGGTACAACACAAGACATCAATTAAATTAAAAAGAATAATTTTCATAAAATCTTGGGGTGTTACAGCGTGTCCAAGGAGGATATGGCATGTACTTGGTTAAACGATTCTACCTGACCAACAGGCCCACATGCCATGTATGGCCTCCACACGGTCAAGGGTACACGGAGTGTCTATAACTACATGACATGTAGTAAGAAAGTTTTACATGATCATCACACCATATGTACTCGGCGAGCACACGACCAGTACTCGACTATCCTATACACGGTGTGTACTTAAAGTACACGACGTATAATCTCGAAATTTCTAGAATATGGAAAATTTTCCCAGATTTCTCAGGAACAAGTTAAAAATTCAAATAGGGTTGTGATTTTGACCCGTTCTAAAATCCCAGGTTCTTAAAATCACCCTACCTTAACATAGCTCATCCCCGAGCTATCAAACAAAACCCGAAGATGGCACCGAACATACCACCTAGATTAAAATAACCCCGACTACCCCAGTCTCATAGGTTTTGGCTAATTTCCTCAAGGGGCTACCCACCTTAGGATTCAACTATCTCAGTATCAACATGACAAAACTCAAAACAAAAAAGGTTCATTAACATGTTTTCCGAACACATAGTCCTTCCATGACGCCTCATCACCCCTACACCACATTGGTGCTCTTGTGTTATTATGGACACCCAAAGTATCCTACACCGCATCAGTGCCCACCTTCACAAGGTCCTGGTGCCTAGAACCTCAAGTAAACCACATAATCGATGCCCTGATGCCCAAGGCACCTCAAGTAATCTGCATCCTCGATGCCCTGATGCCCAATGCACCTTAAGTAACTCACATCTTTAAAGCCCCTGGGGCTATGCATCTCATACATATATATAAATATATCAGAAACCCGATATGGTGAGAATCCCACTGACTAGCATCTAGTCAGTCCACATATATCTTGTGCATCTTGCACACTCAAAACAGACATGCCTCTATAGGTCATCCCAAAAGGAAACATGGAAATCACAGCCACACCTGAGGTGTACCTCTAACTGTCATCGGCTCACCAGCCTGCTCAGCCTCTGGCAGCTCCACAGCGTGCACCTGGCCTGAAGTACGACTGCCTGATGCCTGACCTCCCTACGGTGCTTCTCTAGCCATTAGCCACTGACCCCTCAGTAGGATCCCGCTGCCTTTGTCACGTCCTCCATGTGCAGCTGAACCTCGGCTACCCTCTCCTGGTACCAAACCTGAACCAACTCCAGATGTAACTATCTATCATGGTCCCTACCTACTGGCTGTCAGAGAAGGATGCCTTCCAAACCTCTCCAAATGACCGACCTGTCCACATTCTCGGCACTCCTTCGGAGGCCTATCACACTGAGTCTGAAGATGCCTGGGCTGTACACACTAAAAGAAAACCACTGAAGAACTTCTACGAGGTGGTCTAGCTGAGTCCTTGGCCTGATTTCCCTACTTTAACTCATCTCGTACTTTCTTCTTGCTATCCAAACCCTCACTTGAAGCCATCATCCAGCCAACCTGAGGCCTACCCTGCTGGTTTCCCTCCACTATGAGCTCCTTATTCGTCTCCTCTAAAAAAGAAACTAGCCTGAAGATATTCACTTGGATCCGAATAGCATGTCGCAAGCCATCCTCGAATTACCTCACCCTATCCGCATCATCACTTACCATACCAGGTGAAAAGTGAGAAAACTTAGTGAAAGTAGCTACATAGTCCATGACAGACATGTCTCTCTACTGAAGACTGAAGAACTCCTGAGCTCTCTCAGCTCTTAGTGTCTCTAGGTAAAAGTGCTCAAAGAACCTGTCCTCGAAGTCCTTTCATTCCTGTCCCTCGTGCCTGCGAGCTTGAACTTTCACATCCAACCAACGATTTTCCGGTCCTCTCAGCATGTACGTCGCCAGCTTGAACCTCCACCCTAGAGGCGTCTCGAGCTGATCGAAGATCATCTTTATACTCTATATCCAGTTCTCAGCCATCTGTGGACCTCCCTCACCCTGAAAAAGAGGCGAGTGATGTGACTGGAACTCCCACGTTAGATATTACATAGATGGATCTATACCCTACACGCCTCTGTCGATTACCAGCAAGACATGTACTAGGCTATCTCAGAGCTGATCATCGAGCCATGGCCCAAACGCTGCCAAACCCGACTTTTGTCCTTCCTGCACTGGATCCTAAACCTGATCTTGTCACTGAGCCTGTACCTGCGGCTCGTGCTCTGCCTATACTGAATCCTGAACCTGATCCTGCACCTGCGGCACTGTATCCTGACTTACCCGACACTCCATCGAGCCATATAGGAGGAACCTGCTGAATACCATAAATGGTCAGAAAACTCTTATATATATATATAACAATATATATTCAACAAAGATAAGGAAATCAGTACAAGGAAACACAGAACTACCGCCCTTACTCTCCTTTATCCCAACCCATGCCCATGACATCTCGGACTCATGGCCTCCTTACCCACCCCTCAATAGAGCCAAGTATAAAAAGTACCTCGGGCCATGCCCGTCCCGACAACCAACATTGCCTCAAACTGATGACCAAGTCTCCCAATCCTGGTGATCAAGATCACCTCAACTGATAGTACCTACCTTCTCGTACAAGAGCCAGACCCAAATACCCTATCACATATAATTCTACAGATATATAAAGCATGACATAGACATTGCAAAAACAAGAATTTCTATCAGGAATTTCACCTATTCACATTTCAAGAATACAAAGCATGAAAATTGATATTATTTACATGGAATTATCACTTCACAAAGCATACATATAGTTATGAAATTGAAATTCCTAAAAATGTGCCTATCAGAAGCCAAGCAAACAAGCCTTGCCATACTGGGCCAAGGTCAAATTCTCCCTTACCACACCAGGTCAAGGGTTACATATCACAATCAATAACATCACACTCCAAGTGGTCCATCGAGGTGGAAATCATATAATCTATAATCTGAGAAAAAGCACAACAACAATTCCCACCCAAGGAAACTTGGTCCATCCCTCGTACCTGGGGCTGCAGGCACCCAAGAACAAGCTAGAAACCTAGTTCCAATTTCAACCTATATCCAGTCTACCATATCCATAATTGTAAAACACGCAAAAAATAAAATAGAAATCTCAATCTCATTAGTAGCCATCAAAACTATGCTATTAAATCCCTGTCAAGAACTCCTCTGATACAACTTTGTAACAACCTGGACCCGAACAACCACCTGAACAGTGCTAAGAGGGTCGGGTGATACTACCTTAATCACACCTCCCCAAACACCAAAGGCTGCCGACTAGCAGCGAGGGTCTGATAGATATAGTTGGGAGGCTATACCCTCCAGGAGGATAATAATAATGGTACTGGTTTGAGTATAATAATAATGATGGAGTGGAATAAAGGACTCAACAGACTCAAACCAGACCCACAGAGCGGAAGAACATTAAATATCAATAAACAGTGAAAGCAATAAATGTAGAAAAAAATAGCAGAAATAAACCCAAAAATATGCTGATCACTTGTAATTACTACTGAACAACAAAACATGCTTCCAAAGTAGGTCAAAAATATCCGAATATAAAAGAGAACCAATGGATAACCAAATGTAGCTATAAACAAGTAAACATGATAATATAGGAAATAAATAAAAACATAAGTAAACTCCATCTAGGTAAGACCTCATGGTTCATACCCTCTCCGTGAAACAACTAATGCATCCCAGCTCCTGAAGCTGGCGTCTTTCCTGCACATAAATCCATAAATTCTACAAGCGTCCCGAGGGGCCTGTGCAAGGTTTGAGAGGAATCTTAGTAGGATTCCACCCAATGGTGCGTACCTAATAAAAGTATTTAAGAAGGCATGAATTTATAAGGAAAATAGTAAAAACAAATATGCACAAATAAACACAAACTCCACTGGTGCTCAGCAGCCACCATGGAGTGTCACCTGCTTTGGCCAACGCTGGAATCTCTATCATGTATTCCGGCACCATGTTCCCCCTAACACTGTGTGTCTCAAGTACTGACATCCCAAATGCATGCCCGATAAATAGTAACCTAGAGGAACATCGATTCCTATCCTCAATAAGTAACTATAGGGACAACGATGTCTACCCTGAAAATGAGTAGCCGGAGGGACAATGATGTCTGCCCTCAAAATAAAGTATCAGGAGGGACAATGATGTCTGCCCTCAAATAACGTATCCAGAGGGACAATGATGTCTTCCCTCAAATAACGGCGAGCCTATACCCCCAACCCGATAGCCTCAATGCTATCCCCTGAAGGCTCATCATCTTCCACATGGATTCCTACAACAAGCACCCCAAACCAATAGTACCGAAACCGTAACTAACTAGGGACTCTACCCACACGAGTGGTCAAAACCACCTCATCACGGAGTCTCGTTGTGTGCACACTACTCATAGTTCCATGTGAGAAGTAATCACCAAATTAGTACCCAAGACACAACACATCTGACACCTCGTGTCCCTGTGACCATGCCGCTCAATTCTGATGGTCTCACCATTCCAGTCACCCAGGCCATGCCCAACCTAATTGTCATCCTGTGTAAAACCGACGCCCATGATGCCCGATCCCATGGTCAGAACCACCCAATGTAACCCAGGCCAAGCCCAACCTGTGATCAACATAACTCAACAATACCCATTCCATTCCTAGCACAACTTGAAGGTTCCAACATATGCAATATCACACATCACATATATAATCACAATGAAAAACTTTAAATAGGCAAGACAATGAAACAATTGAATTACACTTGCAAGGTGTTATCCCATAATAGCATTGAGGTCTTGAAAGCCTCTAACAACTAATATCAAGGTTCAGTAACTAAACTCAACAGTTTATAACAATAAAACTCAATTAATACCATTTTGGCACCCCGACCAAAATGCATCGATGAGCAACAACCACTCGCCCGAACCCACTCAAGAAAAATAGGTAACAGGGCATACCCAAGGATATCCCATAGGTGAATAAACAATGTAATATTTAATATCAGATAAAACTGGGTCCCGCTCAAAATACCCAAAAACGTGCCGAAGGCCGAGTCACCCAAATGACCACGAAAAAACAAATAGAGGTATGCACCACCAACCTGAGACTCGTACGATTATACTCCTCCAATTAAAGCCAACAATTAGGTCTAAAATGCGGTAGATCTACAAAAGAATCAAACCCACTCAAACCTCAATAACTCTCTCTAGAACAGAAATCAAACAAAATAGCTCCAGAGGAATCAAGGCCTTACCAAGGGGGTTCCAATAGATCTATCGGTGTTTGAATCAGGTCTTGGACGAAGGAATGGGAGGGGATTGAAATCCCGGTCGGCTCTCCCCACTCAACCCGAAGAAATATTGAGGTTCTGCCTCAATACAAGTATACTTCCCATTTTAGCGAAAAGAAAAGAAAATACATGGCGTATATCATTTTACTGTTCACATGATGATTGAAATTTCACCGACTTACTTTCCAGAAATTTCCGACATGAGTAAATAGTATGTACAAAATGGTACATGGAATGTACTTAGTTTTTCTTCTCTTCCTCTTAGACTTACCCACACGCCATGTATATCCCTCATACACGGCTAGAATACATGGCGTGTCCAAGGAGGACATGGTGTGTACTTGGTTAAACTATTCTACACAGCCATAAGGCCCACATGCCATTTATGGCCTCCACATGGTCAAGGGTACATGGCGTGTCTATAAGTACACACCGTGTAGTAAGAAATTTCAACACGGTCATCACACGACATTTACTTGGCGAGCACACGGACGTTACTTTCCTAACCTATACACGACGTGTACTTAAAGTACACGGCATGTAGTCTGGAAATTTTCAGAATATCCCTTATTTTCCTAGATTTCTCAAAAAAAAGTCAAAAATTCAAACAGGGTCAGGATTTTGACATGTTCTAAAAACCCAGTTTCTTGCAAATATAAATAAGAAACATAATTTTATTTTATAGGGATGTTAGAGAACATGTGAAAATGATTAATATTAAGGTAAGGGTTTCTTAATCTCAATTTAAATTCCTTGAGACATGGTTTATTTTGTGCACACTGATTAAATTTATATATTATTAAATTTATTAAATCCCACATTAATTTATTATAAAATATTATTAATGTAATTTAATGGATTTACAAATCCAAATCAAGTTGATTTTTACAATGGATATAAATTTAATTTTTATAAATACCATAAGGATTTTTTAACTTTTATTCTTTAATACATATTCCACGTTATACACATATTTTCTTTTTTACATTGTTAATAAATTTTATATTTGAAATATTATATAATTATTAACTATTTAATCATGGTAATTAATACTCCCTCTCAAGTTATCTCCTTCAATAGGTTTTGATTCCAATCTTATAGAATTCATAATGATTTCTTATCTCAAATTTCCTCCTTCGATACATGCTCCATATTATATAGTTTTATTCATCTATACTGTGTATATATAACGTAATTGATATATCATATCATAATTCTATTTAAACTCATGATATTTAAATTTCTATTTCATAGAATTCCTTTCAATATATTTTGATTATGATGTTTCAAAATCTATAAGGGTTATTTTTTATGTCAATTTCTCTTTGTAAAGATATGTTTTATTTTCACTAAAATCTCACATTTGTGTGGTGTGTATATTGAACATGATTTTATTTTATGATACTTTTTATTAAAATAAAATTGATTTACAATACCACCGATGGTTCTATATTTTATGATGTTATGGTTTCAAAAACAGCATGAAAATGAATTAAAAAATGTACCATTAAATCCTTTTAAATATTTTACCAAAATCTTTTTCTTCCATGTACATATCATTTATATTTTTTCAATAATGTTCTTTTCTATACACTAATAATTGTTTATGGTCTTTTTAAAGAATCATTTTCATTCTTAAAAAGTTTTCGAATATGTTTTTTAAATGATTTTTATAATAGTTTCTTTTGATTTTAGTTCTAAAGGTGTGAATGTAATTTTTTTTAATTTTTACCACCTAATAAAATTTTAACATCATCATAACCATTCATATTTATTAATATTACATTCTAATATTTTATGGGTTTTCAATGGAAATATTATTTCCAATGTTTAATTATTTTTTTAATAGTGACCAAAATAAAAGGATATTTTTACTTTTTTTACAAAATCATATTTCTAATGATTTTATAATTATATTTTTCATCTGTTTTAACATAATTTCTAGAGTTTTTTCAACATTGGAATTACCATATAATGATACCATCAACATTATTTTTATTGAATGATTATGATGATGTTTAAGGGAAATTATTCTAAAACATTTTTCTTCTAAACATGTTAATTGAGAAATGATAGAATGATTAATTTTTTAATGAGTTGTACAACATAAGTGCAAAATCCTCTGTGTTTAATTTTTATTCTGGTCAACTGACATTATATATGATTATGTGTGCACATGATATTTCCTTCCAATACATTAGGTTATTATTTATTCTCTAGAGAAATGAAATTTTCATTAACTAGGGTATGTTTTCTATTGTAAGGGTGATTGTAAGAGTGATATGAGTATGATGTCCCATGTAACCTACATGGATATTATTTTTCTTTTATATTTTATTTTTAGAATTCCCTATGTAATAATTTATATCGAAAACTAAAAATATAATTGAGAAATTTTTTTTATGGTTCATGGTCATCAATTCATGCTTTCACGTTATATTTTTCCATGTCTTTTGTCATGATTCATACTAAGGATCATCATATTTGATCCATGTTTTTTAGGTAGGATTTCATTATTATATGATCATGTAATTTTATTATAACCAAACACCCATATAATTATCTTATTCTCCCATATGTTATTCTATTATTATTAATTTTTTTTCCATTACTATAACACCCAATGTTTTTATGATATATTGATAAATATTATTTCTTAAATAGCTTCAAATACATGAAATCCAAATTCTAATTGAACCATAATATTGTATATCGTTATAAAATATCTATTAAATTAGTGGAATGAATAATAATAACAACAGTTTTAAAACTATTTATAATTTTTTTATATTAATAATATATATTGATAAAAAATTAATTACTTTTTAGTAAATTCATTATATTCTTTAACAATACATTTTCCCTAAAAAATATGGTTTTTTTATTTTTTGAAAAAATAATGTAACTAATTTATAAAACTTTTATAAAATTTATTTGATAATAAGAAGTTTAATTTTTCAATAATCATGTAAAAATTTGCTTAAATTTATATTTTGATATTTTTCTAGTTTTTTTATTTTGTATTAAATGGTGAAAAATATTGATTTTTGTTTAAAATTTTATTTACGTTCCCAACATTTACAATGTTAAATTTTGTTTTTAAATGATTCAATGTAACATTTTTTCAATAATATTATTAACAATAAAATAATAAATAGCATTCAGTGGCCTGTAAGAGATCATCGATTAATAATGAACCCAATGGGTCATCCAAGGGAAAAGAACACAAACTCAGGAATTCACCATGATCATCATAACCACCTCATGAATAAAATTGTATTTCCACAATATAATTATCCCTAATTTTTTGGTTTGGAAATTGGATAAGTACAATTCTTATTAATTATCATAATGGTGATGGATTTCAGTTTAGAGAAAACATCTCTCACTCAAGGTTGTACACTCTCTTCATCGCTTGCATTGTCAGTGGTTGCTGTGGTGGTGAGATCTTTCCAGGATTCTTTAGATGGTTTCAAGGCTCTAGATCTAGTTTCATTTCAAAAGGATGTTGGCTATTTTTCAAAGGCTGGGGCATCTAGTAGGAGGGTTTTTAATATTATTTTGTTGGTGGTTCCTAGGCTAATGCTAGTTTTTTTGATCATCCCTTGAATTCCTGTGTCTCATCGATGTGAGAATTATTGAGTTTTGACAGAAACAATACCACCATCCAAATTGGTGGGTGGCTGACAGAAGACAATTATAGGATTTGGTGTCACCAAAAAAGACCATACTTTTATAAGTGACGTCTAAAGAAGACTCACTGCAATGGGTGACTGTTCGGAGAAGACCTTTAGTAGCTTTGATGGTTTTCTCCTCTACATCCGGTATAGTAAATTTGGGTGTCATTGTGTTGGTAATAAGTATGGAAGTGACCATATGTAATATTAGTGGGGGAATCTATGATATTTGTATCCCTATTTGAATAATAATATTTTACCTTCCCCGTAGATGTTAGTCATAAGACCAAACCATGTAAATTTGTGTGTCCATATTTTAGTTTTGTTTCTTTATTTGTGTGAAATTATTGAGAGGGTGAGTGATTCAACCCTAAAAAAGTGGAATCAGAGGGTTTTTTTGATTAACTAGAACCAATCAAACTTGTTTTTACATATCTGTAGTTACTTGTTGTTGATTCTTCCTGGAAGATGGTGTCTAAATTCTTATTTATCCCAACAGCCACCCTGTTGTCCACATGAAGTTACTGCATGTGATCCATGCTCTCTATGCATTCCTGCACCCACTGTTGTCCCAAATTACTACTCAAAGAGTATATGAAAATCTGTATCTACCCCTCAGTGTGGTTTTCCACACACATTCAAACCTCTCAGTGTCCACTCTCCCCTCCCCTATCTTTTTAAGGTATTCTCTCCACTATATCTAATTTCAATGTCTGTGAAGCCCACTTGAATTGGTGCACTGTATTCCGTTAATCCGTGATGCGCGTGAGGTAATTATATTTTTTGAAAGGGTTGTGAAATAATAATAAGGAAAATAAGTTAAGAAAAGAGGGGAATTTGTTTGTCTAAGTGCATGCGAAGGAATACAAAAAAATGATAACCTTTCTTTATTTTGATAAGGGGTGGCATGGAAGTCAAAAGGTAAAAGGTGATTGAGATTTTTTATTTTCATGCACATGTAAATGAGGGCCATGAAACCAACTAAAAAAGGGGTTATTTTTTATTCCCCAGATCCTTTTGGAGAATTGGCATGGATAATTGAATTATTAAAAACAAAGGAAATTATTTTTTTAAGAAAAATTGTGAAACATTTTGAGTTTAAAAAAATTGAGTTGATATTTGGGGTATTATTTAAACAAATACATGGGAACATATTTTTGTATTCATTTTGAATCTATTTTGGGACATTAAATAATTTATTTCAGTATTTTTTACTATTTCAGATTCATTGGCACAATCTATTTTTTGAAATTATGAACTATGTTTTGATGGAGAATCCCAAAACTAAAATTAGTTTGGTACCACCCCAAGACTCTATTACAACTCCACATTCTGGTACTATAAGAAATTTCATACATAGAAGTATAATGTATAACACAAAATTTGAGGTGGTGAAATTCAAAGAGATGAAAAACTTCAAAATGTGGCAATGTGAAGTTTTGGATATTCTAACTCAACAGGATTTAGATATATCCTTGGATGAAAATCCTACCAATGCCACCAATGGTGATTGAAAGAGACTGAACTGTCAAGATTGAAGTATGATCTGGTTTTGTTTGGCTAAAGATAGAAAAATACAGTGTGATGCGAGAGACCTCTCCAAAAAAGTTTGTGGAGTATTTTGGAGAACAATTATATAGAAAAAAGCATTGAAAATCAGTTCTACCTGAAAAATAAATTTTCCATATTTTATTACAAGCATGGTATGTCTATGATTGAGCACCTTGATTCATTTAATAAAATCCTGGTAGATTTGAAATGTTTGGAAGTAACAATTAGAGATGATTATAAGGCTATGTTGTTGTTGAACCCTCTACTGGAGAGTTTTGATCACCTTATTACAACATTTCTATATGGTAAGGATAAGGTAATTTTTTTTGATGATTTAAATTCCTTAGTTAACAATGATTACGAGATGAAGGACAAGTATTATCATTGGGATTATACATTGGAGTAATTAAATATGATTATAAGAAGGTCATATAACATAAAATTTGGAAGACTCAGAAGAGATGAATCAAGATTGACGTCAAAAGGTGAGTCCAACTTTAGACGTCCAACAAAATATTAATGTGCCTATCGTCATGAAAAAGGGCACTGAAAGAAGGATTGTCCAAAAATTGGGAAACTAAAGGAATTTTTTTAGAAATAATTAGTGTTTTTGAATATACTGTCCTCATTTCATTGACTGTCGACCATTCAAATGGTTGTATTATTGATTTAGTTTTTTCGATCCATATGTGTAGGAATAACTATAGGTTTTCAAACCTCAGTGAGTCAGATGAAGGTGTGGTGTTTATGAGAAATGACCATCCTTTCCTTTCGAGAGGTATTGGAACAATACGGTTGAAGATGCATGAAATTAAAACTCGAGATCTTACATATATAATATATGTACCATTATTGGAGAAGAACCTCATATTTCATGGAGTTCTAGATAAGCTTGTTTATCGGATAACCATTGAATATGGATTAATTAGAGTTATCCATGGTTAACCTTTTGCAATGAAAGGTATTAAAAAAGGTGTTTTGTATTATTTGAATGTTGAGATTGTTTTAGGTGGAGCAGTTATATCATATAAGAGTATCACCATGTATAGAACATGAAGAGCTATGCGAAGACTTCCAGGTATTTAAAATTATTTAGCTATTCTCTTTATGTAGTTGAATATGGTGTTCCTTCTATGTATACATTTTGTATATAAGAGAATAAAACCAATGGGAGTTTTTTGTGAAATTGTATATGAATTTACAACATCTAAATATAATATGGGATCTTGTTCCTCTTCCAAAGGTCAAGAATGATGATACAGGGATAAATTTCCAACATTTATTGGACTTGATCAATATGTCTCATATTTGAAGTTCCTATGGGTGCTGGGAAGGCAGCAACAGTATAAAGTCTTTATTCAAATAAAATAGTAAAACTTGATTCAGTGACATAATGATTTGTTTGAGTAGCAACATGGTGATATTTCATCTTCAAGGTGGATATTGATGAGTTTTGATAGAAAAAATAACACCGTCTAAATTGGTGGGTGGATTACAGAAGAAAATGTAAGGAGTTGGTGTCACTAAAGAAGACCCTGCTTTGTTATTGACCACCAAAGAAGAATCGTTGCAATTGGTGACTATTTAGAGAAGACATGAATCAACATTGATTATTTTCTCCTTTAAATATGCTATTATAAATTTGAGTGCCTTTGTGTGGTAAATAAGTGTAAGTTTCCATATGTGATAATAGTGGGGAATCTGTGATCTCTATATCCACATTTGAATAAGAATTTTATACCTTCCCCATGGATGTAGGTCATTCGACCGAACCGTGTAAATTTGTGTGTCCCTATTTCTGTTTTGTTTCCCTATTTGTGTGTAATTCTTGAGAGGGTGAGTGATTCCACCCCAACATGAATAGGGTCAGTGGGTTCCATACTGTAGAATTTTTGACTTACAAATTTTTAAATTTAGTGTCATACCAAAACTGGTCTCTGGTCATGAACTTTGGGTGGGACATACCCTTAATGTATTTTTTAAGTAATTTTGTGACCTCAAATGACCATCACAATCAGTTAGTAGTGTTGGAATACTCATGGTTAGCCTTCGGTATTCACCTATTCTCAGGTAATTATTTTTTCTAATTTTCTAACAAGGAGATAAATCATTGGTGATCTTGGATATTATCATTATTCTATTGTTCTATGTCCATGCACATTGGATTTTAATCCATTTTGGAAGTTATGTAGATTATGTTACACAATATTCGGCTTCTTCTTCAAAATCCGACAAAGCTTTTGTAAGTGGGTATTTTAGTAAGGAAGTTCATTTCTCACTAATGAGGACATAAGAGGTTTTCTGTCAACCAATTCACCGTATATCTTCATGGAGTTTTATATGAATGAACCCTTGTACGCCGTGGGTACATATAAGGGCAGAAAATATTTTTTCATGGGGGAAAAAGGTGATCTACCTAAAAATGCCTCATTTATTTGTATATTTCCAATATAAGGGGATATTTGTTGAGTTTTTTTGAGCTTAATTGAACATTGGTTTCTCCAAGAGGTGGTTTGATCGCTAGGTTGATGGTCCAAGGTATTTAATATTTGGATAATATTTCATTGCCATAGAAAAATAATGGGGATCTGGGTCCAGATTCCTGGTTACATTGTTTAGATCTGGTGGAGGATCAAGAGGAACCCATGATGTTAGCAATCAGTGTGGGTGCCTTGTGATGTTAGATGATGTAATAGGGGATGATTCGTGGTTGGTTTTGGAAGTGGATCTGGAGACCGACATTTTTCATCCAAGAAGTAGTACAGATGATGGTGTTCTAGGGAGGTTTTGAAATTTGGTGTCTGTATCCCATGTGCCTGATTCACACACAACCATTATTAATGTCGAGACCCCTAAAATTGGTGCTGGCCCGTCAACTCTTCAGTAATGACCACTACAAATTTGAATCAGTGAATAGAGGGAGACTTTTAATCACTCATAATTTTGAAAACAAATAATTGGAATCATATCATCTCGAACATTGATTTGTGGACCTCAAATGGACGAATAGATGACTCATCAATGTCCTTTTTATAGGGGTTCATGTAAGAAATAAGGTATTCATTGAGTTTTCTATACTAGTTAATGTTGGAATAAATATTTCTAGAATGGGTGTTACTATATTCTTGAACTCTAGGATTTCACCCTCTGAGATACACCTCATAGAAGAAAAACAAACCAACAAAAAGAGGATTCTATGCATGATTGAAGAATATGAAAATGTGCGAAAAATAAATTATTTTTTCGAACAATAGGAGTATCATGAGAGAAAGGAAAAGAAGGAATCTATTTCAAGTTCAGTAAGTAAAATGATTTTGAAACATCAAGATTCGTAATGATAGAAAGAAACGATTCACAGAAGAGTGAAAGGAAAAAATGGAAGAAGAAGAATAATATCTTGGACATAAAGATTTACATGGTTCATAAAGTGATTCATATGTCGATGGAGTGGCACAAATTTCACTAGTTTTGGGATAAAAATTTACAACAATTATCTTTGAGTTTTTCACAATGAAACCTAGCACAAAATGGGCTACAAAATGAGGAAGATGATCCAATATTCCAAAAACATCACAAGAAGTCTACATCACAATAGTTCCACAGGAACACAAGTCTTAGGTGCTATAGTGTCCAGTGGATATAAGTTTGCTTCACTACAGTTTTGTTTACTCCAAAGTATTTCATGATATAGTTCCATGTTGGTGTCGGTAGGTTTGTTATTCTATAGTTGTCGGAGTTTCTACAATTCCCCAAAATTTGGGAAAGGGTTCCTTTAGTCCCAAGACCCCCAGAGAAGGGGTGTGTTCCTCCTCTAACCCCCAAAAATATTACCATGGAGATCGACCCACATAATTTACGGCCTAGTTCATAGTATGGGATGGAAGCATTCATTACAAACATCATCCAGAATGGACCAGAAACCACTAATCCAACAATCTCCCACTTGGATCCTTATACTCTACACTAACCTGCTTTGATGACACTGACTAAGACAACTTGCTTAATCCGAGTTCCTCCAATTATTTACTTACCATCATCATGGTTTACATTCAAAAATTCAATTTCCAGATGATGATTCATGAAATTCTAGATATTTTTCTTTATGCTCCCATCATTTCCTTACTTATTATGCCTCTCATACTCCATTCATCAGTGGATACCAATAGAGGAAAAGTAGTGCCTCAACTTCTATATTACCATCTCCTTTTTCAACATGTATGCTGGTTTTTTGGTTCCACAAATCTTTTGAAATTTTAGCAACCCATACTACATCAAAACTCTGATGAGATGATACTTCAGTTGAATATGCTATGTATAGGAATTAAACAACAGGTTCTTTGCAAAATGTATAGAACACTAACTGTCATAGTGTAATACATTCTCCTCTCACTTTTTTCCAGATCATCCAATATGTTCTTCAGTTAAAACATCTCCTTCCCATATTTTGTTATGAAAATTTATTCTACCTTTGTATTGGATAATTCTACCACCTTCTGCAATTATGATATCCAGCTAACTATAATTCATCCACTTAAAAATCTATAAACTTTGGTAATCCTTCTATTGTCGATGTCACCTTCAAGGTTATCATTCACAAACCCATATAATGAATTTCCTTTCCGATATTATAGATATACCTCCTTACTGCCCTTGAAATTCTTTAGTACCCACTTCATAGCTTCCAGATTTTCTTTTCCAAGGTTATCCATGTATCTGCACAAAACCCACACTACATGATCAATATTAAGTCGAATACCGATCATGGAACACATCAAGTTTTCAATAGCTCGTGTGTATGAAACCTTGGCCATGTACTGAATCTCTTATTACATCATCTGTGATTTCACCTTTGATTTTTTGAAATGGATAGAAAGGGGAATAGAGACCAGCTTTGATTCCAGGATTCTGAATCTTCTCATAACCTTCCCTTTGAAGTCATCATGTGATAACATTAAAGTTCTAGCTTCCTGGTCTCTCGTTATCTTCATCCACAAAATCATGTTAACTTCTCTATGATCCTTTATTTCAAACTCCTCATCCGACATCCCTTTTAGGTCAACAATCCTTTGCATACATGATCATGAAATGAGCATTTCATCTACATAAAAAATAAATATAACATATTAATCACCAAAATAATTTATTTAGAAACATTGATCCAGGACACATCATTTGTTTTCATTTTTAGTCATGAATGAATCAAACTTTTTGTTCCACTGCCTGGGTGCCTCCTTCAACCCATACAAGATCTTTTGGAGTTTTCAGACCAGGTATTCCTTATAAGACTCAATGTATACCTCTAGATTATGTATATATATTTTCTACTCCATATCCCCATGAAGAAAGTCCAACTTAACATCAATATACTCCTGATATAGGTCTTCAGATTCCACAATGCAGAGAACCACCTAGATGGTGGTAAGCTTCACTACTGGTGAGAATATTTCAGTGAAATCCACTCCTTCATTATGTTGAAAGACTTTGACCACTATCCTTACCTTGAAACTCTTCTTTCCATCATGTTATTCCTTAACATGGTATACCCATTTGTTCTGTAATTATTTCTTCCCTAATGGATGTTGTGTCAACTCCCAACTATTGTTGTCCTGTAGTGAATAAATTTCTTCCTTCGTGACCAACTCCCACTTTCTCGACTCCTTAAACTAAATTTCTTATAAAAATCATTATGGTTCTCCACTTTCAGTCAATAATAGATAATTTAAGATTGGTGAATACCTCTGTATGGTTCTTCTCACCCTTTTTGATCTTATTAACTTCATTGGAGTAGTAGGTTACACTGATTTCGATGAATCATTCTCAAGTACACCTTCAATATTTACATCCTCTTTACACTACAATTATTTGTTCTTGTTTTCATATTTATCTTCATGGAAATCCTGGTATGTGAGAATTTCATTAAATACCTCATTATATCCACTGATGACCATCTTGTTGATATCATCCCAAAATACGTAACTAAATGCCTCTGGACTATAGCCAATAAAGATAATCCTTTTAGACTTATCATGTAGCTTGACCATCGCATTGGAATAAATATGTATAAAAGAAAAACTACCAATGACTCATAAATGTGAGAGTCTTACCTCTTTTAAAGACCAAAGCACCATGGGTAGACATTTTCCCATTGGTACATAGAGACTCTTATTATTGATACATGCTTCCATGTTCTTTGTATTAGCCCATAATGTGTTGGGTAACCACAAATGCAGCCTCATGATTCTTGAACAATTTTTCTATGTCCCATTCGTACATTCAGCTATTCCATTCTAATGTTGTGTTCATATGATAGTTTTCTCCCTCTGAATTCCCTTATATTCATAGAATTCGATGAAATCATTAATATCATACTCTCCACCACTGTTAGACCTTAAATATTTCAAATTTTCTCATGACTCATTATCCACCATGACCTTCTACTTATAAAACATCTCAAACACATTAGACTTTCTTTTCATAATGTAAACCCATACCTTCCTTGGTGACTCATTAATTAATTTTTCATAATATTGTGACCCTCCAGGGAAATGTACTAGTGTAGGCTCTAAAACATCAGTGTAAACTAGGTCAAACATCCAAGACTTCGATGTTCTACATCCCTTCTCAAATTATTCCTTCTTATAATTTCCAAGGGTGCAATCTCCACATAAGCCAACTTCCACCAACTTTAGCTTTGGTAGTAGCCCTTTTGTTTCCAGCACCTTCATCCCCTTCTTTCCCATGTGACCTAGCCTGTAGTGAAACATTTGAGAATCTCGAGTCACATTTACTGATTTCTTAATGTCCATGAAAGGATCTGTCATGTTTTATATAGTTCCATTTTTTCTCCCCAATCTATGACTATAGATCCCTTGGTAATCTTCCAGGAACCACCAGAAAACATGGTACTAAAGCCTGAATCATCATGTTTCCCAAAAGAAATGTGATTTAATCTTAAACGAGGGATGTAACTCATGTTTTCTAGTACCAACAAGCTCTTACTATTTTTCTTGATTCATGCATATCATTTCCCCATAATCTGCAAGGGTACATCATTGGAAAGATGTAAGTTGCTAAGTTTTCTAGAAATGAAATTGTTCAGAAAACCCATCACTGATGTGGTATGTAATGATAACCCTATGTCTAAATTGCAAGACTCCATAGGGATATCCATACTCAGTAGAAACACATCCTCAGTTCCTTATGTTTTTTTCTCCCTTAGTTTTATTCACCTTATGGTTATCTTTTCATTCCTTAACATTCCCTTTCCTCCAGCAAGTCTATCATGTAGGAAACATCCCTTCGTCTTGTCCCAACTTTTCCCTATTAAATTTGATCACCCTATAAGATTGTCCTATTTTGGGTATTTTCCTATTCCTTCTACATTCAGTGAAGAACTAGTTAATTTTGATGATATCCTTCCTCAAATATCCTCACTGAGGATCAAGTCCTATACATCCTTTAGAACCAAATATGTATTCCCTGAAGAACTGCTCACACTATTACAGTTTCTTCCCAAAAATATGGTAAATATACATTAGAACAAGATAACATAGCTAATCACTAAGATTAATGTCAACCGATGTCCATAGACCTATGATGGTGTTGAATTTATTGATGTGATATACAAAAATCTTCCCTTAAACCATTTTCAGTTTGAACAATCATCGCGTCAGGTGCAAATTGTTTTCCAAAAAAGGACTCTTGTACATATTCAATAGATATTTCATTAGTATGATCATCGTATTCTCCTATATAATGTTTAATTCCACTTTTTTACCATCTTAATGTTCAAAACACATAGAAACTACCGATTCAATAGCTCCCACTACGATTAGTCCATGTTTTTTGACTTTAAATCCAGAAGTGGAAAATGCATTTTCTTCTTGTAAAGATAATCTTCGATCTTCATCCACTATTATCTAAAATCCATTCCATCGATGTGGTCAATATTCACCTTTCCTTGTTCTATATACATCATCCAGTTCAAGAAATCCAAACACAACCTCTTATACCAGTTGATATAGAAACATTGGGAGTTGCAATGATATGAGGAAATGATTCACATAAGAGTAAAATGGAAAAATAGATGATGAATAAGAAAATGATCTTGGTCATATAAATTTACATGTTTTGGGAAATTATCCCTATATAAATGATGAAGAATAAGTTTCACTAGTTTCAGGAGAGCAATTTACATTTAGTATCTCATAGTTTCTCACAGAGAAACCCTTGCCCAGAATGAACTACAAAAGGAGGAATACGATCCATTATCACACCAACGATAGAAGAAGTATGCAACGTAACATTGTTAAATCCACAAAATTACAAACTACTACTGTGGATGATGATGGGATGTCTATGTTTCTATAGTATTGGTGACTCTAAAGTCCAAACTACTACAACGCCACGTCGGTTTCAGTCAGTCCACTCTTATACAATGGTTAGAGTTGCTACAGATTCCCAAATTTTGGGCCAGGGGGCCTTCATCCCCTAGACCACCAGAGTATGATCATGTTAACCATTGTAACTCTCAATGATCTGACTACAGAGCTCGACCCACAAATTTTGTGGTCGGGTGCACAATATGGGCTTGAAGAATTCATCCCATACATCATCTAGAATGGATTAGGCTACACCACTACAACATAAGTAATGTATGTTAGGAGAAAAAACCATCCTTCCTTTTCGTAATGTTGTATATGATTATATATAAATCTTGGGGTTGGGGGAATAGTTTGTGAATTCCCATGTCACTTTTGATTTAAGGATTTATCAAGAATCAATAGTTTTGATTATGGAACCAATGTAGAGTTTGGTTCGTATGGATTCCTTCTCTAAAAATATGTGTTTTGTGGAATGTATGCATGATAATTTAGGCAATAGTAATATATGGATATTCTAGAAATGGGGTACACTTTTTCTATATATAGATGATTCATCACAGTGTGTTACAACCAAAATAAGTATAGGTGGTAGAGATATTATTTTCTATTTTTTGTATGCTACTTATGAAGCCACTTGGAGAGTGACTCTTTGGAAACAGCTTGGCACCTCTCATCCAGGTAACCTATCATAGTATATTGGGGGGACTTTAATATATTTTTTGAAGCATTGTAAAAAATAGGATCCAATAATTTGAATAATAGTATAGCTTAGGACTTCAAATAATTAATGGCATCGAAGGGTTTAATGGATATGGGGTTCACTAGAAGCAAGTACACATGGCGCAACAACTGAAAATAATAAAGGAGAATATGGATTAGCCTTTATGGATTCCTATTTGATATTAAAGTGTTGGATACCTACCAATATTCCATGTAAAATCTTCTGAACAGGTCTCTATCAGATCACACTCCAATACTGATCCAGCTTAAGAGGGGGACAAGGGGATAATGAAATTATTTTTATATACTGTTTTGAATCAGAGGGAGGATTTTATTCTGGTGGTTAAGAAGTCTTGGGATCAATAAAGAGGTTCTAATCATGGTCTAAACTGATAAATTAACTACCTTGTTTAATAATGGATTTCTAGGAATAAGAATAGAATAAATTTGTTGTTGAGTTTATTATGGAAAGAAGTAGAGGGAGTATATATGAACATGAGAGAATCCTTAAGAATGTTTTTTATGATTCTAAATTTTTCATGTTGGTTGAGAAGAAATATATTTTTTCTAATAAGCTTCTGGATTTGGAGAGGGTTTTTTTCTATAAGTCACATGTAATTTATCTGAAGGAGGGGGACATGAATATAACATTTTTGAGTCCTAATAGTAAGAAAAAAGAGTCATTAAGAGGATTAATACCAAACTATAGAATGGTAGCATTACTTCAGATGTGAAATTTATTGGAAACATCACCCAAAATTAATTTGTTGGTCTCTTGGTAGATCCAGTTAGGGGAAATTAAGGGTGAAAAAGAAGGAATAATGAAGAAGAGGCATACATGGGAAGTATTCCCATGTTGATTGATCATAGAGAGAACAATTTTTTGAAGCAATATCCAAGGAAGAGTAAAAAAATGGAATGAATTTTAAGAGTTCCCTTGGCCCTAACTGGTTTCCTTGATAATTGTTTTTATTATTTGGATGTTGTTAAAGATCCAGTGAAGGGGGTGGTGCATGATTTTTTAGAGGTAGATAACTGAAGAGGGAAGCCTGTCCTTCCAAATTTGTTATCATTACCCAATTCAAATGCCCCATATCCCTCAATCAGTATAGACCAATTTTCTTGTGTATCTTTTAATATAGGATCATTGAATGCCTTATCAACAAGAGAGTTAGTGATGTCCTACCATGAATCGTATTTGTAGAGCAGTATGGATTTGTATTGGGTTGGACTATCCAAGGGGAAAATAGTAATGTGAAAGAAATAGTGGAGGATTAGAATAATAATAAAATTAGATAAAATTCCACGGTTAAGGTGGATATGGACAAGGACCACGATAGAGTGGAAATGTAATTTCATTATTAGGACAATGAAGATTCCTAGATTTTGATAATGGTTCTGTGATTTGTAATTTAGGTGCTATGAATCAACCATGATTAACATTTCTCTAATGGGAAGAGATTTTGGGATCTTCAAGTCAATGAGAGTTTGTAGTCAAGGGGATCCACTATCACATATACTTCTCATCCCGGCTCATGAGGTTTTCATAAGGAATATTAAAAAAATCATGGAGGATGGGAAAATCATGCCATATAGGAACAAGTTTAGGATTTACATGGTGTCCCACAACATGCTTTTTGATTAAATTCTATATTTCATTAATAGTTGGCAAAGAAAAATAAGTGGATTCATGGGAATAATGATTACATATTGGAAGCTGAATGAGAAAACCATAAACTGAAAGAAAAGTAAAGTCTACATTTTAAAAACACTATCAACCATACACAAAAATTCAATTCATGTGAAACTTGGAATTTAGATATAGAAACATACAATGATTTAACATGGTTCTTCTACCACTTATGGAATGATAAAAAAGATTTTTATGATATTATTAACCAGATCACATGCCATATTTTCAATTGTAAAAATATGTTTCTATTTTTTGAAGGGAGGATCCCTTTGATTAATTATGTTCTCACATCCATACTAATGCATGTTTTTTCTATAATAAAACGTTCGGGGAGGGGGGGGGGATAAAAATGTTGAAAAATGTTAGTAATAAATTCTTATGGGAATATAATCATACAAGGAGACTCCATTGTTCATTGTGGAAGAGACTTGTAATGCTAGTTGAGGAAGGAGGAATTGGGTTGAAAAGTGTGGTTGAATCCTTTGAATACATGTAGGTGAGGTTGGTGTGGGATGTGATCAAAGGAACATCAAAATGGGCTTAAATTTTTATTTATTGTTATAGTTATTACTAGAAAAAGTGGTTATATCAAAGAAGTAAATTATCTAGTCTCTCGTAGTGTATGGATGAGAATTTAGAGGTGTTGTAGGGAACTACCTGGTTGATCATGGGGTGGGGTGGCCTAATCCCTTAGGAAGATAACTGGGAATGTGAGAAACTTCATTTTTCCAGGTGTCCAGTGCGAAATATTTCATTCAAGATGCATGTATGTTTCCAACATTTTTGGAAACAATTATAAATAATGAACAATATATATATATATATATATATGAGCGTATTACCCTAATGGATGACTCGAAAATATGGATCATCATAGGATTGAACTCATGTTGGTTTTTCAGCCTTGATTATAGTAATATTACTCATGAAAGTGGTAGGATCAATGAATGGTATCCAACACTATTTCATAAAGAAATCATGGGAAAAATTAAATACTTGGTATGGTGAATAAGAAACCCTAAAATACCGAAATATGGCCATGATCAAAATAAAGGAGTGAATTTAACATTGAGGTGTAAATGATGTATACGGTCACAATAGGAAACAATATTTCATGTCTTCTTCTAATGGGAGTGGGTGATCACGATCTGGTAACTCTTTAGGAAAGGGATGGATTTCAAAGGTGGTGGAAACACGATATAGGGGTGGATTGAGGAATGTGTATATGAAGGATGAAAACCAGGAATAGAAGTTGAAGTCCGTGAAATGACCTTCATGGCTCTATGTTGGATATTTTGGGAAGCATGGAACAAGTACAAAGAAGGAGGTAACCTATCCTCTATTTTTATGCATGTAAGTGTTAAGAAGTTAATAGTAGAATTGGGGGGGGGGGGGTGATTAAGGGTATAATGAACATTAGATTCATAAATAGACTTCAATGAGGTCCTTCTATGAGCTTGTTTGTTTCATATCATAGTATTCAATGTCAATTGATAAAATTTAAACCCCGTTGTTTGGGATATGAGTTAAATTTGGTTGGTTCATATATCGATGGAAGGGTGAGAGGAGGTGGAATGGTTAGAGAAAACATGGGATCAGTGCTTCTGGGATTTAATTATATTTATTTTCTACATAATTATATTGGAGTGGAGGCAAGAACTATGGATACATGACTCGTTATTTTCAAGATCCATAATATTCAGATTAAGGTAGTTGAATCAGACTCTTTAGTGTTAGTTGGGATGCATCAATGTATGGCCATTGGTCCATGGGATCTAACATATGATATCAGGAGATCCAGGAACTACATCAACCAGAGTATCTATTTTTGCCATACCTAGAGATAATGGAACTATGTAGCTAATAGATTAGCTTGACAAGGAATGTAATAATAGAGACTTGTTTTGGTCACCAATTTGGGTTCCTTACCTAATGATTGTAAGTTATTTATAAGTGGTGATGCCTTGGGTATTCAAAAATTTCTCCCACCATGATCCAAGGGTGGTTACCTCTTGTATTTTTTATTCAACAAAGAATCACATTTCATTCATTAATAATAAAATTAAATTCATTGGAATCAATTTTATGTTTCAATTTTTTATAAAAACATTTTAATAATTAAGAATGTATTTTTATAAAGAATTTTTATCATTTTATTTTGAGTTTATCACTTGAATTAATTTATTCCACTTCTAAAAATTTAATAATTTAATCTTATTATATATTTTGTGTGAGGAGTCATAAATTTAGTTAATAGTACCTTTTATTTTTTCCTAATATATAGAATCCTTGTTAAATAGTTTTCACATCGGTAAGGGTAATATGTGTAAATTACGGTTAAAACAATAGAACGAGGGCTTGTGATTTCTATAAATCATTATTATGTGTGTTTAGTTCAACAATTTCCAGTAATGTATAAAATATATGGAAACATGGTACAATTATTCCTTAATTATGAACATTATAATAATTTATGAAAAGAATAAATAACAAATGTAACACTCTTGAATTTCATATCCATAAAATTTATACATAAGTATAAAAAGAGGATAATTATAGTTCTATTTTTTTTAAATTTGAATTAATTATTGTTATCATGGTATTTTATTTTCAAATTTTTATTGAATAATTTTCATAAATGCTTACATAGCGCTGACACAGTATTTACTCAGTTAATCAAAAAAATAAAATAAATGTTTTTTTAAAACATTATAAGTAAAAAATATGGACAAATTATTGTGATAAATATATTTTGTAGATACATATAAAAATTAGGGTTTATTTAAAGATGTATATTCAGAATACATTACTATATTTTTGTATTTAATATCAATGTAAATGAATAGTTTCAAAAAATACATATATGATATTTTATAATAATCGTAATTTATTAAATCATTTCAAATTCATAAAGGCTACATATTCAAACAAGTGAATTTGTATGGATTATAATATAAAAATGGTTTATTTATTTGTCTTTTTTCCATTTATAGTACCATTAATGACCCTTAAAGAGTCTAAAACATTGATATTGTTGTTATTTTCAAAATTATTATCAGGGGTTAAAATTAAGATATAGTGGATAAAAAATAACATAACATGAAAAATTATCACTATATTATAATATTTAGATATATACTCACAACTTATTTTAAATATATAATTTTGGATCATCTGGATTATAAAAATTAATTTATATTAATTTAATAATTTATGTAATTCCATGAGTGACCCTCACCTCAATTATAAAATAGCACCACTTATCATCTCTTCCTAAAAATATTTAAGCCATATATCACATCCTAGAACATCTATATTACATTACTAGATTATTTTACCACATATTGGAGCATCTTTTCATGCAAAAAACCCTCCATTAATGGGTTATGTTGTAAGAAAAATAAGGGTTTTCAATGATTATATATAACTCTTAACCAAGTGTTTTTCGTTTTATTTATTAGTTTTACTTCTATAAATCTATGGTATCCATTTTAAAAAAATTAATTGATTATCTTTAATATAAATAAAATTTATTATGATTATATAAGAACAATTTCCCATCTTTATCGCATCTTTTGGAAAATGAAAATGTGGATCATGGGTTTGCAGGACTACCACCTCTACGATGCAATGAGATTAATTTATCTTCTTCTCTTTAAAATTAAGGTAGTAAGTATATATTTAATTAATATATATAATATATATGAAAAAATAATTATTTTTCAAATGATAATTATTATTTACCTTATTTTATTTCTATCCATCGAAAAGTGAAAATAGTGTTCATATGTATGTAAAGCCTATAGTCTCCATGAACAGTGTGATTTATTTTTATATATCTATCTTATATGGAAGTATCTCCCTCTCTCTATATATAATGAATATATATTTTATTTATAACTTGATTAAATTTTTGGATATTATGGATCAATAATCAAATTAAAAGGACCGAGTCTACTAAACAATAACCTAAATAAAAAACAAAGTAAATATCACTCCAAATAATGATTTTAATAAAAATATTAATAAACTGGTGATAGTAATTTATCAGTAAGTCATAATTGGAATTATATATATGATTATGGTTCTATAATAAAGTTATTATAACTATATATTTATTATAAAAGTGGTTCTAATGCATATTAAGAAATATAATAATTAGGTAAGGGATTTAATGCATAATTCCTAATTTATTTGAGATTGTTTATACTTGAATTACCATGGAGTAACTAATATGACCCTCAAAAGAAAAATAAATTTATTTTTTATTCTCTTCTAGTTAATTTGGGAGAATACATTTTTCCTTTTATTTTCATCACTTTATGTGCTCACTATACCAAAATAATATTTTTAAAGAAAACTCACTATGTGCTACTATTCATTCATGTATATTTTCTTCCATGTCTATGTTTCATTAGAAATGGTTTATAGAATTTTTTTCTATTATATAAAGAAATTTTAATGTTATTTTTAACATTTCTTGACTTTTAATGAAGATGTTTCAGGGGAATCTTCTTGTATACTTATAAATGTGGTAGCTTTGAATTTTTTTAAAAAAATATAAAATAAATCATGGTGTTAAAATATATGACATGAATGGAATTTCTGGTAATCATGACAACTCAATGCTTTTTAAATTCCATTAAAAGTGTCAACTTTATTTTTATGAAAAGTAATTCTTTGATATTTTTCAAATATTTTAATTTTAAATATGTGATTCCAAAATGAAAAGTGTATTTTCCGCAGAAAATATTCTAGTAATCTTATAAATGTAATTTACATCAATGATAATATCCATTGATATTAATTATTCTTTATAGGGGATATGATCAAATGATACCATCCTTAATATTTCTCTAGACGGAAAATGATTATGATGATGAGATGTTTTTGAATCCTTTTTTTTATAGTCGGTTATGCTATGATAAATTCATGAAATATTTTTGTAACTCATTTTATTTGTTGGATTTACGATATGATGATATGAATAATGTTTTATGATGATGCTGAACACATATGCATGGTTTTAATTATGTGACCATTGAGCCCAGAGTTATATATTGTTCTGGTGCATTGGATAAAGTTTTATATCTTTTGAGATATTTATGTTAATAAAATTGATGTACTTTATCCATTATTATAAATAAGTCAATGTGATTCATTAAATATGGAAAAAATGTGGTTATTCAAGAAAAACTAAGATTTTATGGCCTCATTAGTTAACCTTTAAACATGATATGGTTTCTATAACCATGATGGTACCAGACTTTTAAGACAAATTTTTATGCTTACGATTTGAACTTGTGGTTAATGTTTGATTAGTGATGATCTCTCACACTAATGATTCATGAGTTCAGGAATGAAATTTTCTTGTCATGATTCATGTTTATGTTCTATAATAGATTAGAAATGAACTTTTTAAATTACAATCATGATCTAATAACCCTATTCTTATCTTATTCTTTCATATGATCATTTGTAGATATATCCCATGTTTACCCTAAATAAAAAGCTGATCTCTCCCATTCTTGTGTTTTACATCACCCAATTATGAGGAATGGTTTTTATGTAGGGTGCATCAAAAAGGGTATGAAATTAAAAGATCTTCATGGGAGATGATGAACAATATACCTAAACAAAATTATTAGGTATATAGTATGAAAATACTCTAAACCATCATGGTTTTAGAGTATATCATAATTTTATATATTTAATATTCATTTAAAAATATGTAATATTTATACATGAAATGTATGGTTAACTATAAATAGAACGAGAGAATTATTTATTTAAAATTTAGAGATTAGGGTGAGAAATTTTTTCTAAAAAACCAAGGGATAATACAATGTATAAGATAACATTATAAAGATTTGGTAATGATCAATGATAACCTAGGTTAATCCTAAGGATCCATAGATTGTGAATATGGTCTCATGGGTTATAGATCCAATGAATTATATTTCATGATCAGTTAATAGATCTCCCTTATTATTGTAGCTTGATTCATACATAGTTATTTTTGGTTTTAGTCAATGGTTGGAACTAGAGGAATTTTTTTTATCAATGAATGTGAGGGAAAATATAATGATTTTACACATGAATAGAGAAATGAAATGAGAGTTATAATGAAAAACCAATTGATTATTAAAAATAACTAATCCAATTACATTATTAATTTTCACAACATGGTTGAGTTTTGTAACACAACATGTATGAGGAATATTTTCTTTATAATGACTATAGAGGGAAGAAGATTCAACTACCTAGATGTAGAGAATTTGGGAAGAAGAACTCAAGTGAATGTCTCAAAGGAATATGAATAAGATGTTTTTTAGAAATGAAGGAAATAGAGAAAGTTATTAAAGAAGAAAAATAAAAAGATAGATGGAGGTAAATTAATTTCAACCTATGGTACCATTTGTACTAAAATGTATTATGTGTGAGGAATATGATAATTATTTGATCCAATTCCCTAATTCAGAGGTTAACTCCTTTTCCAAGTAAGAACCAATCCTGTAGCTATCATTGAAGTGAAAGGGTTGAAGTGTTTTTGTATTTTGATTCATGAATTATTTTATTCAAAATTTAAAAATCCTGAAAAATACAAGGACTATTACATATTAGATTTTTATTATCATCACACTTAGTATTTTTTTTAATTTAAGGTTCTGTTTTGAGTTTGTGTCTCGATTTTTATCTAAGGAACCGAGTGTGACATGTTTTAATTTTAAAGGCATTAATTCAATTTATTCTTAGTCTAGTTCTTGTTCATGAGTTTCCCCTTGAATTTTAAAGGAAAAGAAAAAGTTTTGGTTGGAAAGTTTGTGGTGCATGGTTGAATCATGGTTAGTGGAAACCGTGCGCCTTAGACTAAGTAATAGTGAGGTAGTTTGGGGATCTTTTCCAGAATATTCCAGATGACTTCCTCATAGTATGTCAGTCCATACAGACTAACCATATGGTAGGTGCCTCCTTAGGTAGATGGGGTAACATATTCACTGCATGGTTTGAAAAAAAAGTGCGGACTAATTGTGTGGCCAGTCCATTTCATTAGAATTGGGGTTTTCATTTTCTATCTACTCAATTTTAACCCCTGTTTACCCCATCTGGTCGACCCATTCTGTTTCCCCAGACCAAGGTGTGCCGCCTCCTTCTTCTCATCTCCCTTGGGATCACCCATTTGAAATGATTTGATGTGTATTCTATATGAAAAATACATATAAGTCTCTTGTACTTTTATTTCCTTCTCTTTTCTAGGGTTTCCTTCTTCCTTACATGGCTTTTTGTTTATCCAATTGGTAGGTTTGTCAATTTAGGGATAGATCTTGTTTTTTAGGGTTCAGTCTTGATGTTTTTTATTTGATATTGCCTTTATAGGATCTTGTAATGGAGAAGTTATGGTTTCACACCAATTTACGGACATTTCTACACTCGAGGTAGGTGGTTCCATGCATTGGAATTTTTATATGATTTTAGATTGATTTTTTGAGTTTATAAATCTATCCTATAGTTTAATTATGTGGTTCAAAATGAATTTTTGAAGTGGTTTGTTATGATTAGGTGTTGTAAAATAGTTTTAATAAAGGAACTGGTTATGTTTTGTGTATGTTTTAGCATAATGTATCTGAAAAATGGTTTTATGCCTTGTGTGGATGGTGTGGAATATGTTTTACTAGGGAATTACAGTACAGATGTGTTGGAAATATGGTTTTGATGGATAATGGAGTACTTTTGGTCTGTTGTATTTTTTTCTTCACCTTTCAAATAAAATTTTTAATTATGTAAATAATGTCACAACTAGAAAATCAACCTATTTGCACGGTTGAAAATTGTGGCAATAGGGCCCAAAATCATGGTCATATTCTATGACCAAGTTATCCTAAACTACAGCCACTACGGATTTTTAAATAGGGTCTGACCTATTTCCATAGTTTAAATCATGGAAATAGGTCTCATAGTTGGAAATCGAGGAAGTTAACATATAAAAACAGTTTAAAATGTGTCCATAGGTGTTATTTATATGGTGTAAAATCATGGATATAGCCCTAGTAAACCATTCATATAACCCAAAAATAATATGTCACCAACCAGATTTGATCTTTATACATCACCTATGGGATTCAGCCGCCAAACCACTACACCATGGAGACCTTTGGGTGTGTGTATATATATATAATGTTATATATATTATTACAAATCATGGAGATAGTATGAAAGTCATAGCCATAGGGTTTCCCACTCTTTTTTTTCATGGGAAAATTTTCCTCCCATGCAAGGGCAAGAGACCTATAACCACAATTTTCAAAACTATTGCTATAGATGTGGGATATAGCCATGATTTTACTAAAACCATGGATATAACCCTTTAAAAATGGTCTATAGCCATAGTATTCCAATATATGGATATAAACAACACTTATTGACCTGGTTTTAGTAAAATTGTGGCTATAGCCTCCCTATAGCCCTTGTTTTTAAAACTGTGGATATAGGTCCATGGTAATATCCTAGTTTTCTAACTGTGGGTGATGTATTTTTTAGACTGAACTTGGTTTGATTATGGGTTTTAAAGGGAAATGGTCTATAGAAATTATTAAATTGGTTGCGTCACTTTATAGTGATAATTTCAAAGGGGTTTCTTGAATTGTTCATATGGTGTAAAAATTATATTTTCAAATGGTTTTGGTGTGTGTAGAATGGGGGGTGTTTTGTTTCTAAAAAAGGTGGAATGCTTGGAAAGGGTTTGTGAATTTGGTGACTTGTGTAATATGTGAGATTGGATTGAGCACAAGGGAATGTCGAGTATCTAGGTGGGATGACTAGTTATTGTATTCTAGTTATTTGGATGTGGAAAATTCTCAGTTTCACTTAGAAATAATTACAATACTAACTAAACTATGATGATGATTAGAGACCACTAGGCCCATGGGGTTTCCCCTCCTAGTGTCTCGTGCACTAGAAAGTTGTGATTCTAGTTATTATACCACCCTACACAGGGGTATGAGGTTCTAGTGTCCCACTCGAGGTAGAATACCCTTATGGATTTACCCATGGTTCTCTATTGTGACATTAGACTTATGTGATGAGGTTTCACCCATCGACATATGATGGACCTTGAGTGTATTTAATTTTAAACAATGCCGATTTTATTAAAAGATTACTTTTTTGTAATGTTCCCTTAATGTGTTATTATAAAAATATTTTCCTAGAATATAGTTCTCTAGAAAATGTTTTCTTTAGATATGCTGTAAAGGATTTCACATTAATGAGCATATTAATATATATTTTAGTGCAGAAGCATAAAATCCTTCTTTTTATTGGAATCCTACTAGTCTTTAGCTCATAGCCTACATACAACTTTGGGGGTATGTATACCTTATTCTATGATTTCCATGATAAATACAAGATGCATCGTGGTTCTGTTAATGGTTTGGGTTTCTAGTGATCCTTGTTGCCAGCATTGATGGTGGAAGCTTATGGGTGATGTACCTCATGTTTTATAGAGTTTCTTTGGTCATTTTGTGTTCTCATTTCCATTTTAATAATTTATTTTTTGATTAAAAATTTAAACCTCAAATCAGGAAATTGGTTATACCTTGCTTGGTTGTGAACTTTCAGTTTTGGTCTATCTTTTTTTGAGGGTTTTTTATGATTATAATGTTAGGTAAAATCATTCCCATGATTTATAACTGATACTCGATCACCAGTTTCAATCTCACGGGGAACAAGAACGCATTTTTCACCATGACACATACCGGTTCGGGCACCAGTTTGGATGATGAACTGACTTGGTTTGTGATAAAATGGTATTAGGGTAGGTTTTTTACTTTTGGGTCATGTTATTTGGGGATGAGTCTAGGTATACTAGAGATAGAATTTTTGGGACATGATTTTCTGGTTATAAGTATGGTGCCTGGACAACACACCTCATGATGGGAATCAAGTTACCATAGGAATTTAGGTTTTATTTGGGTTATTTGGTATTCGACAAATGAAAAGGGAATTGGGATGGTGGTCTCAATAAACTCGAAGGTATTGGCAAGCCATGTGTTTTTGGGAACATGGTCCTAAAATATTCTCCCTAATGGGGGTGTTATTGTCGTATGGCCTCCAACCATATGTATAATTCCCTCATAAGTACTAATTTACCCCTTGAAAAGTGTCATGTGTTTCCTTGGGTTATAAAAGATCATTTTTAAAAAACTAGGATTTAAAATTTAGAAACATAAGATTTTAAAGTTGTTATGTTATTATTTATTGAAGGTGGTAATGGGTTTTTATATTTTATTAATAAATCATTGAATTGGTTGATTTTTGTTAACCAATTTTGAGTAACTGGGGATGAATTGATTGATATTGGTTTCTTGTAATATGAAACTTGTGGTTGATCAAAAATTAGATCTTTGGGAAATGGAAATTTATTTTCGAATGTTTTTTGTAAACTTGTTTTAAATTAGAAGGGATCAGTTTTTAATTAAATGGTTATTGATGAAATGGAGTTTGATATGCAACTAAAAATGTTTTTAAATGGGATTAAATGTTTTTTAATTGATGCATAGGGTTTGAGAAAGTGTTATATTCGAATGGTTTATATTTTTGGAACATGTTTTCTGAGAATCAAAATGAATTTTGGGTTTTGTGGATTTTTTTTGAAAAGAGGATTCATGAGATTTCATATGGATTTGTGTGTTGAATGTTTATTTTAGAATGTGAAAATGTTTTATTAGAATTTTTTTATTATCATGAGTGACCACATTCATGGGATGTGTTTGGAAAGTGGATGAGTGCCCGCTTTGGCATGGTAAAATTCTTGTGTGAGACTCCATGGGATACCGTTGGTGGATGTGAAACCCACAAATCCTATTTTATTTCCAAAGGTGTTTTTAATAGAAACTTTGATGTTTTGATAATCGGTGATTGTGTGGTGTGTTTTCATGTATTTTGGGAATGTTTTTTCCCAAATATTTTTATTTCATTAGTCGTTTTTGTATGAAGGGTGTTTTCATGATTGGGTTCTTGTTGATGAGTTGGCTTGTAACTAATAGTTAGTGGGTTCTTTGGAAAAATGATTCAAGAAGACTTTGTATTAGTTCCCTAAATGTGTTTGGTGTTTGTTTCTTTGTGGTGCAATTTGTGTAATGGGATAGTTTTTTTGGATCCTTTGTTTTCCTTATTGGCTAGTGTATGCCCCCATAATGAATCAGTGCATAATCAAAGTGTGGTTGTGGGTGATTTCTCATCGGTAGACCCTCCAGTTGATCAAAGTAAAGACTTTATTCTTGATAAAAGGTAATTTAATACACCTATTTATTTTTGGTTAAGCAGATCCACTTGTAGAGGAAGAGTATATGAAAAATAAATTGAAGGAAACCTTCCTTTATTGAGATGCATGAGTCATCTAAGGTAATGTTTAACACCTTTTATCTTGAAGGTGCTGTCTAGAAGCGGTGAAGGGAATTCTAGTAAGGAGAGTTAAAAACGGCATGGGTTGTTGAAGCTGGCCCCTGTCTTAAGGGTCCATTGGATATTTTGTTGGTTTCTTTTATGAAAGGGATCATCCTATCCCACCATTGTGGTTAATTTGATCGTAAGAGACTATTATGAATGATTGTAGAAATTGTGTGCTTCTTGGGACTTATTTTAAAGTCTATTTCCTTATGAAGACTCTTAGGTTTTAATGGTAATGTTTGATGGAATATTGTAGTGTTTTGTTCTCTATTAAATTCAAAGGTGGATGTTGGGTAACCTTTTGAGTTATTTCTTATTCGGGTTGGAAGAGATGATTCATGTGAAACTTCTAATTCCTTGTCATAGTGAAGTGGCATGTTGATGTAATTTGTGTCCCGTGGTGTGTTTTGTTGTGTTAGTGTTGTATGGGTTTCGATGTGGATGCTTGTGGTATCAAAAAGAGGAGTTTTGATTAGGGGTCTTCAATACATGACTGTGAGGCAGGAGATGCTTCAAATATAAGGGCTCTTGCCACAACCCTTGGAGTGAAGCTGGTGTGTTGTCAGGAACCCTAGGCGTCAAGGGTCCTTAGACTAACATCTATCGTAAGTATAGTTAATGGAGACATTTTAAGTCTCTGTGTAGCTATTCATTTCTAACTCTCCTGTTTGATGGAAATGAGATGTTGGGATCGTGTTTCCATGCTGTGACTGTGGGAGTAGAAGAGTTACTCTATGGTTATAAGGAGTCATGATTTTCTTGTTTTCTTAAAAACCGGTGGTTGTGCCTCACCAAGTGTGAGTATATATTTTATGTTACTTGTTTATAAATGATTATGAATCAATATTGGTTTTGGTTTGAGCTCAACTGAGGATGGTAATTTCCTATGGGAGTAGTGACCTACGTTTTGTTCTCTATTTTTTTAGAGTTTCTTTTGCCAGATTCCTTATGGTGGGGGTTTACTCTATGTTGGGTTTCCTACATAATTCTATATTGGTTGATGTGGGAAGTTCCCAAGTTATCCCATGTTAGTTTTTTCGTGTTAGTACGTGCTAGTTGGTTTTTCTGGTTGGTTCTTATGGTGAGTAGAACCACCTTGTAACTCACTGAAATTCATCTAGAGCGAATTGACGTTAGCCTATTTCTTATGGCGGAGGAGTCCTTTCAGGACTTCCCATGTTGGTAATTTGATATAGTCTTCAGATTTGGTTTTGCAGTGGTTGGCCTCAAATGAATCCAACTAATTCTAAGTTCTTACATTGAATAAGTGATGGGTTGGAATTGTTCCCATTAGTTCTATCAAATCAAGGTTGTGGTAGTCTCATTTGGATTTTTTGTTCATTTCGAGTTGGTGGTATGAGTTTTTTGGTGATTTCTAAGGTGTTTTTGGCTCTAGGGGATGATTTTGTGTTGTGAGAGTTCTTTTTCATTGATCGATCAATTGTATGTTTTTCATATTTTAGGGGTTGAAGGCATAAAGGGAAGTTTATAATTTTATTGTGCCTCCAATGTTCTTCTTGTAAACCTATTTTTTTTGTTCATGGTGTTATGATTTCCTTCTCATATGATATACATAGGGAGTTTTCTCAAGATGTGAGGAATTTATGGTTTTTGATTTTGCATCAAGACTTTTGTGGCCTTATAGAAGTGAAAGGAATTATAGTGGGGAGAATTGTCACACCTAGGTTTTTATTTTCATTCTTGGTTCCAGTTTGAGTTTGGGTCTCGGTTTTTCTCTTGGGAACCAGGTGTGATGGGTTTGAATTTTTAAGGTATTCATTCCATTTATTCTTAGTCTAGTGTTTATTCTTGAGTTTACCCTTTATTTTTTAAGGAAATTTCATGTTTTGGGTGGACAATGTGTGGTTCATGGTTGGTGTATGGTTAATGGAAAACATGTGGCTCATCTTAGGTAATCATGCAGTAGGTTGGGGGTCTTGGCCAGATGCCATTGCACAACATCCGCATGGTAAGTTAGGCTATGTGCACTAACTATGTGGTAGGTTCTTTCTTATTTAGTGGGGGAATAATGGTCGCCACATGTTTTGAAAAACCATGTGGACTAACTACAAGGTCCATCCATGGCATTAAAATTGGGGTTTTCTTTTCCTCACTCCTTGATTTTAACCCCCTTTACCCCTTTTATTAAACCCATTAAGCTTCCCTATCCATAGGCGTGCCTCCCTCTTCCTCTCCTCTACCTTGGGATCCCTCCTTTGGGAGGATTTTATGCAGATTATCCAAGAAATATCCATATAATCCTACCATCCTTCAATTTACTTCTCTTTTCTAGGGTTTCCACCTTTCTTCCTTGGGATTTTTTTCTCTAGTAGATAGGGTGGTTGATTTAGTGTTAGATCTTATTTTTATCATTTAATATTGATATTTTTTACTTGGATCATTCCTTTCCAGGATCTTGTGATGGTGCGATTATAGTTTCCCAAAAATTTATAGACATTTCTACACTTGAGGTTGGTAGTTCCATGCATATCATTTTTAGATCATTTGAGCTTTCTTGTTTGAGTTTATAAATGTGTACTAGGGATTAAATTTGTGGTTTGAAATGTTTTTTGATGTGTTTTTACATTCTTAGGTGTTGGAGAAGAGTTTTAATAATGTAATTGGTTATGTTTTGTGTATGTTTCAATGTAAATAGTCTTAAAAATGGTTTTATTCCATGTGTGGAATGTGTGAAATATTTTTTCATAGGAACTTGAGGTGAAGATGTGTTGAAAATGGGATTTTATAGGGAAATGGCCCATGGAAATGGTTAAAATGGTTATGTGACCTTATTGTGATAATTTAAAAGGGGTTTGTTGAATTTTTCAAGTGTTGTAAAAATTGTTTTTTCAAATGGTGTTTTGTTTGTAAAAAGTTTGGAATGCTTGGAAATGGTTTCTGAATGTGGTGACTTGTGTAATATGCGAGAAAGGATTGAGAATAAGGGAATCTCAGGTATCTAGGTGGGCTGACTAGTTCTTGTATGTAGGTGATTCAGAAGTGGAAAAGTATCGGCTTCACTTAGGCGGATTGATGCTTACAACACTAACTAACTATGATGATGATTGGAGACCACTAGGCTCATGGGGTTTCCCCACTCAGTGGCTCATCCACGAGAAATTTGTGATTTTGGTTACTATACCACCCTACACTGAGGTATGTGGTTCCAGTGCCCCTGAGACAGATTACCCTTAGGGATTTACCCATAGTGCTCTCTTGTGACATGATACTTATGTGATGAGGTGCCCTCTATCAGCATACATTGGACCTTGAGTTTATTTCATTTTAAAGAAAGTATATTTTAGTAAAAGTTTCCTTCTTTTATGTTACCCATAAAAGTTTTGTTCTCATAATTTTTTCCTTGAATATGGTTCTCTTTAAAATGTTTTCTTTAGAAATGCTCCAAAGGATTTCACATGAATGGGCATGTTAATTTATCTTTTAGTTATTTGGAATTAAATATTATTTTGGTTGGTATCATATTAGGCTTTATCTCATACCCAAAATACACCTTTTGGTGTATGTAGACCTCGTTCTATGTTTTTTTAGGTAAAGGAAAGATGTGTCATGGAGGTGTTATTGGTTTGGGTTTCTAGTGCTCCTTGTTGCCGACATTAGTGGTGGAAACTTGAGGGTGATGTCCATCATGTTGTATGGAGGTTCTTAAGTCATTTTTTTGTTGTCAATTCTATAGTATTAATCTAGTTTGTCATTAAAATTATAAACCTTAAATATGGAAATTGGTTCTTTGATGCTTGGTTGTGAACTTTTAGTTTCAGTTTATATTTTTTTGTTGGTTTTTTATGATTATAAAATTGGTTAAAATAATTCCCATTTTTTATCATTAATACTTGAGAACTTGTTTATAACTCATGAGGATCCGGAATTCCCTTCAGACCATGCCATGGATTGGGTTGGGCACTAGTTCAGATAAATACTGGGATTGGTTTGTGACAATTTTGGATTTTATAATATATTTTTAATGGTATTAATAATAAATAAAAGTGATTTTGTGGTAAGGTGATAATTTTTAGTTTGTAAAATAGATTATTATCATTGATGAAGTAAATGGTATCATATTTCCAACATTTAATTTTTTTATAAATTTGATGATAAAGAGATTTAGTCCCTATTTGATTATGTTTATTGAAATTTTGGATTTATCCAAACAAAATGTGATTTTATTTGAGGAATAAGTAATGTTTTAATTTTTGTTAGAAAATGTATTTTCATGTGGGGTAAACTTAAGAGTTATTGATACCATTATGGGTTTATAAGTTTATGGTTGATCATAAGTTTAAATTCATAGATACAAATTTTAATGTTCTAATGTAACTACCTGTGTTTTCATAAAGGTATGGATCATTTGTTTTTTGGTTGTAATCCTTTAATTTATATTTTAAATCATACCATACATCCTAAGTATAGTTTTGGGAGAATCTAGTGATTTTTTGGATCCTGGAGCCCCAATAATTGATGAGACAAACTGAGATGTGCTATTATTTAAAAATGTGCATGAAAATCCATAGAGTTAATACTAACTGTTAGAGACATTTGAGAGGGAAGAAGGATCTCATACAGTTTTTTTCAAACTATCTTAGTGGGGGTGCATTGAAGTGTTTTTTTCTCAGAAAAATTATAGATGAATTTTTCATGGGTTGAACATGGTTAGTCCAAACATGTGCCTATTCCTTGCAGGTGGTGTCCTTGGGTTGATCCTGGTGCACAGTTTTTCCAACCATATAGCCAAACCAACTGACCTAGTTTTGGAGGTTGATTTTATGATTTAACCCTTAATGACTTTAAACCTTAACCCTCTTATTTTTTTTCTCATTTTTAGTGGATAGGGGGCTTGGTTCTTCTCCCATCGACCACTCACATAGCATAACCTCCGGATCTTCATAACTTCTCAATTCGAACATCATTTTAATCATCATTAGAAGTGTTGGATCCCTATAAATAATCTCCAAAATCTTTATTCTTTTTTTCATATTTTATATTTCTACCTCTTATGTTATTTTAGTGTGAGATCATTTTCCATATTTTTAGAGAATTGGTGTAACAACCTAGGTATTTATTGAATAATACTTTTTCATTTTTATTAATATTTAGTAATAATATATTATTTTTACTTTAAAGGGGAAGATATTTCTGATAGTTCACTCAACACATAAAAATGGATTTCTCTGAAATATCACATTACACACAACGTTGAGTTATACCAGAAAATAATATAATATTATCATTATTTTAAATAGTAGTTAACACATAGATATTGTATTAGTGGGAATGAAAAAAAACTAACTAAAATATTATTATAAATGTTTGTTAAATGTCTTTACATTTATCTGATAAATTTTATAGGCTTTAATGAAGATTGAATCTGATTCTAAGCATGAAATACTATAATAACTTTAAAAGGACAGTTTACCACCTTTTGATGGAGAACCCTTTTTAAATCTAGTTTTTGTCACTTTTATATGTTCAATTGGAAAAAATAAACTTCTTATTTAGAAGAAGGGAATATAAATTTAATTTTCGATTTTTTTTGTATTTTTGTGATAAAGTTCATTTTTTAATGAATGGTGAAAAAAACTACATTTAAGTCAAAAATGTCTTTTCATCTAATTTAATTATATGGTTAGATTGTATTTTTAATTGGTTTTAAAGTATAATTATATTATTTTTTTATAATTTAATCCAATTTTGGTCATTGGAAGTAATTTAACTTTGAAATTGGACATAAACACATGTCAAACTTTTTGTAGTTTTTACTTCTTTAAAACACGTTTTTTGGTTTTGACAACGGGAATTAATTTTAAATTAATTTATCAAAATTTTAAGTTTTGGATTTCAAAAAATATATTCCATATTTGGAATTAGGAGTTCCAAATTATTTCAATATGTAACTTTTATTTTTATACATTATGAATAATGACTTCAGTGATTATTTTATTTAACATGGTTACAGGGTAAATTTGGAAAATAGGGGTAAAAATAACATTATAATAATATTAAACTACCCAAACACATGTCCTAACCATATAGGATGAGATATTTCATACCATGGTAATACTTATTTCGATTTTAGGACCCCATGGATACACTTGTTTGTGAAAATAAAATTTAATTACTTTTAATTTAAAGTTAATGAAAATATAACAGAAACATATATCTTTAACTAAATTTTTTTTATATGGGGTCATATAAGAGATATACTGGAATATAAATAGTAATTATAAATAAAAAACTATTTCCTATATCATGTTATTTTATTTTTAATTTTTAGATGTTAAATAAAAAAATTTATTTATGACACAATGATGATGTAGAGATTGCCATATTGATGAATGATTTAAATAAATGAGATTATAAATATTAAAATATATTTAGTTAGAAATTTTTTATTCCATAAAAAAATTTTATGGATAATTATTAATTGTTAAATTTTAATTAATGATGGTTTTTAAAAATAATCAAGTTATGGATATTTTAAAAGTCACGATATGAATAGTATATAAATTGACAAAAATGAGTTAAAAAAATACTATTTTATTAAATGATATAATAGTCCTAAAAATCTAATATTCATCCAAATAACTTATATAAGTTTTAAAATGTCCTTAATGAACCACTTTAGGTTCTATTGAAATTTTATAGAAACTATATTAACCATATAGTATAAATATACAAGAAGACATGATAAGAGTCAAATAAGTTAACAAAGGGTTAAAGCTAAATGATAATGTTATATTTGATACCAAAACTTGTCTAAAAACTATTTTTTTAGATTATTTAGAACAATAACAATCTTATATTTTAATTAAATGGGTTTTGGACCTTTTGAAGTCGAAATTCAGTTTATAATAAAATAATCATTCAAACTTTCCTAAAGTGCCCCTCCCCCCTCATATAAAAGGCCACCACCTCTAACCCTTAATCACAGCTATGAATACACTTGGATCATCAAAAATCTACCCAAATAATCTCCCAAAATCCCCATACTCCTCATAGAATCATAACTTTATACAGAAGGCAATTTAAGAAATCCTTTTAGCTTAAATCAAAAGGCGTTACCTGATTTAAGGCAATGTCTTTTCTCAAGCTTCTTTCAATTATTTCTCTTATCCAACCCCATAAACTATATTTATTAAATTATTTTATAACAATAATAGTTTCTTAAATATACTATTATGTTTTTATGAGAATTATTTTAACTACACTTACACAAACCACCATCTAATGGATACAAACATACCACATCTGTGGACATCGAACTACTGCCTCACGAAACGATGATTGTTAAATTATCTCATACCACCTATCTTGATTGACATTATGATGGAACTATATTTATATATGATATATATTATAATTATATTTTCTCAATGTTTTTTGTATTTTTCATTTACAACAATCCTTTATTATTTCCATAATGCGCAAATACGATAATTTCATTTGTGTAAGTGTGGACTACAACCCCCTCAAAGTGATATGACTCGTTCATGCTATACAAGGAACATATAAAGGATGGTTTTGTTAAACCTATGAGACATAAATTACATAAATATAATAATGATACTATAATTTACATATATATTATTTTATTAGTAATCTTTTAGTATAAAAAATAAATGGAAGTAGCGTTCATGCGTACATATGGCTTACCGTCTCCATGAACAATGAATTTCATTTGTTATCACCAAATGTTATGTAATATTATAAATACAAATATATAATATAAATATATGATATATAAATCATGAATATAATTTTTTAGATAATTTAATTTTAATTACATGGACAAGTTGTAATTATAACAAGTTCATTTTCAACTTAAGTACCCAATATCGACAAAACAACTGATATGAACATAAATAATAATGAAATTTTTATAATATGGTAATAAGTGGTATCAAAGGATTAATATGCTTGAAAAATGTTCTTAAGTAAGTAGAAATTAACTTTAGTTTTTTATTCAGGAAGAACAAGGAACATACGTGACAAGGTAGATGCAAGGTAAAAGAACTTCTTAACCAAATTTCCATTCTTTGGGTTGATCTTCTACTTCTTGATTATGTAATGATATGATTATGTGAGATATTATTTTTCATGTCCTATATTTTATTTATAATTTATTTATGTTTAATTATAGTGAATATTCATAATCAATCTATTTTATTTACAAATCTTCATTATAAGGGACTTCGTCTCAATCTCCCTTCAATGAGGCATATTTTGACGTATACACAACATTATTTTATACGGCGAGTAAAACAATTTGAATTTAAATTTCATTAAAAGGTTATATTTTTTCTACTTTTAATTTTTCTAAATGAAAAAGGTAATGTTTCTTTTTAACGTACGTGGTGACAAAGACCTTTCTACTACTGTAGGCATTATTTGATATTTGGCTTCCTTAATAGGCCATAATATTTTTAAAAGGAAAATAAATAATATATAACTCTTTTTATGTATTTTTTTATTGAAAACTGGTTTTGAGAAGGTATTTATTAAGTCAATATCTTTAAATTTAATATTTTTATTAGAATGCATAAATATTATCTTTCCTTTATACTTGTTTTATGTGTTATGATTATGTTATGGTTTTTGGGAATTGTTTACCTATATGGGGTGTTATGTTATAAACATAGGGAGGGTGAGCCCAAGATATCTCTTCAATGCATTGGGTAACATGATGGAGGTAAATTTTAATGTTTTTCCAAATATATTTAGGGAATATACTTTGGAGGGTATTCCGAATGTAACTCCCTATGTAGCTGTGAAAGCTACAATGTAAGTATGATATGGATGCCCCAAGTTACCTTTATGATTTATTATTTCAATGTGTTATTCATAAATCTTATGATTTCATGAGGTATGTTAAATATCTTATGTTTTATGATTGAGAAGTATGATTTCATTAATTTGTATGTATTCATGGACTGATGTTTTCCTTCCTTATTTTATTACCCTTACTGAGATTTTTATGCTCATCCCAAGTTTTTGAAATGTTTTTCACAGGGTATAAGGAAGGGTAAGAGAAAGGATGTATTCAAGAGTATTTATATCAAGAAATTAAATCTTGTTTTATTTAAGGTGTTTTATTATTGTGAAAAATTTAGATTGAGTAGATGTGACTACTTTATAATTTTGGGGATGTAATGTAATATTTACAAAATAATTCTCTAAAACTCTAAACCTAACAAGATCCTCAGTGTGAACTCTTGAATTAAATAAAGATTATGTAATTTTAAAGGTTTTTTCCTTATAGTTGGTATTAGAGGTCGGTTTAGATAACATTAGAGGTTGGGGTGTTATTTAATCATAAGTGACATAACCATAATGGTTAGAATATTAGAAAGAGTCATAATTATTTTAGATAAATTGAATGAGTTTATGATAACATGAATAAGTAGATCCTAGTGTCTACCCTCCTCATAAGATATTATATGATGATTTTACTGATATACTCACACTGAGCGTTTTGGTTTTAGTAAATGGATGGATCTAGCAGGAAACAAAGTAGCAATGGATGTAAAGGAAAATGTGGTGGTTTTCTGAATAAGCAACCAAATGAAATGGGAGTTGTAATGATAATTCTTGTGGTTATTCTCTAACAACTATATGGAGTCATGATTGATGAATTTAACCATAGTGATTTATCTAAGGCATAATATATGTGAGAAAATAATTCTTATGAATGTTCGGGTAATAATTATAAAGGTAAGTATATTAAAAAACCTATGTGTGAAGTATGTGGAAAGAAACACCTAGGAAAATGTTTCAAAGGGACGGGAAGATGTTATAGATGTGGTAATAAAGGTCATAAAGTAATAACCTTCCATGGGAAAGGGAAGTGTTCAGATGACTCCAGGAAAGGGAAATAAGTTCTTTCTAAGGAATCATTTGAATGTTTTAAATGTATTGTGTGTGGTCATTACCCAAATAGATGTCCTATGAAGAAGGTTCAATAATGGGATAAAAAGTACTGTAAAAATATAGGTTTACCTATGCCCAATTCCATTCTAATTGAGGATGAAGAAATTGGCAGTGACCTATAAAAGGTATGGATTATTTCTTAGCTGATGTTTTGATATTATTGAATTTTAGTATATGAATCAAGATATTGTTTTTAAAAAATAAGTATTAAAGAATAATTTGAAAAAATTGTTAAGGGATCATTAATATTTTTGGATGATTAAGATAACAAAATTTTAGAAATTTTAGAGATATGTTAGATATGTGGGTGATAAAATGTTTAAAAGTAATTATGCTCTATGTTGATGGGATTACTTTGGAATAATTTTCTCTTGTATATGTAACCATACAGTTTTTTATGTTAAAATGATATTTGAGTAAGAATTATCTTTTCTTTTGTGGCTATAGTTATAAATAACCATCTGGGTTTATATGATCCGTGAATTTGTGGAAATTACAGGTTATTACTTTTTGGGATGAAAATGAAAGGTATGAGATAAAATTTGTGGTCAAAATATGTTATGGAAAATTATGAGGAATTTATCTCATTTTTGGGAATGTAATAAAATTATATTGTTTTTAAAAAGCACAACATACAGACCGTGTGATATGTCGTCGCATCAAGCAAAGATGTGGGAATCGAACCCACAACCAAAGTGTGCTTGTGATTTATCACCTACCACTGGACTACGTGAAGTCCCTGGTTAGTATGACTAATTATTTTTATTTAAATGATTTTATAGATCAAGAATATGTTGATTTTGGGAACTTATGTTTTATCAAATGTATATCCTTAGTATAGGAAAATGATTTTCTGATTAATTGATAAAGGTTATTTTGGGAGACGTTTTTTCTTTTAAGAACACTATATGCCTAAGTAAAATAGAATACCATGGGATTTAATTGGTGGTGTAATGGTTTACATTTTATTTTTTGAGAATCTATGTTTTTATTGTGTACATATATTGATTTGTGTTATTTATGGAAATGATTAACCTATCATAAAGAAAATGTGATTGGATTAATTACAATTCACTATGAGACTTTAAGAGTAGTCGATGTTATTTGGAGATAAATGTTAAGATTTACTCTGGAATACTATGTCATTAAATCCTTACGAGTTTTGGGTTTCAATATTAGCTTGGATTATTTTGAATAATTTTAAGGAATGTTGTTTATTGAATGGTCTTTATTGAACTTAGGGTATTTTTTGTAGAATTTTTGAGATTAAGAGTAATTTTTCTTTTATAAAGGATTATCCTTTTTGAGGATTATCTGATCTCGTACTAACCAATTTGGTTTTGGCTAATGTCTAAAGATTGGGAAAATATATAGTTTATCTTTTGTGGATTATGTGATTCTCTATAAATTGATTCCAGCACTTCAGGTGTGACCCTGTCATCATGAATACTCATATTTTGGATAAAAGATGAGTTTGTATTAGAAATTTATTGAAGGAAGAAACTCCACTTGAAAGGTAAGTATATTTCGTTATGCTCTTAGTTGATCTCATAAATAAATTCATCAAATTTATTCAAAGGAACTAAAAAAATGTTTTCCATTCACTTTTCCTACTGGGGAATAAAATACCATTTAACTCATCACAAGTTTATGGTTTTTTGGTAGTTAACTTTCTCTGGATCATGTTTTATATCACTCTCCATCAGAACTTGACTCTTAGTTTGTCCTCTATATCAATGTTTTCCTACATGGAATCCTCATATGTATTATCTCGAGTGACCTTTTTTCACTTCTATTTAATTCTTTTAAAGTGTTATTTTTATTTAGCCTTTTTCTAATGTGGGGATTTCAATGAAGTTTCTGAGCCCAAATTTAAAATTGTGAGGATGCAATTTCCAAAAGGGGCGAAGAATGTAACAATATAAGTATTTTTAGAATAATAATTTTTCATTTCTGTTAATATTTATGAATACAATATTATTTTTTATTTAAAAGTAATTCTATGTCTGATAGATTACTCAACACAAAATGATTTATTTCTCCAAAATATTACATTAGACACAACATTGAGTTATACCAAAAAATAATATTATATTATTGTTATTTTTAATGGTAGTCAACACATAGCCATTGTATTGACAGGAATTAACATTAATAACTCAAATATTATTATACATGTTTGTTAAATATATTTAAATTTATCCAATAAATTTTAGAGGCTTAAAATAAAAATGAATCCGATTTTAAGCATGAAATACTCTAATAATTTTAAAAGGTTGGTTTACCGCCTTTTGATGGAGAACCCTTTTTAAATCCAGTTTTTGTCACTTTTATATGTTATATTGGACAAAATACAATTATTCTTTAGAAGTGGAAAATAAAAATTTAATTTGATTAAATTTTTGGTATTTTTTAGATAAAGTTCATTTTTAATGAATAGTGAAAAATTGTGCATTTTAAGTCAAAAATTTCTGTTCATTTTATTTAATTATATGGTTAGATTATCTTTTTAATAGGTTTTTAAGTGTAATTATATTAAGTTTTTAACATTAAATCCAATTTTGGTCATTGTAAGTAATTTCAATTTGAAAATGTATATAATTACATGTCAAACTTTTGGTAGTTTTTACTTCTTTAAAACACGTTTTTTGGTTTTGACAACGGGAAGTAATTTTAAAATAATTTCTGAAATTTCTGTGTTTTGAATATGTAACAATGGATTCCATATTTGTAATCAAAAGTTAAAAATTATGTCAATAGTTAACTTTTATTTTTAGACATTATGAATAGTAACTTTAGTGATTATTTTATTTACCATGGTTAAAGGGTAAATTTGGAAAATAAGGGCAAAAAATCATATTATAATAATATTAAACTACTATAACACATTTCATAACACTTTTTAATGAGATATTTCTGGCCATGGGAATCCTTGGGTTGATTTTTGGATCCCATGGAGTCACTTGTGTGTGAAAATTACATTTAATTACTTTTAATTTAAAGTTAAGGAAAATATAAAAAACATATCACTTTTAATAAAAAAATTTTTATATGTAGTCATATAAGAGATATCATAGACTATACAAATTCATTATAAATATAAAAAATATTTACTACATCATGGTATTTTATTTATAATTTTTATATATCAAATAAATAAGTTTACTTATGGCATAATGATGATGTAGAGATTACCTTATTAATGAATGATTTAAATAAATGAGATTATAAATGTTAAAATAAATTTATTTCGAAAATTTTATGACATAAAAAAATTAGGGATAATTATGAATTTTTATCTTTGAATTAATTAAGTTTTTTTCTAAATAATCAAGTTGTTATGGATTTTTTAAAATTCATGATATAAATAGTATATGAATTGACATAAATGAGTTTTAAAAAAAAATACTATTTTATTAAATGATATAATAGTCCTAAAAATATAATATTCAGAAAAATTACTTATATAAGGTTTAAAATGTACTTAATGAAAAACTTTATGTTATATTTTAATTTTATAGAAACCATATTAACCATATAGTATGAATATACAATAAGACATGGTAAGAGTAAAATAAGTTAAGGGTTAAAGCTAAATGATAAGGTTAAATTTGAAACCAAAACTTGTCTAAAAACTATTGGTTGATAGTATTTTGAACAATACTCATATTATCTCCTAATTAAATGAGTTTTTGTTTTTTTGAAAATCAAAATTCAGTTTATAATAAAATAATCATTCAAACTTTCCTAAAGTACCCCTCCTCCCTCTTATAAAAGGCCACCACCTCTAACCCTTACTCACACATATCAAGACCCTTGACTCATAAAAACTCTACTAAAATAATCCCCCAACATCCTTATATTCCTTTAAGAATCCTCACCCTGGGAAGAAGGCAATTCAAGAAAGCCTTTTAACTTAAATCGAAGGTAGTTACCCGATTTGAGGTAATGTATTCTCTCAAGCTTCTTTAAATTATTTTCCTTCTCCCACCCCCTAAAATCTATTTATTACATTATTTTATAACAAAACCAGTATCTTCAATATACTAGGATGATGTTATGAGAAGTATTCTAACTACACTTACACAAATCTTCATATAATGGATACGAACATGTTGTTTCTGTGGATGACGAACTACTGCCTCACAAAACGACGATTGTTCAATTATCTCCTACCACCTCTCATGGTGGAAATTATGATGGAACTATATTTATATATGATATATATTATATTTATATTGTCTATATTCTTCTATATTTTTCATTCACAACATACATTTATGCTTTCCATAACGCGTAAATACGATAATTTCATTTGGGGAAGTGCGGACTACCAGCCCCTCAAAGTGATATGACTCATTCATGCTATACATGGAACATATAAATGATGGTTTTATTAAACCTATGATACATAAATGACATAAATATAATTCTGATATTATAATTGACATTTATATCATTTTTTATTATTCTTCTAGTGTGAAAAATAAATGAAAGTAGAGTTCATGCGTACATACTGCTTACTGTCTCCATGAATAGTGAATTTAATTTCTTATCTACAAATTCTATGTAATATTATAAATACATATATATACTAGATATATATGATATATAAATCATGAATATAATTTTGGAGATAATGTAATTTTGACTACATGGACAATTTGTAATTATAACAAGTTCATTTTCGACTCAAGTACCCAATATTGACAAAACGACAGATATTAATTTAAATAATTATTAAATTTTTATAACGTGGTAATAAGTCATATAAATGGAATAATAAACATGAAAAAGGTTATGAAGAAAGTAGAAATTAACTTCAGTTTATTATTCAGGAAGAAAAAGGAACATATGTGAGGCGTCAGACACAAGGTAATAGAACTTCTTAACCCAATTTCCATTATTTTGGCAGATCTTCTACTTCTTGAATATGTCATGCTATGATTTTGGGAGATATAACATTTCATGTACTATCTTTTATTTATACTTTATTTATGTGTACTTATAGAGAATACACATAATCAATCTATTTTATTTACAAATGATCTTGGTATGGGACTTCATCTCAATATTCTTTCATTAAGGAATATTTTGATTTATACACAAATTGATTTTATATAGTGTATAAACCCATTTTAATTTTAATTTAATTCAAATAAAATAGTTTTTCTACTTATCATTTTAGTATATGACAAAGTGAATGTTTATTTTTAATGTAAGCGGTGACAATGACCTTTCCACCACCGCGAGAATTATTTGATATTTGGCTTCCTTAACAAGATGTAATCTTTTTAAAAGGTAAATGAATAATATATACCCCTTTTTACATTTTTTGGTATTGAAAATAGTTTTGAGAAGGTATTGATTATTTCTATATCTTTAAATAAAATATTTTTATTGGAATGTGGAAATATTATCATTTATTTATGCTTATTTAATGTCTTAGGATTATGTTATTGTTCTTGGGCATTGTTTACATATACATGTGGTTCCATGATAAACCAAGGGTGTGTGAGATTGAGATATCTCTCCAATGCATTGGGTAATTCGATGGAGGTAAACTTTAATGTTTCTCTTAATAGATTTAGGGAATAGGCTTTGGTGGGTATTCCAAATGTAACTCCCTATGTTTCTATGAAAGCTACAACATAAGTACGATATGGATTCCCCAAGATACCTTTATGATTTATTATTTCTATGTGTTATTCATAAATCTTATTATTTGATGAGGTATCTTAAATATATTATGTTTTATGATTGAGAAGTATGATTTCATTGATTTGTATATATTTATGAACCAATGTTTTCCTTCCTTATTTTATAACCCTTTCTGAGATTTTTATTCTCATTCCATGTTTTCAAAAAAAATTAGAGGCTATAATAAAGGGTAATAGAAAGAAAGTATTAAAGAAGATTTATATCAAGAAAGGAACTCTTGTTTTATTTAAGGATTTTTATTATTATGAAAAATTTTGATAGAGTAGAAGCATCTAATTAGTAATTTTGGGGATGTAATGTAATATTTATGGCCTAATTCTCTAAAACTCTAAACCTGAAAAGATCCTCAATGTGAATTATCTAATTAACTCAAGATTATTTAATTTTTAAGGTTGGGGACTTATAGTTTGTATCAGAGGTCGGTTTAGATAACTTTATAGGTTAGGGTGTTATTTAATCATAAGTGACATAACCATAATATTTATCAAATTAGAGAGATTCATAGTTATTTTAGATAAATTTAACGTGTTTAAGATAAAATTAATAAGTATATACTAGTGTTTACCCTCATAATAAGATGTTATATGAATATTTTAATAATATACTCATACTGATCTTTTTGGTTTTAGTAAATGGATGGATCTTGCAGGCACCAAAGTGACCATGGATATGAAGGAAACTGTGGTGGTTTTATGAATATGAAACTGAATAAAATGATAGTTACAATAATATCTATTGTGGTTATTCTCATCCAACTATCTATATTCATGATTTACAACTTGAACCATGATGATTTATCTAAGGCATCATATGTTTGAGAGAAGAATCCCTATGAAAGTTCAGGTAATAATCATAAAGGTAATTATATTAAAAAACCTATGTGTCAAGGATGTGGAAAAAAATACCAAGGAAAATGTTTCAAAGGGATGGGTAGATGATATAGATGTGGTAATAAAGTTCATAAAGTAATAAACTTCCATAGAAAAAGGAAACATTTAGTTGACTCTAGTAAAGGGAAATAAATTCTCTTTGAGGGATTATTTGAATGTTTTAAATGCGATGTGTATGGTCCTTAAAAAATATATTTCCTACAAAGAAGGTTAAATAATGGGATCAGCAGTACCATACAAAAATATGTCTACCAATTCCCAATGCCATTCCAATTGAGGATGAAGAAACTGGCAATGAATTATGAAAGGTATGTATTATTTCTTAGTTGATGTTTTGATATTATTGAATCTTAGGACATTATTCAGGATATGGTTTGTAAAAAATAAGTAATATAGAATAATTTGGAAAACATTGTTAAGGAATCATGAAAAGTTTTGGAAAATTAAGATGTCCAAATTTTAGAAATTTGAGAGTTATGTTAGATATATGGGTGATGAAATGTTTAAAAGTATTAATGCTCTATGTTCATGGGATTAATTTTGAGGAAGAATTGTCTTTTCTTGCGTGGATATAGTTATAAAGAACAATTTGGGTTTATAAGATCCTTGAATTTGAGGAAATTATAGGTTATTACTTTTTGGGATCAAAATGCAATGTATGCGATGAAATTTGTGGTTAAAATATGTTATGGTTATTTTTGAGGAATTTATATCATTTTTTGGAATGTTATAAAATTATATAGTTTTTAAAAAAGGACAACACACAAACTATGTGACATTCCGTCATGTCGGACAAAGCTACGGGAATCGAACCCACAACCAATGTGCGTTGTGATTTATCACCTTCCAGTGGACTACCTGAAGTCCCTGGTTAGTATTACTAATTAATTTTATATAAATTATTTTATGGATCAAGAATAAGTTGATTTTGTGAACTTATGTTTTATCAGATAGATATCCTTATTATAGTAAAATGATTTGGTGATTGATAAAGGTTATTTTGGGAGGAGTTTTCCCTTTTGGGAACACTATATGCCTAAGGAAAAATGAATACTGTGGGATTTCATTTGTAGAGAAATGGTTGAAATATTATTTTGGTAGAATCTATTTTTTTATTTTGGAAATATAGTGATTTGGGTTATTTATGTAAATGATTAACCTATCATAGAGAATATATGATTAGATTATTTACACTTCATTATGATAATTTAAGAGTAGTCGATGTTATTTAGGGATATATTTTAAGATTTACTATGTAAGACTATGTGATTAAATCATTCTGAGTTTTGGGATTCAATATTAGTTTGTATTATTTTGAATAATTTTAAGGACAATTGTTTATTAAATAGTATTTATGGAACCTGTGTATTGTTTGTTGAATTTTTGAGACTAAGAGTAGTATTTATTTTTATAAAGGATTATTCTTTTTGAGGATGATCTAATCTTGTACAAACCATTTTAGTTTTAGTTAATGTATAAAGACATGGAAAATATATAGTTCATCTTTTGTGGATTATGTGATTCTCTAGAAGTTGATTTTAGAGCTTCAGGTGTGACCTTGTCATCATGAATACTCGTCATTTGGAGAAAATATGAGTTTTTGGTAGAAATTTATTAAAGGATGAAACTCTATTTGAAATGTAAGTATATTTACTTATGTTCTTAGTAAATATCATAAATAAATTCCTCAAATTTATGAAAAGTAACTTAAAACAAAAACGTTTTCCATTCAATTTTCCTATTGGGGAATCAAATACCATTTAACTCATTACAATGTTATGGATTTTTAGTAGTTAACTTTCTCATGATCATGTTTTCTATCACTCTTTATCAGAACATGACACTTTGTTTCTCTTCCATATCAATGTTTTCCAACATGGAATCCTCGTATGTATTCTCTCAATTCACCTTTGTACTTCTCTTTTATTCTTTTAAATTGATATTTTTATTTACTCTTTTTTCCGATGTGAGACTTTGAATGAAGTTTCCAAGCCCAATTTTAAAATTGCGAGGATGTAAATTCCAAAAGGGGGGAAGAATGTAATAACCCAGGTATTTATAGAATAATACGTTTTCATTTGTATTAAAATTTATAAATAAGATATTATTTTTACTTTCAAGGGGATGCTATTTTTATAGTGTACTCAACACGCAACAACAGATTTCTCCAAAATATTGCGTTGCACACAACATTGAGTTAGACCAAAAAATAATATAATAATATTATTATTTTAAATGGTAGTGAACGCATATCCATTGTATTGGAGAGAATGAACAAAACTAACTAAAATATTATTATACTTGTTTGTTAAATGTCTTTACATTTATCAAATAAATTATAGAGTCTTAAAATAAGAATTAATCCAATTTTAAGCATGAAATACACTAATAATTTTAAAAGGCCGGTTTACCGCCTTTTTATGGAGAACCATTTTTAAATATAGTTTTTTCACTTTTATATGTTCAATTGAACAAAATAAACTTCTTATTTAGAATGAGGACATAAAAATTTAATTATGGTAGATTTTTTGTATTTTTCTGATAAAGTTCATTTTTAATGAATAGTGAAAAATACTGCATTTTAAATCAAAACTGTCTTTTCCTATTATTTAATTATAATTTTAGATTATCTTTTTAATTTGTTTTGAAGTTTAATTTGATTATGTTTTTATAATTTAATCTAATTTTTTCCATCAGAAGTAATTTCAAATTGAAATTGGACATAAATACATGTCAAACTTTTGGTAGTTTTTACTTCTTTAAAACACGCTTTTTGGTTTTGAAAACATGAATTAATTTTAAATAAATTTATGAAATTTATGGGTTTTGAATTTAGAAAAATTGATTCCATATTTGGAATTAGGATTTACAGATTATGTAAATAGGTATCCTTTATTTTCAGACATTATGAATTTTAACTTCAATTATTATTTTATTTACCATGGTTAAAGGGTAAATCTATTATGTAGGGTAAAAAATAATATTATAATAATATTAAACTACCGTAAAACATGTAAAAACCCTATTGGATGAGATATTTCAGACCATGGTCATCCTTGGGTCGATTTTAGGACCCCTTGGATCCAATTTTGTGTGAAAATGACATTCAATTACTTTTAATTTAAAGGTAAGCAAAGTATTACCTAAACGTATAGCTTTTATTTAAAAATATTTATATGAAGTCATATAAGGGATATATAAGACAATAATTAGTCATTATAAATATAAAAATATTAAATACATCATGGTATTTTATTTATAATTTTTAGACATCAAATAAATAAATTTATTTATGTCACAATGATGATTTAGAGATTACCTTATTAATGAATGATTTAAATAAATGAGATTATAAATATTAAAATAAATTTATTTTGAAACTTTTTATGACATAAAATAATTTTATGGATAATTATGACTTTTTATATTTTAATTAATTAAGTTTTTTTCAAATAATCAAGTTTTTATGGATTTTTTAAGTCCTAATATGAAGAGTATATAAATTAACATAAATGAGTTTTTAAAAAAAATACTATTTTATTAAATGATACAATAGTCCTAAAAAAATAAGATTCAGATAAATTAATTATATAAGGTTTAAAATTTTCTTAATTAACCCCTTTAGGTTCTATTAGAAATTTATAGTAACTATATTAACAATATAGTATGAATATACAAGAAGACATGGTAATAGTCAAATAATTTAACTAAGGGTTAAATATAAATGATAAGGTTAAATTTGAAACCAAAACTTGTCTAAAAACTATTTTTTTAGAGTATTTAGAACAATAATCATCTTATCTTCAAATTAAATGAGTTTTTTATTTTTTGAAAATCAAAATTCAGTTTATAATAAAATAATCATTCAAACATTCCTAAAGTACCACTCATCCCTCCTATAAAAGACCACCACATATAACCCTTACTCACACATATCAAGCCCCTTGGATCATCCAAAATCTACCCAAATAATCTCCCAACTTCCCTGTGCTCCTCTAAGAAGCCTCACCCTGGGCAGAAGGCAATTCAAGAAATCCTTTTAGCTTAAATCAAAAGGAGTTACCCGATTTGAGGTAATGTCTTCTCTCAAGCTTCTTTAAATTATTTTCCTTCTCCAACCCCATGAAATCTATTTATTCCATTATTTTATAAAAACACCAGTATTTTCAATATACTAGTATGTTTATATGAGATTTATTTGAACTACACTTACATAGACCTCCATCTATTGGATATGAACATACACGTTCTGTGGACGACGAACTACTGCCTCACAAAACGATGATTGTTGAAAGATATACTACTGCATCACATAGTGGCCATAATGATGGAATTGTATTTATATGTGATATATATTATACTTATATTTTCTCTATTCTTATGTATTTTTCATTTACAACATACCATTATGCTTTACATAATCTGTAAATACGATAATTTCATATGATGTAGTGCAGACTACCGCCCCCTCAAAGTGATATGACTCATTCATGTGATACATGGAATGACTAAACGATGGTTTTATTAAAACTATGAGACATAAATTACATAAATATAATACTGATATTATAAAATACATTATTATCATTTGATTATGATTTTTAGTATTAAATGTAAATGAAAGTAGCATTTATGCATACGTATGACTTATTGTCTACATGAACGGTGCATTTCATTTCTTATCTAAAAATGTTATTTACTATTATAAATACATATATATAATGGATATATATTTTATATAAATCATTTATATCATTTTGGATATAATGTAATTTTGAACACATGGACAATTTGTAATTATAACAAGTTCATTTTCAACTCAAGTACCCAATATTGACAAAATGACCGATATTAACTTAAATAATAATGAAATTTTTATAAAATGTTAATAAGTGATATAAAAGAAATAATAAACTTGAAAAAGGTTTGGAAACAAGTATAAATTTACTTTAGTTTATTATTCAAGCAGAACAAGGAACATACATGACCAGTCGGATGCAAGGTAAGGGAACTTCTTAACCCAATTTCCATTATTTGGGTTGATCTTATAATTATTGAATATGTTGTGCTATGATTATGTGATATATAGATTTTAATTTCCTATAATTTATTTATACTTTCTTTATGTGTACTTATAGTGAATATATATAATCAATCTATTTTATTTACAAATAATATTTGTAAGGGACTTCATCTCAATATCCTTTCATTGAGGCATATTTTGATTTATACAGAACTTTCATTTATACAGTGTATAAAACCATTTGACTTTTAATTTCATTCAAAGGGAATTTTTTTTTTCTACTTATCATTTTACTATGTGACAAAGGGAATGTTTCCTTTTAACGTACGTAGTGACAACGACTTTTCCACCGCCACAAACATTATTTGATATTTGGATTCCTTAACAAGATGTAATGTTTTTTAAAGGAAAATAAATACTATATACCCCCTTTTACGTATTTTTGTATTGAAAATTATTTTAAGAAAGTGTTGATTATTTCAATATCTTTAAATGTTATATTTTTTTTGGGATGAGGAAATATTATATTTCCTTTATGCTTGTTTTATGTGTTATGATTATGTTATTGTTCTTGGGCATTTTTTACATATTCAGGTGATTTTGTGATAAAAATAGGGTGTATGAACCTGAGATAGCTCTCCAATGCATTGGGTATCATGACTAAGGTAAACATTAATGCTTATCCTAAGAGATTTAGGGAATATACTATAGTGGGTATTCCAGATGTAATTTCATATGTAACTGTGAAAGTTAAAATGTAAGTATGATATATATTCCACAAGTTACCTTTATGATTTATGATTTCATTGTGTTATTCACAAATCTTATGATTTCATGAGGTATTTTAAAGAGATTATGTTTTATGATTGAGAAGTATGATTTCATTGATTTGTATGTATTGATGGACTAATGTTTTCCTTCCTTATTTTATAACCCTTACTGGGCTTTTTATGCTCATCCAATGTTTTTGAAATATTTTTCATAGGGTATAAGGAAGGGTAAGAGAAATGAAGTATTCAATGATATTTACATCAAGAAAAGAACTCTTGTTTTATTTAAGTATTTTTGTTATTGTAAAAAAATTGGATATTGTATAAGTGTCTACTTTGTAATTTTGGGAATGTAATGTAATAGTTACGACCTAATTCACTAAAAATCTAAAATTGAAAATATCCTCAATTTGAATTCTTGAATTAACTCAAGATTATATAATTTTTATGTTTGTGGTCTTATATTTGGTATTAGAGGTTGGTTTAGATAACTTTATTGGTTAGGGTGTTATTTAAGCATAAGTGTGATGACCCGGACCCGGATGCCACTTAATGGGTGCCTCAAGCCTAATGGGCCACATACCCTCAAGTGCATCTTCCTGAATGCCAGAGGCTGCTGACTAGTAGCGAGGGCCTAGAGTGTGTCTGTGGGAATACTGTGCCCTCATTAGCAGAGTGTATCACAATAGAATAGATATTAATGAATATTAAAAAAAGAATAAATATAGATAAATAGCAGAGGAAAACTGATGCAATAGATAAAAAATAATAACAATAACTCTTTCAACTATAATAGTGATGTTGTAATTTCATGTCACTAGAAAACTGGAAAGCATGGATACAAGGCAATAATAATAACTTATTACACAAGGTAAAAGAAAACAAAGTCTACTACAAGAATCCCTAGATATTACTTGGTAATCTGCTATCAAGATCCATCCTATCAGCACACAATCTTGTATTTGAAGCTTCATTCTTCCCTTTGTCAATAACTGCAACCATGTAATCTACTCCGGGTACCAAATGGCGCCCGAAGAAGGCGTGAAAGAAATTTCAGTGGGCCACCACCAACGATGTCTATAACATCTGACTTGTGAAATTGAATATACCAGTGTGCATAAATATTTGTAAAGTAAATCAAGTGGTACAAAATAACTAAATAACCAAGTACCTGCTTCAGCCCCCAGCTGGTGACTGAACATGTAACCAACTAATTAATTAATAAATTAATATTCAATGTTAATAGGTCACTTGAGTCTTAGCCAACACTGACATCATGTTGTGATAATATAAGTAGTGAAGGTTCTCAGACATAACAAGGAAACTAGACAATGATATCCAATGCAAGAGTTACAGGGTAAAAACCAAGGTAACATAAACACAAAGAAAGCTAACTTAGTAGTATCTGAGTCTAGCTAAGGGGTAAGATTGTAATCCAAGGAGCGTAATCCAAGGCATTCAACAATAAAGTGCCTACCGAGTCCAAGGTGATCGACCAAGGTAAAATAGGGATAAGCAATGATAGGGCCCAATGGGCTTTCAATATGGCACCTACTAGTCAATGTTAGATCGAAGGTGAGTATCTGACGTATCTTGTAATAAACAAAGGGACCCAACGATAGTATACCAGGAATCCATGTAATAGACAAAGACTAGAGTCTAGGTGGGTATCAACCTAAGAAAAATATATCCTTGAATCATAATGGGGTTCTCAAGACCCGAGGTAATCTCCTCTTAGAATCCAAGGTGAAATCGAGTCAGTCCATTCCTATTTTATTTTTTAATCATGTAGTAATTCATTTGGTTCATGTCTTTCCTTCCATTAGTGTGGATAAGTTGAGTATAGTTTAAACCATTTATTTTTTGGTCCAAGCCATGTCTTCCATTAAGGTGGATTGGTCAAGTAGCATTGCAACCATTTAATCATGTCTTAATTATCCATTAAGGTTTATTCAATTATTGAGGTTCACTTAGATACCTTCCATCAATATAGAAAGGGGTGACACATACATGTAACCGTTATTAAATCTATTTTTATAAGGACAGGTTCTATACTTAGTATACTTACCATTTCACATTTCATATTTCACATTTAATAAAGAAATTTAAGAACATACCTTAGGAAGGTAAAGTGGTGAGAATATATGGTACAAGACATTATGAAATTATCAATAAAAACAAGACATTTATGTCAATAAGTTTCATCTTTAGGAAGGTCAAGTAAAGGCACACCCGAACAGTGGCTCAAACATGTCAAAACAGTAAAAACCCAATTAAGTCATAACCTTTGACATGAGGTAGATTGAGTTATGGGTGAAACCACTAACAACTAATAACATATTTGAAAGAGCATAACCATATGATTCTAACGAGTATAATCATGAAATCCAAAAAAATGAACTTTATGGTTGAGTTATGTACCACCCACCTTAGGGTTGTACGAGCCTTCTCCTCCAGTATCAGCCTTTGAATTTCCTCATATCGAAGTAGATCTAAAAAAAGTGAAAAAATATCACATGGAGATTACTAGGTTGAGAGTGAAAGATAAGAATAATAGTTAAAGTGGACTCGAGTACTTACTATTGTGCATCCAACGTGACGAACAAAATCTCAATCAAAATCCAGGCGAAGAAGATCTATTGATTCCAGGCTTTGATCTTAAAAAACCCCAAAATTGAGAGAGAAATATTTCAATCTCACAGAAACTCGAATTAGGGAGGAAGGAGGAGGATTAATAGAATATTAAGTGCGTTTTAGACATTTTTCATAGGTTTTTAGTCTGTGCACAGTTTGTCTACATGGTTTGTCAAATTGTGCAAAAACCGTGTGAGATGGTTCTACCCAAACATTGGAAAAAGGGGCATTTTTATGGTTTGGCTGCACGACCATGCACCAAATGAGCAAGGTTCCACTGTCCGAAGAAACACAATCCACACGGTTTGAAAAAATATTCGGTAATTGTGTGCAGATCATGCAACTTGGCCTGTTTTCCCAAAAATATGTGTTTTGAGCTCCAAAAAATCCCTGAACACCCTCAAAACCTTTACTAACTCACTGGGAATCTATATTAGGTCCAAATTAAAGGCTTAGACTGAAAATTAAAGGATCCACACCTGAGTGAAAAACTAGATTCGTATAGTCTTCCCACCTTAAAATAACTCACCCCCCGAGTTCTGCTTCTGAGGGTATGAAAATAGTGTCTAAGAATAAATCTGTCCACTGAGCATGTACATCAGATTACCTCTCCCATGTCTCATCTTGTACTTGGCTGTGCTGGAAAAACACCCGTACTAGAGGGAAAAAATTTCCTTGGAGATCCTTGATGCTTTGGTCAATTATGCATACTGGATAATCCTAAAAGGTTGCATCAGCTTCTAACTAAACATCCTTAGGATGAAAGGTATGAGATGGGTCAACATGATATTGGCGAATCTGTGAGACATGAAAGACATCGTTCATGGCATGGTACCTTTGAGGTAATAGCAACCTATAAGCTATTAGCCCGAATCACTCTAGAATCTATAATGGACCGACATAATGATGTGAAAACTTACCCTGATTTTGTAACCGTTTATGCCCAAGCCTGGGTGATACCCAAAGAAAAACACTATTCCCAACCTCGAACTCAAGAGGTCATTGATGGCGATCAGAATAAGATTTCTTTCTAGACGGAGTAGTAGTCATACGCTTCCTGATTAGCTGGACCTATTCTGAAGTATCCTAAATGATACGAGGACCTAGTAGGGATACCACTCCTGCCTCTAGCTAGCATAAAGGTCAACAACATGGCCTAGCATATAAATCCTTAAAAGTAACCATATGAATTGTCGCCTGAAAACTGTTATTATAAGTGAAATCAACAAGATATATATTCTTCTCCCAAGAAATGCCTAAATCAAGGATTAATTCTTGGAGAATATCTTCTAAAACCTATATTTTCTGTTCCGATTCTCCATCGGTCTAAGGGTGAAATGCTATTTTTAGAATCACCTAAGTTCCCATAGTTTTCTAAAAACCCTTCCAAAACCATGAAGTGAAAAGAGGATCCCTATCTGAAATGATTGTACACGGAACTCAGTGTAGTCATATGATCTCACGGACATAAAGTCTTCCTAACTCAACAACTGATAAGGTCTCTTGAATTGGAATGAAGTGGGATGATTTCGTTAGTCGATCAATGACTACCTAGAGAGAATCTCTACACCTCGGCAACCAAGGTATGCCGACTACAAAATCCATAGAAACATATTCCCATTTCCATTATTGGAATGGAAGTGGATGTAACAATACTACAAGTCTCTGGTGTTCCGCCTTCACCTACTAATAGATGGAACACTTAGTGATTAACCCTGCATTCTGAAATTTCATCCTAGGCCACCAATACTTGCATCACATATCTTCATACATATTCAATATTCCTATATGAACTACCCACTAAGAAGTATGGGAATCTCCCATAAACTCCTCTCTCACATATGTAGAAACCCAGATATGTCCATGTGGATGTAGAACTTCATCTCTATCCACAAACCAATCCAAAGGTGGGTTATATCCTGATATACTCTCACGGAGAACCAAACCTTTAGGATATGAAAACTGCCTACTCTTTACCTTATAAAGGTGAGTAGAGGTAATTGTTAAGGGTGATAGGTAAGACTACTCAATAATGTTGTGAAAATCCATATGAAGTTCAGAAAATAGGGGAATTAACATCAATTCGTCAATGGATTTCTGTACGTTTGGTGTTTGAGTTTTCCTACTCAGTGCATCTACAACCACATTTCCTTTTCCAGGCATATAGGCAAGATCAAAATCCAAAGAATAAAGATATTTGACCCATCTTCACTATCGGAGGTTCAAGTCATGCTGAGAAAAGATATAATTGAGGATCTTATGAAATGTATACTCCACAAATCACTCATTGAAGAGATAATGTCTCCAGCAATGTAAGGCATGGACAACTGATGCTAGCTCGAGGTCATGCATCGGTTAATTTATATTGTGTGGCCTCAACTGCTGATATTTGTATGCAAATAATTTGTCTTCGTACATCCACATTTCTTCTATTCCTATTCCTGATACATCATAGAAGGTGATATATCCTTTACTAGGTTCTAGAAGAATCAGAATAGGTGCCAAGACAAGCCTCCCTTTCAGCTCCTAAAATGATTTCTCCCATGCTTCCGACAACATGAATGTTACACCCTTGTTTGTAAGTCCAGTAATAGGTGAATAAAAACATGAGAATTCTTATATGAAATTCCTACAATATCTAGAGATCCCTAAAAAACTACTGATATCAAACACATTCTTAGGATGCTCCCATTAGACTACAACATGAAACTTGTTAGGTTCAACATATACTCGTAATTTTGAAATAATATGGCCCAATAAGTGGGCCTTGTTGATTGATAAGTCACATTTACCAAGATTGAAATAAAGCTGATGCTCTCTCCGTGTACTCAGAATGATCTCAAGATGTTTGGAATGGTCGTTACGAGTGTGGGATTACACCAAGATGTTTTCCACAAATACCACGACAAAAGAGCCAAAATAGGGATGGAAAACCCTACTCATAAAATACATGAAAACAGCAGGCACATTTGTAAGACCAAATGGGATTACAAGATACTCATACAGACCGTACCTACTATGGAAAGATGTACATGGTATGTCTGATTATCTGACTCACACCTGATGATAACTCGATCTCAGGTCGATCTTAGAGAACACCGTTGCTCCTTGTACCTGGTTAAATAGATCTTCTATTCAAGGAAGTGGATAATAACTCTTGACCATAAGATGGTTCAACCTTCTATAATCCATGCATAAATAGAGAGTTCCATCTGCCTTCTTAACAAAAAACATGGATGAACCCCAAGATGATGTACTGGGACGTATAAATCCTTTTCCCTCTAAGTCCTCTATCTACGGATTGAGCTCCTGAAGCTCAGTAGGTTTCATCCTATACGGAAGAATGGACACTAGAGCTACTCCTGGAACAACCTCTATTGCAAACTCTACCTTTCTCTAAGGAGGTAATCTAGAAAATTCATCAGGAAAGACATCCCTGAAATGAAAAACTACTTGAGGGAAATTGATTTGAAGAAAAACATGATCCTCCATGAAAAGAGTTGAAATCTAGGTGATCACTCAACCTAGCCCATAATGCTTTGGTCACTCTCTCCCAGGATGGACATCCCACTCGCCTTTGAAAAGATAACTGATGCCTTCTAGTGATGTAAAAAAACCCTTTAGGGATAACAGTTTACTAAGGCGTGATTGTGAACCAACCAGTCCATCCTGAGAATGACATAAAATCCAGTCATCTCAAGAACAAAGATATTTTACAAGAAAGGGTAACTTCCAACCTCTAGGGGAGAGTCCTTGCATTAGTGTATGCCCTTCGTATGTATTCCTAATTGTGTATTGAGGGTCATTACACTATATTGATATTGTATCTCTAGTCCATGAATTTCCATGATAGATATATAAATTAAAGAGTTTGAAGAACCTATATCAAACAATGTAGAGACAATAGTAGAGGATACTAGAATAGTACCTCGTACTGTTGATGGTCTCGCAGCCTGATCCTTAGGTATCATCTGTAAAGCATGCAACTGACCTGATCCACGACCCTATGCAATAGATGGAGTACCATGACCATGACTACTCTGCTAGAACTAATGGTGATCCGGGATTAGACTACCATGGCCACGACCTCCTCCTCGGCCAGACCTTCCAGTGCTACTCCAACTTCCTGCCTGACGCGGCGCAAAAGAACTCTCTCCTAAAAGTGGAGCTGAAGATGATCATTTTCTACACGAAGCTAGTGGAAAGGTACTTCGAAAGCACTGAAGATGACTCATACGGACACAAGACCAGCACTACATAGGGTCTCTATCACACTAGGGATTTTTATGCCCTGAATCCACACCGATGAAACACTATAGAGTTTTCAGACAGGATACTCTGGCTACCACTGCCCTGACGATAGATCTCAAGGGAACGTTTCCTACCACCAGAAGAACTACTAGCCTGATGCGGCACAAATACTTTAAACCCAGTACTCACTTCATCCCTTAGTTTATGCTCAGTGATAAGGTTCTGATCAACTATTGCAGTGAAGGAAGGAAGGCGAAAGACATTCACCTGAGTTCGAATGGTGTACTGGAGCCCATCCTTAAAATGTATAGCACGTGAAAGATCATCACTGGCTAGAAGTGGTGCAATGTGCTGTAAATCAGTGAAACGTGATTAATATTCCATAACTGAAATAGAACCCTACCCGAGATTCATTAAATCTCTAGCTCTATTATCTATAAATGACTGAGGAATGAAATGATCATAGAAGGAAGTCTAGAAGTCACCCCATAACATTCCCCAATGACGTCCGACATAGATAACAACATCCCACCAACGCTTGGATGAACACCAAAGAATGTATGTAGAAATCTTGAATATCTACTCTAGAGTCATCTTTAGATGATCAAAGATAGACAGCATGGCCTAAAGCCAAGACTCAACAACCAGAGATCTGCCATCACCTAAAAAAGTAAGTGGATGCTGCTGTTGGAACTCACGGGTCAGATCAACCATTGTAGGTGTAACCCATGGAGAAACAATCATGGACTGCATCAAACTTAAGAAACTATCACGGAATTGGGAATTAGTTCCCTGATCAGTTATTGAAGGCGGTGCCTCAAGTGGCACTCCTGGAAGTAAGAATGGCGGCTCATGGCCCACCATGTTTGTAGAAAAGTCGTCACCACCCTCCTGGAAAACAACACGAGGATGTTGTGGCAGAATTGGTCTATAAATTCCAAGCACACACCTTTTAACAATCTTATAATCAAGGAGATAACATCACTAATGGAAAATTAATGTATGAAAACTCATTACCCAAGACATACTACTCAAAATACCTGCTTAGACCACTAGGTATCGGTAAGTGCTCTAGTATAAGTTTCATGTTACATTGAAATTACTTTATAGGTTCATTACTTTACCTTTAATAAACATGACAAGGCGTGATAAGGATGTTAAACCAATTCATTTTTTATTTTATGATTCAATTTATAATTAATAGTCATTTTCGATGATCAGTGTCCATTCACCTATCACCAAAAACGACACCCATTTATTTATAGCACAATGGATTGACACAGTAAATCACTCATCTAAACCCATGAGGGCCCATACACCTCATGAATTGAGACAGACTATCACCCAATCAAATCCAAAGTAATAAAAGTACAAGAAACTATCACAACATCACTCATCAATCGTAGGCATATCAAGCAGTGCATGCAGTGAAATTCACCTATATAGCCTAGAAATATGCATGAAATGTGAATTATAGGTGTCTATAATGATGGATGTAACAATAATCATTTCCCTCATATCATTGGGCAAAGGATAAAATAAATTCCCAAGAGTAATATTCAACAACACCACACAACATCTGAGTCACTCAACGGTGAAGTTATATCAGATGTAATAGGAAAAAATTGATCAACTATTTCATTATGAGTAACTTGGATTTTACCCTGAACATAGGTTTATGACGACCAAGCATGACTTATGACCAAGAACTAAGATTACCTATTCTCAAATCTATTGTCTCCAAATTGTAATGAAAATAAGATACCACCTTTGATACCACTTTGCGACGACCCTGACCTAGATGCCACTTAACAGGTGCCCCAAGCTTGGTTGGACACATAGACTCAAGCACATCTTCCTGAACAGCAGAGGCTTCTGACTAGCAGTGAGGTCCTAGGGTGTTTCCATGGGAAAACTATGACCTCTTTAGAAGAGTTTAGAATAGATTAAGAGGAATAAATGAATAGTAAATTAGCGGAATCAACATTGATCAATAGAAGAAGAAAACTGACACAATAGATAAACAAGAATAACAATAAATGTATCAACTAGAACAGTGACGATGTAATGTCATGTCACTAGAAAACTACAAAACATGGATACAGGACAATAATAATAACATGTTACACAAGGTAAAAGAAAACTAAGTCTACTCCAAGCATCCCGATATCCTACTCAGTCATCTGCTATCGAGCTCTATCCTATCAGCACACAATCTTGTATTGGAAGTTGCATGCTTCCCTTTGTCAATTCCTGCAACCATGTAATCTACTCCAAGTGCCAAACTCTACCCGGAGAGGGTGTGAGACAAATATTTGTGGGCCCCTACCAACGATTTCTATAATATCCAACCCACTAAATGGAATATAGTAGTGTTCATGCATATATGCAAAGTAAAGTAAGAAGTACGAAATAACTAAAAAACCAATTACCTTCTTCATCCCTCGACTAGTGTATGAACATGCACCCAGTTCATTAATTAATAAATTACCATTTAATGTTAATATATTATGTGATACATATCCAACACTGACATAACCTCATGATAGTATAAGTTTTGAAGGTCCCAAGATGTAACAAGGTAACCGTACAATGATATCCAGTAAGGGAGTTCCAGGGTAAAAACCAAGGTAATGTAAACTCACAGAATGATAACTCAGTAATATCTGAGTCTAGATAAGGGATAAGAGTGTACTAAAAGTATAAAAATCTAATGAATTCCACAATAAGTCACCTACCGAGTCCAATGTGATCGACTAAGGTAAAACGAGGCTAAGAAAAGACAGGTCCGTACGAGATTTCACCACATAACCTACTAGACAATTCTAAATCGAAGGAGTGTTTCTGAGGTATCCTGTAATAAAGAAAGTTACCCAATGGTAGTATACCAGGAATCCAAGTAATAGACAAGTACCAGATTCTAGGTGGGTATCAACCTAAGAAATCCATATCCTTGAATCAGAATGGGGTTCCTGAGACCCAAGGTATTCTTCTCTCAGAATCCAATGAAAGATCGAGTTAGTCCATTCTTATTTGATATTTTAATCATGTAGTAATTCATTTGGTTCAATTTTTTCCTTCCATTAGTTTGGATTGGTCAAGTATATTTGAAACCTTTTATTTGTTGGTGCAATACCTGTATTCCATTAGTGTGGATAGGCCAAGTAGCGTTGCAACCATTTAATCAGTTCTTAATTGGCCATTAAGGCTTATTCAATTATTGAGGTTCACACTCCTACCTTCTATCTATATGGAAATGGGTTCTAAGGACATGTAAACTTTTTTCAATATCTTTTGATAAGGACAAGTTATATACTTAGTATACTTTCCATTTCACATTTCATATTTCACATTTAATAAACATTTGTAAGCACTTACCTTAGGCGGGTCAAGTGGTGAGTATATATGGTACATTCCATTATGAAATTCTCCGTAAAAACAATCCATTTATGATAATAAGTCTCATATCTAGGAAGTTCAAGTAAAGTCACACACTAACAGGGATTCAAATGTGTCAAAACACTAAAAACATAATTAAGGCATAACCTTTGACATGAGGCAGATTGAGTTGTGGGTAAAACCACTAAAAAATAATAACATATTTGGAAAGAGAATAACCATACAATTCTAACTAGTATAATCATGGCATGTTAATTTAAGAAACGATTTCCAACAAAACCAGTGGGCCCCACATGAACATTCAAAAAACAACGAACTTTAGACCGAAAATTAAAGGATCCATACCTGAGTGAAAAACCAGGTTCTTACAATAAGTGACATTACCATAATGGTTAGAATATTAGAAAGAGTCATAGTTATTTTAGATAAATTGAATGAGTTTAATATAACATGAATAAGTATATCTTAGTGTTTAACCTCCTCATAAGATATTATATTATGATTTTACTGCTATACCCACATTGAAATTTTTGGTTTTAGTAAATAGATGCATCTAGAAGGCCCCAATGTAACAATGGATGTGAAGGAAACTGTGGTGGTTTTCTGAATAAGTAACCGAATGAAATGGGATATACAATGAAAACTCTTGTGGGTATTCTCAACAAACTATATGGAGTAATGATTGATGACTTGAAAAATGAATATTTATCAAAGGCATCATATATGAAATAAAAAAATCCCTATGAAAGTTATAGTAATAATCATAAAGGTAAGTATATTAAAAAACCTATGTGTCAACGTAACACCCCGAGATTTTATGAGATATATTATTTTTTAAATTTATTTCATATCTTCTATTGTACGCTACACCAATATTATCTTACACTATACCCAACACCGTATTAGCTTGCAGTATACACAACCCTGACTTGGCTTGCATTACATGCAATCACGTCCTTTCTCGATAGCATGTGTTGTACGCAATACCGGGTTTCACTAAATAACGATATATGGTTATAATATTTTTATGAACTAGACATTATGAATAGTATTAACTACATTTTTAATATTAAAACATTATTATTTCATCTTACACATTTTCTAGAACATGGTATGTGAACAAAATAAAATTTTTGGGTAAAATGAGTATTTTTTTCAAAAATGGAGTTTTTTCACCTTTTGATGACGCACCCACTTTAAATATAGTTTTTGACATGTTTATAATTAAAATTTGAAAAAAATAAAATTCTTATTTGGAATCAGGATATAAAAATTTACTTTGGATAAAATTTTCATATTATTCTGATAACTTTGATATTTTAATGAATAGTAAAAACACGCTATATTTTAATTAAAAACAACTTTTTTCATCATAATAATTTATATGGTTAAATTATAATATTGAATTATTTTAAAGTATAAATAGAATATATTATTACCATTTAATATAATTTATGTCATTATAATTTATTTTACATTAAATTCATAGGTAAAATCATTTCAATCTTTTGCAATGTTTTAACTTTTATAACCCGTTTTCTTAACAACAGGATTGATTTTAAATTAATTAATGCAACTTTTGTGTTTTGAATTTTCAAAAATGGATTACATATTTGAATTCAATGGGTCCAAATTATGTTAATAGGTTACTTTTATTTTTTTGATATTATGAATAGTAACTACAGTAATTTTTATTTACCACAGTTAAAGGTAAATATGGTAATTAAGGGTAAAAATAAGGTTATAAAATTACCCTAAAACTTTCCAAAATCCAATTGGATGAATAAAAGTCGACCCATATAACCTAAGGGTCTGACTAGATTAATTTCATGGACTTTTGACCATGAAATAATATAATTATTATTAAAACCAAAGAAAGTGACAACATGTCACTCTCTTAAAGCTTATAAGTGTAATAATTTTAATTTAGTGATAAACATCATAAAACTTCGGATAAAAATAGTACCTAGAAATATAATAAAATTATATACATCATATGAATTTATTTATAATTTTTAGGGATTAAATAAGTATCATTAATTATGACACAACAGTGATGTTGAAATTATTGTATTAATTGAAATATCAAATAATTGATTTTAAAAGTATTAAAATAAATATTATATGAACTATTTAATGTGCTAAACTAATTTTATAGATAAATATGATATGTTATTAATCTATTAAATCTTTTAGTTCGAACATAACTTTTGTATATATTTTATTTAAATTCAAACAAATGAATAGTGTCAAAATTTACACTATTGTTATTTTATAAACATTAAATATTATAAAATTGTTTAAAAATCAAATAAATATTTAAAAATTATAAAATAAAATTTATATAGTCGAAAATTTTATAAAATATCCAATTATGTAAAATTAACAACACATAAGTGATTATTTATAACCATTTAAAATTTAGAATTTTATTACGAGAAATAAAACTAAATAGATTAAATAAGGATAAATCAAAATGATAAGGTTTAAAATAAGATCAAAACATGTCTAAATTTTATTGGTTGATGATATTACAACCCTATATCATCTAATATTCGAATTGAGTCATTTTTGGAGGTTTATATGTGGGGTTTGAATTTATATTAATCTAATATTGTTTAGGATTCCAAAGGTGCCCCTCTCCTCCCTTATAAAAGGGCACCTCCTTCCTCTCCTCTTTATAAAATTTAGAGCCTTAAAGCTCCAAAAAACCCAGAATATTTCCTTTCTCAGCCTCCTTATAAATATACTAGAGGTTTTGGTCTTCTTTAAAGACCAATTTTAGTGCCCTAAGAGGAGGTTTCAAAGAGACGTGTCGAAGAAGTGGCAATATCCGTTACTGATTCTTTCAAATTTATTTCTTCTTCTACCTATTCTTATTTAGTTTTTTCATTATATTATAATAACATAAGTATTAAAAATATAATTTAATGTCATTATAAATATGAAACAACCCCATTTCACCTTCTATCTATCCTAAGGAAGAAACCGAAATCACCGCGCGTGCGTACGTACGGAATACCTTCTCCACGACGTGGTGTAATCTATTTTTCGACCACCACCTTACATGGATGGGTATAAGGGTGTAAAGAATAACTACATATGATTATTATAACATCATAATGATTCTATGATATTATATCATTCACTCCAATTCAATTCACTAAATATGGGAATGATATCATCGCTCGTGCGTACGTACGGATTACCGTCTCCATGACGCGATGAGATTCATTTTCCATGTTAACAATTCAAGAATGATTATAAAGTATATATAATAAGTAATCATTAAATATATGACATATTAATGATACTTATTTTATTCATATGTTATTTACTTACATATATTAAATTTAATAAGGAAATGAAAATAGCGTTCTTGCATAAGTACGACCTACCGTCTCCTTGAACGGTATATTTCTTTCCATTTATCGATATGTTATATATATGTATATTATGAATATATATTATATATAAATCATGGTTTATATTCTGGAATTAAGTAATCAAGATCTAATTAATCATATGAATAATTACAAGTCAAAACACGGATGATAAATGAAATGATTTTACCCAAAACGCTTCTTTAACATGGAATTTACAAAAGAATGGGTAATATAAAGTCATAAGTGAACCATATATGATATCATAACAATGAATATGATTATGTAATAAGTGAATGAAATTATTTAAATCATTATACAGGAGTGTCATATACATACGAATCATATCAAACATAAGGTAAGGGATAATTATTCCAATCTCATTCTTATCCGAGATTGTTTATTCGTAAGTATTTACATGGGTTATGTTTTTTATCCATGTCCATATGTTCTCAAAATATTTTCATAAAATGTTAACTTTTCTTCCATGTATGTTTAAAGTCATATTTACCCCTTTTTACTTTTACCACATTTTATGGAAGGAATCTTTATTTTTTTTTACCATACGAGGTACTTTTTTGTCTTTTCCGAAAAAAGTACGAGAAGGCTGTTTTTTAACTTAAACGACATGGATGATTTTTTATGGTTTCATAACACCTTATTTTCATGAATCTTACTATACAATATTTCATGAATATTTTCAAAAAAATACTTTTCTTTTAAAATTGAATGGCATTTTATGAAAAAAAATGATTTTCAAGAAGAAAGGATATTTTCCTCAAAAATTCATTTCAAGTGCTTTATCAACACCATTTTCCATCTAAGATGGCATTATATCATATGTGTATGTTTCAAGTATAATATCTCTATGATTTACATGATTTCACTTCTCTTAGGATAAAATGATATCCATTTGTTTTATATGGATAATGTTATGATGAAATGATGTTTATGAAACCCATTTTATTCGTTAGGTTATTATGAATGATGTATGTTTATTTTGTGGCACATGAAAGAATGATTTCATTATGAGATGTGTGGTACCTATATCTCCCTCAAATTCATTTGGTAAAGATTTATATCTCATGAGATAGACATGGATGAACCGACAAGTAAATCCGGTTCAGTAATACAGGGCGGGAACAGCAAGTAAACCCGGTTCAGTAAGGGACTTTGTCCACTAAGATGGTCTTGGAAGCAATGCATTGGCTACTATAGAAATTATATCATGTGATTAATGTTTTTCCACAATTACAAGTTTTATTTCAAAGCTATTTTATCATTATTGATGTTCTTGTTATGATCTATGCCTTACGTACTTCCATGTTTTATGTCATTGCTCAAGATTTCAATGTTTAAACATTATGTTCATGTTTTTATTTTTAAATGTATATGGTTTGTTTTATTTTCTCAATGATTACCATTACTGAGCATTTGAGCTCACCCTTTATATGTTTTCTTTTCCCCAGGATATAAATAAAGGTTTTAGGTATGAAAATAAAAAGGGAAGATCTTTATGGGAGATGTTCAAGATCTTTCACCACAATTAGAAGATTATATTCTGAGTTTCCAAAGACACTAAAATAGTACGGTCCTTTGGTGTCTGTTTTAGTTATGTATTAAGTATTCTGCAAAAGTAATGTAATGTCCATGTATTTCAAGCTTTGGGTCTCTACAGTTGGTATCTGAGGAATGGTTTAGTCAACCTTTGGAAACTAGGATTCGAGAACTTTGGTGAGATCCCTAGAGATATTTCTGAGGTATGCCTAGGGATGTCCCTAAGGTTAAGTATACATATAGGTTATAGTCCTATAATTATGGTTACGATATTAGAATTAATCCTAGGATGTTTGATATGGAAGGTACTCCCCCTTATTATGTTTTTTACCTATCATGATGTTTGACTCACGCTATTCTTTTTGGGTTTTAGATGATGGATGGAACCCGAAGGAACCATGTTGATCAATGTAATGGACGATGAAATGATTTTCCTCCTGAAAAAACCAATGTTATGGGAGATGGAGTGCATAATCTTATTTCTATACTTACACAAGAAATGAATCATTCTGGACTTCCAAATGAGAAGAGAAAGGAGCAACATTCTGTTGAATCCTTCATGAGGCAGCGTCCACCTTTATTCAGCGGGTCTTCTGATCCATTAGTGGCTAAACAATGGATCAGTACCACTGAAAAGATATTTTATGTTCTATAATGTTATGAGCATGATAAAGTCATCTTAGCAGTATATCGTTTGGAAGGTGATGTTGATCAATGGTGGAATCTTATCAAGAATACGAGGCAAAGAGATGAAATTGAGTCCATGGAATGGGACGAGTTCAAGAACTTATTTTTCAATAAGCACTTCCCTCGTATTCTTTGAACAAAGATAGAGAAGGAGTTTCTTGAACTTAAGAAAAAGGATGAAGAATATGTTGGTATATACGAGGCGAATTTTACAAGGCTTACAAGGTATGCATCTGGATTTATCATTCAACCTGAAAGTAAAGTTGATCGATTCTTCAGTGGATTAAAACCATGTCTTCGAAGGGCATTAGCTATAAGATACTTCATTAGATATGAAGAAATTGTGTGTTGTGCTATCAAGTTAGAACTGTAAATTGGTGTTACATATCCATCTCATGGTTTTGACAAGAAACGAAAGATGGAGTTCAAGGAAAAATCTCAGAACAATGGTGAAAAGAAGATGAATGTTACTTTATGCTCAAAGTGTGGAATGAAGCATGGTGGAGAGTGTCTAAAAGGTACTAGAAAACGTTTTATGTGTGGAAAAGAAGGTCATCAAGAAGTGGAGTGTGGAAGTAATGGAAAAAGGGTTGCTAATGATATGAATAAAGAAAAGACTGCAGAGAACGCACCACCAACACTTCAATGCTTCAAGTGCAAGGAAATGGGGCATTATGGTAATCAATGACCTAATCCAAGGGTTAATAATGATCAATGTGAGAAACCACATAAGGAAAATGATAAAGGAAAGTCACATGCGATCACTATTGGAAATTCTGAGTATGACAACGATGTAGTGGAATGATTATGTGTTTATGTAAGGAGATTCCAAAATAATGTTGTGGAATCTAATTTATAGTACTGTGGAATATTGGAATATCTATGTATTGGTTTATTATGGTTTTCAATAATTATATGGTACCAGTAACCATGAAAAGTGATTCAAATAATTTGGAAAGAAGATGATATGCACATAATAGAGGGATAAGGGGAAAATAAATTGTTTGATAGTCTTCATGAGCTCATGATTGATATATGGACTAAGTGATATCCTAGTTTGAGTATATAGAATTTTTTGGATTTTGGTATGTGGAATGATTTAACTTTTGACAGAACTCATGTTTTCACTATGGTTCTATGGTAATTCATGTTTCAAAAGAATACATGATTAATGTATTCACATGTTTGGAATGTGACCAACAAGATATATCTTATGATATATGGGGGATAAATAATGGTATTCACATGCTCGGAAGATGACATTTCTCCTAATCGTTTTCTTTATACTATGAGATTGGACATATGTATAATCCTAAAAATTGGAATGGATTATGTTGGAAATAAGATAGTATTTTTTAAGGATAGATGTTTTTTTGATATTATTTCTGGAATATTACAATAGTATAGTTTTAGAAAAAGGAAAACCCACAGGACGGGCGACAACCTGTCGCGTCGGACAAAGTTGCAAGAATAGAACCCACAACTGAAGTGCGACATGCCTTTATTACCTACCACTATCCTACAGGAAGTCCTTGGTTAGTAGAAACTAGTTTTATTTTATTAAGTGGTACGATAGATGAAGTATAAGTCCATTTTTAGAACGATATACGATAGATGGACTTCTTTATATAACTATTGCTAACCTTTTGTTTGAGACAGATGGAATGACCCATCATTATATCACATGATCTGCTAACACTTCACAAATGACAAATTCAACTTAATTTCTTTAAGATATGAAGTCGAAATTGTTCAAGGAATGAACAATGGTGAGATTATATCGAAATAAAGTAAGTATTTCTTCTAATTCAAATTCTTCAACTTTAGGGAAATGATCTTGAAAACCAAAAATGTTGTTTTAGTGCCCTTATATCTGATGAATCAGATGCTACCTTAGATCATCACACATTTATGGCTTTATTATTGTTGTCTTTTTCATAGCCATGTTCTCTACCACTATCCATCAGAACTTTATGGTTAGATTTCCCTTCTATATCCATATTTTCACATTTGTTCTCCTACGTGGAAACCAAGTGATGAGTTAATTTTGGTAACTGTTATGTTTCATACTTCAATTTTTAAAATCAAGTTTTAGTATTCCTTTTACGATGAGGGTTTTTACAAATGAAATATTCAAGTGGTAAACAATTTGTAACCCCGACGAATTTCGAGGGCGAAATTCATTTTAAGGGGGGTAGAATGTAACACCCCGAGATTTTATGAGATATAATCTTTTTTAAATTTATTTCATATCTTCTGTTTTATTCTACACCAAGATTATCTTGCATTGTACGCAACACCGTATAAGCTTGCAGTATACGCAACCCTGACTTGGCTTGCATTACATGCAATCACGTCCTTTCTCGATATCGTGTGTTGTACACAATACCGAGTTTCACTAAACAACGATATATGGTTATAATATTATTATGAACTAGACGTTATGAATAGTATTAACTACAGTTTGAATGTTATAACATTATTATTTCATCTTACACATTTTCTATAATATGGTATGTGAAAAAAATAATTTTTTCTGGTAAAATGAGTATTTTTAAAAAAAATGCAGTTTTGCCGCATTTTGATTGTGCACCCACTTTAAATCTAGTTTTTGACATGGATATAAGTTCTGTTTGACAAAATAGAATTCTTCTTTGGAATCAGGATATAAAAATTTACTTTGGATAAATTTTTCATATTATTCTGGTAACATTCATATTTTAATGAATAGTAAAAACACGTTATATTTTAATAAAAAAAAACTTTTTTCATCGTAATAATTTATATGGTTAAATTATAATATTGAATTATTTTAAAGTATAAATAGAATATATTTTTACCATTTAATATAATTTATGTCATTATAATTCATTTTACATTGAATTCATAGGTAAAATCATTTCAATCATTTGCAATGTTTTAACTTTTAAAACCCATTTTCTTAACAACCAGATTAATTTTAAAGTAATTACTGCAACTTCTGTGTTTTTAATTTTGAAAAATGGATTTAATATTTAAATTCAGTGGGTCCAAATTATGTTAATATGTAACTTTTATTTTTTTGATATTATGAATAGTAACTACAGTAATTTTTATTTACTATAGTTAAAGGTAAATCTGGTAATAAAGGGTAAAAATAAGATTATAAAATTAACCTAACACTTTCCAAAATCCTATTACATGAATAAAAGTCTACCTATATCACCTAATGGTTGGACTAGATTCATTTAATAGACTTTTTACTATGAAATAATATAATTATTATTAAAACCAAAGAAAGTGACAACATGTCACTATTTTAAAGCTTATAAGTGTAATAATTTTAATTTATTGATAAACATCATAAAACTTTGGATATAAATAGTCCCTAGAAAGATAATAAAATTATCTAAATCATATTAATTTATTTATAATTTTTATGGGTTAAATAATTATTATTAATTATGACACAATAGTGATGTTGAAAATATTTTATTGATTGAAATATCAAATAAATGATTTTAAAAGTATTAAAATAAATATTATATGAACTACTTAATGTTCTCCACTAATTTTCTAGGTAAATATGACATGTTATTAATCTATTGAATCTTTTATTTCGAAAATATATTCTGTATATATTTTATTTAAATTCAAACAAATGAATAGTGTCAAAATTGACACTATTGTTATTTTATAAAAATTACATATTATGAAATTGTTTAAAAATAAAATAAACATAAAAAATTATAAATTAAAATTTATATTGTCTAAAATTTCATAAAACACCCAATTAGTGAAAATTAACAACACATAATCGATTATTTATAACCATTTAGAATTTATAATTTTATTACCACAAATAAAATTAAATAGATTAAATAATGATAAATCAAAATGATAAAGTTTAAAATAAGATAAAAACATGACTAAATATGATTGGTTGATGAGATTAAAACCCTATATCATCTAATCTTAGAATTGAGTCATTTTTGGAGGTTTCTATGTGCGTTTTGAATTTATATAAAACTAATATTTTTTAGAATTCCAAAGGTGCCCCTATCCTCCCTTATAAATGGGCACCTCCTCCCTCTCCTCTTTACACAATTTAGAGCCTTCAATCTCGGCCAACACATGACTATTTCCCTTCTAAAACCCCTTATAAACATACTAGAGGTCCTGGTCTTCTTCAAAGACCAATTTTAGTGCCCTAAGAGGAGGTTTCAAAGAGACGTGTCGAAGAAGAGTTAATATCCGTTACCGATTCTTTCAAATTTATTTCTTCTTATACCTCCTCTTATTTATTTGTTTCATTATATTGTAATAAAATTAGTATCAATAATATACTAATATGTTATTATAAATATGAAACAACCTCATTTCACCTTCTATCCATCATAAGGAAGAAACCGAAATCACCGCGCGTGGGTACGTACGTAATACCATCTCCGTGCCGTGGTGTAATATGTTTTTCCACCACCACCTTACTTGGATGGGTATAATGGTGTTAAGAATAACTACATATGATTATTATAACATAATATTTATTCTAATATATTATATCATTCACTCCAATTCCATTCAATAAATATGAGAACGATATCATCGCTCGTGCGTATGTACAAATAACCGTCTCCACAACACGATGAGATTCATTTTCCATGTTAACAATTCAAGAATGATTATAAAGTATATATAATAAGTAATCATGAAATATATGAAATATTAATGATACTGATTTTATTTATATTTTATTTACTTATATATATTAAATTTAATAAGGAAACAAAAATAGCGTTCATGCGTACGTACGGTCTACCGTCTCCATGAACGGTGTATTTCTTTTCATTTATTGATCTATTATATATATGTATATTATGAATATATATTATATATAAATCAGGGTTTATATTCTGTAATTAAGTAATCATGATCTAAGTAATCATATGAATAATTACAAGTCAAAACATGGATGATAAATGAAACGATTTTACCCAAAACACTGCTTTAACATGGAATTTACAAAAGAACGGATAATATAAAGTCATAAGTGAACCATATATGATATCATAAAAATGAATATTATTCTTTAATAAGTCAATGACATTATTTAAATCATTATACAAGAGTTTCGGATACATACAAATCATATCGGACATAAGGTAAGAGATAATTATTCCAATCTTATTCTTATCCGAGATGGTTTATTCTTAAGTATTTACTGGGGTTAGGTTTATTATCCATGTCCATATGTTCTCAAAATGTTTTCATAAAATGTTTAATTTTCTTCCATGTATGTTAAAAGTCATTTTTAACCTTTTTTACTTTTACCACATTGTATGGAAGGAATCATTCTTTTTTTTACCATATGAGGTACTTTTTGACTTTTCTGACAAAAGTACGAGAAGAATATTTTTTTAACTTATACGACATGAATAGATTTTTATGGTTTCATAACGCCTCATTTTCATGAATCTTACTCTACAATATTTCATGACTATTTTCAACAAAATACTTTTCTTTTAAAATTGAATGGAATTTGGTGAAAAGAAAATGATTTTCAAGAAGAAAGGATATTTTCCCCAAGAATTCATTTCAAGTGATTTATCAAAACCATTTTCCATCTAAGATGACATTATTTCATATGTGTATGTTTCAAGTATAATGTCTCTATGATTTACATTATTTCACTTCTCTTATGATGAAATGATATCCATTTGTTTTATATGGATTATGTTATAATGGAATGATGTTTATGAAACCCATTTTATTCATTGGGTTATTATGAATGATGTATGTTAATTTTGTGGCACACGAAAGAATGATTTCATTATGAGATGGGTAGGACCTATATCTCCCTCTAATGCATTGGGTAAATATTTATATCTCATGAGATAGACATGGATTAAAAAGAAAGTAAATCCAGTTCAGTAATACTGGACTGGAAGAGAAAGTAAACACGGTTCAGTAAGGAACTTTGTCCCCTAAGATGGTCTTGGTAGAAATGCCTTGGATAATATGGAAATCATATCATGTTCTTAATGTTTTGCACAATTACATGTTTTATTTCCAAGATATTTTATCATGATTGATGTTCCATTATGATCTATGCCTTACGTACTGCCTTGTATTATTTCATTGCTCAAGATTTCAATGTTTAAACATTATGTTCATGTTTTTATGTTCAAATGTATATGGTTTGTTTTATTTTATCCATGCTTACCATTAGTGAGGATTTGAGCTCACCCTTTATATGTTTTCTTTTCCCCAGGATATAAAGAAAGGTTTTAGGTAAGAAAACAAGAAGGGAAGATCTTTATGGGAGATGTTGAAGATCTTTCACCACGATTAGAAGATTATATTCCGAGTTTCCAAAGACACTAAACTATTACAGTCCTTTGGTGTCTATTTTTGTTAGGTATTAATTATTCCGCAAAAGTAATGTAATGTCCATGTACGTCAAGATTTGTGTCTCTAAAGTCAAGGATGTGGAAAGAAACACCTATGAAAATGTCTCAAAGGGATGGGAAGATGTTATAGATGTGGTAATGAAGGTCATAAATTAACAACAGTCCATAGAGAAATGAAGCATTCAATTGAGTCTATGAAAGGGAAAGAATTTCATTATGAGGGATCATTTGAATTTTTTAAATGTGGTGTGTATGGTCATTACACAAATAGATCTCCTACGAAGAAGCTTCAGGAATGGTATCAGTAGTACTGTGCAAATATATGTTTACCAATTCCCAATTACATTATAATTGAGGACGAGGAAACTGGAAATGACCTATGAAAGGTATGTATTATTACTTATATTATGTTTTTATATTATTTAATCTTAGGATATAATTCATTATATTGTTTTTAAAATAGAATTATTACGAAATAATTTAAAAAAAACAGTTAAGTAATCATGAAGATTTTTGGATGATTAAGATATCTACATTTTAGAAATTTGAGAATTATGTTAGATATATGGGTTGTAAAATGTTTATAAATATTATTGCTCTTTGTTGACATGATTACTTTGGAAAACTCTTCTCTTGTTTGTGTAACCCTACAATTTGTTATGTGAAAATTCTATTTGAGGAAGAATTATCTTTTATTTTGTGGATATAGTTACAAAAAACCATTTGGGTTTATATGATCCTTGAATTTGAGGCAATTACATGTTATTACTTCTTGGGATGAAAATGTGATTTATGAGATAACATTTTTGGTTAAATATTTTATGGTTATTTTTGATGAATTTATCTCATTTTTGGGAATGTTATAAAATTATTTAGTTTGTGAAAAAGGACAACATGCAGACCATGTGACATCCTGTCATGTTATACAAATCTGTAGGAATCAATCCCATAACCAATATGCGTCTGTGATTTATCACCTACCACTGGACTACGTGAAGTCCCTGATTAGTATGACTAATTATTTTTATTTAAATGATTTTATAGATCAAGAATAAGTTGATTTTGGGAACTTATGTTTTTCCAAATAGATATCCTTAGTATAGGAAAATGATTTTTTGATTAAGTGATAAATGTTATTTTGGGAGACATTATCTCTTTTTGGAACACTATGTGCCTAAGGAAAATAGAATACTATGGGATTTCATTTGTGGAGAAATGGTTGAAATTTTATTTTGGGAGAATCTAAGTTTTTATTGTGGACATATGGAGATTATGGTTATTTTTATAAATCCTTAACCTATCATAAAAAATATGTGATTAGATTAATTACACTTCAGTATGAGATTTTAATAGTAGTTAATGTTATTTAGAGATAAATGTAAAGATTTACTGTGGGAGACTATGTGATTAAATCCTTCTGAGTTTTGGTTTTCAATATTAGTTTCGATTATTTTGAATAATTTTAAATATAGTTGTTTATTGAATGGTATTTATTGAACTTTGGGTATTGTTTGTTGAATTTTTGAGATTAAGAGTAGTATTTCTTTTTATAAAGGAATATCCCTTTTGAGGATTATCTGATATCATACTAACCATTTTGGTTTTGGTTAATTTCTAAAGACATGGAAAATACATATTTCATCTTTTTTGGAATATGTGATTCTCTAGAAGTTGATTCTAGTTCTTTAGGTGTGACCATGTCCTCATGAATACTCATATTTTGGTGAAAGGATGAGTTTATGGTAGAAATTTATTAAATAATGAAACTCTACTTGAAAGTTAAGTATATTTCCTTATGTTATTAGTCAATATCATAAATAAATTCCTCAAGTTTATGAAAAGGAACTTTAAAAAAAAATTCCATTCAATTTTCTTACTGGGGAATCAAAGACCATTTAACTCGTCACAAGTTTATGGTTTTCTGGAAGTTAAATTTCTCCTGATCATGTTTTCTATCACTTTTTATTATAACTTGAACCTTAGTTTCTCTTTCATATCAATGTTTTCCAAAATGAAATCCTAGTTTGTATTATCTCGAGTAAGCTTTTTAATTATTTTTAATTCCTTGAAAGTGATATTTTTATTGACTCTCTTTTTCTAATGTTGGATTTTCAATGAAGTTTCCGAGCCCAATTTTAAAATTACGAGAATGCAATTTCCAAAAGGGGAGAGAATGCAACAACCCTAGTATTTATAAAATAATAATTTTTCATTTCTATTAATATTTATGAATAAGATATTATTTTTACTTTAAATTGGATGTTATGTTTGGTAGAATACTCAAAACTGAACAACTGATTTATTCGAAATATTACATTGCACACAACATTGAGTTATACTGAAAAGTAATATAATATTATTCTTATTTTAAATAGTAGTTAAGGAAAACACTTTGTATTGAAAGTAATGAATAAAAATCACCAAAATACTATTATACATGTTTTTTAAATGTATTTTCATTTATCCAATAAATTTTAGAGGCTTAAAATAAGAATGAATCCGATTTTATGCATGCAATACTCTAATAATTTTAAAAGGCCGGTTTACCGCCTTTTAATGGAGAACCCTTATTGAATCTAGTTTCTTTCACTTTTATATGTTTTAATTGAAAAAAATACAATTCTTCTTTTGAATAGGGACATCAAAATTAAATTTGGGTAAATTTTTGGTATTTTTCTAATAAAGTTCATTTTTAATGAATAGTGAAAAATACTGCTTTTTAAGTCAAAACTATCTTCTCATCTAATTTAAATATATATTTAGATTATCTTTTTAATTGGTCTTTAAGTGTAATTAGATTATGGTTTTATCATTTAATCCAATTTTGGTCATTGGAAGTAATTTCACTTTGAAATTGGACATAAACACATGTCAAACATTTGGTAGTTTTTGCTTCTTTAAAACTTGCTTTTTGGTTTTGACAATGAGAATTAATTTTCAATTAATTTATGAAATTTATTATTTTTGAAGTTTAAAAAATGGATTAAATATATTGAATCATGAGTTCAAAATTATGTTAATAGGTAACATTTATTTTTAGACAATATGAATAGTGACTTCAGTGATTATTTTAGTTACCATGATTAAAGGGTAAATCAAGTAAATAAGGGTAAAAAATAATATTATTATAATATTAAACTACCCTAACACATGTACTAACCATATTGGATGAGATGTTTCTGACCATGGTCATCCTTTGGTCAATTTTAGGACCCCATGGGTCCACTTGTGTGTGAAAATGACATTTAATTACTTTTAATTTAATGTTAAGAAAAATATAACATAAAAATATTTCTTTTAAATTTTTTTTTATATGGGTTAATGTAAGGAATATCTTAGACTATAAATATTAATTATAAATATAAAAATATTTACTACATCGTGGTATTTTATTTATAATTTTTAGATATCAAATAAATAAATTTATTTATGACACAATGATGATTTAGAGATTACCTTATTAATGAATGATTTAAATAAATGAGATTATAAATGTTAAAATAAATTTATTTTGAAACTTTTTATGACATAATTTTTTTTTAAAAATACTTATGACTTGTTATATTTGAATTAATGAGTGTTTTTTGAAATAATAATGTTGTTATGGTTTTTTTAAAAGTTTGGATATGAATAGTATATAAATTGACATAAATGTGTTTTTAAAACAAATACTGTTTCATTAAATGATATAATAGTCCTAAAAATCTAATATTCAAAAAAATTACTTATATAAGGTTTAAAATGTATTTAATGAACCAATTTAGGTTCTATTTGAATTTTATAGTAACAATATTAATCATATAGTATGAATATACAAGAAGACATGGTAAGAGTCAAATAAGTTAACTAACTGTTAAAGCTAAATGATAAGGTTAAATTTCAAACCAAAAATTTTCTAAAAACTATTGGTTGGGAGTATTTAAAACAATAATAATATTATCTTCTAATTAAATGAGTTTTGGACCTTTTGTAAATCGAAATTCAATTTATAATAAAATAATCATTAAAACTTTTCTAAATTACCCCTCCTCCCCCTTATAAAAGGCCACCACCTATAACCCTTAATCACACCACTGAAGCTCTATTTGATTTTAAAATCTCTAACCAAATAATCTAACAACATACCTCTATTACCCCTAGAAGCATCACCTTTTTTATAAGGTAATTCAAGAAATTTTTTTAGCTTAAATCAATAGGAGTAACCCGATTTGAGGTAATGTCTTCTCTCAAGATTCTTTCAATTATTTTTCTTTTAAAACACCATAAACTCTATTTATTATAATATTTTACAAAAAAATAGATATTCAATATACTATATTGTTTTCATGAGAATTATTCAGACTAAACTTACACAAAACTCCATCCAATGGATACGACCATACTGTTTCTATGGACGACAAACTATTGCCTCACGAAACGATGATTGTCCAATTATCTTCTACCGCTTCTCATGATGGCCATTATAATGGATATTTATTTATATAGTATATATATTATATTTATATTGTCTCTATTATTCTGTATTTTTAATTTACAATATACCTTTATTCTTTCCATAACACGTAAATATGATAATTTCATTTGAGGAAGTGTGGACTACCGCCCCCTAAAAGTGATATGACTCGTTCATGCTATACATAGAACATATAAAGGATGATTTTATTAAACCTATGAGACATAAATGAAATAAATATAATAAATATATTATAATATACATTTATGTCGTTTTATTATTATTCTTTTATTATGACAAATAAATGAAAGTAGCATTCATACTTACATACGGGTTACCGTCTCCATGAACGATGCATTTCATTTATTATCTCCAAATATTATGTACTATTAAGAATACATATATATTTATACTGGATTTATATGATATATAAATCATCAATATAATTTTTTAGATAATGGTTTTTGACCACATGGACAATTTGTTATTATAAGAAGTTCATTTTCAACTCAAGTACCCAATATCGACAAAACGACCAATATTAACTTAAATAATTATAAAATTTTTATAATGTGGTAATAACTGATATAAATGTAATAATGAACTTGAAAAAGTTTCTAAATCAAGTATTTCTTAACTTTAATTTATTATCCAGGAAGAACGAGGAACATATGTGACGAGTCAAACACATGGTAAGGGAACTTCTTAACCAAATTTCTATTCTTTGGGTAGATCTTATAGTTCTTGAATATGTTTTGATATGATTATGTGACATAATAATTTTCATTTCCTATATTATATTTATACTTTCTTTATGTATACTTATAGTTAATACACCTAATCAATCTATTTTATTTACATATGATCTGTGTAAGGGACTTCGTCTCAATCTCCTCTCATTGATGCATATTTTGATGTATAGACAACTTGCTTTTATACGTTGTATAAACACATTTGAATTTTAATTTTATTCAATGGGAATATTTTTTCTACTAAGCGTTTTACTAAATGAAAAAGGGAATGTTTCTTTTTGACATACGTGGTCACAATGACAATTACGCTTCCATGAGAATTATTATATATTTGGCTTCCTTAACAAGCCATAATGTTTTTAAAAGTAAAATAAATACTATAAACCCCTTTTTACGTATTTTGGTATTGAAAATGGTTTTGAGAAATTATTGATTATGTCAATTTATTTATATGTTATATTTTTATTGGAATGGGGAAATATTATCTTTCTTTTATGCTTGTTTTGTGTGTTATGATTATTTTATGGTTATTGGGAATTGTTTACATATTCAGGTGGTTCTAGGATTAACCTAGGGTGGGTGAGCCCGAGATATCTCTCTAATGCATTGGGTAATGTGACAGAGGTAAAAATTACCTTTTCTCCTAAGAGATTTAGGGAATATACTGTGGTGGGTATTCCAAAAGTAACTCCCTATGTAACTGTTCAAGCTACAATTAAGTATGATAGTGATTCCACAAGTTACCTTTATGATTTATGATTTCTATGTGTTATTCATAAATATTATGATTTAATGAGGTATGTTAAAGATATTATGTTTTATGATTGATAATTATTATATCATTGATTTGTATGTATTGATGGACTAATGGTTTCCTTCCTTATTTTATAACCCTTATTGAGATTTTTATGCTCATCCTAAGTTTTTGAAATGTTTTTCACAGGGTATAATGAATGGTAAGAGAAATGAAGTATTCAAGAATATTTATATCATGAAAGTTACTCTTGTTTTATTTAAGGAGATTTATTATTGTAATAAATTTGGATAGAGCAGAAGTGTCTACTTTGTAATTTTGGGGTTGTAATGTAATAGCTACGACCTAATTCTCTAAAACTCTAAAACTGATAAGAAACGCAATGTGAATTCTTGATTTAACTTAATATCATGTAATTTTTATGGCTGGGGCCTTATAATTGGTCTGTTCATCTTATTTGTTCCATTATTCTACTAATCAAATGTCTACATAGGACGAGTGATCATCCATGGACCTAAGGTAGGTGTTCTAGTTTTTTCCCCTAATAGAGTATGTGATTATATAGTTTTATCTAGTGTGTGGCATGTCAGAGGTTTCTATGCATCAACATAAAATGTTGGTTTTCTTCCTATAGTAATATATGCATGTTTTTATACTTCTGTTGACCCATGTCAACTTTTTAGAGGATTGATACCAAAATTGATTTCCACTCCCGTGTGTGTCTCAAATTTATTTTCACAATTTATATATGTTTTTATTGACTAAAGTCTCTTTGAAGTGTTTTATATAGCTCATAAATAGATCTACCTTCTTAATTAATTTAATTTTCTTATTCTAATGGATTAGAATTGAGTTTCAAGGCCCCACCACATTTTATTAAATTATAAATTGGAAATCTATAAATTCAGATGACTATGATTGATTGGGATTGGTGAATTAGAATTATTTATAAATAATTCCCTTTTTTTATTATTCTTATACCATGGATGTTGGATATTGAACAATGTATAAGGAACTTTATGAGAATGATGTGTCACACTCCTTTACATCGAGTGTTAGGAATGATATCTCACACCATCATACATTTATTTGGGTAATGGGAATGATGTTCCATGTTCCTCCATATCGTCTGGTGGGAATGACAACTCACACCACAATATCGAATGATGGTGGCCCTATATTGTTTTTTTATTTATCATATTCATTGTGACCGTATTATTTGAGGGTATAGTATTCTCATTGTACCAGATTATAGCCTTAATGTTAGTCATCACCCTCTAGAAAATGAGGAGGTGCGATTGAGTCCATTTCACCCACCAGATCAGGCCACTAATTTTGTGGATCTAGAGTTTGGATATTGAAAAGTGTTATTAGATTGGTTTATTTTTCCATTTTTCTTTTTAATTTTGGTAATATATTGGGGACTATAATATAATGTAATTTGGTATTGTTATTGTTCCTTGGAGTAACTAAACCACACACAAGGGAAAGCTAAATTACATGGGATGGGTTATTGTAGTTATTGAATTACACCTGTTACAATTCATAAAATTTCATTATTGTGTGACATACATTATTTTTGATATTATTTTTGTTGATTTTATTGCAACATACATTGTCCTTGTCCTTTTAAGCTAAGGAATTAGAATCTCATGCATCATTTTAGGCAATGAAGGAATGATATGTGATAAATTTTTCCATTCCATGTATATATTCAACATTCATTTTATTGTATCATATAGATAGTGTCTTGATTCTTATATACTAAAATGTGTTAAAATTACATGGATGGGTAATATAATTAGATTAGTTAAATATCATAAATTAATCTAAATAGTGTTTTACCACATAGATTGGTGATGATACATTAATTATCAAGTTAATCCATGTTTTGAGTTATAGAATTACGAGAACCATGGACCAAGACAATGTCAGTTGATTGGGTTACATGAATTTCAAATGATATTTAAGGAGAATGGGATTATATAAATTTAGAATGTGATTCATGCTATCAAATTGGTTTTTATGAAATGTTAAATCCTGCTACCATATGTAAGGGTCTAGGTGCAGTTAAATGAAATTACAATTACAATTTATAAGTAATATGACTATTATAAACTGGAAATAGAGAGATATCTAATATGACCATGATACATATATATATATTTTATATAAAATAATATGAAAAGAGATCAATTTAAATATTTAAAAATTCAACGATTACCACTAACTGGGATACCAGTTGAAAAGTCAATGGTGTTTTCCTCTATACATTGCGATTAACACTCTCTATACCAGAACCACTATCATGTGATATGAGATCTTGACCTAACCCCGACCTCTGTAGTGGGTATTAAGGGGGTGTCTCTTGTGTTCTTATGGCCTGTTATGGTATTTACTTACAACTTAGACATATCTTTTAGAGCTAATAAAGATGTGTGAACTTTTTATTGGATGGTTTTGTATGATTCAATTTATCTATCAATAATTATTTCAACTATAATATTATATTATACTGTATTCATTTGAAATTGTAGAATCCTGTCACCATGAAAACATCGAGTAATATTCAAGGAAGGTGGTGGCTGTCATACACCAGAGGTGGTGGTCCTTTAACTATCAGTGATACCTCTTGTAGTTCCACCTATGTAAACACTTTTTATTCCTGATATGGGTGTTGATGACCAGTTTTGAGATCGATTTTTCTATATGATGTAGTCTATACAAGGCGTTTCTTGACCTGCCCTGACTATGGAATAATTGACTCGAGAGTTCCAATAACAGCATCCTCCAAGATTTTCTTAGGATATTGGTCCAAATTCTATAGTCATTTTCTGATTCCATGATTTCTATTTTTTGATCATCTGGAGAATACTATAGAGAAGATGGTCAACCTTACTGCCAATATGCTATGAGGTTCTATTAAGTGATGGTGGAATGCCATTAACTAGGAATACAGACATAGGGACATGATTTTGATAGGATTACTAAAGATATATTATGATTAATTCATTCCACATACACTGAGGGATGACCATGATAGATAGTTCCTCGACCTGTTGACGGGAGCCATGCCCATAATGGAATATTCTGCTTGTTTTACTAAAATTATGTGATTCTGTCTAACTCTAGTAGGTGTCAATCTTATGATATCAAGTCAATCCAAGGATGGTGTTGTATACCCTATATAATAAAAGTTCAGTTCCATTCGATTGATGAATATTTTTTAGATAGTAAACTAGGCACTCCTTTCTATGAGGAATTTTAGGGAATCTAGTGGTGGGATGAAAGTTAGTTCATCACCAATACCTAGAAGTATTTATTATAGTGGGAGAGAGTGATGTTTTGATGTTTATCATGGGGTTAGTGGAAGTCAGAAAGCCTATACTGACACCTTCATTATATGTCACTAATTTTTGAAGCTGGGATACCCAAAACAATAGTTTATTAAATATCTAGTAGAGTGAATAGTTTGTGGAAGGATAGGGAATATCTAGCATTTCTATAGAAATTTTCCAACAGTGCATAGTGGTAGGGGATCTACACCTACCCCATGTTCAGAAGTGGGGCTTGTGGTATCTCACTAGGGAGGTGGTTGGAATACCACCAACCATTCAGGCTAAGGGGGTGGTCAAGGAAGTGGTAATCAGACTTAGGACATGTACCACCAGTAGAGTGGGCTTTCTCAGGGATGTCATTCCATGACTTGGGTCCATGATACAAGCCAGTTCATGTTGTGGAGTATATGATGGAGGAGTAAAGTGCTGGACCTTATAATATTCATGGTACTATTCATAGATCCTCTATATTAGTTTATACATAATTTGAAATAGGTTCATCACACTATTTTGTATCTGCTGCAATTATGGACAGTCTAGGCCTCGAGATAGTGTACATTTGTAGATCGATGACACTAGATATCCTATTGGGTATCCATTCAGAGAGTATTAAAAATTGTAAGGGATGTCCGAGGAGGTAGGTAGATATATTATTTAGTATAATATTTTCATCCTCAAAATGATAAGGTTTGATGTAATTTTCGGGATGGACTGGTTTGTTCCATATCAATACCATGTTGACTTATATCATTATAGGGTAAAATTTACATCACAAGATCACGGTAGAGACATCCATAATGGAAAATGGGATGTACTTGCATCTCAATTAGACCTAAAAATCAGGGGCTGGGCAAACTGATTGCCCATATTTATAATATCTTATTGGTTAATTAGGGGTTATGACCCATTGTTTCCCCTCCCGTGGTGGATCATTTCTGGTACATCTTCACAAATGATTTTTTTGAGCTACCTCTAATGAGATAGGTTTAATTCACCATCAAGCTAGTTCCAGTATCCAAACCAGTTTCCATTCATCCTTATAAGATAGAACATATGAAGATTTTGGTTCTCAATAAATTATTGGAAGACTTGGAATCAAAATTATTTATTTGACCTAGAACCTCACAACGGGGTTCACCTATCACTACTGGAAAATAGATCTATACCCACGGTTTTGCAACAAACTGTGGGTATAGGGTACCCCTATACCCACGGTTTTCCAAAACCGTGGGTATAGGTATAGTATGGGAACCTATACCCACGGTATTCCAAAACCGTGGGTATAGGCCACCTATACCCATAGTTGTGCCAAAAACTGTGGGTATTGTTTTCTAATAAGACCTATACCCAAGGTTTTGGAGAAAACCGTGGGTATAGGGTATTTTCCGAAGATCTATACCGACGGTTCTTCAAAACCGTGGGTATTGCAATTTTTTTGGAAGACCTATACCCATGGTTCTGGAGAACTGTGGGTATAGCTTTCCGGCGTTATGGCGGGGAAAAAACAATAGGCAGGACACGAAAAAATATTTGGTGGGAAGAAATTTTTTCACAAACCGTTTTAATTTATATAGGCAGATGAATATATTTAAAACAAGTAACAATGTCAGCTTGGTTGGTACCTCATAAGCAGATTTTAAGTTTACTTTCATACGAGAGTTCGAATTCCCATGGCCACGTGTTTTGTATTTAAATAACCCATTATATTAATATATATATGCCGATATATGAAACTATAAGAAAAAAATCTAACAGCTCGGTTGGTCCGGTGTTCTGTGCGGGCACGCTACGTAGCAGGAGTTGCGGGTTCGAAACCCCATTTTAGCGTTTTTTGAATTTAAAAACCTGATGTGGATTATATTAATATATATTAGTAGATATATATATATATAACAGATAAAATTCATATCCCGGTTGGTTCGATGGTGGAGCGCGTCTGCGAGGCCCTGAGGGAGGCGCGAGTTCGAAACCTCCCGGGTGCCAATTTTTTGAATTAAATACCCCATGGTTTTCAAACCGTGGGGTCTGTTGTGTGCCACGTTGGCACAGCAGTGTGACACATTTGACACCCCCTATACCAACGGTTCTCCAAAACCATGGGTATTGGCTGAGACCCCTATACCAATGCCTTTCCAGCCCACGGTTCCCAAAACCGTGGGTATAGGCTATACCCACGGTTTTGGGGGTTATACCCACGGTTTTGAACCGTGGGAATAGGCCATTTTTCCAGTAGTGTATCCTTTTTACCAATAATGCATATGGTAACATTAGGATATACATAGATTATTGGCGGTTAAACCAGATTATGGTTAATAACTGGTATCCAATGCCCAAAATTGAAAACCTATTAGATCAGATGTGAGTATTGAGGGTATTATTAAAGATTTATTTCAGTTTTGGATATATTCAGGTGCATTTTAGGTCATCATACATACCTTTAAAGTATCTAGTAATTTTATAAGGTCTCATGAATGCATTAGCTATTTTTATAGATTTGATGAATCATGTTTTCCACCCATATATATAGTCATTCATTTTAGTATTTGTGTAATAAATCTTATCATATTATCATTATAATCATGACCATGCCCAACATCTTTAGATCACGATGAATACCATGAGATAGCATCACTATTAATTAATGCTCAACAAATTCTACTTTTGGATAAAAAAGGTTTACTTCCTGGGTCATATCATTTTAAATAATGTATTATTAGTTGACCAAGAGAATGTAAGGGATTTAGTTTCCTAGGAGTATACCAAGAATGACTTTTATATAATTATTTTCTTGTGGATAACCATGTATTACAGAAGATTCATCTTAGATTTATCAAGTGTTTTATTTCCAGCTACAAGATTGACTATGAATGGTGTGAAATTCATATAGTCACAATCTTTTGAAGTAGTCATTGAGGAGTTTTAGGGAATAATGACCTCAATGTGGATCCTAATTCTACTATATCTAGTAAGGGGCTATAATATTTACTATGACATATCAGGTATCGATATGGGAGTGGTTCTGATATAGGATGAGTTAGTCGTAGTGTATAGGACTCATTAGTTGAGGGATCGTGAGAGGATTTACACATTTCTATATCTCAATATGACTATTGTAGATCATGCTTTAAATTTTTGGAGACATTATTTTCCTTAGGAGAGTTTTTTTTTGTGCTCAGAGACCAGAAAATCCTCATGTAAATAAATACACAACATGATCTGAATCTCAGGTAGCTCTAGTGGGTTTAATATCTACAATGATTTCTTTTCAATATTTCATATACACATATAAAATAAAATCTATTAGTATATGATCTGAGTCAAGAGAATCATACATAGTCTATTTAGGAAGGAAGTGGAGAGTGTTAGGTCATGGCCATGTTTTTAGAGATTCATGATGATGTTTAGGAGGATCATGGAATGTATATGATCTCATCTGACCTCTACTCTTCTAGAATGGGTGAGAATGAGAAAAATCTCTGATTCTGAGGGCATAGTCCAAAGGTAAAGTATCTATGGTGATGATCCATTCTTTAATTTGATCCTTTATTAGGATTATACCTTACAGTTTCATGGGGGTGTTTGGGTCCTAAAAGACATCTGGGAGGAGATAATGTGGGAATTTCCTACCTTATACATGGTGTTCCACCTATCAGCTGGTAACGACAAAACATCAATGACCTATAGGAACTCTATAGTCATTTTTCATTCCTAAGTAGAAATTGGACAATGATTCAAGGGACGTCATGACTGGTTTTCCCAGATTGACTCATGGAAATAATATTGAATGGATAGTCATTGTTCATTCAATATTGATTTCACACTTCTTAATAGATTGTGATACCTTCTCATAAGATGATCTAGAAAGTCTATATATCCAGGAGGTAGTATATCTCCTTGCTTCAACCACATATCATCAATGAGACTTCAGATCAAGTTCAACTAATTAGGAATCACATGTTGATAGCTCAGTCTATAGAGAAGTCATATTCCAATGTTGTTAAAAATCTGTTAAGATCATTTTCAAGGATCATGATTCCCTATATGTTTCTCACAGGGTGTGCCATCGATGGATTTTGAGTGAGGGTAAGATTTTTACTTGATTTTTTCAAACCTTTGAGGTTTTTAAATAAACCAGACGAGATGATTAATAGATATTACTTTGTAGAGATATTAGTCTATGCATGATTTTTTTCACGTGTCTCATATTCACTAGTATTCTCCATACCCGAAACATGTTTTATAGCCCGATGTGGTTATGTTATATGTGGATTCCTCCTTCAAGGAATATATCATGGGTATTGTGGATTAGAATGTGAAGAAACATCAAGGTAGTTTAGTTCATTTAGTATATATGATATGGAAGCATGAAAAAGTACAACATGACAACTATTAGCAGGAGGATGAAATCTGAGCATAGTTCTTGAAGCCTTTCTCAGATGATCCCTCCTTACCCTCTAAAATTAAACTCAGGGACTAGTTTCTTTTATGTGGTGATGTTTTAACAACCTATATTTTATGGATGGTACAACTCATTTTTTTTCATTTTGAGTCCTTTGATTTATCTGGGAAAACATATCATGCAGCTTAAGGATGGTTTCAGAAGTGTTTGGGGCTTATTTGAAGCCTAGATCCCCAGAATTCGGAGAGACAAATTTGGTCACATGGTTAGTAAAAACTGCGCCTCCTAGTCCAAATGGTCACTACTTACAGTGCAAGGAATTTCAAAGGATAGTATGATCCAATAAGATTTGTATTCAATCAGGGGAGTTAGGGTACACTAACATGGGTTTTTATCTATAAAAAATTGTATAGGAATTTCTCATAGGTTTTGCATAGTTAGTCAAGCTTTACGCCAAGCTTGTGTGAGGGGTGTCCTTTTCCAGATCCTAGAATAAGTTTGGTGCATGATTTTCCCAAATGATTGCCCAAACTATGAAACCCATTCTTGGATGGTGATTTTATGATTTTAACCTTAATGAATTTAAAACTTACCCCTTTTCAATCATTCCCATTTATAGAAGATATAAAGCTTTGTTCTTCTCTCGTTGAGCTCTACCATGGAATAACCCATGGATCTAAAAAACTGCCCAATATAGAATCTTTTTTAGTCATAGTTAGAAGTTTTGGATCACTCTTAGTAAGCTCTCTAATCCACTTACTTATTTATCACAATTTATCTTCCTGATTCTTGTTCTATTTTTGTGCAATACCATTTCCCCTATTCGGGGCATTAGTATGTTATTTTTATTTCATCTATTCTTCTTAAAATCAAAGGTTGGCGTTGGATGAGGGGTTACACAATTTACTAATATATGTGTTCTATTTGTTCTACTTAAAATTTTAGGAGATTATATAACTTTATACATTGTTTGGAATGTCATACTTTTCTACACATCACTATAAAATGTTCTTTAACATTCTGAGGTGATATATACAAGTTGTTATACTCCCATTGGCCCATGTTATCTTGGTAGAGGATATCTACATCATTGATTGAAAAACCCTTGGGTTTTCCAAATTGATTTTCCCTCTATTATATAATAATAGAATGATCAAAGAACATTTTAAGTGTTTGGATTCGATCCTAAATAGATCTGACTTGTTTAATTAAATTACATTTCTTAGTTAAATGGATTGAAAGTGGGTGGAAAGCACACACCACATGCTAAATAATTATAAATGAGAACTATATAAATTGTGATTACCTTGATTGATTAAGATTGCTAAATGGTAATTATTTATATATAATTCCTTTATATTATTATTGTTATTCCATGTATATTGGTTGTCGAAAGATGCATAAGGGACTTTATGATAATGATGTTTCAAGCTCCCTTACATCAATTATTGTTCATGATGTATCACATAAATATACATTAATTTGGGTGATGGTAATAATGTTCCATGTTTCTCCATATCGGGGTGATGAGCATGAATACTCACTCCACCATCTTGAATGATAGGAAATAAGTTTCACATTCATCATGATATTTAGAGATTATAACCTTACATGAACCAATATCTCACTATACTAGTAATGGAAATCTAAGTTATGCCCAAGGTCCAGCTAGTACCTAGTATATGTGTACATGGCTACTTATTCCCTCATGAAAATAGTTCATATATTTGTGTATACAATATATATATATATATATATGTTATTACATATATATATATGATTTCTAGATCATACATATTATAGCCTATGCCGATGGAGGTAGAATCTTCCATGTGTCCTCTCAGAACCTAAGTAGACCAATACTAATTTTTCATCATTTTTATTAATCATTATATATGAACACTACTATTCTATGTACACTGCTTAAATTATCTCTATTAATTGTGTTAGTGTCCTATTAATTTTATCTAAAACTATACTTGGGCTACATTTGGTATCCGAGTATACTTCATGTTTGCAAGTATGGATAAGGGAACGCACTCTACTGTATATTCCTAATCTATTTTACCTTTTGCATAGAGAATGGGTGAAGAGGACCTATTGTATAGTCATGATTCTAGAGGGGCAGTCTTTTCTATTTTTTATTTTTGTATAGCATGTTGTATGTTATTGTACCCAGTATCACATGTTTCCTTTTTTGTAGATGATAATGTCATAAAATAATCATATATATGACCTGACCTATGGGATTTTGATTACTATGACTATTTCTTGTTAATTAAGATTATTTTTTAGATTATTGTACTTTTCCTAAGTTTCCATACTTCATATTTTTATTCTTTTATTTTTTTTATTTATTATATTTGTTGTGCCACTCTGATATGAGGGTATAGTCTCCCCATTGTACCATCACAGGACCTACCTTCTAGTAAAAATACTTTGGGTTATGAGGAGGAATTCTTGAGGCTATGTGACCCACCAAATCCAGGAACTAGTTAAGTGGATCCTAGGTTGGGATGTTAGATATGAGTTATGGGGTTTGAGGTGATTTGAGTCATTTTCTGGGAAGAGTATTCAATTGAGATATAAACAACCCTTTTAGTTAGTATATGATTTGATGATAAGTGAATTATGATCTATTGAATAATGGTATGTAGATAATCATGATGGTTGAAAGGTGATTCATTGAAAATGAGATAATTCAGAGATATTTATGGTCAAGTTAAGGATTACCATCTAGGTTAGTGTATAGATTTAATTGATGATATTTTCGTAATACCCACTATATTATTGGATTATATAGTGATTTATCATGGTAATTAGTGATGTTTTGGGAGATGATTTATTATTATGAGGTATATATAACAGTTAGTATTAACAAGTGATTTAAAATGAAAGATTATTTTGGAAAAATACAATTTTTGGGGAGGTAAGGTGAAAGGTCTGAGATCACCTATTAGGATAAAAAATATTTATTTTTGAGTTTATTGAGGTTATTTGGAATTTTGGTCTATTTTTCAAATATTATAAGTGAAAACTTTTTTTATTATTGTGGAAATGTTAGAGTTGAATATGATGGTTTATAAATTTTTGATATTATCATACCTTGTTCCAACCATTATGTTTTGGATAATATTTAAGTATATGATGAATAAGTTAATATCCATTTTATATTATGATGTTTTTTAGTGATTCAAGAATGAAAAATTAATCATTAATACTATTAATTGCTAGAAAAAGATGTGATTGTGAAGGAAATTGATTAAAATATGAAATTTTACTTTTTAAGTAAGTAAATTTCTATATTTTTTTTAGTTTAGATGATTATTAAATTCTTAACCTCTATGATAATGATATTGAATTTTTTTTAAAATATATTCATTTATTATGTGTTGATGTATATTTCATAGCATATTGATTTATGATTTTTTGGTCATTAACCTTCTCATGACCATTCATCTTCATATGATAAATAATCTCCATCACTCCCAATCATTATTCATACATTGATTTTTTTATAAGTCAATATCTACAAGTGACACTAATTTTATCCTATTTGGAATCCTAGTAATGTGTTATTCAATATAACCTTAATATTTCCCTATCCCTATTTTTAAGAGGATATTTTATTAACCCTTTTTACAGTGTTGATTTTCAACAATAGAATCTTACAATATCTAACCATTGACTATTGATCACAAGTTAAAATTACTAGGATGAAATTTATTAAAGGGGGGAGAATATAACACCATGATATTTTATTATATATTACTAAATTTTATTTCTTCGATAGATTGTTTTACATGCAACCCCAAGTATAAATAAACTGTTATAAATTATAACATGATAACCAATATAATAAATTTGTGGTGTATATTAGAATAACATAATTTTTAAAATTATTTGTAATGATTTCATATTGATTGTTGACACTACTTTGAAAGAATAAAAGTCTACAAAAGATTCCTCATCTATTTCAAAATCTCAAGACAAACTTAGAATAATTAAAAGGCCAGATAAAGTTTCAAGGGTCTGCGCGGCCGACCTGGGCGGCCGACCTGCGCATCAGACCTGTGTAGTAGTATACATTCTAGATCCCTACGTGATGAACCTCCATGGAGGGACTATGTGGTGGACCTCCATCGAAAAATTTCCTTCGACCAACCCCCTCCTTACCTATAAATAAAATCCTTAGGCTCTTTATTTAAGGACTGGAAAAAGTTGAAAGACTTCCTGAAGCTCCCATTGCATAGCTCATTCACCCAGATCCCTCGAATTGTCTCAAGCATCTCTCTAAAAAAGGAGAGAAGCGATAATTATATGGGATAAGGATGTTTTGAAAGTATTTCACAATTTGAAGCTTGCATAAGCTTGGTTTCCCTAAGTTAAATCATTTTTTCAGTCATTGCTTAGGTCTACGCGGTACACCTACGCGACACACCTACACGAGGTATCTACATAGTACACCTACATGGCACACCTGCGTAGGGTACCTATGTTGCATATCATGGAACATGGCCAACACATCATCTTGTAAAACCTCTTGAAAGCCACTCATGGTAGGGTATTTTCTTCATTGGTTCCTTTATATGAAAGATAATAAGTTGAATCTTCCATGTAATCCTCCTAACTTATCAAACCTTTGGGAAAGACACATGATGTTGTCTCTTATTTGGGTTTGTATATCCACAGTCATAGGTTTCCCAATTTTGTTTCACAATGGGATTAGGATTCATGGAGTGTCTATGGGTTTTGTATATCCATAGTCACATGGACGTTTCTCCCAGGAAAAGTGTTGGGGAGTTACTGGTTTGGAGGATTAGGGTTTGGGTTTTTTCCTCCCCTTTTTGTCTCTAAAATCCGAAACCTTGGGTCTTTGGTAGAGAAGGTACGGTTCACACTTGATTTTCCATGAAAGAAAATGAGAAGTCTCCCTCCTCTCCTGAGATCCACTAGGTAATCCATCCTGCTGTTAGGCCCTAACCTTTCAAGTAGGAGGTTGCAGTCTTTCTCCTCTCTACTTCCTTCACCTTCACTCCTTGCTTTCATCGGACCGTTGTACAATGTAAAGAGAACAGAGGGAAGCCTCATTACCTCGCCCTCTTCCATGATCGCCTTGCCCTTATCCACCATCGCCATTGTAGGTGCATCCTCTTCCACCAGCGGAGGATGGAAAGTGTGGGTGCATTTGTTGAATCTTTCAAATGCTCATATTTCTCACACAGAGCATGACTCACATAGGCTCAAAGATTCATGATGATTAAAATTTTTTTACAAACACCCATGGTGAATGAACTATGATAACTCTAATTCATATCGTAATTGGGAAACACAGGAAGACTTCTCATGTCCCGAGCTCACGGGATATTCTATTCAAGAATCCAATCCTAATTCTCTTGATCTAGGCATCCTCCTTAGAAGTAAACCCCGAATTAATCCCCCAAATCACCAAGGCATCCTTTTTAGGAAGTAATCTTAAACTAATTTCTATTAAAAGACTATACTCTCCTATGATACTCATCAAATCACATGGGATTTTATTCCTATCCAAATGGGATACATAGGAAGCCACTCCGAGGTTCAAATCCAACACTTCAAATCAACCCTGTTCTTCCTGGTCCATATTCCCCACAGGGTCTAATTTAACTTGGAAACCCATATTCTTTCCAAGATCCTTGGGCTGGTTAGGTATATGTCCCAAACAAAACCTTGAATAAGCACATTTTTCTTATATTTCTTTACCACATGACATTAAAATGTATGACTAGGTCCTTATTACATGACTTTAAAAGGTGTGATGCATCCCATTAGGCAAAACTGAACTGTGAGGGTTCTCATTCCTTTCACAAGGATACATAGGTAGCACATTTATGGGTATGATCCCAATATCAAAATAAACCTTCATATCCATGGATGAAAATAAATTTTAGAGTTCCCCACTAAGTGTATTAAAAACTATTATCATCATAATGATGATTAAAATAACCTCTAAATAGTATATAATAGAATTCCATTGATGGAGAATCTTTAATACATACAGATGATTCTAAATTTCACACATGCTAATAATTGATTTCAAATTACAAGGGAAACCTATGTTATAATTGGTAAATTTATAAGGATTCATAAAAATATCTCAAATCTATAAAGAGAGTCCAAGAGTAGACAATAATTCCCCCCAAAACAGTGTGATGAGTCTGCCCACCCATCCTCTCAACCAATGAATGTTCTTAAGTATCGTAAGTTCAAAATCAAAGAATACTTGCCTTTGGAAAGTAGGTCCCTTCTGGATAAAGAACTGTTGGATGTTTCTGGTTCAATGAATAAATCTAATGGAAACCACCTATAAGCAGTGATTCTTAACCAGAACACATGTTCCAAGGAACTATGAAACAAAAATGGGCTCGGGGCCTTTTCACATATACAATCCCCTCAACAACGGAAGTCAATTTTTCCCAATTAGGGAAGAATCCACAAAGAGAACACACACCTGAACTATCCAAGGATTCCATTTGAGAAACTTTCTGTAAAACAGTTCCCTGGAATTAAGCATATAGAAGAACATAGTCTCACGGAAGATATAGAAGGATACGAGATTACAAAGATACTAAAAGAATTCCATCAATACATTATGAGTTAGTAAATTTAATTAACACCATTGGAGAATATCCTCCATAGAATGAGTCTAGTTTAGGGGTGTCAGAAGATGAATTTATTATCCATAACATAGTACACCCTGAATCAGATGAAGGAGGTGTGCATACCTGAAATCATATTCTTTCCCATAATCTTGGTATGCCCTCATGTGACCAACCCCATCCCTTCGAAATCTATCTAACAAGGGGAAAGGTAAAATTAATATCACATCTCACCTTTCCACGGGAGAAGGTCAATCTATTTTTCTTGAAAAAATATTTGAAAAGTAATAAGAGGATATAAAATAGTTGAAAAGACTCAATAGAGAGTTACTTTGAAGTAACATTTTTTCTAGACATGATCTTGAAGAAGATCCTCAACTTGCGCATCCTGTAGGAGTTCCTCAGAAAATATTATTATTTTTAACTATAGATATAGACAATGAATTTCCTCCATTGGGTACACAACCATGGAAGGATCAAACACATCCTTATAGACTTGTCCCCATGGGTTATCAAAGAAAAATACCAGCAGTACCACCACCAATGGTATTTCTGATCATTGCACCAGTTTAAGCTCCATCTGGTGTACATGTATAGGTCCCAGCTCATTCAGATATTGCCCAAATGCTTATGAATACAATTGAGGCACTAACAACTCGATTGGAAGCTATGTAAAAAACAGCGTGCACCCGTTCATCTGTAAGAGAGAGCTTACCCTGAATTGGTGGTTCTGATTCCTCCCCCACCAAACTTTCTAGATACTACATTCCTAATATTTAATGGTTTATAAGATCTAAAAAATACACTTAACACATTTAATTTCTCATTGTGATCCTATTATGGGGACTCCTCAACAACAAGAGGTAGTAAAGTTCAGATTCTTTGTGCAATCATTATAGGGACTAGCTTTTGTCTAATATACAATTTTGTAATCTCAATCAATTATTGTATGGGATGATATCTTTCAGAAATTCGTTCTTCAATTCAGATCAACATTGTTAAAGACAAAATTTTTTGATCTCACAATTTAAAAACAAATGGATAATGAAAGAGTTTCCGATTTTATTACTCGGTGGAATGGATTAACATATTCCTTAAATCTAAAAATCCCTCAAGAAGAGTTTCTACCAATTTTGGTGGAAAATCTGTGTGATGAGTTACACACACCACTAATTCCTGTGAAACACATAGGATGGTTTCATGACCTTCCTTCAATTTCCCAATAGGTGGAGGATTCCATTGTGTAAAATAAAACTAAATCTTGTGTAATTCCATCAGATCAAGGAAGGAGAACAGGGAATGCAGAGGCTTCTATAGTAACACTCAAGAAAGCACCCATACCTGCTTCCACTTAAAAACATTCATCATATCGAAGGGATCCACCTCCCGGGCATCAATAGCAATGACCGCCTCATCAAGATGATAAAAAGACCAAGGGAAGAGACAATTTTATAAGTTTAAGAACAAATTTTATTCTTTTTGGAATGAACTGGTTCCTGGTTACTTCACCTCATCTTTGGAATGAAATTTGCTTCAGTTTCCAAGGTTGAGGAAATAAAAAAAAAGAATATGAAGATCTTTCAAATTACTGTCCCTTTCATAAAATATTGGGGAATCCCTTTCAAGAGTGTTTTGTTTTCAAATACCTCTTGAAAAAATCGGTATAATCTGGAAAAGTGAAACTAACAAGTTCATTAGCCCAATTAGCATGTGTTACTGCTACTGACCCTGAGGAAGAAGGGGAATAGCAAGAAGTCAAAGGTAAAAATTCACAGAAATATGATGATTGGATGATCAAAAAAATGATCAACTAAACTCATGCCCTTCTACGAACACAGTTGAAACAACCAATTATGTATTCTTCTATTTTCTCTACAAAAAAACCACCTTTATCATAAGATCAGTGTTCTAAAGGTAAATCCTCATATAAGTGACGTGATCAGAAGGAAAAAAGAAAAGTTAGAAGAATATGATCTCATGTCAAGGCCAAAGTTATCCTCGACTCTAGAAGATTTCATGTCACCTATTTCAAAATCACAGGAACCACCCCGCCAAACAGCACAACCAAAACTATTCTATAATGGAGAATCTTTATTAGATGAAAAATTAATCTTTGGTTCCGTCAACGTTATCCATTTAACGGATCACTATGAAAATGATGATTCTGGTTATGACGAGATTGAATTCCCTGTACCAAAATGGGGAATTAGAGTAAGAATCCAAGGTTGCTGATACAGGGGAAGATGTGGGTATTCTAGAATCCACTATTTTAACTCTACCTCTGCTCGAACCGTTTATGCAGAGGAAACTTGTGGGAGAGCCCTTCAGTAGGCTCAACAAGAATAAGGAGATTCTTCTGCACATGATAGGACCCATCCTGACATGATTATTTTGGAGGACCGATTATAGGTTATACCATCATTCTATCAGCAAGTAGATAGACCTAGATAGTCTAATCTACCAAAACCCGAAGTATTTTCTTCTTATATTCTGATACAGGGTACATCTACATCAGGATCATCAACTTTCAAGGAACCTACAAAACCACATCTCCATGCTGGACACATTAGGCCCTTGTATCTATCTAGAAGGGTCAATGATATTGACAACCGATTAGACTTCATTGATAAAGGATCACGAGTCAACCTCATTTTTATTCGTACACTTCATCGATTGGGCCTCACTACATCTGACTTATCTCCTTCCAATTTAATGTTACAAGGTTATGAAAAGAATTATGATTAACCTATGAGCAATATTACACTCAGGTGTCAGTTTGGAGATCTTATGACTAATTCAGATTTTATAGTTGTCTGTCAGGACATAACCTTTAACATTCTTCTTGGAATACCTTGGCTACATCAACATATGGCCATTCCTTCTCCATACCACCAATGTCTCAAGTACGATTTCAATGGTCAAATTGTGACACTGTATGGTGACAATGCGCTATTAAAAATGTGCGAGTCTTAGTATATTGAGGCAGAGTTTTATTACACAAAGGGAATGAGGTCTGTGATTGAGGAGGTAACCATAATCAATGCTCCAAATGGCCTAGAAAAGATCCAAGAAAACCTATTAAAAAATTTGGGTATAGATTATGTGTTTCCTATCAATCAAATTGAAAGGATATACCCAAATCAAAGCACTCATCCAATTTATTCCATAATTTCAATAGCAGAAATCGAGCCTGACAGTGTGAGAGAAATTGTTGATATACCATGCAGCGATGAAATCTTAAACGAAGATGTCTTCATTTCATCCACCGAACTTCAACAAGTTTCTTCTTCACTGATCTGGATAAAATAATTTGTTGTAATATTATAGGAAGACAAGGATGTTGAACCCCAACCCATCATATCCTTTTTAGTACTCCAAGAAGACCCTTCATCATCAGTAGGGTCAGAAATGGTGGCCTCTTCTTCAGGATGTTCAAATACTGGCTCCTCCGCTAGCTTTGAAATATTTTCTTCATCACGTACTATGAAATTAGAAAAAAAAGAAGTGACACATATGTAAGAAGAAAAATAAGATCTTATGGATGCTCCTCTAGCATTTTAGGAAGGTGTCTCCACCACTGTGGATGAGATGAGAGGAATAAATTTGGGTACAAAAGAAGATCCTCACCCCACTCTAATTAATGCGGCCATGAATTTTGAAAAGAAAGTTATGTATACTTCACTTCTAAAGAAACATCGAGATATATTTTCTTGGAACTATATAGAAATTCTAGGCCTTAATCAGGACGTAGCCACTCATCATTTGGGTTTTACAGAAGAATGCCGAGGATTTAAGCAGACAACAAATAGAACACACCCGACTTATACCTCTAAAATTGAAGCAGAAGTCGATAATATTATCAAGGATAACTTTGTTAAGGAGGTTCAATATCCCAAGTGGCTGGCCAACATTGTCATAGTTAAAAGGAAGAATAAAAAAAACATAGTTTGCATTGATTTAAGAGATCTTAACTGGAATTTTCCTAAATATTATTTTTCAATTCTGATTGTAGAGCTTTTAATTAATGCGACAACCATATATAAAGCTATATTATACATGGATGGATTCCTTAGGTACAATCACATCCTCATGTCCCCAAACGAGAAACTCAAGGTGTGTTTTTCTATCGGGTAATGCCTTTTGGCTTAAGGAATGCAGGTGAAACGTATCAACGTGCCATGCACCATATCTTCAAACCCTTATTAGGAAAATTTGTTGAATATTATGTTGATGATCTAGTGTTTAAATCTAGACAATCTTTTTTTATCACCTGAATGATATGGAGATCATATTAAATAAACATCAGCAACATAGTTTGAAGATGAACCCTTCGAAATGTGCTTTTGAGGTAACCTAAAGAAAGTTCATCGGCTTCATTGTAGGCCAAAGCGGAATTGAATTTGATCTTGATAAGGCAGAATAAATCCTTGGCATGTCACCTCTTCAAAATTTGAATGAATTAAGGGGACTTCAATGACACTTGGACTATATTCGGTGCTTTGTCACCAATTTGGAAGACAACTGTTTACCCTTCACTGGGTTAATGAAGAAGGGAGTCACCTATCAATGGACTGAACAATGCCAAGTGGCATTTGATATCCTCAAGAAACATCTATTAATTCCACCATTATGAATTCCACTTTTTGAAGGAAGGCCACTTATTCTATACATGACAGCTTTAGTGAAATCACTAGGTGCCTTCTTGGCCCAACAGAACGATGTTGGTAATGAAAACAACGTTTACTATCTCAGTCAAACTATGCTTGACATAGAGACTCTATATTCAAGCATTGAGAAGTGATTCTTGGCATTAATATTTTTAGTTTAGAAATTGAGGCACTTCCTGCAACATCATGAGGTCCACTTGGTATCTCTCAATAACACACTCAAATTTATCCTCAGTTTTCCTATTCTTATGGGATTTTTGTCTTAGTGGGAAGTTATTTTTAAATAGTTTAATATACAGTTTGTGCATCAGAAGGCAATAAAATTCCACGATTTAGTGAATTTACTTATTTAACATCCATCTGTAGATGATAAATCATTGAATATTTAATTACATGATGAATAGTTATTCTATAATCAAGATAATCCCCAAATGTGGGAAATGTACTTTGATGGTGCCTCCAAAATATCAATAGGGAAGAGAATGGAAAACCCTAAACTCCATAAAGTTGGTTTAGGGATTTCACTTATCTCCCCAGAAAATACAATGTTTCCATATTACATCCTATTGTTAGAAGGAGGAACCAACAATGAGGATGAATATCAAGATCTCATCACATAACTGGAATTGTATCTCCAGGTACAAGTGATCCACCTAAAAGTGAAAGGTGATTCAGAGTTGGTAATCAAAAAAATCAACGGATATTTTGTTATCAGAAAAGAAGAGTTAATCCCTTTGTGTGATTATGTAAGAGGGTTAATGGATGAATTTCCCTTAGAGACAACATTGTCTTATGTCCAAAGATCAAAAAATTCCCAAGATGATGCAATGGATGATATAGCCACAACCCTAGCAGATCCAAATATGGATGATACAATCATCATTAGTTCCCATCATCATGTGGTTTCACCCTTCGTTTAAACTAGAATGGTGGAAATTAATGAAATTATCTCTATTTCTGATCCATATGGTTATACCAAGGGATGGATGACTCCCATCATGGAATACCTTCAAAATAGAGTACTTCTATCAGATACAGGTGAAAAAGAACAGATCTGAGGATGAGTGGCTAATTTCACTCTTTCTGATTGTCTAGATCTCTAGATTTTATTTTACGAGTGAGGATTTGATGGAATTTTATTCAGGTGTATTGATGGAGAAGAAACTGCATCAATCATGAAATAAGTAAATGCCGGTGATTGTGGTGCTCACCAATCTGGGCATTGGATTTATGATCAAATCTGAAGGCTTGGATACTTTTGGCCTTCAATATTATAGTATTGTACATATTTCACCTAGAAATTTCATCCCTTAAAAGTGCATTCCAACTTCATTCATCAAACCTCGACATTGTTACATACATCTAAATAGTCTTGGCCATTTTCCACATGGGGAATGGATGTAGTTGGAACTTATCCTCCAGATACAACTAAGTAGTTCAAGTATATTACTACTACTACTACTACTACTACTACTACTACTACTGATTTCTTCTTCCAATGTGCTAAGGAAATACCTCTCAAAGAAGTCAGATCCAAAATCATTGTTAGTTTTTTTAGAACTAACATCAAAACAAATTTTGATTTCCCTAATACTATATTAACGGACAACGAAAGAAATTTCTATTCTGTTGAGGTAAAAAAATTTTAATAGGAGCACAATATCAAATCCAACCATTCATATTGCTATCATTCAGTAGCCAATGGATAAATAGAGTCTTTAAATAATACCCTATCAAATATAATATAAAAGATGGTGGATAAGGATAATAAATTTTGGCCTGATAAAAATTTTCACACTTTAGGGGATTATCAGAATACTATTAGTACTGCCACTCAGGAAACCCCATATTTATTGGTGTATGGAACAGAAAGAGTTTTTCTAATTGAAATTAAATTACCTTTACTCCAAGTTAAAATATCTAATCAGTAATCTACAGATGAAAATTATCATAAATGATTTTATGAGATGGAACAATTAGATGAAAAGAATGGATACGTTGCATCATTTAAGATTCTATCAAAACATAATAACACTTTCTTTTAACAAGAATTTTCACCTCTGCTAATTTCTTCAAGGGGAATTGGTATTGGTCATTAGGAATCCAAAGATACTAGGAAAGAAACCACCAAAGCTTGATCCAAAGTGGGAAGGACCTTATTCCATACCAAAGGATTACTCAAATGGAGCTTATTCCCTAATCTCAATCGATAGAGATCTTATTAAAACTCCAAACAATGTGATATTATTAAGGAAATAATTTATGTAACTTCACCTCATGTCCTGTACACATGAATCTAAAACAAACAACATATTGTCTTAGTTTCAAGACATTAAACTGCATAACAACCATAAGTTTCCATGCTGCATGATGATAAAATGCATGTCATCTTTGTTCTTGTTTCAAAACGTTAAACTGCATGACAACATTTTTCCTCGTTACAAGAAATTAAACTATACGGCTAACGTCTGATCTTTTTATTGTAAGGAGCTTCCATATGAAAGCATCACAGAAATCATTGATACTACTTAATGACACATGAGTTCCATTCCTCCCTATGTCTGAATCAGATTTGGATAGGGGCCTCATTTCAAGAACTTCACATGGCTAGATTCTCATCCATATGAGATAGGTAGAGATGCCTGGATCTCCAATCATGGGCCTAGCTTCAACCATAAAAAAATTTATTTACCTTCTCTACTCCTGTATATGAACCAGATCTATATAGAGTGCTCTTTTAAGATACATGGTTTGATCTTCATACCATTTTGTGTCTCAAGTTCAACCATTCTTCCAGATTTTGTTAAAATACCCCTTCTCCCCAATCAAATTCAATTGGAGGGGGAAATTAATGTTCAAGAACTATGTTTGGCTTGATTCTCATTTTAATGGGATATTTAGAGATGCATAGATCTTCAATCTTCGGTAGAACCATAATAAAAAATACCCCCTTATTCCATGAGTATGAATCAAACCTTCATAGGGAATTTTCAAAGAACTACATATGGCTTGATTCTCATCCATATAAGATATGTAGTGAAATATATGCCTTATTTACTAGTCCCAGCCCTGAGATAATTTTTTATCTCTCTATCACACATAATTAACAATCTATTTGGGAGTCTTCATTTTGGGTTCTCTCCTAAGATATCCCACCAAGGAAACAAAAATGTTCCCATTTTACATATGAGTTATATCTATTTAAAGGACTCCAAACTCATGGAAATTATTGATTAAAATATTTCTCTTGTGCATTGAAAATTACCCCCTTTCATATGTCACACTCTTAATATTGAATATTTTCATATATTTATAATATTTATTACAGTTTTTTGGTGATAGAGTCTTTGATATATGAGAACTCATTTTTTTGACTATACAGTATGTGCCCTTAGGTGGCCTTGCATAATTTTCCAACATAATTGACCTGTTAGTTAAAAGATACCACTATTTGGATATACAACATATTCCTTAGATGGAACTGCATAATACTTCCCCCTTAATGGGGTTTTCAAATAATGATAATTTAGTTCTCGGTTAAACTGTTTTTTTCCACTTCAGAAATTGATAAAAATATACAAGAATCGGTATTTTATAGAATTTATTCATGTATATTTGTCCCAATAACTTTTCTCTCAGTCTAAAATTCTTCAATACCATGGTTTACACATTTTCCTCTCCATCTGTTCAAAGAAATATGAAATAACCTTAGATCACTTGACCAAATATCATATACTATTTTCATTTTTGGTCATCCTCATATGACCTAAAACTACAGACACCATACATCCTTTGTTTGGGGTTAGACCTTCATAGAAATCCAATTCCTCTGATTCTTTGTAAATTATTATTGGAAATACTTTTTACGTATTCAGGTACCTTTTTCATAAAACAAACTCTGTGCTTTAAAAAATCTGAATCTTTATAAACTTTCTTCAGCTTTGAGAAATAGAATGTCAAACTTTTAAGTGCTCTTTTTCTTGACTATAAAGTACGTGTCCCTAGGTGGCCTTGCATAAAAATGCCTACATAACAAGAATTTTAGTCAAAGTATGCCATGACTTGGCTATGCAACATATTCCCCAGTTGGCCTAACATAATACAGCCCCTATAATGGGTTTGTCAAATAATGGTAATTTTGTTCTTAGAAAACACTTCCTCTAATGACTTTATCCCTTCTATTATACCATTCATCGCATCCAAAAATTATGAAATCATAGTTTACAATTATTCTCTTCCATATCAGAATTAGGTAGTATGTTTCCAAACGAATTATCAAGAAATTGAAAGAGTCTCAAACCTTCGGTCAAAGCTAAAGTCCTTAAATTAAAGTCACCAAATTTCCTTATTGCATGACTTAAAACTGCAAAGTACAATGTCCTCACTAAATTAATTAAAACCACACATTACAATTTCCTTATTACATGAATTAAAACTACACAATATAATGTCCTCACTAGATTACTTAAAACAACACAGTACAATGTCATTACCACAAGACTTAAAAATGCATAGCATGATATCATAAATTCCACTTTTTGAAAAATTTTAACCATTACTCATACAATAAATTTGTGTATAAGTGGTTTTCCTATTCATGAAATATGTCGGCATAAATAACCCTTTATTCATAAAATCCATTTCCTTGGAATAACCACCCACTGTGGTCTTGAGTCACCCAAATCCTATTTTCCCTTGTTTATTAACAGAAAAATGTTAAATTTCTTAGATCACTTATACTTGATTATGAAGTACATTCCCCCAAAGGCCTTGCATAAAATTTACCTACATAACGGGCCTGTCAGTCAAAAGATTCAACTATTTGGTTATGCAGCATATGCTCTAGTCGGCCCTTCATAATATAACCCCCATAAAAGGTTTTTTATATAATGGTAACTTTGTTTTTGGAAGAGACTTAATTTATGTTTATACAATTTTTAGATTTGGTGATCATAAAAAACATGACTCAAGATCCCCCTTGGAAGTATTTAAATAATATTAGAGCAATTATTAGCCACTGAGCCATATTTGGGATCTAATTTTAAAATTTATGGTCAAAGCTATTCGACCTTAAAAACTAGCATTTTATAGTCCAACATTCATGACTCTAGACTACCAACAACAAGAGATGTGGTACTCACCATATTGGAAACCCATAAATGGCACTCTGGACAAAATTCGAGTCCTAGCTCACTAGACATACTTTTTTGTATGGTTTTGGTATTATTGGTCAATAAAAATTCAAAATATATAAAGTTTTTGGGGTTTGACTATATAACCCTAGTAAAAATAAAACTATGTTCATTAGTCCCATCAACTTAATAAAAAAATTTTGAACACCCACATTCTTGTCATTGTAATTATGATTATCTGACATAAATGTTTGATGTTAAAAAAATCATCATCATTACCTTTAATATTACAATTATGTAAAGAAAGAATGAAGACATATATGATTGGAGACAAAATTACTTTTATTTATATAAAATTAGAGGGACATCCACAGAACATAACCTCTCTGTCGTGTGTTAAGAGAAGCTCTCAACATGACTCCTCATTTGTTGAACGACCTCATTAGCACTACCAACCGCTTGTTGAAGTTGATACAGCTAAACAACTTCAACCTCCTTGACTTGACGAAGTGCTTCTTTGGCAGTTGAAATGGTGGATATCCCCTCGAGTTGTGTTTATCCCAGAGTTTGGTTCAACTTCTCAAGTTTGTTATGAACAAAATCTAGTTGTTGTTGAAGATATACCAAATCTTTTGTGGTTTCCTTAATTTGCTGGCCAATTTCAATCAACTTCTTTCTATGATCGACCTCTACCTCAGATACTAAAGCTTGGAAGATCTCAATATTGATAAGCCATTTAGCCTCTTTATGATCTTTTCAGATCTTATGTTCCTTCTCCTATATGAAAATGGTCACTTTCATTGCATCATATTCTGGTCAACAATTAAATCCAGCAAATCTCAATATACAGAATAGTGCTGGGAGTTTTCCAAAATGGGACAACATTTCATCCAATGGTTTCTCATCAATTATGTCCATAGATGTCACCATGTACTCTTATGTTCCATACCAAGAGAATATTGCATTTCTAATTCTGAATCTATTTCACTACCAGTAGGTAGAATGTACTCTAGAAAAATATCACTTAAAGAGTTTCCTTATTCTTCTCATATCGAAATAGTGGATACTTAAACTTCTACTAATGCCTCAACCAACACAGAAGCTTCACCTTATGATATAGATATGAGAGCTGATAACCCTAAATGATGAATCAAGATCATTATTAGTTTCATAAAAATTGAAGAAAAACAGCATGATCCAGACAAACCGATAACATTTACCCAATAATAGGTTGACTGGTTGAATGGATTCATCCCCAATGTTCTCAGCTTCAGCAATTTGATCAGATGTTTCTTAAGGAGGGGCATTCTCTTTAGTTTGCCCAGGTTTTATACTTAAAGGCTCTAGAATGTCTCTCAACTAATAGTCCTCAGTAAGTATTTCTCCAACTTCAGCAGAAGAAAGATAGAGTGTAATTCCTCGTTCCTGAAGAGCCTTTACATCATTTTCTGCAGAAAGGGCTTCATAAGTTTAACTTTGATGTGAAGTATCAAGTAAAAGAAGAAAAATTATGTATGGATAATATGACAATGAGAACTTAATTCTTTTCAATTCCTCATGAAAATCCCCAAACTCCTTGATGGAACCTAGAATATCAATGTTTGGATTAAAGGAATACATCATTTCTATGTATGCGGCTTAGACTGTTATAGCATCCTCACCATTTAAGGTATATAAAAAATGTTGGTTGATGCCCAAATTGGCTCCGCTGACATTTTGTTTTGTCCTTTATTCAACTAGCACAACATCATCAGATCTTTACATGTTTGGATCAACACCAATACATAATTTAGCCTTCCTCAGATCTTCATTCCTTCCTTCCGAACCAATAGAAATATTAACATTGATTATTGTAGGATCCATTGGCAAGAAAAACTGATATGAGATATGTTGAGAAGGAAAATATTAGCACATAATTTAATATTCAAAAGAAATTTATTTTATATTACCATGGATTTCCTCTCTCTCAATATAATTAGGAGAAGGTACAACTACACCTTTTGATGTTTTATCTACCACAGTAGAAGATTCATCAACATGAACCTATGTTTCCACTGGGGTTTCCTTCTTTGGTCTTGAGACATAAGCTCTTAATCCCTTGAGATAGGATAGAGATGCAGATCCTTCAAGAGGATAAATGTGATTACTAGATTATATCAAGAAACTTATAATGCCTGATGATGGTATATGTTGGGCACAAATCCCTCAAGGTAACATTTCATCATTTTTAGGTTTGATTGTGTTCATTTAAAAATAAGGTTTCTATTGTGAATTGTCATGTTCCAGAGATGTTGTTGACAATACATGTTGACAAAGAACCATGAAAAAGGAATGGATGATCTGGAGGCGGTATAAAAGAACAGATACAAGGTGGCACCGTTTTCCAGTGTTTTCCAAATTTTGGGGGTCCAAAATTTGGAGTTTGGTAAGCATCGTGAAATATGGATTTCCTTGATGATATAATTTAAGAATGGAAAAGGCGTGAGTTTCAAAAAGATAGGATTCATGGATTGGTTTTCACGAAGACAAGAAGAATGTTGATGATGATTCTTCACGATTATGAAAAGCTTCATGAATGGTAGAGTCAAAGAGCATTTTAGCGATAAAGGGAATTGCGAGTGTGCTTTGTAGCGAAGGAATGATGGAATTGAAGGGATGATATGCAATTATGAATATCTCCACAATCTAATAATTGACATGGTGCTTCGCGATTTTGATAGAATTTCAGCGGGAACATTGGAGCTTTGCGATTTGAGCTGATGTGGAGTTGACTTCACATGGAAGGTTCAAGGGTCAGTGGAATCACCTACAAATAGGCCTCTACCTCCTCTAGAGAAGCAGATAATAGTTGAAGAAAATGTTTTTCTTTCGGCTCGTGAAGGTGGTTCACGAAGGCAGAGTGCTTCACGAAAGAAGGGTTTTGTGGTGGCTAATCTAGCTCCGTGAAAGTTTCGAGCTCCACATTGTCTTAGTGAGATTTGCGAGGGAAGACACTCATCGAAGACTTGAGCTTCGTGAGAGTGCTTTGTGAGAGTGCTTCGCGAAGGCTTGTTTGAGCTTTACGAAATTGGGAGTCTTGTGAAGTTGGGTACTTTGCGAAGGTGTTTCCAAAGTGAGTTTCCCAGTGTTCAGGGGAAAAGGGGTATTCATTAGTGGATGAACTTTGAACTTTAATAGATAATCTATGTAGAGTAGAGGATGCATTCATTAGTGGTAATGAACAGACCTACAGGTCTATAAACTATGAGTGGTGCTTCTGAAGAAGAAGTGATCTCACTTCAGTTGAGAGAGCAATGAGTTCTCAAATTGTGAGTGGTTGTAAACCAGGAGAGATAGTGAGTCCACTTCGAACATGTAAACAACAATGCGCTTATAGTGGAATTGGTACATCAGCACACTACCAGTGTATGATCCTTGGACGTAGCCTTGTGAGGGTGAACCAAGGAAAAATTGTTGGGTTCTATGCATGCTTTAAGGTTTGTTCATACTCTGCATCGAGAAGGAGAGAGAAGGGGGTTTTTTCTAACAGAAAAACAAGATCAAAAGGGGCAGTCATTTTAATGTATCATACCCTGATTCACCCCCCTCTCAGGATATCTATCCTAGTATAACTAACAATTGGTATCATAGGGAAAGGTTAATATCAGTGTTTCTCTCTCAAATAGAGGTTACTAATCATAAATGGATATTGATCTTCAACGGGAACAATTTACAGCTATGAAAGAATAAGATGCAACACTACTTCCGATCATTAGGAATGGATGTGTTCACAGTAGCAATCCATGGTATAAAAACTGATATTAATAGTGGTGAATTATCAGAAGCTTAGTGTAGAGAGTTGGATGTTTATGCCAAATAAATTAATGCCTTAGGGGGATGCCTATCCAATCCTATCTATATAAAGGTGATGTCATGAAAAACGTCACATGCCATGTGGTAAAATCTATTGAATATATATTAAGGGGACACAAAGTTTAGAGAGGCAAAGCTGCAAGTGTTGTGGAACAAGTATCAATATCAGAGAATGAACCTGAATGAGTCTGTTGATTCATTCTTCGATAGAGTAAATGTTTTAGTGGAAGACATGTGAGATCTTAGAGAAGTTATTGAATTCAAAAATATTGTGAAGCACATCTTGAGGAAACTTCCTCCTCGGTTCAATCCGAAAGTTTCAGTTTTGGAAGATAATGACCCGAAAGTGCTGACATTGGTTAACCTGCCTAGCACCATTGTTGTATATGAAATGAGAAATTATGATAATGATGCTGTGGAAAAGGGGAAATCAAAGAGGTGGCATTCAAGGCCATGAAGATGCTCACCATTTAAGACTCTCAGGAAGAAGAAGAGACAGATGAGGTGATGTCATTACTCTCCTCAAACCTTCAAAGAGGAAAAGGAAAGTTTAAAGGTAAGCTTCCACTTGCTTGTTTTCGATATGGAAAGGTTGGAAATCTTGCGGCAAGGTGCCCCAAAAAGTTCCAAGAGGATAATGATGTTGATGAAATCGAAATTCTCTAGAAGAAGTCTGCAGCCTATGGGAAAGGCAAGAATCAGTTCAAGAGGAATTTCTTTAAGAAGAAGAACCTTCTTTCAAAAGAATATGACAGTTCAGATGAGTCTGACGTTGAGAAGGTTGAAGAGATAGAGAACTGTAGAGATCATGGAGAAAATGCTATGGTGGTAGTTGTGGATAGTTCTCAACATAATAATGAAACCGAAGCTGATGAAGAAGAAGAAGAAATTGGGGGAAGAGTTGATATCCAAGCTGAGTTAGAGGCTTCTCTTGAGGAGATAGATGTTTGGAAAGCCAAAACAAAGAAATACAACAAAGTTTTTCATGAAGTTAAACTCTATATGCAGCAAAAAGAAGAAGAGAAGTCTAATTTGATGGAAGAAATTGAGAAACTCAAGTCATCAACACTAGAGGACTCAGAATCAGTTAGTGAGTATAAAATAAAAATTGAAGAACAGAAAAGGGAGATAGATAGCTTGAATTACAAAAGGAAAGATAAAATCAAGTATATTGAATAACTTGAATGAGAAGTTTTTGGTTTGAGGAAAAAGGTTAAAGATAAAGAAAAAATCTTGACTCCTGCGGGGTCATCTGGAAAGAAGATCACTCAGAAAACTGAGAAGTTGAAAGTGGAGAATAGTGGTTTAGGAGAAAAGAAGCTTCAACTATGTTTAGATTCTAAGACCGACGGGGGGCTTGATCGAAAACAAAAATCTGTGAAAATTGAGGTCAGACTGCAGGCACCCACTCCATGATTGAAGGTTGATTTGGGCACAAGGAAGAATCAAAATATTTAGATATCCCAATGGGAAACTCGCAGTGCATAAGTCACACAAAGTAATAAACCTCATATCAGTTGTTATTGTTGTGGAAAGATGGGACATTCACACTATGTGTGTTCCATAGATAAGAGATATCGAAGGGCAAAAGAACAAAGGTGGAAGCCAAACAGATAATGGTTCTCAAAAATATATTTCAAAGGACACTATTTTTGTTGCGGAGGATATGGACACATGGATAGGTATTGTAGTTCGACCATATAGAGGAATGTGCCAAAGGAGAATCAAAATGTTCGAAAGTAGCAGATCAATGAGCCAACAGGTGAGTTGAAAATGTAAAATATATTTTCAGCTTTGTAAGATGAATCTTTTCCATCAAACTCTGATAATGATCAAAAGTCTCAATACATATCATGTATGAAATCAAAAATATGGACCAAGAAGAAAAATTATGATAGGGAAGTGGTGGAAGAAATTTACCTTAAAGCATTAGATCACTCTGGTGTGCAGATCCTTGATTGTGGTTTCACATCTCACATGATAGGTAATAAGGATATTCTTACAGGTGTAAAATATGACAAAGAAGAAGTTGTGAAGTTTGAAAATGATGAAGGCCTGAAGATAATTGGTTCAAGAAAGGCCATGTTTGGGGGCAAAGAGATGAGACATGCTGATTTCTTAATATTAGAAGGCCTCAGTCACAATTTGCTCAGCGTCAGTGAACTATGTGACTCAGGACATTCTATAAGGTTTACTAAGAAGGTGTGTATCGTCAAAGGAAAGGATAGGGCAATGGTTCTACCGGGAAAAATGAAAAAGGTAAATCTCTACCTGGTAATTGGAGAAGAAGATTTGTGATTTTTATCCAGAGAGGAAGAAAACAAGTTGTGGCATAAACGACTTGGTCATCTATGCCAACCATCCCTAGAAGATCTGTTAAAGTGTGATGCAACAAGAGACCTCCCTAAGCTATCACGTGATCATACTCACATGTGCGATGCATGTCAACAAGAGTGCTCAAATTGGTGCATCCTGATGTATGTGGGCCTATCACACTAAGAACAATTGATGGAAAGAGGTACTTTGTTCTTTTCATTGATTAATATAGAAAAATGGCATGGGTATTTGTTATTTCCCATAAGTAAGATGTGTTCATCTATTTAAAATTGTACCGTAGGGAGTGTGAAAGGATGCTTGGACAGAAAATTTTGAAGTTTCATATTGACAATTGTACAGAATTCACAAACAGTCAAGTGGAAGGCTATCTCAAGAAACATGGGATAATGCATCATGTTTCCTCAATAAGAACTCCCCAATAGAATGAAGTGATTTAAAGGAGAAATCAAATCATCAGAAACATTTCCAAAACGATGCTCATTAAAAAGGGCCTACCAAAGAAATTTTGGAAGAAAGTAGTTTTGACATCGGTCTACATTTCTAATAGGGCTCTATTGTGTCCTAAGAAAAGAAAGACTTTGTACGAGATGTGGTAAACAAGGAAGACAATGGTGAAATACATTCGAATATTTGGAAGTAAGTGCTTTATCCTCAATAAGGAAAAAAATAGGAAATATGAGTCACGAGGAGATGAAGGGATATTCTTTGTCTACTCAAGAAAATGTAAGGAATATAAATGCTTTCACAAAAGGCTGAGGAAAGTAGTTGAGAGAAATGATGTCACTGTAGTAGAGAATGAGGAGATCATTCAACAGCGCTGTGAACAATTTCTTGATGAGAGTGATGAGGAAGAAAGAAAATCAAGGGGAGAAAAAGTGGATGATGTTGAGTCAGATGAAGATACTGATGATGAGCATGAGGAAGTAAAATTCGTATCTGCACAGATGCCAAGGAGTCGAGCTGAAATTGAAATGAAGAATATCGTTGGTGATCAGTCAGCTCCAGTTCAGACAAGAAGAATGAAATCACTACAGCATACATATTTCCTATCTCAGGTTGAGCCAAAATGATTCGCTGATGTAGCAAAAGATGAAAACTGGCTTCATGAAATGAATGAAAAGCTTGATCAGATTGAGAAGAATCAGACATGGGAGATTGTTTCGAGGCCTAAAGATAATAATATCATCATGACTAAATAGGTCTATCATAACAAGATGAATGAAGATGACACAGTGATTGAGAACAAATCATGATTGGTGTGAAAAGGATACTCCCAGATAGATGGAATAGATGTTGATTATACATTTTCACTGGTTGCGATTTCTAGACATTACAGTGCAACAGAAGTTCAAATTTTTCCAAATGGATGTCAAATCTGCATTTTTGAATGGGGTTCTGGAGGAAGAGGTGTATATTGAGAAGCCCTATGGTTTTCTCATTCATGAGGATGAGAACACGGTTAGCAGACTGAAGAAGGTGTTGTATGGGCTACAACATGCTCCAAGAGCATGGTACTCAAGGCTTGATCAGTACTTGAAGAAGATTAGTTTTCAGCGTGGGGGAGTTGATTACAATCTCTATTTCAACAAGAAAAGTAATCAATGGATCATGGTCCTAGTTTATGTCGATGACATAATATTTGGTGGATCAAATGCAGCTCAGTGCAGACAGTTTTCTGAATTCATGAAAAGTGAGTTCGAAATGTCAATGATTGGAGAGCTAACATTTTTCCTTGGTCTACAGGAGACACAAGGAATGAATAGAACATTCATTTCTCAATAAAAATATTCCAAGGAGGTTTTGAAAAGATTTGGAATGGAAAATTCCAAGTATATGAAGACTCCGACCGCTACCCGGATGAAGCTGTCCAAAGATGAGGATGGAAAGGCAGTTAATATCACAGAATACAGGCAAATTATTGGAAGTTTTCTATAGTTGACTGCAAAAAGGCCTAAAATTGTATTTGGCATATGCTAATCAGAAATATATCAGAGTAATCCCAAATAAATCCACATTATTTTAGTGAAAATAATACTTCGGTAAATCAAGGGCACAATGGATTTCAACTTGATATATAGTGATAAATATTAGTTAGAGTTATTGGGATATACAGATGCATATTGGGCCGGTTCAGCGGATGACAGGAAATCAACGTCAGGAGGTGCTTTCTATCTTGGTGGATTTTTTATTTCTTGGCTAAGCAAGAAGCAAGATTGCATTTCATTAAGCACCACAGAGGCTCAATATGTTTCGTCCACTCGAGCATGTAGACATTTACTATGGATGAAGCAACAACTTGATGATATAGGAGTTGAAGTGACGTCTCTGATCAGAATCCAGTACAATAACTCAAGTGATATAAATGTCAAAACAAATCCCGTCCATCACTCAAGGACAAAGCATATTGAGATAAAGTATCATTTTATCAAAAGAAGGTTGAGCATGGAATCATGAAGTTGGAGTATGTGTGTACAGAACTGCAGGTTTCCAACATTCTAACAAAGGCCTTACCCAAGGAAGCATTTGAAAGGCATCGACTGGCTCTAGGAGTTCAGTTGATTCCCCAAACTTTAAAAAGTGGGGATGTGGAACCCCAATCTCCCCAAGGTATTGCATGTTTTTATCTAATGTGGTAATCTATGTACTTTCCAATGTTCCGAACCGAAAAGGGGTGACCTTTGGGTTTGTTGACAAAGGGGGAGAAATGGTGACTTCTCAAGGGGGAGACACTGTGGCAAAGGGAGAAAATGTCTTAGTAAAAGACACAGGGAGAAGCTAACAGGTGAAGCAACGAGATATGTGGAGAGCAATGAGATTGGGGGAGCATTTTAAATCTGATGATGCTGGAAGTGATCGATCAAAGATTAGATATCACGATAGCTATGGATCATGATACAAGAAGAAGAGTGATGTTGGAATGGTGTGAGAAGGATTCCAATGATCAACAATTGGTATCAATTTGGCAATTGGTATCAGTTTGGTGTCAACAAATGGTGTCTGAAATGAATTGATTCACCGATGAACTTTTCATACAACTCTTGTTTCTCATGCTGAGCATTGCTCATGTGGGATTAGAGTATGTGGTGAGTGACTCTTTGGTCACTATCTGAATCGCAATAGGCGAAGGATGGTTGATGATGAAAGGATACTGAATGAGGTATCAATATTCAGAAAATCATTCTAATAAGATTTATCAACAAACCCAAAGGGAAATATTGTTGGGAAAAAATCTCTCAAGGTAACACTGCATCATTTTTGTCTTTGATTGTGTTTGTTGAAAAAGAAGGTTTCCATGGTGAATTTCCAAGTTCCAGAGATGTTTTTGACAATCAATGTTGACAAAGAACCATGAAAAAGGAATGGAAAATCCAGAGGTTGTATAAAAGAACAGGTATAAGGTGGTGCCGTTTTCTAGTGTTTTCCAAATTTTGGGGGTCCAAATTTTGGAGTTTGGTGAGCATTACGAAATATGGATTTCCTTGAATATCTAATTTAAATATGGAAAAATCATGATTTTCACAATGATTGGCTTCATGGATTAGTTTTCATGAAGACAATAAGAATGTTGACGGTGATTCTTCAGGATTACGACAAGCTTTGCGAATGACAAAGTCGAAGAGCATTGAAGTGGTGAGGGGAATTACGAGCGTGTTTCACGGAGAAGGCACGAAGGAATTAATGGGATGCTCTGTTATTAAGATGAGATTTGCGATTAGATAATTTCCGTGGTTCTTTGCAATTTTGAGAGAATTTCGGCCATAACTTCAAAGCTTCAAGATTTGAGATGACGTGGCATTGACATCGTGTGGAAGGTTCAAGAATCGGTGGAATCACCTATAAATAGGCCTTGACCTCCTCGAGAGAAGAAGATAGTTTTAGGAGAAAATCTTTTGCTCTCGACTCACGAAGGTGGTTCGTGAAGGTAGCATGCTTCGTGAAAGAAGAGCTTCGTGATGGCTAATCTAGCTCCACAAAAGTTGCGAGCTCCAAGTTTTCATAGGGAGATTTGCGAGGGAAGTCCCTCAGTGATGACTTAGGCTTTGTGAGAGTCCTTTTCTAGAGTACTTTGCGAGAGTGCTTTGCGAAAAGGCCGATATTCACAAAGGCATTTTTGAGATTCTTGAAATTTGGAGCATCGAACAGTAGGGTGCTTTACGAAGGTGTTTCCAAAGTGAGTTTCCTAGTGTTTAGGGGAAAATGGGCATTCATCAGTGGAAGAACTTTGAACTTCAATAGAGAATCTACGTACAGTGGAGGATGCATTCATTAGTGGTAATGAAGAGAACTACATGTCTATAAACTGTGAGCAGAGCTTCTATAGAAATAGTGAGATCAATTCAGTTTAGAGTGTAGTGAGTTCTCAAATTATGATAGGTTGTAAACCAGGAGGGACATTGAGCCTGCTTTGAACTTGTAAACAATAGTGCGCTTATAGTGGAATTGGTACATCGGCACACTGCTGGTGTATTCTCCTTGGATGTAGCCTAGTGAGGGTAAACCAAGTAAAATTTCTGTGTCCTGTGCATGTTTTAAGGTTTTTTCATACTCTGAATCAGGAAGAAGAGAGAAGCGGGTTCATTCTAACAGCAAAACAAGATCAAAAGGGGCAGTCATTTTAATCTGTTATACCCCAATTCACCCCCTCTCAGGGTATCTATCCCAGTGGACCTAAAAGTATGAACACTTACTTCTTTGATGGACACTTAAGACTAATCTCATTGATCACTTTCATTTCTTTTCATAATCCTGAGGAGAAATTGAAACTCTCTTCTTGGTAGGAGAAACTCTAGGTAATGGTTGTGGATTATCTGTCACCATTACCCCAGGCATGATTCTTGTTCCTATAGAATGTTTTGGATACTTGGGAGGATCATTTTATTTGTCGATGGGAGTACCTGTAGGTCCATACCTTGGTGACCCAAGAACCTATCCAGAGGTTCCTTCCCTGAATTCAAGATACAAAATAAAATTTCATCCAGATTAATAATGGTAAATAGTAAATCCAAATTGAGGAAAAAGAAAAGGTAAATATGTTCTCAGTATTAACGTAATTTTACCATTCCTCATTAGGGTTAACAATTACCCCTTCGTGTATCCCTAATTCCATCATATGGTGTACTTGTTTAGAGGCTAGTATTTTTTTATCAGTTGTATATATAATGGCCTCCAGTTCTATAATATACTCCTATACTTCAGCCAGGTTATTATCTAGATGACAGTCATAAGGTGCTTTAATGTCACCCACATTAGGTATCCAAAGGCCATGTTGGAGGAATTTCCATTCAACCCTATGTTCATGGGTTAATCCCTCCCAAAATTGAATCGATGAAGGTCGTACATAATTTGATCCTGGTATGGTTGGTTTTGGAGAAAATTCGAATCCTTCTAACTGGTGAGCCTCTTAAGGCCTATCTTTCTCTTCAGAAAGGTTAACAGATGAGATAGGAATCTCTTTATGATAGCAGCGGCTTGATCACCTTGGTGTCAGAGGTACTGCATCTCTAGCTCTATTTTTCCTAGTATACCTTCTACGAAGATGTTTTAAAGTCTCTGAAACATCTGAAACTTTTGCATCATCTTTGGTTTTAGACTTCTTACCACGATTTATATGCACAATAGTCATTGTGCCCACCAATCGATATATTCCTTTTGTCAAATCCCCCTGAGGGTATGAAGAACCGCAAGATTTGGCATATTCAGCTTCCAATCCGATTGATGCATTCGATAGGGGTAAAGTAATTGACAATTTGGAAGTATTTAAAGCCATCAAAATCCACAATTGTGTCACTTACATTGGGCATTTCTCATGTCTAACATACGTGGGATTGAAAGTGTTTGATTGTTGAGGACATCTGAATTGGAGAGAAAACCTATAGGGGGACGTAATCCTCACAGATAATTTCTCCATCAATCATGGTCGATAATACACTATCCCTGAATACCATCATGTAAGACCTCAGCTCATAATTCTCTTCCTTACCATCATCAATAAATATTCCAGTTGGTGGGTTTCCAAAAGGAAAGAATCTAAATTCACTTGATGCTTTCAATTACCTTATCACTACATCATGTCTCAAGTTCTGAGGCTGAATACTAGAAACCTTCCGAAAAATTGGGGTGAATCAACCATTGGGGACTGTAACTAAATTCAACACTGAGTGTGAAGAAAAATGTGCTATAATCCAGCCGAATAACACTTGGAATGGCCCGACAAGTCTAAATGGATACTTCCCATTGTATAAATGCAACATGGAATAGTAAATTATTTCCAATATAGAAGTTTCAAACCCAATTTACTTTCCTTCTACAAATTTATCTTTGATAACAAAAGTCCCTGGCCTTACACTGCCTCCAGACTCACGGACTGGAATTAAGTAAATGCTTAGCCACATGGTAAGATATATGGCTAAGCGTATCTTTGCATCAATATCAAATTTGAATTTATAGACCTAGTGCTTATAGTCACCTCCAACCAATGTAAGACAATATGTGTCTGAACTACCCTAATTATCTGTAGAAGGAAAAATAGAAGGATGTCCATAGGTGGGACCTTTCTCTATTGTTGGTTCTAAAAAGGGTTCCATCCACACTCAGACATGAATATATTTCTTGTATTTGGGTATTTTTTTTTCTATTTTGAATTGTTCATGATCCAACTGTGGTGTTTTGGTAACATCAAACCATGTTGTAATCGCTGGAATAAACTCGTCATAAATTTCCCCAAGAATGGGAACCACAACTATTTGGTAGATATCCAATAAACTAATGCCAACTTTACTGTGTGTCAAATGAAAGGAATTCATTTGTGGAATCCATCGGCTCATCACATCAAGAATGAAATCATTCTTATAAACATATGTTTGTCCCATCTAGATAGATTTATAAATGTATACATCTGATAGATATTTCCTTAATTCAGAACAAGTTCGGCGTACCCAAAATGATCACATCCATTCAGGTTTAACACCTCATATGAAACGAAGATCCCAGTCTTCTTTCCAACCATTATACTAATCTAATTGAGGAGAATGAATGGCTGAATCATAGGAATGTAGCCTTGGATGTAAAACATGATCTTTCATGTTATGAGTACAACCACTATGATGTTGGATGCAACCAATAGGGACTGTTCCCTTATGAACTGGCATACCCCTCGCAGTAATATTCACGCAATGAAAATTGGAGTATTGAAGAAACCAATTATTTAGGAAGTATTTCTTAATGGATGGAATGTGAGAATCATGAAAAATTCCATTCCCACATAGGAGAAGATAATAACTCTATGGGTATTCACGTTGATATGGGATTAAACATTTCCATAGTTCAGGGAGAGTACATTCAACAACGTTATAATAGTTTAGTCTGACAATCTTCATAATCTCATTTTGAGGAGCCTTAACATCTTCAATAGAGTTTATCGAGTGATCCATTTCCTGAAAAATAATTACCAAACCCCCCATATTATGTTGGAATTCTGACTTAATAAAATTAAAATTTCAACTTAAAGAAATCTGATAATTTGGAAAATGAAACTCTTTGTGTAGGTCCTTCAACAAGGTCTGTCATGCAGGTCCTTTGACAATGGTCCTAGTGCAACTCCTTCAGCTAAGTCCTTTTGGAAAGCTCCATCACTCAAGGAGTTTCACCTTGAGAAAATTCTAAGGAAAATACACAAGATTACAACGCAGCAGGGCATGGTGAATGAGCTATGCAATGAGAGACAAAAAATCTGAAAGCACAGGTGAATAAAATTGCAAAGGATTAGAACTATTTATAGACACCGACAGACCTATATGGTATTCTTGCATGAAATATCTTTGCGACATACCTATTTGAAATATTTACATGGTAACCCTATGAAGTTTAGAAATTAATCCATTGCATTTTCCCCACAATTTTACCTCAGGACTCAACCCTCTTTTTCATCAGATCCAATTCTAAGGGGGGAATTTGTGGACACTCCTTAGTAAGACCAAAAGACTGAGAAGGGAGACCCAACTATTTAAAAATCTCAAGATGAACATCGAATAGTTAAAAGGTATGACAATGTTTCAAGGGTCTGCATGGCCGACCTACGCGACAAACCCACATTGATAGACCTACACGAAAGACCTGCATGGCGGTATACATTTTAGACCACTACACGATAGAACCCCACGAAGGGACTATGCAGTGGACCTCTGCTAACAAATTTCCTTCAACCAACCCCATCCTTGCCTATAAATAGGACACTCGACCAGCTTATTTATAGACTGAAAAAGTTGAAAGACTTCTTGAATCTCTCATTGCGTAGGTCTTAAACCCAGATCCCTCAAATTGTATCAGGTAACTCTCTAAAAACAAGAGAGAAGTGATGATTAGATGGGATAAGTATATTTTGAAATTCTTTAACAATTTTTATCATACATAGTCTTGGTTTCCCTATGTTAAATAATTTATCAATCATTTCTCAGGTTTATGCGGTACACCTACGTGGGACACCTACGCGTGGTATCTTCATGGTATTCCCATGCGAGACACATGTGCGAGGTACCTACGCTGCATAGCTACGCACAAGGCTTACACATCATCTTGTAAACCCTCTTCAAAGCCAGTCATGGAAGGGTATTCTCTTCCTTGGTTCCCTTATCTGGAAGATACTAAATAGAAGACTCCAGTATATGGTCCCGACCTTAAACATTACATAATCTTGAATTAAGTCAATAATTCACATTGATGATATTTTAAGGTTTAGTGTTTTAGAGAATTAGGCCATAACTATTATATAAAAACTTGAATATTACAAGTAGACACTACTACATAGTATCCATTTTTCATCAAATAAAAACTTACAAAAATAAACTTGTCTAGTTTCATGTTTTAGATAGCATGACTTTTCCCTGATCCCATCCTTGAAACTATTCATCATTAAGTCTTGTGGAAAACACTTCAAAAACTTTGGATGAGCATAAAACGCTCAGTAAGGGTTATAAAATAAGGAAGGAAAACATTATCCCATCAATAAATACAAATCAAGGAAAACATACTTTTCAATCATAACATACCTTATGAAATTATAAGATTTATGAATAACACATAGAAATCATTAATCATAAAGGTTACTTATGGAATCCAAATCATGCTTACATTGTATCTATCAGAGCTACGTAGGGAGTTATTTTGGAATACCCATCAAAATATACTACATAAATATCTTAGGATAAACATTAACCTTTACCTCCGTCACGTTACCCAATGCATTGGAGATCTACCTCGGGCTCACCTGCCCTAGGTTTATCACGGAACCATCCATATACGTAAACAATGTACAATAACCATAACATACTCATAACACATAAAAAAAGCATAATAGAAAGATAAAATTTTCACATTCCAATCAAAATATATCATTTCAAGATATTGACATAATCAATGCTTTGTTAAAAACATTTTCAAAAGCATTTAAAATATTTAATAAAGAGATTTTTTAATCAAAGTGTCTCATACCACTTAGAAAATTTTATTGGAATTAACATTTTAAAACCTTAATTTCCATATAAATAAGTCTTAAAAACCATTTTGGAAACATGGACATTAATGAGAAATATTTTGAAGAATAATTCTTTAAAACCTTTAAAACAAAGTTTTAGTTAAAGAGTCCCTTACCACTTGAAAAAATAATAAAATAAACATAATTATAGAATAAAATTAAAAAAAAATATAATATCATGAGAATATGGAGATTCATGATATAATATATCAAAGGGAAGTATATAAACCATATTAAAGTGAATTGGTGTAAAACAATGAATAAGTTTCAATGGAATGTAAATTGAGACAAAGTCCCTTACAAAGATCATATCCTTAGATTAAGGATAAATAAATGAAATAATTATGTGTGAAAAGTAAGAATACACCCAATATAAGTGGATATTAATTGTAAAATATTCATAGGTAATTCACACTTATTCATAGAACTATGTAATCAAGAAGTAGAAGTTTAACCCAAAGAATTGAAATTGGGTTAATAAGTTCTCTTATAGAAATTTGACAGCCTAACGACGTCACTTTAAAATTCAAAAAATTAGTTGATGAGAGAGAAAAGGATATCTCGTCACTTGGACATAAAATTTATAGCAATAAGGATAAATAAGAACACAAAAATAAATCACAGAATACCATGAATATTGGGTAGTAAATACACCACACAAAAATAAATAGTGGAAAATATATCATAAATCTCACTGGAATAAAAAGTGAGATGAAAACCCCTTACCACATAGTAATCAATCGAGTCGTATGACCAAAAGTCAATAACCAAAAAATAAATCACAGAATACCATGAATATAAATATAATCATGATAATATATATCAAATGGTAGTGCATAATACACCACATGAAATAAATAAGTGGCGAACAATGGAAATCTCACAGAATTAAAAGTGAGATAAGAAACCCCCAACCTCGTGTCCGACTTGACTTGTTTGTTCCTTGTTCTTACTTAATAATAAATATAAGTTAATTTATAATTGCTTAAGAACCTTTTTAAAGTTTATTATTCCATTTATATCACTTATTACCTTACTATAACAATTATGTAATCATTTAATTTAATAATGGTCGTTTTGTCGATATTTGGTATTTAAGTCAAAAATGAACTTCTTATAAGTACAAGTTGTTCATGTGGTCAAAGGTCCATTATATACAGAATGGTATTCAAGATTTAGATATAAAATATATCTTATATATCCAGTATATATATGTATTTCTAGTAGTACATAACATTTGGAGATAATAAATGAAATACACCGTTCATGGAGATGGTAAGTCATACGTACACATGAACACAACTTTCATCTCTATTTCACATTTAATGGAATGAAAAATTTATGATACATAGTTATATTATAATTAAATTATAATATCTTATATAATCTTGGTAACTACATGCTTTATTCATCCCACGTATGGTATGAACGAGTCAAATCACTCTGAGGGGGCGGTAGTTTGCACTTACTCAAATGAAATTATCGCGTTTACCCATTATGGAAACCATACATGTTTACTATAAATTAAAAATACAGAATCATAGAGAAAAAATAAACATAATATATATCTTATATAAATATATTTCCATCATAATGGCCACCATGACAGGCGGTTGGAGATATTTGAACAATCATTATTTTGTGAGGCAGTATTTCACCGTCCATAGAAACAACATGTTCTTTTCCCATTAGATGGAGGTGTGTGTAAGTTTAGTTAGAATAATTCTCGTAAAAACAACCTAGTATATTTAGTATACTGGTGTTTTCATAAAATAATGGAATAAAATGAGTTTATGGGGTTGGAGAAGTAAAATAAAAGAAAAGAATTTAAGAGAAAATGTTGTCTTTAAATTGGGTAACTCCCTTTGGTTTGAACCAAAAGGTTTACTTGAAGTGTCTTCTGCCTAAGGTAAGGCTTCTAAGTGGAATAGAAGGATGTAGGGAGATTAACTGGTCAGAGGTTGGATGATCCAAGGGGCTTGAGATGTGTGAGGAATGGTTTAGAAGTGGTGTTCTTTTATAAGGGGGAGGAGGGGAACTTCAGAAAATATTAAATACATTATTTTATTATAAACGTATCTTCTATTTAAAAAGGTTCAAAACTCATAAATGTTGAATATAAGATGACTCATGTTCGAAATAAAATCATAAAATAATAATTTTACAGGTTTTTTATATTATTTTAGTATTTATAATCTTATGTTTTTAAATCATTAATTAATGAGGTAAACACTACATCATTATTGTGTCATAAATAATATTATTTATTTGATGTCTAAAAATTATAAAACAAATACCATGATGTATGAAATCATTTAATATTTCTAATTAATATTTATAGTCGAAGAGATAAATTATATTACAACATGTAAAAATTAATTTACTAAAAGATATTTGTTTATGTCATTTTTTCCTTTACTTAAAGTTAATTAAAATAAAGTGTCATTATCACTCCCATGTGGCTCAATGGGGTCCCAAAACCGACCCATGGATTCCCATGGTCGGATATATATCAACCAATAGGATTCGGACACATGTTAGGGTAATTTAATATTATTATAATATCATTTTTTGCCCTTATTTACCAAATTTACCCTTTAACCATGGTAAATAAAATATTTATAGAAGTAAATATTTAAAAAATCTCAAAATAAAAGTTACCCATTTATATAATTTGGACCTACTGATTCCAAAATGGAATCCATTTTTCCTAATTCAAAACACATAAGTGGAGGAAATTAATTTAAAATTAATGCTCCCTGTTAAAACAAAAAGCGTGTTTTTAAGAAATAATAACTATCAAATGATTGTCACTTTTTTATGTCCAATTTGAAAGTGAAATGACTTAAAATGACCAAAATTTTATTAAATGGTAAAAAAATAATCCAATTACAATTTAAAACAAATTAATAAAATAATATAACCATATAAATAAATTAGATTAAAAAGCAGTTTTGAATAAAAATGCATTATTTTTCACAATTAATTTAAAAAAAGAAAATTACTAGAAAGAAACCAAAATTTTATTGAAAGTAAATTTTGATGTCCCAATTCTATAGAATAATATTATTTTGTAAAATATAACATATAAAAGTGACAAAAACTATATTTAAAAATGGTTCTCCATTCAAAGGTGAATAATCGTCCTTTTAAAGAATATTAGATTATTTGTGCTTAAAATTGGATTCATTTACATTTTAAGCCGCTAAATTTTATTGGATGAATGTAAAAACAATTTAAAAAAATATAATCATATTTTAGTTAGTTCTATTCATTCCATCCAATACAAAATCTAGGCATTAACTACTATTTAAAATAATAATATTATATTATTAGTGTGCAGTGTAAGATTTTAAAGAAACCCGTTGTTGCGTATCGGGTACACCATCAAAAATAGCATCCCCTAAAAATTAAAATTAAAATTTAATTCACAAATATTAATAGATATGAAAATGTCTTATTCTTTATTTACTTGGGATGTTACATCCTTCCCCCTTTTAGAAATTGCATCCTCACAATTTTAAAATTGGGCTTGGAATTTTCATTAAAAATATCACATGAAAAAAGAGACAATAAAACTATCACTTTAAAAGAAAGAATGAAAATAAAAAAGGTCACCCGAGTTGACAGATACTAGGATTCCATGAAAACATGGATATGGAGAAACTAATCTTCATGTTTTGATGGAGAGTGATATAAAACATGATTAAGATAAAGTTAATCACAAAAAAATCACAAACTTGTGGGGGGTTAAACGGTCCTTGATTCCCCAGTAAGAAAATTATACAAAAAACGTTTTTATTTTAAGTTCCATTTCAAAAATTTGAGGAATTTATTTAAGATCTTGAATAAGAACATAAGGAAACATAGTTACTTTTCATGTAGACTTTCATCCTTTACAAGATTTCTACCACAAACTCGTCTTTTCCACAAATGATGAGTATTCAAGATGACTTATTTACATTATAAGCGCTATAATAAACTTCTAGACAATTACATAATCCACAAAAGATTAACTATATATTTCCCTTGACTTTATATATTAACTAAAACCAAAATGGTCAGTACAATATCAGATAATCCCCAAAAAGGATAATCTTTTACAAAAAGAAAAAAACTCTTAATCTCCAAAACTTGTCAAACAAAACCAAAATCTTAACAAATACTATTCAATAAACAACAGTCTATAAAATTCTTTAAATTACTCCAAACTAATATTGAAACCCAAATCTTAGAAGGATTTAATCACAGTCTTCCAAGATAAATCTTAACATTTATCTCCATATAACATCAGTTACTCTTAAATTCTCATACTAAAAAGTAATTAACCTAATAACATATTCTTCATGATAGGTTAATCATTTCCATAAATAACCCAAATATCCATAAAACATATATTATTACAAAATAAAATTTCAACAATTATACAAAAAGTTAAATCCGATAGTATTCTATTTTCCTTAAACATATATTATTCCCAAAATAGAGGAAGTATTTCAAAATATCTTTTATCAATTAATCACCAAATCGTTTTCTTATACTAAGGATATCCATTTGGTAAAAGATAATTTCAAAAAATCTACTTATTATTGATCAATAAAATAATTTAACTAAAAAGAATAAGTCATATTAAATAGGGACTTCAGGTAGGCTAGTGGTAGGTGATTCACCCTTATCACCCTTCAGTTGTGGGTCCGATTCCTGCAGCCTTGCCGGATGCGACAAGTTGTCACCCATATTACATGTTTTCTTTTTTGTAAAAATAAAAAATAACCCTAACGTGTTTTAACCTCAAAGGTTTTCTTATACCTTTTATTTTCATCCCAACACATTAAGACCTCAACATCTTATATATTTTCCATTTTTTTGACCTCCATATGATAAAATAAAACTATTACCAATAGAAATAACATCATACCTTGATCATGGGGTCCATATGGTTTCATCACAATCTTGTTCACATAGGTATAAGGTCCATTAATTTCAATAATGATTTCGAGATCCTTCAAAATAATTTTATTCTTTTATCAAAATACACATTGTACAACTTGGGTCATATGTGTGTTCATAGAAAAACAGTTTCAGAAAATAATCATGTATGACATATAATTTCAAAATATCTGATAAAACATGATTTTTATAAAATATTCAGACCAAGTTTGAGTTTAAACATTCAATTAACGGTCCTTTTAAAATACCATAAGTATGTGCTGAGAGACGACATTGGAAAAGAAAATATAAATATATTGCACAAGGGTCTCATTATTCAGCACCTTTTTCAAAATCATAATATACTTCAAAATATTGTGATAATGTAAAATATTTTATAATGACTTGATAATATTTACCATTCCTGAAAATATGAGAATATTGAGAAAATAGGATTTGATAAAATACAACCCATGATCTATGATGATATCGAGGTATATTGGAGGTGTTTGATATCTCAAAAAACTACTTGCAAGTGAGTTATATGATAGAAAAATATTCACAATAATATGAACATGAATTTTCAATAATTTTTTAAAGCATGTCATCATGAAGAGATAAGAATGTCGTTTGATATCCTCCTCCTTCCATTTTTAACAGACTTTACTTGATCTAAAAAAGTTATAAAACAAATATTTAACTGAAATAATAGACATAGGGACTAACCATGTGTTTAACTAAAACTCATAATCCCAAAAGTTGTCTAAACCAACCTTTGATACCAACTATAAGGACCTGACCATAAACATTACATAATCTTCAATTAAGTTAATAATTAACATTGAGGATCTTTTTAGGTTTAATGTTTTAGAGAATTAGACCATAACTATTACATAACAACTTGAATATTACAAGTAGAAACTACTACTCAGAATCCATTTTTCTTCAAATAAAAACTCTTAAAAATAAACATGTCTAGTTCCATGTTTTAGACATCATGACTTTTCCATGATCCCATACTTGACCATATTAATCTTTTAGTCCTGTGGAAAACATTTCAAAAGCTTGAGATGAGCATAAAAATCTCAGTAAGGGTTATAAAATAGGAAGGAAAACATTAGCCCATTAATAAATACAAATCAATGAAACCATAATTTTTAATCCTAAAAATCCTTATTTAATTATAAGATTTATGAATAACACACACAAATCATAAATCATAAAGGTTACTTATGTAATCCATATCATACTTACATTGTAGCTATCAACGCTATGTAGGGAGTTATGTTGGAATACCCATCACAGTATATTCCCTAAATATATTTGGAGCAACATTAACGTTTACCTTCGTCACGTTACCCAATGCACTGGAGAGCTATCTCGGGCTCACTTGCCCTAGGTTTATCACAGAACCACCTATATATGTAAACAATACCCAATAACCATAACATATTCATAACACATAAACCAATCATAAAGGAAAGATAACATTTCCATATTCAATCACAATATATCATTTCAAGATATTGACATAATCGATGCTTTGTTAAATCTATTTTCAAAACCATTTAAAACATTTAATAAAGAGATTTTTGAATCAAAGTGTCCCATAACACTTTGAAACATTTAATGGAATTAACATTTTGAAACATTAATTTCCATATAAATAAATCCTAAAAACCATTTTGAAAACATATACATTAATGAGAGATATTTTGAAGAACAATTCTTTAAAACATTTAAAATAATGTTTTAGTTAAAGAATACCTTACCACTTGACGAAATAACTAAATAAAAAAATTACATAAAAACATTAAAAAAAGAAAATAATTTCATGAGAATATGTAGATTTATGATAAAATATGTCAAAGGGCAGTATATACACCATATAAAAGTGAATTGGTGTATAAAAACGAATAATTCTCAATGGAATGTAAATTGAGACAATGTCCCTTACAAAGATCGAATCCTTAGATTAAGGATAAATCAATGACATAATTATGTGTGAAAAATTATAATACACCCAATATAAGTTGATATTAAGTGTAAAATAGTCATATGTCATTCACACATATTCATAGAACTACATAATCAAGAATTATAAGTATAACCCAATGAATTGAAATTGGGTTAAGAAGTTCTCTTAAAAAAATTCGATAGCCAAATAACGTCACATTAAAATTAAGAAAATTAGTAGATGAGAGAGAAATGGGTTTTTCATCATTGGGAACTCAAATTTAAAGGAATAGGGATACATAAAAATATATCCCAACATAAAAAATGTAAATTAATATACATAAAAAAAGAAGTCTTTTAAAAAGAGGAGGGTGGAAGGTTCCTTTACCGATTTGGTAACTTACGAAACATACACCCCATGAAGGAAGGATCATATATTGAAGATGTAAATACCAAAAATTAAATTATATTACACAAATAATATAATCATGGGTAGTACATACACCACATAAAAGGAAATAGTGTCAAATATACCATGAATTTCATTAGAATAAAATATTTATATGAAAACCCCTTACCATATTTTAATCAATCGAGTCATATGGCCAAAAGTTGATAACCACAAAATGAATCACAAAATACCATGAATATAAAGGTAATCATGATAATATATATCCAATTTTAGTACACAATATACCACATGAAATAAATAAGTGGCAGACAATGGAAATCTCACAGAATTAAAAGTGAGATAAGAAACCCCTTACCCCGTGTCCGACATGACTCCTTTATTCCTTGTTCTTCCAGAATAATAAACTTTACATAATTTATACTTTCTTAAGAACCTTTTTAAAGTTTATTAGGCGTTTTATATCACTTATTACCTTGCTATAACAATTATGTAATCATTTAAGTTAATAAATTATCATTTTGTCGATATTTGGTATTTGAGTCAAAAATGGACTTCTTATAAGTACAAGTTGTTCATGTGGACAAAAGTAAATTATATAAATAATGATATTTATGATGTATATATCATATATATCATATATATCCAGTATATATATGTATTTGTAATAGTATATAACATTTGGAGATAATAAATGAAATGCACCGTTCATGGAGACGGTAAGCCGTATGTATGCTTGAACGCTACTTTCATTTCTATTTAATATTTAATGGAATGGAAACTTAATGATACATAGTTATATTATAATTAAATTATAATATCATATATAATTTCATTAACTTAATTCTTTATTCATCCCATATATGGTATGAATGAGTCATATCACTTTGAGGGGGCAGTAGTCTGCACGTCCTCAAATGAAATTATAACGTTTAACCTTTATAAAAACCATAAAGGTGTTATATAAATGGAAATAAAAAATAATAGAGAAAAAATAAACATAATATATATCATATATAAATATCTTTCTATTATAATGGCCGCCATGAAAGGCGGTTGGAGATATTTGAACAATCATTGTTTCGTGAGGCAATAGTTTCCCATCCACAAAAACAATACGTTATTTATCCATTAGAAGGAAGAGTGTGTAAGTTTATTTATAATAATTCTCATAAAAACAATATATTATATTTAGGATACTTTTATTGTTATAAAATAATGGAATAAAAAGATTTTATGTGGTTAGAGAAGTAAAATAAAAGAAAATAACTTAAGAGAAAATCTTACCTTTAAATTGGGTAACTCCGTTTGGTTTGAACCAAAAGGTTTACTTGAAGTGCCTTATGCCTAAGGTAAAACTTCTTAGAGGAATATATGGATGTAGGGAAATTAATTGGGTATAGTTTGGATGAGAAAAGTGGTTTGAGAAGTGTGAGGAATGGGTTAGAAGTGGTGTCCTTTTATAAGGGGGAGGAGTGGCTCTTTAATAAAGATTGAAATAATTATTTTATTATAAACATATCTTCAGTTTAAAAAGGTAAAAAACTAATTAAAGTAGAATATAAGATGATTCTTGTTTAAAATAAAATCATCCAATAAGAATTGTATAGGTTTTGGATATTTTTTTAGTACTTAAAATCTTATTTATTTAAATCCTTCATTAATGTCATAAACATTGCATCATTATTATGTCATAAATAATATTATTTATTTGATGTATAAAGATTATAAAAAAATACCATGTTGTAGGAAATATTTTTATATTTCTGATGAATATTTAGAGTTTTATATATAACTTATATAACCCCATGAAAAAATTTATTTACTAAAAGATATTTGTTTATGTAATTTTTGCCTTTACTTTAAGTTGATTAAAATAAAGTGTCATTATCAATCTTAAGTGGCTCCATGGGGTCCCAAAATCAAACCAAGGATGACCATGGTTATATTTATATCAACCAGTAGGATTAATTCACATGTTAGGGTAATTTAATATTATTATAATATTTTTATTTACCCTTATTTACCATATTTACCCTTTAACCATGGTAAATAAAATATTTACTAAAGTAAATATTTAAAAAGTGTAAACAAAGTAACCTATTTAAAAAATTTGGACCTAATGATTCCAAATATGGAATCTATTTTTCCAAATTCCAAACACAGAAGTGGAACAAATTAATTTAAAATTAATTCCCGCTGTTAAAACAAAAAGAGTGTTTATACGAAATAATAACAATCAAAAGATTGCCACTTGTTTATGTCCAATTTCAATGTGAAATTAATTAAAATGACCAAAATTGGATTAAATGGTAAAAAAATAATCTAATTACACTTTAAAACCAATTAAAAATATTATATAATCGTATAAATAAATTAGATTAAAATGTAGTTTTGAATTAAAATAAATTATTTTTCACTATTCATTTAAAAAATAAACATTATCTGAAAAATACCAAGATTTCATCCAAAACAAATTTTGATGTCCTGATTCTAAAGAAGAATATTATTTTTTCAAATATAACATATAAAAGTGACAAAAACTAGATTTAAAATGGGTACTCCATTAAAAGGTGGTAAATCGACATTTTAAAGAATATTAGATTATTTGTTCTTAAAATTGGATTCATTTACATTTTAAGACACTAAATTTTATTGGATAAATTTAAAAACAATAAAAAACATATGTAATCATATTTTAGTTATTTATATTCATTACCTCCAATACAAAAGCTAGGAGTTAACTATTATTCAAAATAATATTATTATATTATTCATGTGCAATGTATGATTTCAATGAAACCCGTTGTTGCGTATCTAGTAAGCCATCGAAAATAACATCTCCTTCCATGTAAAATTAATATTTAATTTAAAAATATTTCTAAATATGGAAATGTCTTATTCTTCATTTACGTGGGATGTTGCATCCACCGAAACCTCCTGACTTATCAATCCTTTAGGAAAGACACATTAGAAAGTCTCTTATTTGGGTTTGTATATCCGCAGTTAGTGGTTTTACACATTTATTTAACAATAGGGATAGGGTTCATGGAGGGTCTAAATGTTTGTATATCAGAATGTGACGTGGAAATTTCTCCTAGGAACAGTGTTGGGGAGTTCCCATTTTAGAGGATTAGGGTTTGGGTTCTGTCTTACCCTTTTCATCTCTAAAACTCAGATCCTCAGGTCTCTGGTATGGAAGGTACAGTTCACACTTACATTTGCATAAAATAAAATGAGAAGTATCCCTTTTCTCCTAAGATCCACTAGGGCTGCCATCCTAGTGTAAGCCTATATCCTTTCAAGTAGAAGGTTCCAGTCTTGGTCCTCTCTACTTTCTTCACCTTCACTCCTTCTATTCAGTGGACCATTATACAATGTAATGAGAAAAGAGGGAAGGCTATTCACCTCGCTGTGTTCCCCAGTCACCTCACCCTCATCCACCATCACCGTTGTAGGTGCATCCTCTTCCACCAGCGGAGGAGGAAAAGTGTGGGTATATTATTTGAATCTTTCACATACTATTATTTCTCACACCGAGCATGACTCACATGGGCTTAAAGACTCATGATGATTACAACATTTTCAAAAACACACATGTTGAATTAACTACAAGAACTGTGATTATTGTCATAATTGGGATATGTTGGAAGCCTTCTCTAGGACCTATATCACTGAATAACCTCTTCAAGAATCCAATCCTAATTCCCTTAATCCAGGATTCCTATTTATAAGTAAACACCGAATTAAACCCCCAAATCACCAAGGCATCCTTTTTAAGAAGTAAGACCAAACTCATTTCTCTCAAAGAACTATACTATCATATGAGAATCATCGAACTATGTGGGATTTGATTCCCATAAAAATAAGATACGTAGGAAGCCTCTCTGAGGTTCAAACCCAACACTTCAAATCAAACTTGTTCTTCTTGGTCTGTATTCTCAAAAGGGTCTGATTTAATTTGGAAAACCATATTCTTTCCAAGATCCTTGGGCTTCTTAGGTATAAGTCCCACACCAAAACTTGACTAAGAACATTTCTCTTAGATTTATTTACCACACAACATTAAAATGTGTGACTAGGTCCTTATCACATGATTTTAAAAGCTATGATGTTTCCCATTAAGTGGCACCGAACTACAAGGGTTCTGATTCCTTTCACAAGGATACATAGGTACCCCATTTATGGGTATGCTCACAATATCAAAATAAACCTTTATCTCCCTGGACTACAATAAATTCCCGAGTGCCCCACTGAGTTTCTTAAAAACTAGTATCATCATAACAATGATTAAAAGAATCTTTAAATAGTATATAAGAGAAGGCCATTGACGGAGAACCTCGAATACATATGAATGATTCTAAATTTCACACATGCTAATAATTGATTGAAAATTCCATGGGAAACCTATGTTATACTTGGTGAATTAATAAGGATTCAAAAAAATATCTCAAATCTACAAAGAGAGTTTCACAGTAGACAATAATTCTTTCCAGAAGGGCGTGACGAGTCTGAACTCCCATTCTCTCGACCAATTAATGTTCTTAAGTATCGTAAGTTCAAACTCAATGAACGCATGCCTTTGGAAAGTAGGTCCCTTTTGGATAAAGAGCTATTGGATGTTTTGGGTACCATGAATAAATCCAATGGAAACTGCCTGAAAATAGTGATTCTTAACTAGAACATACATTCCAATAAACTATGAAACATAGATAAAATATAATGATAAATAAGAACACATTTTTTAGTAAAGTCATTATATTATTTTAAAATACATTTTCCTCAAAAAATTGTATTTATTACTTTTTTTGAGAAAATAATGTAATTAATTTCTCCCACATTTTAGAAAACTATTTGAAAATATAAACATATTTTTTGGACATAACATGTAAAAATTATCTTAGAGTTAATTTTTTTGATTTTTCTGAAACGATTGATTTTCCAAAGAATAGTTTAAATTACTAATTTTTATGGAAATCATTATTCTTTTCATGATTTTAAAAAGTTACATTTTATTTTAAAAATACTTTAAACTTATATTTTTTCTACTATATTTTTAATTATTAAATTTTATTCATTGGAATAATTTTTTTTGTTTATTTAAAATAAAAATATTTTAATATTAAAATGAAATTTATCAATGAAAATTCTTTTTTATTTTCAGTTTTCTATTATATTTATTTCGACCAATTATAGAAACTAAATCTTGAAAAATAGATTCCAGATTTTTTAATCACTAGTTATTTTTTTCAAATAGGTTTCTTTTATTTTTGATCATTATCAATAGTATCCTTAGAAAATATTTATCAGCTCAATAATGGTAAAATTAGTCAGATAATGTTTGGAATTTTGGATAAGGCTTTAAATGTTATCTAAAACCTATTGTTATCTCATTTTATTGTTGGTGTTCAGCCATTCCCGTCCATGTCAAAAATATATTTCCACATGGAACCATTTTTATTTGATTATGACCTTTATATATATTTATGAAATGAATAAATACAAAAAGTCCCTGTCTTGAATAAAATGTCTCTGAATTTATACATAAGTAAAAAATAGGATAATTTAAACTGTAAATGTTTATTTTAATGATGAATTAATCATTTTATTTTTTTTATTTAGTATTGAAATTAAATTATTAAGTAGTGCTGACACTTTATTATTTCAATTAGTAGAAAAATAAAATAATTTAATTTAAAGATATTAAAATTTATATAATTTTGATGAATTATTTAATTTCAAGATTTATTATAGATAAATATTACAAAATAGGGATGTTTTGGAGTTTTATTTTCAAAATACATTACTATGTTGAGGTTATTAAATTCATAGTAAATGAATAGTTCCCAAAGTGACATTAATGATATTTTAAAATTAACATCATCTTATTAAATGATTTAAAAATAATAAAAGTTTTATAATTATCTTGGTGAATTAGATATTTTTGATCATATCAACTATAATAAATTTAGGGGAATCTTTTCCTTTTGTAGTGAAATTATTGTCCCTTAAAGTGTATAAAACATTGATATTATTGTAATTATCAAATGGATTAATGGGGGTAATACTAAGAGAAAAGGGGAAAACCAACAAATAAACTTCAATAAATGTTTTTATATGAGATAATTTTAAAATATACTCAACATATATTTTAAATATATCATTTTGGATCTAATGTTTTATAAATATTAATTTATAATAATTAAAATATTTCCCTCATCATCACATATAATTTTTTGTCTCATATACTCTCTTCCTTATACCTTTTCGTTATTATATCTTATCCTATCAATGATATAATACCTTCCTAGTTTCTCTCAACACATCATATAACTTCTGGTGTTTCCAAAAGTCCATCCATTTTGGGAAAATGTTTATGTCGAAGAAAATTTCTCAATGATGATGCATTAATATTAACTGAGAGTTTTAAATTTTATATCCTATTATGAATCCACTATATATATGGTAACCATTATTGTAACACCCTGAGATTTTGGTGATTTTTTTGAATTAATTTTATATTTTGATATATTTTTTTCAATTCCACACAAAACTAAAAATAGTTTTTCTCTATGTCAAAGACTTATTTAACACTAAAACAACTTTTCATATATTACAAACAATACCGAGTTCACATACGATACACACAACACTGAGTTTCTACGATACATCTATTTTATTTGTTTTAATTATTTAAATAAGATTATTTTTACCTATCCATTAAACATAGTTATATTAAAAGTAATAAATACATTTAAACTATTTTTTATAATTTATTTATTTAAATAAAACATTATGATAATGAAAATAAGATTTTTGGTAAAGTCCTTTTAGTGTTAAAAAATATTTTTCTTGAATTGAACACTTTGAATAATAAAATAAATTTTAGACACATTTATAAATTTAATTTGATAAAAAAAAATTTATTATTCAATTTAAATTATTAAAATTATCCAATGTTAAAGTATAAGGATTTTTCTGAGAAACATCATTTTTGATAACAGTGAAAAACACTATTTTTTATTTAAAAAATTACCATTTTTCCAAATTAATAATTAATGTTAAATGATATTATAAAGTTCTTTAAGATAACATTATAAAAATATTACATCTATTAATATAATTTAATTTATTATAATCAAATTTACTTTGAAACTGAATATTAAATCTTAATAATCTTTTGAACTTTTGCCTACTTTAAAACCCCGTTATTTATCTTGTCTACGGGATTAAAACAATTATTAATATTTTAACTTATGTGAATTAAATATAAAAAACAAACATACACCATTATATTTAGTCAAATATTTAGAGTCTAATAAAACCATGTTAATTTATGACAAAAATGATTAGTAAAAGTGATTAAAATTAATCACATTGGTTAAGGCCAAATTAAGCTTAATTAGGGAATAAACCATAACATTAAGGGTCCAAATGACCTTGAAAATTTTACAAAACCCATATTCCATCCCTATTTCATCCAAAAACCATAAATTATTTAGTTTTATTGATTTTTTTATGAATTTTTTAGGTAAGAACATGTACACAAAAATCTTTTTTCTAAAAAATTAGAAGTTAGTCCTTTTCCTTCCCTATGAAAGGCCACCACAACTACCCATTTCTCAAACCTCTAAAACCTTTTAAGATCAGAAATGATCTGGAAAATTAGCTTAAAAAATAGTCCCTTAAAACTTGAAGCCTCCCTTTCATCATAAATCTTCTCAAGGAATCCTTTTATACTAAACCAAAAGGATTTACCCAATTAAGAGGTAACGTCTTCAATCAAGCTCATTTCCAATATTTTCCATCTTCACCCATCCACTCTCTTATTCCATTATTGTGTGAAAAAAGAGTATCCTTCATATACTAGGATGTTTTTACAAAAAATATTTCTACCTACACTTTTAGAAACATCCATCTAATGGATGTTGAATATATTGTTTCTGTCTACGACGAACTACTACCTCACGAAACGATGATTGTTTATTTTTTCTTTACCACCAATCATGGTGTCCATTATTTGGGAAACTATATTTATATATGTCATATATTATATTATTATTTATTCATGCTTATGTATTCCTTTTACAACACACATATCTTTACTTACCATTTGGTGTTAATATGATAATCTAGTTTGAGGAAGTGTGGACTACCGCCCCCTCAAAGTGATGTGATTTGTTCACACACCACATAGAACATATTAAGGATGGGTTCCATGAATTTATATAATATATATAATATAGTAATTAAAATTTAATAAATAAATTAATACATACAAACATATATATATATATATATATATATATTTCATTTACATAGTTTCTTTCAATATGATAATAAAAACAGAAACAACGTTCATATGTACATACGACTTATTTTTTCCATGAATGGTGTATTCTATTTCATACTTATTTATGATATTAATTGTTATAATATAAATATAATAGATATAAATGATATTTATATCATTATCTACATTCTATAATCATGATATTAGTATAAGTACCAATGATATAACAAATTAAGACACATGCGACAAAACAAAGGGAATATTATCCAAAGTGAAACCTTAACATAGAATCATTACAAGAGGGTAATATAAGTGAATTATATAAAAACATATGGTAATAGATATAAGTATACTCTTATGAATAATTTTTATAATAATTTTATATTTATTATATAGGAATCTTGTTTGAGTAAGAAGAGAGTCAAGACACAAGGTAAGGGGATTTCAACACACTTTTAATTTCTGGGAGATACAAGCTATGTTCGACACTATTTCCTTCTATGTGGTGTATTTAATTCCCATTATTGTATTATATTTATATTTTATTCAAATTTATGGGTATTCAATTTCCAATTTTATGATCCTTCTTTTATAGAGTTTAGTATTCAAAAGATACCAAAACGGTAAAACAATTTATTGTCAATTTCCCTTCTTTGAGACTCATATTTGGTTAGGCACCCAAAATATTTTATTAAAGGAATATATAATTCAATTTAATGTGTTATGTCAGGAATATTCTTATTTTCATTATATATTATCATTTTTGAAATTTCATTTCCTTACATGGAGATAATGATCCCTAGATACCAAGTTATAAGATTTTGTTGAGACAATCTCATTTCTTTTAAATATTGTTTATGTTTATGCATCCTTTGATGAAATTTTATGATCGATATCTCAATAATATTAATGATTTTCCTTATCCTCTGTTATTTCATGATATACTCATGTATTGGTACCATTTTATAGTCTTTTTTACGTAATATAGTTAAGAAAGTGTTTTTAGGAAAGCCTGACATTACCGTTTCTTTGGTCATTAATATAAGCTTTCTAAAAAGGGTTTTCAAATATATTATACGATTATCCTATAATAACTAAAATAAATTTATAACCTTTTTAATTTTACAAATATCTTCATGGTAATCTTCTTGTCTCTTTCCTAATAAGGAACTTTTCTATCCTTTTTACCATGCAAAAGGAATATTCTATTTACCTCGTTCGACATGTACGGATTTATCCACCGTAATTCCATTGAAGATTCATTTGAATTTTAAAAGTTTTAACTTTATGAAAATGTTTCTATGAGTGATTTTCAATGGAAAATGTTTTCAAACTTTTTTCATATTTCTTTTATAAGTTTTCAAGAAAAATTATTTTCAAAATTATTTCAAGATTATTTTATAAGGATTTAAGGAAATTTGTTTTTAAAATGTTTTAAAGCTCTATTTATAATCCTTCAAAGTATTTTCAAAGAAATTTCCTTTAAAAAGTTTTCAAACTTATTTTATATATTTATAGTACAATGGGTTTTAAAACTTTTTTCAAGATATTTTTATAATATTTCAATGTGTTTTCAAAGAAAACGGTATTTTAAATGTTTTGAAGCTTATTTTATAAGTTTTAGAGGAAAATATTTTTCAAAATTATTTTATAAGTTTTCAATATATTATCTAAGAAAAGAATTTTCTAATGGTTTTATTTATAAAAAAATATTTTTTTTTCAAACATGAAAGGATATTTTCTTCAAGAATCATTTTAGAGGATATTTTAAAATTATTTTCCATCTAAAATTACAACTATTGATGTTACTAATACCTTTTAGGAAATTATCTAAAGGTTATATTCATATAATTTATATGAATGAGTTATTCTTAATGTCAGGGTATTTATAAAACTCATTTCTCCTTCATGGGATATATGTATATGAAATCTGTTTCCCTTTTTACAAGTTATGCTTTTCACGAAATAATTAAGAAACATGTAACTATTTCCAGAGGTTATGATTTGTTTACATGTTTATAATACCCATTTAAATTCATGTTTTATGATATGTTTTGTGTCACATGTATGTTTTATTTCATTATGATATGGTTGGGACCTATATTTCCCTCCAATGCATTGGGTGAAGATTTATATCTAATGAGATAGATGAGGCTGGAATGTGATATCCCTCGGTTCAGTGATATAGGGATGGAACAAGGGTGTAATAAGTTTAGTAATATAGGGCTAGAATGAGGGCTTATTTTGTTTAGTAATACAAGAATGGATTATGGGTTTACTAGGTTCAGTAATATAGGTATGGAATAAGGGTTTACACAGTTCAATAATACAAGGTTGGAATGAGGGTTTTCTCAGTTCAATGAAACATGGATGGAATGAGGGTTACTCAGTTCAGTAATACAAGGATGGAATGAGGGTTACTCTGTTTAGTAATACAGGGCTGGAACGGGGCACTCTTGGTTCCGTAATATAGGGTTGGAATGGGTGTTACCCTATTCAGTAACAAACTTTTTCCACTAATATGGTCTTAGTAATGACACCTTGGCTATTATAGAAATCATGTTATATACTTTGTGTTTTCCATGATTCCATATTTTATTCATATGATATGCTTTCATGTATTATGCTATCTATTTCATTATGATTCATGTATTATGAATAAAAAATATTTATGACATGATCATTATTATAATATTTGATATGTAGGGTATGATCTTCTTTTATCATTATCACATACTCATACCCCTATGATCTAGTTTATACTTACATGTATCCATTGTTTACTCTTATCGGGAATTTGATCTCACAACTTTTATGTTTCATTTCCCCAAGGTTATGATGATATGTACTATATTTGATATGTCTAAGAAGGGTGTTATTCAAGAAGAACCTAGTGGGAGATGATGTAGATCACATATTTACCTGTGTTTATGTTTCCATGTTTCCAAAGGCCCTATACCAACTATGAGATTTAGGTGTCTATTTGTATAATGTTTATGTTTTCTGTAAAATATTATGTAATATTAATGTTTTGAAGAGAAATGGTATCTATAGCTGGTATCACATCAAAGTTATAGTTATCCTTTGGAAACTAGGATGAGAAAACCTTACTGAGATCCCTAGGTATATTTCAAAGTATATGTCTAGGTATGTATCTAAGGATGAGTTAATGTTTAAGAAAATGTAATGGAATTTTGGTGAAGGATAGAGTGAGTGGTTTCATAGAAATACATCCTTTTCTGGATACTACAAGTGGATGTGGCTCTGGAACAGATGTACCTAGGGGTGAAAACTATGAAAATATATTCTGGGCCTGACTTAGGGTTATCTGGTACACGATAATGCTCCTTACTACACACCTAGTTTGACACACCCGAGGGATATGCTTTGGGAATTCATGAACTCTTTATGAAAAATCATGAAGGATTTAGATATAAGTTAAATATTAATAACCTAGGATAAACCTAAGTTGTCATAGATTATGGAAGGTATCATGATTTAGGAATCCTGTATTTAATTCTTTTCATAACTATGTGTTTTTATTCTATGTTAAGAAATGCGTAAACTATACTTCTAGTTTTAGTCAAGGGTGGGAACCCAAAGGAATTGGTTTAACGTTGAATATGATGGAAGATTTTCTAATGATTAGTCGGGTGGGATGATCACTCGAGTGAAATATGTTGTGATCGTTCCTAATCAGTTATCACAGAACACTATTAACAATGTTTACCCTCACCAACTCTCAGACTCTCCATGGAAGATAATGAAGGATATCACTGAGAGTTCGGGTAATAGAAATCATGTAGTAAAGAATATTTGTTTTCCCTGGTTTCAATAACTTAGAAATAATCACCTAAGTGAATTTCTTAGAAAAAAAAGTAGGGGTTGTGTATGTGTAAAATCAGGACACAAATCAAGTGAATACAAGGGAAAATTGAAGAGTTTTTTCAATACAATTGATGGGAATTTTGTCCTCCTTAAGTCATCATTTAAGGTTACATGATTTATGTGTGGATAAAATGGTTATTATGCAACCCAATTTACCAATAAAAATGTTCCAAAAGAGAGTCATCAATGTGGTGTGAGTAATGGTTACATTATAGATGATGATGAGACTATAGATAAAATGTAAAAGGAAATATATATTGTTCTGAATGGGTTAAGGATGAAGTAATCGAAGTATTTATGTATTTGGATTAAAAAATTATTAATGTTTAAATATAAAAGGATTGTTATAATTATGTTTTTGCTCTTAGTATTTACAAGTTTATGTTGGACAGGTGATGTGACTTAATGACAAGATGATATTTTTACTATGGAAAGGTAACTCGTAATATACTCTTTATGATAAGATAATTTTATATGAAAAAATATACATGGGTTATGAATAATTAAATTGGACAATATTTATTACCTTGTAACTAAGTAAGGACTTGTTGATATGAAGTTTATGCTATCATTTATGAAGTTTACATATTTTTTGGATTTAAGGGACTGGTCCAATATACTTCGGAATTAGGAAGCATGCAAGTTTTATAAAGTGATTTTTGGTAATTCAGGTAGTTTCCATATTTAAAGGGAATATACAAAAAGGGTATTCAAATGTTTGGAATGTTACAAACTATAGATACTTTTTGTTATAAAAGGGAATCAATGTTAAGCTGATTTTGTGACACTATTTCTACATTTTTGGTTTTTCATCTTTGAGATGGATTATAAGATTAAATGTTCATGAAATGTTCTTTTTGACCTCTGGAGGAAGTATTTGGGAACTGAGTTTATGTTAAAAAACATAGTTAAAAGGATACCAAGTTATTAAACTTATTTCATGGTTGTTTATCTTATATATTATATTAGTGTGGGTTTAAAAATGTACATCATGTGTGTTGGGTGACAACTAATCATGTCCGGCATGGCTGTGGGTCCTGAACCCAAGACTAAAGGACAATAAGGGTTTCACACCTACCACCGGCCTATCCAATGTCCTAGTTAATGCATATTTATATGTAATGAATACATATTTATGATAAACTATTAGTGTTAATTTTTAATGTTTATAGATTAATTATTGTTGATTTTAAGAGAATATTTTTTGACTTTTCAATCTTTTATGGGCCTTAAGATACGTTAAACGTGTATTTTAGTTCTTTATTCATCAAAGTTAATCTATGTATATTAATTCCATAAGTTAATAGATTTATTGTAATTTTTTTAAATTCACAAGCGAAGTACGAAATTTTGTTTATATAATTTTTTCAAGAATTACTCAACATTATAAAAGTGATCAAAAAAATTGTTTTCCTAATTCCTTAATTTTCATTGAGTTGGTGGCATTCTAAATCATCAATTGTTTTTTGAATTTTAGGCCATAAAATTTCCATTGATCATTCAATTGATTATTATTTATGACCTCAATAACTCCATATAAATATTTATTCTTTTACTCCATGTCTAATCTTCACTCCCAACCTATGTTCTCCTATGTTGAAACCTAGTTATATGTTACTTCAGGTAACCATTATGGTTCAAATTTTTTTAAGGGATGTTTTAGTATCTATTTTTATGATTTTGGTTTCTATGAATGAAACTTTTATGAATTAAACATTCAATCACACATATGATGTTTTATAGGGAAATTAATTTTAAGGGGGGTAGAATGTAACACCTAGAGATATTGGTGATTTTATTTTGAATTAATTTAATATTTTGATATTTTTCTGACTTCATGGAACATAAAAAATTGTTTTTTACTAATTAAAAGGTTCCTTTCACACTAATTATTTTTTATTATGTTAAACACAACAATGAGTTCACATAGGATACACGCAACACTAAGTTGGAATATGATACACACAATACTGAGTTTCTACGATATATCTCTTTTTATTATTTTAATAATTTAATTAGATAATTATAACCATGAAATTAAAAAATAGTTATATTAATATTAATAAGTAATTTTTAAATATTTTTTATAATTTGTTATATAAATAAAACATATTGATAAAGTAAAATAATATTTTTGTTAAATTCATTTTTGTGTTAAAAGTACTGTTTTCTTGAATATACCATTTTAATAAAAAAATTAACTTTAGACACATTTAGAAATTTACTTTAATAAAATAAACTTCATTTTTGAATTCATAATGACTAAATTAACCCAGAATTAATTTTTGGAATTTTTCTAAGAAGCTTCATTTTTTGATGAATAGTGAAAAATACTGCTTTTTAGTTAAAAACTGCCTTTTTTCCTAATTAATTATTAATGTTAAATGATATTATAAGTTTTTTTAAGTTAAAATTAGACAAATATTACATCTATTAATACAATTTAATTCATTATTATCATTTTCACTTTTAAAATAAATATAAAATCTTAATTTTTTTTGAAGTATTTCTTAATTTAAAGCCTCATTATTTCGTCATGTCTGTAGGATTAACAATAATATGAATTTTGCCACTAATATGAATTGAATTTCAAAAATATGAAATAAAAAATTTTAAATGGTATAATATTTAGATTCTAATAATACCTTATTAATTTTTTACCAAAATTATTATTAAAAGCGATTAACATTAATCACAATGGTTGAGGCCAAATAAAGCTTAATTAGATACTAAACCTTAAATTCAAGGGCCCAAATGACCTCTAAAATTTTAAAACACCCATTTTATAACCTTATTTCGTACATAAACCATAATTTTTTTTTTGTTTTTATGACTTTTTTAGGTAAGAACATGTGCACACCTAATATGTTTCTAAAAATTCCAAGTGAGTCCTTTTCCTTCCCTATATAGGCCACCAACTATACCCATTTCTCACACTTATAAAGCCTTTTATGTTCATCCAAGATCTAAAATATTATCCTACAAAAAAACCTACCTTATAACATGAAGCCTACCTTTGGGAAGAAAGCCTCTCAAGGAAGCCTTTTTGCATAAACCAAAAGGAGTTACCCGATTAAGAGGTAACATCTTCTCTCAAGCTCTTTTCCATTATTTTCTTTATTCACCCCCTCCACTTTATTATTCCATTATTGTGCGAAAAAACCATTATAATCCATATACTTGGATGTTTTTACACAAAGGTTTCAGCCTAAACATACGCACACCTCCATCTAATAGATATTGAACAAACTGTTTCTATGTACGGTGACATTTTGCCTCACGAAACGATGATTGATCATTTATCCTTTACCACCAATAATGGTGTCCATTATGATGGAAACTCTATTTATATATGTCATATATTATATTTATTATTTATTCAATCCTATGTATAATTTTTACAAAAGAAATCTCTTTACTTTATATTTGGTGTTAGTATGATAATATCATTTGAGGAAGTGTGGACTGCCACCCCCTCAAAGCGATGTTATTTGTTCACACACCACATGGAATATATTGAGGAAGTGTTTAAAAAACTCATATAATATATATGATATATTAATTATACTAGAATAATGATATATGTATATACATACATACATACATACATACAAACAAACATACATACATACATATATATATATATGTCATTTACATACTTTCTTTCAATGTGATAATAAAAATAGAAACAATGTTCTTACATACATACAAATTGCTGTCTCCATGAATGGTGTATTCCATTTCATACATCTCTATGATATTAATTATTATAACATAAATATACTGGATATAAATAATTTATATATCATTATATACATTTTTGAATCATTATATAAGTATAAGGACAAATTATATAACAAATTAAGACAGATGTGGCAAAACAAAGCGAATATTACCCGAAGAGAATCCTTAACAGAGGATCGTTAACAAGAGGGTAGTATAAGGGAATAATAAAACCATATATGGTTATATATATAAGAATATTTTTATTTAAAAAATTTATAATAAACTTATATTTTTTATAAAAGAAGAGTTTTTGAGTATGGAGAGAGTCTTGACACAAGGTATGGGGATTTCATCTCACTTTTAATATCTGTGAGATACAAGCTATGTTCACCAATATTTTCTTTTGTGTGGTGTATGTACTACCAGATATTGTATTATATAAATATTTTTCTTAATTTTATTGTTATTCTAATTCCTATTTTATGATCCTTCTTTCACAGGGTTTGACTTTCAAAAGATACCAAATTGGTAAAACAGTTTTGCCTCAATTTTCCTTCTTTGGGACTCATGTTTGGTTCTGCACCTAAACTATTTTTTTCGAGGTTTACCCAATTAAAATTTACATTTTTTTCATGAATATAATTATTTTAATGATATATTAATCTTAATTTTATTTAATTTCCTTACATGGAGAGCATAATCCCAAGATACTAAGTTATGAGAGTTTATTGAGAAAATCTCATTGATCTTCAAGATTGTTTATGTTTATGATTCAATTGATTAAATATTATGACCCACATATAAATAATATTAATTAGTTTCTGTATAATTTTTTATATCATTTTATAGTCATGAATTGGTACCATTTTCTACTCTTTGGTACATGAGACAGTTAAGAAAGTATTTTTTGGAAGGCCCGACTTGACCCTTTCTTTGGTCGTAAATCTATGTTTTCTAAAACAGGTATCCGAGAATATTATTCCATTATCAAATAATATTTAGAAGAAAATTTTAACCTTTTTGTATTTTACAAATCTTTTAAAGGGAATATTGTTGTCACTTTCCGAACAAGTCACTTTTCTATCCTTTTTACAGTTCAAAAGGAATGTTATTTTTACCTTATTCGACATGTACAGATTTACCCGTTGTCAATCCTTTGAAGATTCCCTTTCATTTTTAAATGTATAATCTTCAAGAAAATGTTTTTAAAATTAATTTTCATGGAAATTTGTTTTCAAAATGTTTTCAATCTTCTTTTATAGGTTTTTTAGAAATATGGTTTTCAGAATTCCTTAAGGCTTATTTTATATGTTTTCAAGTAAGGAGATCTTTATAACATTTTCAAATTCTATTAATAAGATTTCAAAGTATTATCAAAGATATTTTTTCCAAAAAAATTCAATAATTTTTTATAAGTTTTCAATTAAAATTATTTTCAAAACTTTTTCAATCACTTTTTATATGTTTTCAAAGTGTTTTATAATAAAAACCTTTTTTTTAAATTGTTTTGAAGCTTATTTTATAATTTTTCATAGAAAAATGTTTTCAAAATGATTTTATAAGTATTAAAGGAATTTTATAAGAAAATAATTTTTAATGGTTTTATGTATTAAATATCTTTTTTTCAAAAAAGAAAGGATATTTTCCTCTAGATACATTTTTAAAGGATTATTCAAAATTATTTTCCATCTAAGATGAAATCTATTTCTGTTACTCATACCTGCTAGGAAATGATCTAAATGTTGAATTAATATCATTTCTCTGATTGAGTTATTATTAATTTCATGGTATTTATGAAACCCATTTCTCCTTTTATTTTATGTATATGGAATCATTTTCACTTTTACAAGTTATGCTTTTGATGAAATGATTATGAAACTTGTAACTCTTTCCATGGGTTATGATATGTTTACATGTTTATGATGACCATTTCAATTCAATGGTTATGATATATTCTATATAATGTGGATATATTATTTTATTATGAGATGGGTAGGACCTATATCTCCCTCCAATGTATTGGGTCAAGATTGATATCTCATGAGACAGACAAGGTTTGAATGAGGGTTCACTCGGTTTAGTAATACATTAGTAGAATGAGGGTTTACTCGATTTAGTTATATAGGGATGGAAGGAGGGTTTAATCTGTTTATTAATACAATAATGGAATGATCGTTTACTCAATTATGTAATACAGGGATGGAATAACGGTTTACTCAGTTCAGTAGTACCGGGATAGAGCGAGGGTTTACTTGGTTCAGTAATATAGGGCTGGAAAGAGGGTTTACATGGTTCTGTAATACATAGTTAAAATTAGGGTTACTCAGTTTAGTAATATAGGGTTGGAATGAGGGTTACTCAGTTTAGTGATATAGGGCTAGAATAAGGGTCCCTCAATTCGGTAATATATATATAAAATGGGGGTTTCTCAGTTCTTTAAATCCCTTTGTATACTAAGATGGTCTTGGAAATTATGCCATGGATACTAAGTAAATCATGTAATATTATTATGTGTTTCCAACAATTCCATGATACTATGGATATCATGTTATATGCTTTTGTTTTTTATACTGTGGAAATGATTCCTAGGTGCATTGGTATAGATCAAATTTTCTATAGTGTTTGATTTAGTGAGATGGATATTTGCGATGTATTATATTAAATATTTGGGGATATAAGATGAAAGTTATAGATAAACATTATGGTTAATGAATTCATTGATTTTGAGGTAATAATGACTAACTGGGTTAAAGTGTTATCATATTTTCTGGAAAATTATAGGACTAATGTCAATAGTAAAATATTATATAGTGGGATATTTTTTTTATCAAAGTGGTTGATTTTATTTGATGAATAATGATTGAGTTAAATTTATGAATTATAGATTATTTTTTATGGTTTTCTGATATGGTAATTAAATATTTTTTGAAAAGATTACTAAATTTTAGAAGAATATATGATTAGGGTATATATATTTTTTATGTTACACTATGAGTGATTAATGTATTGTTGAGGAAAATGTTACATTGATTTTAGATGTCATGAACCACAAAGGTCCACCCTTAAAACAATCACTAGAGCCTACCTACAGTATACACGAGGGGGAATTCTTGATCCCCAAGGGTTGGTTGTAAAAAAAAGTAATTAGATATAAATGGGTGTGAATGATTCATACCTTCAAATAAAATTTAACATTTGAATTCCCCTCAGAAATATTTCATAACCACTTCACTTTGGAGGTCCTTGAGCTAATAGAAAACAATTATGATAAAGAAAATACCAAAAAGGGTATAATTAATTAATTATTAAACCAAATAATGTTAAAATATAATAAAATGTTGAAATAGATTAAAAAACTAGTTGAACATCATGATAAAATGGTAATGAAAAAGGAACTAACACACAACCTGATCTCCATCTTACTATGCAAGTCAGTATCCAACCAAAACACCAAAAATTTTATATGAATTACTATATGTAGAACCTTGAACCTAAAACTAAAATATAAAATAATTATTATGAGTAAAAATATCTATAACAAATCACGGTAAAACACACCCCACACATAACTATTTAAATATAATTCCATTTCATGCTAGTTTGAAATGCATTTTGAAAGTAATTTATTAATTATTGCGTATCTAGAAATTAAATATCCCATCAAAACCGTTTTATAAAACATACAATTGTTATATTTAAATTATATAAATCACATGGAAAATGTTACCTATACACATGCCTAATTTATAAAAACAACCATTTATAAATCCAAATTAAAAAAATTTTAAATAAGAATTTTGATTTAAAGTAAAACTGGATGATTAGATGAAGCACTCACCAATAAGAAATAGAACAATCACAATCTACATGGGAACCTCAGATCTCTTAGGGTCATTCTTTGACACATATAACACAACTATTATGATAATAGTTCAGAATCAGATACCAAAACAACCTTCTCTAACACAAAGTATTTTTCAACCTAGCCTAAGAGAGGGGAACAATCCCATTATTATAGGAATTCCATCTTAGGGAAACTAGTCAAATAATGATACAATACAAGTGAAACAAGTGTACCTATATTTCCCATATAATGAAAATTGGAAACCTATTACACAAAAATTTATATCTTCACATTTATTATCACATAACACTATAATAATTATTGGTCTCAATATAACTTCTAAAAACATCATAGAAACAACTCCTTCTCTTTCATTAAGAATAATAATCAATATAAACATTCCACCTTCAAGGATATCATTATTTTACTAATAACATTTACATTTTATTAAAATAGTCAGTGAAAAAATCAATGGATATATTTAAAAATATTTATGAAAGGATCAATATAGGAATCCATATACCATTAAATAAAAAAATTTAGAAAATATCTATTAAAAACTAAAACATTCAATCATCATCAAATCCCCACTATAAAAGTAACTCAACACCCATTTAATAGAATCCAAGAACACCATTTTGTATTTAATTTTTTTCCTTAAAAATATTTTAATGGCCAAAAAACCTTTTTAAAATTTTAAAACTATTAGTATGAACTATTTCTAAATTTTACATAGAATTTTGTGTGTCTTGTAGTCGAAAATAGATTCAATCCCTATGTTTTGAGATAAAAGGCCTTCATGTTTAATTGAAAGAATGTGAGACTTATTTCCCCATTTAAAAATTTTCATAATCACATATAATTATTTTTTTTGGTATCTAAAAAATAATTTAAAATATAATAAACCATGGATAAAAAATTACAAGTATCAATAAATTGAGGAAAGCTACATAAATATCATCACTTCCCCCTAATATTATCAAACCAACCTTAAAATTCTAGGAAAACCCTCAGTGAACCAAACTGAACCCCAAAATAATAAAACCCACATAACATTTTGTGAAACATGAATATTTAAGTAACCATCACCATGATAGGGTGAAATTTATATACATAAGGGAAAATAATATAAAATGAGAAGATTCACAAGACTTGGCTTGAGGAAATAAACTCAAAGTCCTTGAAGGACCCATGAAATCGATATGGAGAGGGATTTGGAAGAGACAAAACACACTTTTGTGCTTATATGGGGTGAATTATAGAGGAAAGAGACCATTAAAACCCTTAATTTAGAAGAAGTTAAATTCTATATTATCACCTTTTAAAAAATCAGAAATTTTATACCACAATGTGGTATCATGAACCCCAATATAGTTCCCATAACTAGAAAAACTTGTTGTGTGGCCATTATATTATATAAGTGGGGTATCTAGAATGAAAGGAAACCTATCCTAGGGCCTTAGTACACCATAATCCAAAATGAAGGATATTTAATGGTCTCTAAACAAGAGTAAGGGTGGTAAAATAGTCCCCCTAAGCTACACTATTTCCCAAAACACATATTTAAGAGTAACAGCAGTTACCCTTAAATAGTGTATATTTATGACATGGTATAATTAGCATGCATTGTATCATATCACACCTACATAAATGTAACACCATTTACACCCATATAGCGAAGTATCCCCATGATTTGGTTTATGTGGAAATGTTATAATCGAATATGTATACTTCTTGTGTAAGGGTAACATCGGTTACCCTTATGTAATGTAAATTTATGACACATAAAATGCGAGTTTTATAAAATTAAGTTATATTTTTTATCATTCGTTATATGGTGCGGAACTCCCCAAATTAGAATCTGTATGGTGTAGAAATTCATTTTGTGTTGTGTATCATTGGACAATATATTTTTTTGCTACTTTATTCCTATTATTGTGTGCCTATAACCACATGAAAACAACTTAAAATTCTAAGAAACAAAGAAAATAAATAAATAAATAAAATATCATTAAAAAGTTTGTTTTGTTTTCAATAATTCTCCCACATATATCTCTTTCTAAACCCAAAAATTCTTGAACAAAATGAATACTTAAAAAGGGGTGATATTTAACTTACACATGAAATAAATGATTTAAAAAACCAAAAAAATGAAGGGACACTAAAACTACGACCTAAAATTGTATAAAATATATTAAATATGAAAAAGGAACATAATGAAACATCTAATTACATAACAAAATACAACCATTCATAACTCTTAATAATATCATCAAGAGACTCAAAACTCAATAAATTCCCATCAGACATGGAAATGACAGATTTGATAAATAACAATATCAAAAACAAAGAGAAACCCAAATAATGATGGAAAAAATAGATATATGGTAAAACTCAAAAATGGACTCTTACGAAACATACAAATATTGAACAATGGTAAAAAGTAAAAATCTTTTTTATTTGGGAGTAGTTTGGAAGAACCATACAACCCAATATAACTATATTCCAACATTATATAGAATTATACACAAAAGATAAATGGAATATAATCCCATAAAATTTTTTCCTAATGTGGTATCCCAATAATAATAATTTATTCACTAACACATTTTTTTCCAAAAACACACTTGCTGTTGAAATCTAACAACATCAAGGTCATCAAAAAATTGAAAACCTAGTGGATGAAGAAATATTTATAAGGGATACATTAAAATTTTAGAAACACCATAATGATTCATAATCATTAATATTACAAGACTAATATCACATGAAAAAAATGATAAATCAGCTAATAAGTGAAAATGAATTATCTGTGAAAACTTGTACAGAACACGTTCAAAAACAATAATGTAGTACATACATTGGGTAGAGGGTCAAAAATAATGAACTTGTGAAACTTTTCTTATAACACCATATAAAATAATCCGGGTCATAGTTATGATTTAATTTGATATTGGTTTAATTATGTTGTGGTTGAAGAGGATTTTAAGAATTAAGGGCTTAAAATTTTGAATTTTCAGAAAACAAAAGAGAAATGAATATGGTTTAGGCACACTGTTATTACAAACTGTGTGGTAACCTTGTGGAATTGTTTTTGGTATGGTACTATGAGTCTTAGATGGTTTTTATATTTTTTGATTTTGATTTTTCAAACCATGTGAGATAAAAAATAAAGGAGTCTAGGAGTTGATCCATGGGTTATCGCATGGCCTGATCATGGTTTTCCAAACCATGTGGCTCCCCTAGGTAACTATGCACTTTGATTTTTAATGAAAAGAGGCCACGACATGGCTGAAACAATATTTGTTAAATCATCTGGTATAACCATGAACCTAGTACTAAGCCTCTTAAAATTGGAATTTTTCTTAATTTCATTATGTTTTACGTACAATACTATCAACATCACTCTTATCCCTAGAATAAAATCTCCCCAATTCTTTACATTGTTATATCCTTGGAACCTAGTTGATAAACATTATTTAATTATTGATATTTTCAAGGTATCTTCCCTTTCTTATATGATATCCTCTTCTATTTATAGATATATTATATATCTCAATACCCCTCATTCTATTGGAACCACATAAAGTATTTATTTATAGATATATAAGGGTTAATTGGGAATTGATTATGTTTCTTCTCGATCTGGGAAATCAAGGAATGAATCTCCTCATTTCCAATCTCCATTCTCGAGGGTGTCAAGTTTTACATTGGTGGTGATGTAGGCGTCTCTATAAAATGGTTCTATCACATTATTTAATTAATGTTTTTGTAAATTACTTGGATTTGGTTTATAAAATTTATTTTTTTGAGATCAAGGAAGAATTTATTTATGAAATTCATATTCGGGGACATGAAAAACATGGTTTAAAAGGGTTATTTTATTTAAAAACAATTTATACACATTTTATGTTTGATGAAATGTACCAAATATGATTTCGACACTAAAATGGTTTTTCAATCATGGATGAAATGTTGATTTTTATAGAAAATGGTTTATAAAATTATGAATATGGTTCTTTTTATGTTTTAACAAACAGATCACATTGGGAACTGTGGGTGTCTTAGGTTCTGAACATATGCAAACCATCATATATGTGGAACCATATGTGTTATTGTTATGTTATTTATAGACTATATCCGAACTCAATATCAATATGATTCCTAGTATTCCTAGGTTATTTTTTCTTAAGGTGTTTGAGTGCATATTCCCAATGTATAGATCCCACTTATGGTTAATTTTTTAAAAGTTGATATTGTTTTATGTTTTATTTTCCCTTGTTTTTATCAAATGAAATTTCAAAAGAATATTATTTCTATCCATTTAAACAATATTTAATTTAATTTTTATATTCATAGTTTATGTGAATATTATATTGTTTTAAAGACACAAAATCATGTCTTAAAAGAAAAATATAAAAATAATTTACAAACATGTTTCCTTTTAAAGCTAGATCTATATATGAAGGGTTGTAGGCATTATATAGATTCATGGGGTTGTTCTATTGGTATTTTTCTTCATAACATTCTTATGAATTTGGGTGTGGGTGGATCAACTTTTTTTGAAAATAGTTAAAGGCAAGGGTTTCATTTAGCTTATCTATTTCTATTATTTAATGACATCATCATAGTTGGTTGCGATGGTTATGAAAGACGGTCAGATGGAGACATAGATTTAATATTTTATTGTTTTTTGGGATTAACATGTCTTCCTAGAGTTTTTATGTCTCATTTTTTATTTGTTTTACATTTTACCCTAATTATTTAAATCCTTACAGTTTCTTTTATGGCAAGACCTTGTTTATGTATTGATATTCACCTTGTGGTGGGTCATCATAGGTGACATGTCATTTTTGACCAGGATGGTTCAATAAACAATGGTATCAGAGAAAATTATGAGAAATATGTTTGATTAAAATTTATATGTTTGGTTAATGGAATATGGTAGATTTATGTTAGGACCATCACTATTTTGGTAGTATGTATAATAGGGAGTCTAACCATCTATCATTTGTGTCTATACTCGAGTAATAATGGGTGTTTTGGTATTATCGTGTAGCATGAGAATAATTTTGAGGTTATTTAAATCATATTAATTTGGGTGTTTTTTAGATCAACCTATTCTATTTCAATTTTTTATCTCATTGATTAAATACGTATTTGCAAAAAATTGTTATTGTTTATGTAATTTATTTTGGTTTCATAATTCTATATTTTGATTTGCAGATTTCATCTTAAGATAATTGGTTGTTGTATTTAGAGATTATTAGAAAATTCCTCCTAAAAGATCCATTATGAATCGATGATAAGATTATACAAGATATGTTCTGTAAGAATATCATTCATTAGAACCCTAATTGGTTGAAGGAGTAATCTTTATAATAAAGACTGTAGATCATTTGAGTTTTGGAAACTAGGGAAGAGTGGAAGATCATGGAAATGAATTTTAAATGAAGATTCCACATAAATTCTATGGGGTAAAATGAATATAATATTCTTACACGTTATGAAGTCTCTATAGTACTCTAAATTTGGATTTCCCATTGATAATCTAGGAGGACCAGGAAGAAAATGTTCAAACACCATTGCAAGATCTATGTTATTCAAGTGGATTACCTGGACTACTTTTAGAAATATATTAAACCAAACCTTTTTTTTCATGAATCATTGTTAGTGAAAAATACATGAGAATTTATAACCTTAGAGAAATGGGTCGTTCAGTAATTGAGTATGCCAATCATTTCACTAAGTTACTTCACTTATCACCTAATATGACTTTTAAGGACTACCTTATTGATCATATTTTTGATGTCAGTTTGAGGGATGAAATTTTTTGATGGTGATTATATTATTCCCCAAAAAAATATATGATGTGGTTGATAATGTAGCTATAGTTAACGTAGAAATAACAACGAAGATGGGTTTAGGTGGGGCATCTGTTGCTCTAGGAGGTAGCCTATGTGTATTTTTTCCATCAAATAAAGTGTAAGTGTAATAATATTTCATTGTGAGTAGGTTATGTAGAATATATAGGAAATGAATAATGTAGTTAATTTTTAGTGTTTGAGTCCTGTTCATAAAAAGACTAACTATATAGAACCACCCAATACATGCCAGCGTTGTAGATAATCTGGTCATCTTAAGAGATTTTTCAGAAGAATATTTCATGTTAGTATTATAGTAAACACCCTTAAAAATGGATATCATGATTGTTTTAACATAAAAAATGGCGGTGGAACTCATTATAATGATAAGGGGGACACTTATGTAGTGAACAAAGCTCAGGGAGGAGTAGAGAACAGAGGTCATTATGCAATAGTGTATGCACCAAAGGAATATGATGTTAGGATGGATACTTTAAGAGGTAAAGTATTAATTTCATCCTCCAAAGTTATAGATTTTTATGATATAGTTGAATATCATTCATTAATGATATAACAAATTGGTATTTTAGATTATAAAAATATGTTAGATAGCTTACAAGATACACAAAAACTTACATAAATGAAACAAAAAATATTTTTATGACCTTTATAATGTAGAAATTAAATTAGTGTGTGTTCATAGAATTAAATAATTTATAAAATATTTATATTAATTTCCTACTCAATATAAATTTATTGATATGTTCTTATAAAATATAAAATCAATTTTAAGTAACATAATTTTATTCTACAAAAATATGTTTTCCTCAAACTGATTTTTAATATTATTTGTGAGAAAATATTTTAATTAATTTATAGGACATATATAATTTTTTTTTGAAATTAAATTGATTTATTAAATCTTAATATCAAAATTAACTTCGGGAGATGTTTTGGAATTTTTTAAAAAATAATGATTTTACGATGAATTGCAAAAAAATGATGATTTTTATAAAATTATCATTACTATTCAAAAAATTAGGCAATTTTAAAGTCCCATTGTTAGTTGAATTGTATATAAATTAAAATAAGTATTGTTTGGTTATATTTATCACATTAATTATAGATTAATCAACTTTATAGTATGTTTTAATATAATCTTATTTTTAGGTTTCAAATATTAATATTTTTGAGAACTATTTTACATTTCATAATTATTATCCATTTTAATTATTTAAAATGAACCCCAATGTAAAATGATTTAAATGAAATTTATCAATTATGAACCTATAAATATTAAATTATATTAACATAATGATAATTACTAGCTATATATTTAATATAAAATCTTCTTATATTTTAAACATACATTACTTGAAAAACTATTTTTCATCACGTCTACAAGTTTTATTTTAAATTAAATTTATACAAATTTGTAAATTTTATTTTTTAAAATGTATTCCATATTTTTAATCAGAATTATTTATTTTATATAATAATTTCAACTTAATTTTTCATCATAATGAATTTTTAAAACTTTGATAAATGTTTACTGCTATTAAGGTGGAAACAGGTTTACTTTGGGTCAAACTAAGAAGGTGAGGGTTAAGATCTCCTAAACACTTTTATAAATTGTTTTTTATAGCCATATTTCAGCCCTATATCATCTAGTTCCTCTAAATTTCCCATTTTGGAGTCATAATCCATGATTATGACCTTTATATTACTTTATAAAATGAAAATAAAAAAATGTCACTTTCTTGCTTTTAATTTCTGTAATATTTTTTGAAAGGTATAAAAATAACCTATTTTTGTTAAGAATATTAATTTTTAAAATTATTTATATTTATTCATCATGTTAATTTTTTTTTTATTTTTTAAAAAAGTTTCCTAACTGCTAAAGCAATCCCGACACAGTGATTATTTTATTAAAAGGTAAATGAAATAAATGATGTTAAATATAATAAAATTAATATTAATTGAAAAAAATTTATTTCCATAAATTATTTAGATAATTATAACTTTAAATGTATTATTTAGTTTAATATATTTAAAATAAAACTTTTTTATGTTTTTAATGCCATGTTAAGTGAATAGGGTCAAACATTTCATTAATGATATTTTATAATAAATAATATTTTATAGAATAATTTAATGTTTTAAAAAAATTTATAAATTGAAATGTGATTATTATTTGGTTTAAAATATAATCTATGGTCCAATAATGTTCCAATTATCTTTTTATAGTAACTATCATGAATCTTAAATTGTTAATAAACTAGTAAATGTATGTGAAAACTAAAATTGTAAAAGTCAGTAAAATTTGTTGTTAAGGAACAATATGTTTAGTTTTTTTTTGTGGTTGAATGGATCGAAATTATATTCCATCCACTCTATATTTTTTCAATTCTATAGAAACTTTAATTAAGAGTGACTCCCAGTTATTTAATTGTTTTTGGAAATTGCAAAATATCCCCTTATTCTTAGTTATAAAAGGTCCCTCCTATCCACTCATCGCCATGCCTTCATAGCCTTTTGGTTTTGAAAATACCTAACCAATAATCATGAATACATAAAAACCCACTACATTGGTCCATTTGTTTGAAAATAATTCCATCCTATAATGGATTTTGGAACTATCCAAAGGACGTTGTTTTGAGAACAGGTATCGTTCTTAACTGAGTTTTTATTTCTTCTACCACATCCTTAAAATACTATTAAATGATTCATAATTATTAACAATATTATATAAAATAAATTTAGATGTTATTATTTTAATTTTATGTTTTAAATCCATCTCCTCTTCCATCAAATAGGAAACAAACCCATCATTTGTGTATTTAGAGGACTACTTCCTCACGAACCAATGTAATTTTTTTCTTTAGTATCACCTCTCAAGGATTGATATAATGATATATTGAAAGTATATTTGTAAAATTTTAACATAATTATACTTATTTAATTATTATATCACATATAAATTCTAACTTTACTTTTCATTGGGGATGTGATAATATTGCTCGTGTGTTCGCCAAACTAATGCCTCACGAAAAGATATAATTCTTTTTTCACTAACTCAATCAATGGAAGGTAATAAAATTATATTTAATTAACTTGTGTGATATATATGAAATAATTATTATTTTCATGAAATATTTATTAGTCTAAAAATATAATATAGGATTTTCTTTCTTAAGTTTCCACTCAATGAAATAATTATATCGTGGTTTGTGCATATGTGTGGACTACTGCCTCCAATAAAGCGATGTGATTATTTTTCATCACAAAATCACATGGATGATATATAAAAGTATATTTAAATAAATAATACTTTATTTATGATATTATTATAGTTATATATATATATATATAATATTATTTACCATTTTTTAAAAAGTATCCATGAAAAATGGAAATGTTACACATGTGTATGTATGACCTACTATTTCAATGATTGTAAGATAGTTCATTTTTCATAAAAAAACATTAATGGTTTCTTTTAAAATAATAAAGTATTTATAATAATATAATTATTTTAGGACATTTTTTTAGAAAATGTTGAAATAATGACCTCTTTGACAATAATCAACCTAGAAAAGTAATTTTGGACACATAATCTAATTATCATCAAAACATCTGATGTAAAATTAATATAATATTTAATTGTATAAGAAAAATAATTATGAGAAATGAAAGGAATGATAAACATAATTAAGTTTCTTTGAAAAATAAATAATTAATATAATTTTATTATTCCGTAATATAAGAAATCTATATGATGATTCTGATTCGAGGTACATGATGCTTTGACTTAAAACCTCATTTGAAAAGTTCATAAGATTTATTTTCAATACCTTTCCCTTCCATGTACAGGTTTTTAAAATTATTTTATGAATATTATTATACAAACATGAATTTTTTAGAAAGGAAGTATTTTTATTTATTCCAATGTGTTTCAAATGGGAATATTTTTAATGAAATATTTGACATTATATACAAAATATTAAAAGGAATTTCCAATTTTAATTTCAAAGGTGATAATAACTTTTTATCCATTATAGAAGTTATTTTATTTTTTTATTACTTTATAAGATTTTATTTTTTATTCAAAGAAAACCCCTCTTTTTATTTTATGGGTATTTTGGTATTGAAAAAATATTTTTAATTGTAATGGATATTTTAATATATGGAAATATTTTCTTGTGGGTGAAAATATTATTATATGAGGGTAATTACTAAAATTGAAATCTTTTATGTGTTTTAATTTTGTTATTCTTCGTGGAAATTATTTATAATGATGAGTGGTTCTATTTAAAACAAATGACAGGTGGTTATGTTATTAACCATTGACTATTGGTTATGTTATTAAAAAAATAATGTGTGATTATGTTATAAACCATGGATTGGTGGTTATGTTATTAACCAATCAGTGTTGTAACTATTATTTTCCTAAAATTCATTGGGTATGGAAGATGACCTTATCGTTATTCCAATTATAAGAGATATATGGGAAACACTTTCCTAAGGTACATGTATTTTTATCTATGATTTTATGGGTTTTCATATAATCTTATAATTTATAAAAAACAATAAATGATCTTATTTTAAAATATAAGAATTTATTACTTTATAAGGGTAAAAGTATAAATTGGTGAAAAAGATATCATGATTAGATCATGTTTTAAAAAAAATATGATTTTTATTTTTTTAATTTTTTTATGAAATGATTTATATAAATATTTATGCATATAAGCTGATTTCTTGGGTTGAATTTTTCTTAAGACCAAAGGATACTTTGAAAAGAAATTTTATTTATAAGTTTTCATGGACTAATAGGTATATTTATTTCTTATTTTATGTACTTTAATAATATTTTTGTTCTCATCCCACATTTTAAAATTTTTCTTAAAATGTTTTTGTATTGGTATAAACAGAGAATAAGTAAAGTTGAATTTCATGATGACTTTTTATGAAAACAAAGTGTTTTTATTGTTAAAAGTTTTATATTTTGAAAAAAATGGATAATAATTTGAAGTGTTCAATTTTGTTTAGTTATGGGTTTTTTTTTATGAGTTAGGAACAAATTCTATAAAACTCTAAACTTTAAAATATTTTGAAAATTAAATAAAGTGGATTATTGACCAGAACTTCTTATTATGCTATGTTTACAATTTTTTCCATAGTGTTGGTACCATGCGAAATGTGTAGATAATATTATAGGTTAGTTTAATTTATATAAATAACATAAAGTTATTTTTAGATATGGTTATCCTATTATAACATTCAATGGTTACCATTTTTCTTCATCTAAACTATGCCTACTCAGAAGAGTTGTCAATATAAAAGATATGTAATCTATAGTATAATGGGCCCAATATGACAATATCATTCTAAATCAGTAGCATAGAATGTTTTTAATTTGGACTAAGCATTTTATTATTATTATGGATCAGTTGACACAAGCTACAAATGGTGGTGGTATTGATGCTAGAGAGAAACATGATCTAATGTAGAAGACTATGTAAGTAGTGGAAAATTTTAAGAGGTAACACCCTCTTGAATTTAGTGGATCATATAACTCTGTGGTAGCTAAGATATGGATTATGTACATGTATAAGATATTCTATGTAATGGGCTGTACATGTCATAAAATTGTAACTCTTGAGATTTATCATTTTGAAGTTGAATCGACCCAATGGTTGTTAATGGTAAAAAATATGAGAGATATGGAAGATATTGATACCTTGGAATGGGTTGAATTTAAAAATATTTTCATTGAAAAATATGTTTCTAAGGCTGTAAGAATTATAATATAAAAAAAATTAAAAAAATAAAGAAATAATGAGGAAGAATTGGTCGCATCATATAAAGAAATATTCAACTGAATGGAAAGTTATGTACAGATTTTTTATGTTATATTGATAGTAAAATTAATAGGTTTTACTAAAGATTAAAACCATGTTATCAAATTTATTTATCTATATATGAATTCCAAAGTTATGAGAGTCTGGTTCGATGGGTTGAGAAGGTAGAAATGGATTTTTCCATTGGTCATGTATTCCATAAAAACAACAACAATTTTTCAGCATGGTAGGAAATGGGTAAGAATTCATCAAAGAGATATGTTGGTAAGAAAATGAAATTTCCATATTGTTATAAGTGTGTTAAAAGGAACCTTGGGAAATGTCTTACAAAATATGGGAAATTATTACATTGTGGAAATTTTGGGAATATGTCTCATGAATGTAATGAAAATGATAGGGAAGTAAAATTTATGGAAACTATAATATCATTTAATTTTAAGGAGTTGGGTCATCATGCTAATGTGCAATTGTATTTATTCACTCACACTGGAAATCATTGGATTGAAAATCATGGTTTATGTATTATAAATAACATTAAATGCTTGAGGAGTCAACATATAACGATTCAAGAATTATAATTTATTTATAATCTTAAGTTAAAAGGAATTAGTAATATTTTTATGTATTATGTGATGGCAGTACTTTGGGATATATTTTTTGAGTTTTTATAAATTTTGTGGTATATGCATGCCTTAATATTAAAATGTATAAAAAACATTATTAGTGTAACAATGACATTTTCTTTTGTGCATATAACAATAATATTATTGATATCCTTTATGGTTTATATGAAATTTTATAATTAATGAAATTTTTGGGGATGATCATTTTTATATAGAGGAAATTTATAAAAAATATATTAACAAGGTTTTAGAAAATTGATAACTTGTAGGCGATATGACAATCCTTGACATCCTGAAATTTCATGGAGCATGAACCCAAAAATAAATGGAGACAATGGTTCATTTACTACCAATATTCTATATTATTTACTATTTAGTATGCCATATTTTTTTACTTTAAACATTTGAAAGGTAATTATTGGAACATATTTTTTATTGTATAGATAACCATGGGATTGATAACTGTTTTGGTGATTATGTTATTAATTTTATTTCAGAAGATTTTCATAATTTTTGGAAAGTTATATGATTAATGTAAACATAAAATTAAGGTTTATTATATAAGGAAATGGGTTGAATTATATTTTTGGAATCATATATGATTTTACTATGGATTTTTGGTGTTTTATTTTATTTATGGAAATGTTAAGAATATCTGGGAGATTATGTGCTTACATTATAAGAATTTTTTGATAAGATTCATTAATACTGATTATTGTAGTTTTGATATAAATGTTAAATAAATCATGTAAGAATATGTGATCAAACTATAATAATTTTTTCCTTTTAATCATGTTCTGGAATATTTTGTAGAATTTTATGGATATTTAATTTTGGAATGATTTACTTTAATATTTGGGTATCACTATTGAATTTAAGATATTAATGATAATAAATTTTATAAATTTTGGGAATTATATTTCCTTATAACACCATTTATGTTCTGGTTAATGTCCAACTATTGGAGGAATATCTTTTTATCCCTTTGTTTGAGTTTTTTTTCCTATTTGAAGTGGATATTAGTTCTTCATGTATAAAAAAAATCATCATTAATACTCATAGTTTAGAGAAAAAGTTGGGATTGTGTTGGAATTTTGATCTACATAACATGTAAGTAAACTTATTTATATTCCTAGTAAATATTTTAATGGAATTGATTAACTCTCTGAAAATTATCTTGAAATAAGAATGTTGTCATATAACTATGATTTATGATAAAATCAATGGTCTTTTCACACCACATTAGTTTATGGTTTTATGGTTCATTACTTTCGCATGATCATTCGTTTTATTGTGATAAATTTTATATGTAACTATTAATAATTATTTTATAATTAATCTTCTATTTATTGTAAATATTTTCACATCCACTAATTTTTTCATACCTAGAAACCTAGTCATATGTTATTACAGGTGACCTTATTATTATATTTTATCATTCATCAAGCTGAAGTTTCATTAACCCTTATTATGATGAAGGATTTCAAGAAAAGTAATTTTAAATTTAAAACCATTGTTTACCAAGATCAAGATCAAATTGGGATGAAAACATCTATAAAAGGGAAGGATGACGTGACTTCCTAAAATTTTGTAAAATAAAACTATGTTGATATTATATAGGATACACAACACCAAACTTAAATGAAACACAAAAATATTATTATGATTATTATAAAATAATAGTTAAATTAGTGAGTATAAATATTATTAACAAAATTATGAATTATCTATATATTTCATAGTAAATAAAAATTTATTGAAAAATTCTTAGTAAATAATCAACCAAATTTTTAATAATGTAATTTTATTCTTCAAAAATATGGTTTCTTTAAAAATAATGTTTATTTATATTTGTGAGAAAATATTATAATCAATTTTTAGAGATTTTAGAGATTGTATTTGATAAATTAAGATTCATTTTTGAATTGAAAATATCAAAATCAAAATTGTGTGAATTTTTTGGATTTATTTGAAAATATAGATTTTTCAGTAAATATTGAAACATACATATTTTTATAAAACTCTTATTTTAAAAAAATAAAATAATTCAAAATACAATTGTGATTTGAATATGAATTCATGTGACATAATTATTCTATAATTATATTAAATTTATTAAATTTTATTTTAATCAAATTTATATTTAATTTTAATATATTTATTTTTTTGGGATTGAAAACACATTTTTTCTAAAAGTAGTTTTAATGTGCATATTGTTTGTCAATTTTTATTAATGAAAATAACATCTAATGAGGAATTATTTAAATAAAATTTATTGATTATATTTTTATAAATTTGAATTGAAATTAATATAATAACTACTTTTGATCATAGAGTTAATATATAATCAACTTATGCTTGAACAATATATTAATTCAAAACCTATTTTTCCTCACGAATCCGTGTTTTTTTAATTTAAAAGTTTCCAATTATTTAAATTTAATTTTGTAAAATTGATTCCATATTATTAATTAACATAATTTATATTATATTATAAGTTCAACGTAATTTTTTTCCTAATTAATAGTATAAATAGAAAAAAATATTTTACCAATGTTGAGTTGATAACGGGTTTACTTGGAGTTAAAAAAAACTATAAGGGATAAAATGACACAAAAAAACATTTCTAAATTTATTTTTATATCCATATTTCCACCCTATATCATACAATTCTTGGAAATTTTCCCTTTTGGAGCCATTTTCAACTATTATTAATTTTATATTACTTTATATAAATAAAATTCATAATTATCACTTTCTATGTTTTAATTATTATAATATTTTATGATAGGGATAAAAATAAACTATGTTTAGTTGTAAATAGATATTTTAAATATAATCTACTTTTATTAATTATGTTAATTAATTTCAAATTTTTAATTATTAAATTAATTATTCAAATTCTAATGTAATGCTGACACAATGATTAGTAAATTAAAAAGAAAATAAAATAGAGGATATTAAAATTATTAAAAGTAATATAAATTTAATTAATTATCATGTTACCTAATTTTTTTATAAAATTATAACATTTTATGAATTTTTAAATGTAATATAATATAAATCCATTTTTTATTATTTTTTTTAAAAGTCAAATTGAATGAACAGTGTCAAAAATTATTTTAATGATATTTTATAAAAAATAATATTATTTAGATGATTTAAATTTTTTAAAAACACTATACATGGAAATTTGATTATGATATGGTTTAAAATATCATCAATTATCCATTTATATTCCAATTTTCTTTTTATAGTAACTATCTAGTCTCCTATGTATTAAGAATAACTACTTACTATAGGTGGAAACTTAATTGGTAAAAATGAGCAACGTTAGTTGTTATTGAATAAAATCTTAAAAAATTTCATATTAGTTTTTTAGATTATTTTATTTACCTTATCATACATCAAATACATTTGTTTTATATTTTAGATGAACCTTGTTTGAGAGTTACTCCTCGTTATTTAATTTTTTTGGTATTTACAAAAATTCAACTCAATATCGCTTATAAAAGGGATCCTCATATCCTCTTCTATTCACACATTAAAAGCCTTCTTGTTAAGATAATACCTACCCAATTACCTTTATTAATTTTTTACCCATGAACTTGAATATATGGTTTTATCAAAAATCTATACTAAGAAGGACATTTTTGCTAATCTATGGATGTTGTCTGAAGAAGAGGTATCATTATTGATCGACTGTTTTTATTTTTTTCATCATAGACATCCTTTAAACATTATTAAATTATAATGATATAATAACACATATATCTCCCATTTACTTACATGTTTTTATATAAATGTAAAAACTTAAATTTATCCCCTATTTCATCGAATGAGAAACATAACCATCATTCATGTGTATAGTAGACTACCGCCTTATGAACCGATGTAATTCGTTTTTCATCATCACCTATCAAGACTCGTTATAATGATGGATCAAAATTATTTGTGAAATATTTGTAAAATAATTATACATATATTATTATGATAATATAAATATGTATATATATATATTCAATTACATGGGGTATATGATAAATCGACCGTGTGTATGATGGACTTCCATCTTCTGAAGCAATGTGATTCGTTTTTCAATAATGATTTTCATGGATGATAATAAAAATAATTTATTGGATTTATGTGATTTATATAAAATAATAATGATATTCAATATATATTAATGATTCTAAAAATATAATATATCATCTTATTTCTTACCTTTCCACTCATAGAAAAATGATAACATTATTCGTTCGTACATGTGGACTACCGTCTCTACGATGCGATGTGATTATTTTTCATTTCCAAGTAACATGGTTGCTAAATATAAGTATTTTTAAGGAAATTATATGTTAAATTTTATATTATGTTAATTTTTGAAATATAAAATATTTCTAACATTCATTCCATATTGATCTTTGAAAAATGGTAATTTTATACTTGCGTATATATGGCTTACCATATCCATGACTGAAACAGAGTAAATTTTTCATAAAAATCATTCGTGATTTTTCTAAATGTATAATTGATTTATAAATATGATAAATATTTCTTGATTATTATTCTATATTTTTTGAAATAATTACCTCTTTGACTATATTCAACCTACCAAATTCAGTTTGGACACATAATCCAAATATCATCAAAAAATATGATATAAAATTAACTAATTATGTAATTTTATTTGAAATTTTAATAATTTAAATAAAAATAATAATAAAAAATAAAATAATTTCTTACATATGTGAATAATTTTTTTTATAATTTCGGAATATAAAGAATGCATGAGTTGAACCAGAATCAATGTATGGAATAATTTAACTTAAATCATCATTTAAAATGTTTTATTGATTTATTTTTAAAACATTACACTTCTATTAAAATGTTATTAAAATGATTTTACGAATGTAATTATATGGAAATGGTTTTTTTACAGAGGAAAGTTTTTTATTCATTTCAAAGGATTTCAGTAATAAATACTTTTATGACATATTTTAATTTCCTTACAAAGGGAAAAAAATTTATACTTTAACTTATTTTGAAAATCTGATTTTTATACGATGATAACCATTATATTATGTTTTTTTTTACATTAATATAATTCATGTATTCTTCAATGAAAAAAAATTTCATTTTTTTATTTATTTTGGTATTTATTTTTTAAATGGGATGAATATTTTAATATCTAGGAATGGTTTATTTTGGGTGCAATGAAAAATTCATTACTGTTATGATTAATATTTCAAGAGTTTATGTGTTATTTTTTTATGTCTCATGGAAATTATTTTTAAGTATGGGTGGTTCCATATTAAACCAATTGTGGGAGGTGATTTCATTAACCCAGGATGGGTGGTTACATTATAAACAATGGATGAGCAGTTATGTTATAAACCACACATCGGTGGGTCCGTGATAGTCATCCAATGTATTGGGTATCAAAGTCAACAATGTGGTTCTTAAATTTGTAAGGATGATATAGAAAATGATGTTTTGAGTTACATATATATTTTATCTATTTATTGTATGGGGTTTTATGGCAATCCTATAATTTCAAAAAAGGTAATCAACGAGTTTATTTTTAAATAAAAGTATTTAATAATAACTACGTGTTAAAGGTATAACATTGTGAAAGAGTTTTCACAACTTTATCATGTTTTCAAATTCAAATTCATTATTTTTCCATTATTTTTTCTTATGAAAATTTTTATGAAATTATTTTGTTATAGAAGATGATTTTTTTGGTATAAAAATGATTATTTTCTTCTCAAATGTTACATTGAAATGGAAAATTTTTATATGTCTTCATGGAATAAGGGGTTTGTTTTATTTTTTTAATTTTTATGTCCATTAATGATATTTTTTTCTTATTTAAAATTTTAAAATCTTTTTATATGAGTTTAAGTATGGATAAGAACAAAGATTAAGTCATGTTCAATGTTATAAAGATTTATCATGAAAAGATATTAAGTTTCCTCTTAAATTAATTATATTTTGGCAAAGTGGATACCAATTATAAGTGACCACTATATAGAATTATTGATTTTTTATGTATAAGTTATGACCAAATTTTATAAAACATAAATCTAAAATTATCCTTAAAATGAGTAAAATTTAATTATTGATGGAAAGAAATATTATATTATGTTTATGTTCAATTCCATTTATATATTTTCTATGTTACTTGGATGTTGGGATTATGTGTATTTCTTATGTCATTAATGTTGGATCCTTATACACCCTTGTGAAATTGGAAGGAATAGGGTTTTAAATGGATTTAGTGTTGGGTGATGATTGTCGACCTCAAGGTTGTGTGAGACTTCCTAATTCATGATATGGTTATCTTTGACCTTTTCATTGCATGGTTTAGATGCTCATTATTAAGGATTATATTAAATGTTACTATCATTGAGTTTATTTTCTATCTCTCGATGAGGTCACTCATGTTTTTCAAGGATAGTGGGTTTCTAGATCAAAGTGATCATGGAATTTTTTTCCTTATGTTGGAGTGATCCCATGCCTGTTTTTGGAGACATATATTGACACAATTAATCAACTTTTATGTAATCCACTTCCTGTAGTAGTTGGTTCTTACTGTATGGTCATTACAAGTTATTTTCAAGGATATCATCTCAAATTAGGCCCTAGTTCACTGTTTATATCTCATAAGGACAATTCCCTTTTCTAATATATTATTTCATAAAGGTAGTACTCGGTTAAATGATCATAATGTTATTATTTCAAGTCTTTAATAAATGTGATTCATTCTTCCTAGTGTGTAATCTTGGGCTTCCACAGTTCTCTTTGCAAATAAGTAAAAAAGGCCACGTGATTATTATTGATTTATTAAATCTTAATCAGGTGATTATAATGAAAAAGTACCACCTTTCTAGTATTTATTATCTCTATGAACATATCTAAGTTGTAATAAATTTTTATAATATTTTAATGTTATTGGGGTTCCATCAATTAAGTTTCCAAGAAGAGGATATACATAAAAAAGTGTTTAGGATATGGTATGCAAATTTCAAGTTCCTAGTTATCCCATTTCAATGGACTATTGATCCTATGGTATTTATAGAATTGATAAACTAAATATTTTATTAATTATTATACATATTCATATTCAATTTTATGGATGAAATTATTGTGTACTTTATTTCAAAGGAGGAATATAATGATCATTTGGGTATTATCCAAGGAATATTAAAGGAACATAATTTGAAAATTAATATTTGTAAATCTGAATTTTGGATCCAATAAGTCGTGTTTCAAGGGAATTTTATATCTGATAGGGGAATCTCAGATGACCTTAAAAATATTCAAGTAGTTATGTCATGGGAGAAACCTAGAAATGTGTTTGAGATTCAGAGCTTCTTGGGTGTAGCATGAAATTACATGCATTCATTTCATGAGTTCTTTAATCATTCATATCTGATGAAATAATGATAATATAATGGTGTTATGTTTGAATGGAGTGATGGGTGTTAGAGATCATTCAAAGAAATGAGGGTGAGGTTGAAATCAGCTTCAGTTCTGATTCTTCTAGAACGTTTTATGGGAAATGATGTTTTCTATCATGTCTCAAAAATAGGATTGTAATGTGACTTGATATTGGGGAAATATGTGGTGGTATATAGAACAAACCAATTACTCACTCATTATAAGAACTATAATACCCAAGACATTGAGGTGGAATCCGTGACTCACACTCTCATAACCTAGAATCATTATCTATTTAGGGTGTGATTTCTGATATATTCATATCATATTAACCTGAAGTATATATTAGCTCAGATATTTTTGAGAATGAAATATAGATTCTTATTTGATTATCATCATTCCTTATTTTTATTTTTATTTTTATTTACTCTTCGAAAAGGTAATTTTGTCATCCATGAAGTCAGTTGGATGTAACCAACTCAATATTTTAAGGAATCAGTATAGGTGTAGTCTCTGATGATATTTTTGATTGAGATGAGATTAGGAGTGAAATATATTGATCCATGTGTTTTTATAAATTTTATGAAGTCTTAATCATAATTTTGTGATCGTATTATACTCAAAGAGCTAATAAAAACCGATTTCAATAATTTTAGAAAAACCCTTCATGGTAAATAGTCTTCGGGTTATTGGTCTTAGTCCCCTGATAATGATACGTGTTTCTGTATCATCTTATCCATTCAAATATCTTTGTGTCTAGAATTTATAGATAATGTATATTGTTATTTTTGATTTATACACCCTATGACTTCTTATATGTATAATTATTTTTGATTTCAGTGTTAGTTATTGGAGTTGAGGTGGTGGATTTCATATTTCGTGGCCCGTTGCCTTACATTCAAGATAAATAATGTGGATAACCAGATGAATAATGGTTTATTGTATCCCCTAACCATTATAGTCTGGAAGTGGGATGTGATATCCATAAACTTCATTATCGAATTTCTACATACTCATAAAGGGAAGGATGTGATTTGGGTGATCATTGACTGACTAAATAAATTATCTTATTTACTCTATATTAAAGATACAATAAAGGTATAAGAAAATGGGTACTTAAATGTTATAGAAACCATGAATCTCAATGGTGTTCCTACTACATTGGTTTCTAAAAGTGTCCTTAATTTTACATCTATTTTTTAAGGTTTACATGTGGTGATGGGTGAACATTTGACACAATGAATTTTGTATGAACAACATGCATATGCGAGGACTGAGAAATCCCATCAGAATATTGCGTATATAAATGATGAATTTTCTTATTATTTTGGTGGTTCATGGGAAAATAATATTTATTTTGTTCAATTGTCATATAAAAATAGATATCAAGTTTCAATTAAAATAATACCATTTGATTTTCTATATGTGTATCCATATTAATCTCTTATGTGTTAGATGAAAACGGGAGACCAATCAATAGTTGGATTTAACATTATTCAGGATATGATTGAAAAAGGTACAGTTGATCTGGAAGAGGATAGATACTATATATAAATGTCAAAAAAATATGTGGTCCATCATTATTAAAATGACCAAAGATTTTCATACATATATATTACATATTTATATGTGAAAAATCATCAAATTACATAAACACATGCTAATGAATCATGAGGGTATAATACCCTTGAAAATTTGGAAACACAAGAAACATGTTTATAACTGAAATACATAATCTCCAAATTAGTTCCTCATAACTAGAACCCTTACTTAACATATGACACATAATACCTATCATCATAACATTGGGAAATTAAACGGAATAATGGGTGACCATAGATGCTCAGTATGTTTCAACAAGGGAAATATGTAAACATAATGTGAGTATAATGGTATGATAATATGAGAAAAACAATTGAAAACCATATATTTCATATCAAATTTAAAAATAAAGACTCAGGACATGAATATTTGTAGTTTATAAGATATGAATAATAAAGAAATCAAATAAGATGATCCATGATAGAATAACATTGATATAAGACATGGAATTATGTAATACCCATAAGCGTTGAATATAATTTTCATATTATTTAAGGCTCATTTAATTGGATATCACAGTGGAATGTGTTCACCCCCAAATCTATCTTAGTATTCAAGGTTAACTCTTAAGAATATCATAGAGGACAAAGTCTGTGACTTAATTAGGTTCACTCCCTATTCTAATCCTATTTATCTCATAATGTTTTAAATCATTTCCAACATATTAGAGGTAGAAAGAGGTCCCACTCATCACATATAAGAAATTATATATACATGTGAAAAAATATCATAAATCATCTATTATATTAGAACACATTAATTTAAATGGGTTTCATAACTCATTCAGTTTATTAGAACCCATTAAAATAAATGGGTTTTATAGAACATTTCATCACAGAACAAATATTTCAAAGGAAATTGTCTTCATAAAAATATTATAATCATAAAATTAAACCATCTAGAAAAAGAATAAAGATGGAATAATTAGAAGATATCCTAATTAAATATTAACTTACATCAAATGATTTCATATTAGATGTAAAATGATTATGAAATAAAAATAACTGGAAATGTTTCTTGAGGAATATATAATTTATTTTGAAAAAAACATTTAAAATTTTAAAATTCATAATATATTATGGAAATTATTTTATTTAAAAATAATGTAGAAAAATTATAATGGATTATTTAAATAAAATAATGGTAATGAAAACATCAAATTCTATTCGTACTTTACATATTTAAAAAGGATTTCTTTCACATTTTTGGTAAAATCCACATTGGAATTTTTTGAAAAATTATACAAAGATTCCATTTCAAGAACTTTCTAAAAATTCAATCCCGGGTAAAAAAATTTTACTAAATCATTTTTTGGATTTTTTTTAAAAAATTGAAAATATTTTTAGAAAACTTTGATATTAAAGAAAAATGGTTCGTAATAGAAGAGAAAAATCAAGATTATTTTTTCTAAAAAATATTTTGGTCTCTTAAATTCATAAATATAAGAAAAAGATAGTAAAAAAAATTATATTTAATTATATAACTATATAATAAGATTATACGTGTGTTTCTTGAGAGATAGATTATAATTTTTTTATCATTTGAAACATAATCATGACCAATCCTGTTAAATGATGAGATTGTAAAAAAAATATTTACCACATTTATATATATTGAATCATATGAAATATTAAATATAAATATCAAATGAAACATTAAATATCATAAAAATAATGATATTCAGGAAATAACTTGTCAAAATACAATTTATTTATCTTATAAAAGATGATAGGGGTATAACATATCCTATGTCCCAAAGAAAGAAATTTGAGACAAAAATCACATACCTTAAGTCTCAACTTAATTTTTATTCAATATAACCTATTATATAATAAATATATTATTATTATAAATATATCAGAGAACCATAATCATAGGTATAATACCGTGTAAGATTTATATATGAACTTTTATGACTCGTTTATCAATAATTCCTTGTTAAAATCACATTTCGGGAAATAACTTCTTCATTTTTTAGGTATGTTTTGGATTGGTATTTTTGATCCTTTTACATTTATCATGGATCCATAATATCCATAATTTTATGCATGATTTTAATATTATATTTATTAATTATTTAGTTTTTTATATTTATCCATTAATGTTTAATATGAAAAATTATTTACACCATTCATTGAAAGGGTAAACAGTACGTACACATGAATTCTGATTCCATTTTCTCGATTAGTAGGAATAAATGAAGGTAAAAAATATTTAACCTTTTCATATTCATTATTATTAAATTAATCCATATTACCTTCTATGTAATGATTTACTTAAAAATGAATCGCATCACTTTACGAGGTGGTAGTCCACCGTACACATGAAAAACAATATCCTATCAACATGAAATGTAACGTAAGAAGTAATATGTGATATAATTATTCATGAAGTGTAATAGTATCTTTAATATAATTTTTTGTAATAAATTCATTAGTATATCCATTAGTGAGTGGTGGTGACTTAAAATGAATAATAACGGTTCAGGAGACTGTAGTTCCTCATACACAGAATTAATAATTTTATTTACCATTTGAGGGAAGCGAAAAAATATGTAGGTCATGAAATTAACATCATAAAATAAAAATATATATAAGATATGGTTTTAATTATATTATCATGGTTTAATATTATTTTAAAGTGGTGTAGGAAATAATAAATCAAAAACAAAAGTTTAAAAATTTTACCTCTTCTTCATAAATCCTATTTTGGATTATGCCTAATGACTTATTATGATGGGTTAAAAATAATAAGAAGTACTCTAGGATGAGAGTATAAATTTAAGGAATGTAATTGGTTAGGTCTTTGCCCAACCATTGGGTTTTCTGTGTGTTAAAATGGGAGGAGAGTGGGTGGCCTTTTATAAGGGGGGAAGAGGACATGCATTAATATATTGAAAAGAATAAATTGTACTCATGTTTTTTCACAAGAAATAAGGGTAAAACATATATCATTATACCACCTTAGAGAAATTATGTTTGAAATATAGATATCCAATGGGTGTTGGAATTGTTTATATGACATTTTACACTTTTCAGTTTAGTTTAACCCGACTGGTAAACCCATTCTAACCTTAACTGTGGTAATTAATTTATTATTGTTTTCAAAATTAATTATGGTATGAAATTATGTATTCCTTTTTATATAAAATTGGTTTCTTGGATTAGAAATATGTAATCAATTTTTCTAAACTTAACTCACATAAGTGGTGAAATTTAATTTTAAATTAAACCCACACATGTGACAAAAAAGTGATTTTATAATGGGAAAATTTTCAAAAGTTTTAACAGATTTTATATCATAATTCAACATAAATTATATTCCACTGAACTATACTGGTTTAATTATAAAATAATTTAAATAATTTTACTTTTTAATAAAATTAAACAAAATTTACCCAAATATATTCATTAAACAAAAAGGTTGTTTTCTATAAAAATTAGTATATTCCACTATTAATAAGAAAATCAATCCTTTTATAAAAATCCAAAAAATTCACCCCAATATAGTTTTGAAAATTTTATTCCAAAAAAGTATATTATTCAAATATATTTTCTAATAGTTTTAAAAATTAATTCTATTTTTATTAATAAAAATAAACAAAATAATTTAATTGAGATAAAATAATCTTCAAAATATATAAGGACTTTAAAAAATTTATATTCATTTTATCAATATGTTCTCATTATATAAAAACATTATAAAAAATATTTAAAATGTGGTTATTTTTATTCATACCACCATTTTTAATGGCTAGGTCATAAAGGCCCTTTTAAATTGTAATATAAATAGTATATTGTGGTTCATTATAACTCGGTGTTGCATGTAGTACAAGCTATCAAAAAAATTATATTTATTTTTGAAAAAAATATTTTATAAATTCTCCAGTTTTTACATTGTACCACCCCTTAACATGAATTTTACCCTCAAAATTTCATCACTTTCGTACGAACAACTATGTATATTTTTTCCTCATTACATACTTAGGTTCCCAAAAAGATTCCTCCAACTAGCGGTTTCTCCACAAAACATTGACTATGTGTGTGATCTAGTTTTACAGAAATTCTATAATCGTTCAAAAAAATCCCCTGGTAGTTCCGCATAAAAATTATATCTCTAATGTGTAATGATGTCTAAGCTTAGAGAATTCAAAGGGATAATTATATACTTCTTCTCGAGAGATATTTGGAACAGATTTTGGACTTAAGAAAGGTTTAGTGGAAGTTACAACCAATAGGATGCCATCTTTATATGATCAATAATTTCATATGGTCCAATAAACATAATGATTTTCTACTTTATTTAAAAATCTCATTACCTTAATTCTTGGAGAAATTCTTAGAAACACCTTATCACCAAATTTAAATTCTAAATTACATTAATTATTATCAGAAAATATTTTTTTTTCAAAATTATATAACCCTTATGTATTATTGAATGGTTATATACTTCTATACCATTTCATTACCTATCTTAGTTCAAAATAGCTTTCTTTCCCTGACATCATTCTAGCTTGGTGGATCTCTACACTTCTCTCCATAGAGGGATTCATAAGGATCCATTTGAGTTCTCATGTGAAATAAATTGTTGTATAAAAACTCAAATATATTATGTTGTTGATCCCAATTTTTTTTAAATATTTAAAAGAAGATAACCACATATCCTCTAGTGTCTGAATTTTTATCTTGGACTGACCATCTATTTGTGGATGATACACAACACTGAAACACAACTCTATGTCAAGATCTTGTTACAGACTTCACCAAAAAATTGAGGTAAACCATAGACCTCGATAAAACATAATAAAATGTAGTACTCTATGAAAATTTACCACTTCATGTATATCATATCAAGATGATATAAAGATAATACTTCCCTGATAGAATTTTTTTTCTCACTTTGTAAGGCAATTGACTATTACCCATATAGAATTCTGCCCTTAGATGTTTTGTGGAGTTTGATGAAAAAAAGACATGGTGATGTTTCCCCATTTCCATTCTAGGTATGGGTAATGGATGCAACATCCTATTATAATTTTTTCTCTTATCCTTAAATTTATTAAATTCCAAGCATCGATATACACACCCTATGATATCTATCTTTATTCCATACCAACAGAAAGAATCTTTCAAATCTCTATACATCTTCTTCATCCATGATGAATATAAAATGAATAACAATGACCATACTCTAACCACTCCTTAAAATATAGTATGGATTGACCACATACACGGTTTCTGAACACTACCATTCCATTACGATCAAGGATAAACTTGGGAACATTTATCATTATCTTCTATAGGTTTATACCATCCTTTCATACCTATTTAGTATTTATATAGATAGATAGTAGACTACTAATTGATGGAATATAATATGTCTCCAATTCCTTATGGATTTATTGATACATCCTTTTCAAAGCCAAAAATACTAGATCTTTTGTGATCCACGTCATGGTTAAGCTATCATGATCATTTAGACTCAATGCATTTTCCACCTTGTTCACATTCCTAGGATGGTAATGTATTGAATAGTCATAATATTTTTTAATATCTAACAATATCCTATGGTGTATGTTTAAATACTTCTATTTCAACATTTACTTTAAATAGTTTTTATTAGTATATATATCTCACATTTCCTAGTAAATTTAACACCACTATATGTTTAATGAAAAAAGTAACACAACTAATTGCAAACCATGAGTTGGGAAATTTTTTCCTTGAATATTCAATTGTCATTAGGCATAGGATATAACCATGTAATTCTGTATAAGAAAGTATCCCGATCTTTTATTGGGTGTATCACTAAATATTACAATCCTTTCACCACTATAGGTTAATGTAAGAATAGATGCATGAAATAATCTGCTCTTGAGTTCCTTGAATTTTTCGTCACATTAATTTGTATAAAGGTTCATGGATACCATCCGAGTTACCATGGTTAGTGGATCACATAGTCATATGAAATTATACATAAACCATCAATAATATCCCTCTAAACAAAGAAAAAATTGGATCTCAGTCACTATATATAATCTATGAAAACATTCAATGACCTCTTTATCTTACGGATCCATAGATATACCTTAGTTTGAGATTATGTGACCAAAAATGAAACACCTTTTATCCAAAATTCACACTTTGTCAATTTTGAACACATTATATCGTTCCTAAGAGTCTTAAGTACAGTTTTCAAGTGATATTAATGCTCTTACTTACTCTTTGAATAGATAATAATATCTTATATAGAGACTACCACAAAATGATCAAGGTAATTTCTAAAGACTCCATTAATTTAATATATAAAGATAGTGGGTGAATTGGTAAGACCAAATGAAATCTGTATATACTCAAAGATTCTATACATTATATGGAATGTTATCCTTGGTATATATTCCTTATTGACCTTCAATTAATGATATCTAGAATGATTTTTAATCATTGAAAAATAATCAGGTCCTTTCAGTAGATCAATGAATTAAACAATATAGGGTAGAGGATACTTATTCTTGATTGTGATTTTGTTAAACTCCCAATAATTAATGAAAAGTCACATCGATCCATATTTCTATTTTTAATGACAATGGGTTTACCCCCAAGTGAAACACTTGGTGGAATGAATCCCTTTTCAAGATTCTATTGGATATTATTCTCCAATTCATACAAATCAATTTCAGATATTCTATAGGGAGTCTTTGAAATAGTTTTGGTGTAAGGAATGAGTTATTTTGAAAACTCAACATCATTATTTGGTAGAAGAATATGAAACTATTCTAGAGAGACATAAAAAACTCCTACAAAATAGGCATATCATGGATGTTGAGTTTCTCCCCAACCCTATGGAAAAAACACCCCTTTGAATATGAATCATAATCCAGAAAGTACATTTTATTTAAATAAAATGCTTACATTTATCGATGAAACGATATAAAATCAAGGGTTTATTTAGAATATCAAACATAACTTCCATTACATAACAATTTATGTGAGTTTTATAAAGATAAATCCAATACATGCCTACGATAGCATAAAATTCAACCAGAGGAAGAAATAAAATATTTATAGGAATCATATTCCCAAAAACATCAATTGGAGAGGTATATGATAATTGATATGTGATCATCATATCATTAAGGGTTTTAACTAGTAATTATAAATATAACCATTTTGGTAGAACCATTATATCCCTATAAAATTCTTCAAATATAAAATAATGGGAAGATCCATTGTCAAATAATAAATTAATAGTTATAGAGTTGATGGTAAGTGTACCTTTCACCATGTCGTTATTGAACCCCTTATTAAAAATTGTTATTTCAGGATATTTCCCATTGTCCCTCTGTTAAAGAGGTTTTGGACATCTATAACAATCATTAACCTTCATATTTAGTCACTGGTTATCCTTTTTACCACAATATATGCATTTTAAATACTAGAGTTTAGGTGGTTCATTATATGGATATTTATCTCTATTAGAATCATTAGTTAACTTCTCCCCATAAATTTCACATTAAATGGACTTATTTCCTTCCTCTTCACACCAAATACATTTTATTATACCTTAAATAATGTTTCAACCATGTTTTTAATAACACTTTGAGCATGAAGGAATTCTCATCTCCATTTCTCAATGGTTTTTAGAGTTTCCATTAACTTCTATTTGTGTTTTCTTATCAAAAACATATGATTGATAGGTATATCCAATAATAATTTCAACCTTGAGTGCACATTGAATGATTCATTCATATCTATTGAAGTCCCTTGTGGATAAATCCTTGAAGATACATTGTTTTTTTGCAATGAATAATCGATCAACAACACTTTTAGGTTTGAAGATAATACAAAAATAATGCCTCACAAGTCCTGTACAATTTTCATTTTAGGTACCAATATATTCACCATCCATTTGCATTATCTAATTTATTTTATTCTTCATTTTCATTTAAATAATGAAAGGGAAGTAATTATTGAAAAATATTCTCTTAAACTAAACCACCTAAATGGAGTCAATTTCAACATGTTGCCTCATATTCTTCATGAGTGTCTTCCTTTGAACTGCTTTACCTTCTAAATGATGGACACAAAAATGACATCTTCTTGTTCCAAACACTACATAATGGAAGATATATTTTTAGTGGAACTATTATACTTCTCATAAAGTATAAAATTAGGAAAAAAACTTAAAGAAGGTATAGGGTTCTTCATGAAGGACTAAACAAAATGTTATTCCCAAGTTTTATCATTTAGAATTTCATTATGATTCATATCTTGAGAAAAAATTTTGATCTTTTCAATATGATTTTTCATTACATCTTTAAAAACATTCAGTTACTCATGAGAAAAATTATTTAATTTTATATTTTATTTAGTATTGACATGGTTTCTTCAGTTTTTAGGCACCAACTAAAACAAAAAATTGAAATTTAAAAAATAATAATCATTGTGGTAAAACACATAGTGGTGGAAAATCATTTATAGAATTTCAAAATAAAAAAACCTTCATGAAACCTAAATTTTAACCTACATTATTCATGGAGAACATCTATTAAATTATTTCAGAATGGTTTATAAAGAAAATATAAAATAACCAATGAATGTCCCCAAGGAGTTTCAAAATAGGTGCACATTGAGTAATGTTTTCATATACCAGGTAATTCTCTACTTAAGCTTAATAATTTATTTCTATGTTATTATCCCTAGTTAAATCGTTTCTAGAATCATGTCCACTTGTAGTATCTATATAGAGATTCATTCCTTAGAAAACACCAAATCTATTCCTTACCAAAACCATAGAATTTTACATTATACATAGTATTATCATAAGGATTAATATTAATGTTTTCTAATAATATTTTATAATGGAAAACAAAACTTATCCTCTAATACCAACTATAATGAATGAAAATTTTTATACAAAAGTATTACATAAATGTTTATGAACATTCATTAAATTATATAAAAAAATGACTGATGATCATAAAGGTACAATTCCTTTTAAAACATGGAAACATTAACACATACATAGAAAGTAAACTACATAATATCCCACTTAGAACCTCATAACTGGAACCCTCATTAAGAATATTACATCTAATACCAATCATAATAAACTTGGGAAAATAAATATATGTAAGGGAGATAACAGATTCTTAGTAATGATGTCAAAGGGAAACCCATAAACATAACATGACCATAAGGGTTTAATAACCTGAGAAAAATATATTAAACCCATACCCTTCAAATAAAATATCAATTTTTGATTTATGGTATAAATATTGTATGTTTATAAGACATAAATCATAAATAAATTAAAGAATATGAGTCATTAGAAGATAACATTAAAATAAGACATAGAATTGTGGCATAAACGTATTCATAAAAATTCATTTCCATTGTAGAATATGATCATTTCCATGTATATAATTATGGAATGGGTTCACTCCCTAAACCATTTTCATAGGAAATGTTCACTCCCAAGACTATCATAGAGACAAAGTATCTTACTGATTTGGATCACTGACCATTACAATCATAATTATATCATATCATCATTTTCAAAAGATATATAGTGGAATAATAAATATGGTATCAATGGATCAAATTTAGAGTATATATTATATAACATCAAAATATTACCTCTTGGAAGGAAATTATTTTAAAAGAAGAATCAATTGGAAATTTTCTGGAGGAAAATATCCTTTCTTTGAAAATAATTTTTAAAAATTTAAAATTCACGGAGTATTGTCAAAATAATTTTCTTTTCAAATGACCATAAAACAAATAAAGTATTCTTAAAAATAAATAATGTTTAAGTAGGTCATAAATTCATCTCATACCATATATGTTAAAACAACTATTCCATTCATATTTTCAGTAAAAGAAATATGATCCTGGTTTGAAAAAAGACATTAAAATTAATTTTAAAAGGCATTATAAAAATTAAAAAATTGTAAAAATTATTTTATAAATAATTTTTGGAATGTTAAAATAAAAAATACATAGAAATCATGGATATGGAAGAAAAATTATTTTTGGTAGAAGAGAGATATTAAAATTATTTTTCTTAAAAACATTATTTTGGTGCCTTGAGTGCATAAAGAGGGGGAAATGAAAGGAAAAAGTATATTTAAAATCAAAAACCATAGAATAATAAAATAAATAAGTATTTTTAATGATAGATCATATGTTTTTATCCTTAGAAACATAATCATAAACAATCCCGATAGATGATGAGACTATAATATGAAATCATTACCACATTGTTATCTTTTGAATCATTAGAACCATTAAATATAAACAAGAATTGAAACATTAGATATCATTAAAATATTTATATTAATGAAATAACAATGCAATGGGATGTATATACACCCCATAAAATAATATATGTTCATAACATATCTTATGTCATAAAGGAGGTAATTTGAGACAAAAATACTATACCTTAAGTCTTGACTTCCTTAGACATGTTCAAACCTCATTAATAATAAATATAGGTTTATTATAAATATATTATATATCCATTATCATCTGTATCATAGAATATATGATTTAATTATGACATTTTATTACCCATTTATCAATAATTTCATGTTAAAAATACCTTATGGGTAACAAATACTCTATTTTTATTATATGTTTTGGTATTCTATATTTGATTTTTTACATTGATCATGGTTCTATAATATATAGAATTTTATAAATTATATAAATTTGAAATATATTAATTATAAATTTATTTATATTAATATATTAAAGTAAGTTATATAAAATGAGATACACTATTCATAGAGAAGGCAAGTCGTATGAACACATGGATATTGTTTTCATTTTCTCGATGGATTGAAAATAAGGATGGTAAATAATATATAACCATTATATATTAATTATTATTTCATATATAAAAAATATATTCATTATTGTTTCATATATAAAAAATATATTCATTAAATTTATCCTTATTACCTTCTTTATAAATTGTTAGTGGAAAATGAATCTCATCGCTTTGTGAGGCGGTAGTCCACCGTACACACCAACAATGTTATCATATCCACTTAGAATAGAAAGAAAAAATTAATATGTGATATCATGATTAAATAAAAATAATTATATCATAAATATAATATATAATTAATAAATACACCATTATATATATATTCATGATTTATGGTCATGGAAAATAAATAACATCAGTTCGTGATTCGGTTGTCCATCGTGCACGCGATCAAAAATATTATTCCCCATATGAGGGAAAAAGAGAAATAAATAGGTCATTACATTAACATAATAGAATATAATTTGGTAGATATTGATAGAAAAAAATATTTTATTAAGTGTGAATAGTGGATTAGTGGGGGTCGCCTTTTTATTTTGGGGAGAGGACTCACGTGCTATTATTGAAAATAATTAAGCACAACCACATTTATTTCTACAAACAGGAATAAAAATTGATCATTATTAAACAATATTGGTAATAATGTCACAATATTTACATTAAATGGGTTTTTTTACAAGTTTACAAGACATTTTACCCCTTATTCTCTTAGTTTTACCCCAGGTAAACTTATTTCAACATTAACCATGGTTATTAATTTTTCTACCATCTTCACTATTAATTATGGTCAAAATAAGTTAATATTTTTTGATAATATTAATTTTAATTATTCCAGAGCTGAAATCAATTTTTATAAATTCAATCCATTAAAGTGGAAGAATTTAATTTAAAATCAATCGTGTAAATGCAACAAAAGTGTGTTTTCCAAATTAACAAGTTACTAAATTTAAAAAAAAAATTATATAAAAATACATTATGAAATTTATTATGAAGACATATATGGGTTTTATTATATAAATATTTTACTAATTTTACTTTTTAAACCATTTTAGAAAAATATTTTTATTACAAACTCTTTAAATGAAAATGGTTTTTTCAATAGAAAAGTGTTTTTCCCAATTTTAAGAAAATTTATTTGTAAAGAAAAACTGAAAAAATACACTGAAATATAATTTTAAAATTTTGATTCAGAAGATTAATTTAATTTTTTCAAATTTATTTTATGAATGATTCATAAATTAATTCTACTATTTGGTCACAAAAAGAAATAAAATCATTTGTTGAGAAAATATAATTTTTGAAACATAAAAAAGTTTTAAAAATATTATATACTATTTTATCAAAATATTTTTATTATTTTAATAACTTTTACATTTTTATGATATCTATATTATTAGTAATATTCATGGTATTCCTATATTAATTTTATTTTACATGTATGATTATGTATTACTATAAGATATAGCCTACTTGTGCATTATTTTTTACTAGATGATATTGTTTCATGTTTGATATATTAAAATGTTTATCATATCATATTTTCATTAAGTAATATCCTAATGAATTTATAATATGTTTCATCTACATTCCACATTCATGGTTTTTGTGAATATGAAATGATTTAAATGATGATATTTCTTTTAGAAAATGGTTTTCATTTTAAAATTCTATGTAAATTTATTATCTTTTAATGTAAGAACTAACAGTTTCATAATGGAAAACATTTTATATATTCATAATGTTATCATAAACAGTGTTTTCCTCACCGCTTATATATTCCTTTTGGGTATGTGTAGATATAGTTTTTTAGGTAATATGAAAAGTAAAGGGAAACATATTTTCAGTATAATCAACATTTTTATTGATGTCTTTATAGTGGGTTTTGATGGTGGTGAGAGGTGGTCACATTGAAACTTAGTTTTGATCACATCATCTTTTTCTTTCAGGTATAGCCTGTTTGGAATGATGTTGTATGTATCATTGTTGTGTTATCCTTTCTTCAGTATTTTACTCTTCTTATTTTTCTCTTTCATATATCTCTTGTGGAGTTTTTTAGTTTAAGTGTTGGTTTTCACCTTGTGATGGGTCATCTCTAGTGATGAGTTATGTCGAACTAGGATGGTTCGTTACACATAGGGTCCAAGTGAACCCATCTAAATGATTTTTACAACATCTATGGTTTAAACTGTTCTGGTGGTAACACTTATCTAAATCACATAATAACACACCCAAAACATTTAATGTGTAACCCCTTAGGGAAAAACATCAATTTCAGAAAAATATAACCTTGAGACTGATAATAAAACTAATAAAAAATTGTAGATATAATAAAAATTTATAAATTCTGAAAGTAATAGATCCTAGAAAAAACCACGTAGTCTCACAAAATAAAAACAGTATTGTAAACTCCAAATACCTTAGGATTTGGAAGATTGAGTATTTAAAATATATGACTCTCGCTATTCAAAAATGGAACTACACTAGGAGAGTGAAAGGAATCACCCTATGGTTCATTTCAAAATATGACCACATCATTTCATTATAACCTTCAATGGGGAAAAATCAAAATAACACTAACATAGTCCCGAAGAAGTCATACTCCAGAATCCAAATAACAAAATTAAAATTAAACCAAGTAAAATTAATATAAATACAACTCCTTAAATATATATACCTTTTAAAAACCCTAATTTCCCTCAAAAACTAAAAAATTTAAATCAAGCATTTAAATATTTTTACATTACTCCAATCATACTATAAAATGACCCTAATATAAGAACCGACTTTACTATAATACTTTTTATCTCATTTATAAAACCAAATAAAAAAATTATCTAACAATTATAATATAAATCAAAGTCCTATTTTCCCAAGAAATGATTTCAACTCATTAATAAAACATCATATTCCTATGAAAAATTCTATACAAAATTCTATATTAAATTACCTACTTAAATTTAAAAATTATTTTCCAAAACATTTTAAATCTATGAATCTATTGAAAATCAGAACCTTTTAAGAACCTTTCATTGAACTTGTAAAAAAAACTTATAAAATTTTTAAACAGTCAAAAAAATTCTTTGAAATCATTATAATTAAGAAGAAATAGAAAACCAAATAAGATTATTATAAATACACGCATTAACATTTTGAATAAATTTAACCCAACTATAAATAATAATTTTAAAAAAGTTAAAATCTAGCGAAATGTTTCTCGTAAAACTATATATCAATTTACATCTAAATCATTTGTAAGAAAATCATTTAATTTTTAAAATTAATTTTTTTATATAAACAAATATCACATGAAAAATTATAATTCCAAATCAATTCAATCATAATAACATGAATAAATCAAATAAAAACCAAAAAATATTCTAAATCAATCACAAGAATGGATAAATCACCTCAAAATCCTCAAAAAATCATGGTTTTAAATAGTATTGAAATTTTCCACCTAACATTGTTTTTACACACTATCAGGAAAAAATTTCACCGACCATGTGAGTCCCACTAAATTCTATCCATGTTTGTAATCACGGTGTCTTCATAGTTTTCCAATAAATTCATATTAGTCATAAAACCCCGTATCTCTTCCCAATATCACCAAAATTATATTAATTTCTAAAAAACCCCTAAATTATCAATATAAATAATAAAAACATAATACATGATTAAAAATATTAAGAAAATATGATAATCAATCCAAAATTTGAGATGTATTCATCCTATAAAACCCTATAATAACAATAGATTCATTGGATAATTATTGTAAAGACACAAATTATCATGTACACCTCAAGGTTTGGTAGTCTGATATGCTTTAATCCATGACTCCTCAATTAAAATGGGTGAATCTAGAACCTATTCCCTTTTAAGAATCTAGACTCTGATATATTTTTGTAAGGAACCAACTGTGTCCACCCTCAAACCAGTCACTCTAGAAATCTATAAACATACCCTACAAGAATACTTGATCCCCCTGGGCTATTAGAAAGCACAAGGAAATACTATATTCACAATTAGGAATAAATTATCCCATTAACTAAAATAAATCATAATAATTCTTTTTATATATTTTGAATGACCACTCCATACATAAGATTTCCACATATATAAATAAAAAAATAAAAAATAATATGAACCCAAATAGAGAATAAAAAATAAATAATACGACTTGATAAAGGTAGAAGATAGGTAAAATAATAAACTTATATAAAAGTAGATAATATGGTCAATACAACCATAATGACAATGAAACTAAAACCCATCCAGATCACCATGTGACTATACGTAATTCTACAACCTGAAACCCATAAATTATCCATGAGAGACTAGAAGCAAAACCAAGAAGCTAAATGTAATATATATATATATTGATACACATATGTGTGTGCATGGGAATAAATCTCAGTAGGTATTCCAATGAAACTACACAACATTCATTATGTTTAGAATGAAAACAATTTCCTTATAGGTTTATGAATATTTAGAGATTTTTTATATAGTGAGAATATAGAGAAAACCTAACTCATAAAACATATCTTATAAAGATTCAAAATAACTTTATTAAATTAAATAAAACACTTTTTAATTTTTTCATAATCCTAAACCTCAATTATCAAAATTACCATTTAGAAATAGACCTTCAAACCATTTTAAATAAGGAGAACAATTTAATGTATAAAAAAACAGTCAAACAAAACACACTGAGTAAGAATTAAAATTATCACAATCATTGTGGTAACCTAAAATATCAGGGGAAAACTATGAAAATTCTAATACAACTACTATATTAAGTTACTTATATCAGATACCAAAACAAATTTCCCAACTATCCTAACCAAGTTACATAATCCCAAAAAGAGAAAAATTATATCTCACAGACATTGGTCAAAGTGTGATATAAAACTAGAGTATAATGTGTACCAATATATCTTACTTAACTACCAAAATTTTTCCTTGATAAAAAATGGCAGTGATCACATCAATTATCACATAAGATTATAATCAATAATAATATCAACCTCACCTATGAACACCCTTAAAAAAATATCTCTTTCTTTTTCAATATGATTAATATTCAATAAAAACATTCCCCCTTCTAGGTAATAAAAAAATAAATAATATAATTTCCATTTCTATAACACAATAAGGAAATTTTTCATGAGTTGACATAAAATTTCACCCCAAGTTCTAGTGGTAAAAACAAAAACTTTATACATGGGATTCTATACCAAATGTGATGATCTAAGAAAAACAAATAATTATTTTTCATCATTTACATATGTTGGAAATTATGCCCAACTAATATCCACAAAATAAAAATAAAATATGTTTTATTATCTTTATGAACTTGTATATAAGTATGTTATTTTACAATAAATCTAAATATTTAATCATAATTGAGACACACTATACTCAAATTTATACTTCTCATAAGTTATACCCATATTATTATTATAGGTAAGGGAAACATAAGGAATGTGTGAGATGAAACACTCAGTAAGTGAAAACATATTAACATTGCATCAAGGGTAAAATCAAAATCATATGATAAATCTCAATAACTGGGGAAATATATAAAAAAATAACATAAAAGAATAATATTTCAATCTATCTCATGTTATAAAGAATTGTAATCTCAAATGAATGAAACATACCATGGAAAACGTTTTTGTATTAATTAAATAATAAACTTGGTACATAGAGAATAATCATAATCATATTACATATAAATGGAAAATTCACTTAGAATATACTATATAAATGGTCTTTGGAAAAAAATAAGGATCTTGAATCATAATATTGTGGGAATAACTAAGAAGGACCACCCATTAGTTTCTAAACATATCAAAGAAGAATAATCATTTAATTTATGATTATATCAATGTAGTTTCGCTCTAAATTATCTCATGAGAAATAAATCCATAAAAACGTAGTTGAGCGAGATATATAACCCACCTAGAAAAATCTATATATATTTTTTCATATGAAATCAATCATTCATCATATAATAGAGAACACACCGAAGGAAAATATGTTTTATATAATTTCTAAATGGTACTATATAATTTGAATCTATGGATTGTAAATATTTCCACTAGCACTAAATTATATTAAAAATTAATATTTCATAAGGGAATTTTTAGGGTGAATCATAAAACATAACACCATAATAGTTATATATTTTAATGTTGGGTAAAATCCCTGAAAATGAGTTTTTTATAAACACTTCTTATGATTATAATAAATAAACAAAATTATAATTTACTTCAAAAAACATTTTCTAAAAGGTAAAATGGAGCATATTTTAAAACACCATTATAAGAGAAATAAAAATAATATAACCATGAAAAATAATTAATGTTTTCTATATGAAATGGGGATTTGAATATAAAAAATATAAATTATACATCCAAATAATTTTTAATATTATGAAAATACTTTTAACGAATCCCACATTGTAAATAGTGTAATAAATAATTCATTTATAAAAAGGTAATGATAAATTTTATGTTTATCATAAATTAAACATTTTTAAATTTCAAGAAAATAATGTAGAATATTATTAGAAAGAGTGAATATGAATATGGAATAAAAATATTTCTTTTGGATAGGTCTAGAATTATTATTTACATTATAAACTTTTATGAAGAAAGAAATCAATCAATGTTAATCCCCATAATTTTATATGGAAAGGAATTATAATTTCATCAATTTATAAAAAAACACAATTATTTAAAACTATATTTAGAGAGGATCAATAATGACATAAGAAAAGAAATTGAGTTGAAAAAAAACTTTTACCATTAATCTCTGTTAGATAATCATGATCTAACCTCTTATATTTCAAAATTAATTATTTTAATCACTAATTTAATAACCTTATTCATAACTATAACATTTATAAAACATTATTTACAACAATTTATTAAAAATATTTTAGTTTTTTATATACTTTTTTTATAATAAAATGTTATTAATTTTTATTTTTGCTATCACACTAATTTTGTAATAGATGCGTCAATTTTTTTAAAAGTTGAAATTTCATATTTTGAAGATCATTATTGGTAAATAAGTAGATTTTTTAAAATGTTACTATTTATTTCATACTAATTTTAGTTTTGATTTATAATTATAATGTTAGTGAGGATCTTATTTAGATAAATTTTAATGAAAAAATGGTTGTATAATAATTATAAGCTAACATTTTATACAACATTTTCAAGACTATAAACCAAAATTAATTTTATCATTAACATGTAATAACTCCATAAACTAGGATTCTATATTCATTCAGGATATAAATAATTTTTTTTATGCTTCTGGTTAAATTGACCCAAACAAGAACAAACTATAATTTTTGGGTAAGTATGGTTAAGGGAGTGATTATTTTGGTATAATATCATTATTAAAGAAGAATAATGATAATTTTTAGATTTTATAATTAATTTTTTCAATTTATTTATTTATTTTTAAAAATTATAGATGTTTGTATGTCAAATGAGATATTCCATTTTTATGGAGGCACTAGTTGACACATCCATAAATGTGCTTGTTTTTATTCTATAAAATATTGGGAAGGTTTAAATTAGATTATTTTTTAATGAATATTAATAATTTTATAAGTATCATATTTAATCATTAAATTATCATTTTGATCCATCCTTGAAAGAATATAATGATAAAATGATTGCTTTAATTTTAGATGTGGTATTAATTACATAACATAAGAAACATTTTTATTTTATAAATGGTTGTGAGGATGGTAGAAAGTAGTTATCCCATAAAAGTAATAAAATTTAAATATAATTATGATACTGATGATACTATTTCAAAATGTTTATATGATATTCATATAACTTATAGGAAAATGGAATGAAAATGGAGTGATTGATAATATTACCTTACCCTTTAGAGGTGATACATTGAAATCCAGGTTAAGTATTTTAGAGGTGGACTTTTCATAATATCATAATCTCTAGTAAATTCATAAAAACCTTTTGGATATATTTGGACATAATTTCATTAAATAAAATAGGTTTGGGGTGTGAGGATAAGTGGGATATTATTATCTACTTTTATAAAGGAAATGTGTGGAAATTTGTTATAAAATAAAATGAAAAGTCACTTTTATAATGTCAAGTGGATAAAATAATAGAAAATAATGCATTTGGGAAGATGAAAGGCTGAGAAATCTATAATTATAAATTGTACACATTTTCTATTTCATTTACTCTTTGATTTTTCACTTTTTTCCTTTTTAGGTTTTACCATGGGAACTAATTTTTTCCTTTGTAAATTTATCTTAATATATAAAAACAAAATGCTCTCTATGGACTAATTTAATTTATTTATTAAAATATGTAACAAATTTCTTAGAAATAAACTTTCTAACATTGGTGAAAATAAAGTTTCATATTAGTGTACATAAAGAGTACTTTCTTCTAGAAAAAGTGTATTTTTATGTATAAAATTAATGTTAATAATAAAATTATAAATTATGTTGATTTAAATGAAATTAATTGGCTTATTTTTACCCAAATAATATTTATGTGGATTTCAATGAAAATAATAAAATTCCCCTTTAGATATTGTAATTCAAATACACAGTCCAAAAACTATTTTTATTAAAATAATTACTATTTATCACTCAAAATGTTAAACATGGGTCTTATATATTCAATATATTATTTATATAAATGCATTATTTTACGCCATATATATATTTTATCTGTGAAAAATATTTTTTATGTATTAAATTCGTACATTTTCTATGGTAATTTCATAAAAGATATATTATTTGTAAAAACAATTCAATAATATTCACTTGAAAACCAATAATTTCTGATAAATATCAACAAATAATATTATGATAAATTTTAAATTCGAAATCATAATATAATGTTTATTTATTGAATTTAAAATTATACAATTTAATAATTTTACAATTAAATAGATGTATATAATATATTGAAAATGAGGATAAAACACTACTAGATCTCCATGCGACTATAAGTTAGCCTACAACCTAAACACCATAAATTATGCATGAGAATCCAGAAGTAGAACAAAAAATAAAAATCTAATATATAAATATATATATATATTTGTTTTCATGGGAATAAATCTAACCAGGTATTCCAATGAAACAACACCCCATTCATTATCTTTAGAATGAAAACAATTTCGTTATAGGATTATGAGTATTTATAGATTTTATTATATTTTGAGAATATAGAGAAAAAATAACACGTCAAAAATATATTATAAAGCTTCCAAAGAATTTCATTAAATTAAATAAACCACTTTTTAATTGTTTTATAATCCTAAACATCAATTATCAAAATTACCATTTAGAAATAAACATTAAAACCATTTTAAAGAAGGAGTCTGATTTAAATTATAAATACATAGTCAAAAAAACACACCATGTAAGAAGTAAAAATATAACAATCATTATGGTTACCTAACATATGATGGGAAAACTATGAAATGTTTAATAAAACTACTATATTAAGGTACTAATATCAGATACCAAAACAAATTTCTCTACAATCTGGTATTTCCCAAATGTCCAAACCAAGTGACATAATCCCAAAAAAAGAAAAATTATATCTCAAGGTCATTGGTGGGAGTGTGATACCTAACTAGGGTATAATCGATACCAATATTTCCTACCAAACTACCAATATAAAACCATGATAAAACATAGTGGTGAACACATAAATTATCACTTAATATTTTAATCAATAATCATCTCACCCTCACCTCTGAACACCCTTTAGAAAAAATATCTCTTTCTTTTTAAATGATATTAATGTTCAATAAAACAATTCCTCATATAATGTAATCAACAAATAAGTTATAAAATTTCCATTTCCAGAACACAACAAGGGAATGTTTTATGAGTTTACCAAAACCTTCACTCCTAGTTACAGTGGTAAAAACACATAATTTTTACATGGGATTCAATAACAAATGATATTACCCTAGAAAAAAATATATTTATTTAACATCATTTCCATTATTTAGACATTAAACCCAAAAAATATACACAAAATAAAAATAATGTATTTTTTAGATTCTCTAAGAACTATTAAAATAAGTAGATTATTTTATAATAAATATAAATATTTCAACACAATTGATCCAAAATGTACTCTAACTTATACTTCTCATAAGTTATACTCATATTAATATTCTTGGTAAGGGAAACATATGGAATGTGTAATATGAAACACTCAGTAAGTGAGAAAATTTATCAACATTTCATCAATGGTAAGATAAAAAGAAAATGATAAAACACAATCAATAGGTAAACATTTAATAAAAAATAATATAGAACTATATTATTTCTTTATTAGTCATGATATAAGGACATGTAATGTAAAATGAATGACATATACTATGGAAGAATTTTTTGTATTTACAAAATAATAGACAATGTACAAGAAGAATAATCATTAACATATGGCATAGAAGTTGAACATTCACTTTGAATATACTATACAACTGTTGTATGGGAAAAAATAAGGATATATAATCATCATATTGTGAGAATATATAAGAAGGACCACCTATTAGTTTGTAATAATATCAAATAAGGTTAATCCTTTAATATATGAGCATATCTACGAAGATCTAAACTAAATTACCTCATGCGAAATAAATCTATAAAAAATATTGTTGAGGGAGATATAGGACCTTACCAAAAAAATCCATGCATTTGTTTTCCATAAGAAATCAACCATTCATCATATCATATATAACAAAAGAAATGAAAATGGGTTTCATACAATTTCAAAATGGTATTTTATAATTTGAACATAATTATTATAAATACATCCACTAGAATTGAATCTCATAAAAAAGTAGTATTTCATAGAGGAATTTATTGGGTGACTCATACAACAAAACCCTATAAGAGTTGTATTTTTTTAATGAGTGATAAAAACCAGAGAAAAGGGTTTTTTTATAAACAATTATTATCATTATAATAAATATATAAAATTAGAATTATCTTTAAAAAACATTTTACAGAAGGTAACATGGAACATATTTTAAAACACCACTTTAAGAGAAATCCAAATAATAGAACCATGAAAAGGACTTAATGTTTTATATATGATAGGTGGATTGGAATATAAAAAAACAAAATTTAAATAGAAATATATTTTTTTATGAATATAATTTTAATTAAAAACATATTGTAAAGAGTGTGATGAATAATTCATTTGTTAAGAGGTGATGATAAGTTTTAATATTAACAGATATTATACATGTTTGTATTTAAATATACGAATGTAGAATATTACTAGCAAGAGTGAATATGGATATGAAAAAATGAGCACATTTGGATATGTCAATAATTATTCTTTACATTATAAATATTTATGATGAAAGACATCCAACAATGTAAATCCCCATAAAACAGTATGGAAATGAATTATAATTTCATCAATTAACAGAATAACATAATCTGTTAAAACTATATTCAGATCAGAACAATAATGAGTCAAGAAAAGAAGTTGAGTAAAAAAACACTTACCTTTAATATCTCTTTGATGAACATGATATAACATCCTATATAACATAAATATCTATTTTAACCACCTATTTAATAACCTTGTTCACAAATATAAAATTACAAAAACATTATTTACAATAATTTTCAAAAGATATTTTAGTTAGTTATATTCAATTTCCATTATCAAATATAATAAATTTGTTTTTTAGTTTTCACACTAGTTTGCAATGGTAGTGTCAATTTCTGATTAGAAGCTTAAATTTTATCTTTTAGAATTAATTATATATATAAATATATTTTTACTACAGTAATAATTTTATATCATATTTATTTTAGTTATGATTCATAATGATAAAGTTAGTAATGATCTTATTTCAATAATTGTTAATGAAAATATGGTTGTATAATAATGAAAAGTTAACATTTAATGTGACATTTATAAAACCATAAAACAAACATAATTTTCCCATTAACATATAATAACCCCATAATCTAGGTCTCCATATTCATCTATGATATAAATAAATCTCATGGTTTAAGTTTCTAGTTAAATTTACCCGATCAAGAACAAAAAAAAATTTGAGGGTTATTATAGTTAAGAAAGTGATTGTTTTGGAATAATATCATTATTACATAAGGATAAGGATATTTTTATATTTTTTTATGTTCTTAATCAAGTTTTTTATTTTTTTCAAAAAATAATTGATGCTTGTATGATAAATGAAACATTTCATTTTCATGGTGGTGGTACTCAACACTTCCATAAGGGTGACATATTTGTCTTCTATATAACATCTAGGAGGAATTAATTAGGGTATTTTTTATGAATATTAATAATTCATAAGTATTATATTTAATCATTAAATTATCCTTTTGACCAATCCTTAAAAGTTGATAATGATAATTGGATTACTTCACTTTTGGAGGTGTTAGTCATTACATAACATAAGCGAGATTTTCATTTTTAAAATGCTTTTGAGGATGGTAAAAAGTAGTTATCCCATAAAATTAATAAAATTCAAATATAATTATGATACTGATGATACTATTTAAAAATGGTTTGATTATATTCATAGGAGTTACAAGAAGAAGGAATAAAAAGGGAATAAAAATGGAGTGATTGAGAATATTACCTTATCCCTTAGAAGAGATCCTCTGAAAACCCAATTAAGTATTTTAGGGGTCAAATTTTCAAAATATCATAATCACTGGGAAATGCATAAAAATGTTTTGGGATATATTTGTGCATAATTTTATTAAATAATAGAGGCTTGGGGTGTAAGGACAAGTGGGGTGTTAGTGGCTCCTTTTATAAGGGAAATGTATGGAAATTGGTTATAAAGTAAAATGTAAAGTCACTATTATATTGTCAAGTAGATAAAATATATTAAAATAATAGAGTAGGAAAGTTGAAAGGCTGAGAAATTCATTACTATAAATTGTACACATGTTTTTTTATTTCATTTACTCTTTGATTTTTCACTTTTTCCATTTTTGGATTTTACCATGGTAACTAATTTTTTCCAATTTAATTTAATCTTAATATATAAAAATAAAATGTTCTATATGAACTAATTTAAATTAATTAAAAAAATATTGATTTATTTTTTTATAAAAAATCTTTCTAACATTTGTAAAAATTAGTTTTCATATTATTTTACATAATAAGTAATTTTTTTAAAAAAAGTGTATTTTTATGTATAAAATTAATGTTTACAATAAAATTATCAACATTGTTGATTTTAATGTCATTAATTAGCTTATTTCTAACCAAATAATATTTATCTACATTTCAATGAAACTAGAAAAAAATTCCCCTATAGAAATCGTAATTTAAATAAATGTTCGAAATATTATTTTTATGAAAATTATTATTATTTAACAATAAAAATGATAAAAATAGGTATTATAAATTAAATATAATATTTATATAAATTCATTATTTTACTCCATAATTATATTTTTTCATCAAAATTATTTGTTTCATTTGAATTTTTTTGGCTAATTTTATAAAAGATGCAGTATTTGTAAAATCTGAATTCAATAACATTCACATAAGAAAATCACTTCTTAAAAATATCGACCAGTAATATTATGATAACTTCCAAATTAAAAATACAAATATCAAGTTTATTTATTTAAATTAAATTTCTGTAATTTAAGAATTTTACATTTAAAAATATGTATAAAATATATTGAAAATGGCGTTCTAACATAAAAATGGATTTCAATTGTTAATTATACTTTGTCCTATTACCTATAAATTACTAATTAAATAAATGTTAATATATTTTTTATAACTACTATTTATTAAACCATAATATGTTTACTTTCATTAAATATAATCACATAGAGATAAAAATGGAAATTTTTATAAGAATACATTTTTAATTAGAAAATTATCTTATTAGTTAATAATTGAAGTTTAAAATTGTGATTTAATTTTATTTCTACATATATAACATAAATTATATTCTTATATATATATAACTAAAAAATAATGACTAATTTATGGTAGTTATGTTAGTATTAATAAAAATATTTGTGATTCATTTTTTGTATAGTATTGTATTTGGGACAAGATATATAACACATTTTTATTTTAGAGATTAAATTATCACTAATATTTCATGTCAATTTATTCAACCACCTTAAAAGAATATAATACTTGATATATTTTATTGGTTTAAAAAATTTATGATATTTATATCTAATTTCAACCTTAGAATTCTATGTATCTTCCTCAAATATATGATTTTTCCAAAGAATATTTACTTGGTTAGTGGTCCTGTTCTGAAACACTTTATATCCATAATACATAATCTCTAAAGGTTCTTTCTAATATGATAGGCCAAGTTCCAGTTGCATAGATTCTGTTTTTAGTGAATGTGAATGTTATGGTATGTAATTTCTCAAAAATGATACATGAAACAGATCATACACTCTAGAGAGGTTTAAAAGGAGTTCAAAAAGACAAGCTATAAAACCAGCATAATCATGTGTCTTGAAGAAATAAATATACCGAGCGATTAAATTCCCATTAATCAAAAATCTCATTACCCACATATGTGGAGATATTTTCAGGAACACCTTGTCCGCATATTTGAAATCTATAATCATAAACAATTTTCCACACAAATATTCTATATATATTAAATGATATTATATGTCTTTGGAAGGTTTTGACTTTCTAAATCCTATCATGTAAAAGTTAAGGTGTTATCATCTTCACCTCTCAAAAATAATCTCAACATGTTGGTGTTGTGTGCTTGATCCCATACAAGGCCACATATAGTTCCATATGAAAGCTAGAATAGACATTTCCACTATATGAGATATCTTTCACGGAGAGGTGTTCATCCCAACATCTATGGAAATATGTTAAACATTATCTCAGAAAATCCACATGATTTTGAATGGGTATTTTATACTATCCATTTATCTAAGGGTGATAATAAATACTGAAACTTAGATATATCTCTGATTGTCACTGAAGACTTCCCAAAAACATTGAGGTAAACCTTAAATCTCGATCATATACCATAGATATTGGTAATCTATATAGAATACCTCCTATATTATGTATATAATTGAGATTTAGTCATGAAATAAACCATATTTGATTGTAATAAAATTCAATGGCTTTGTAAGGGGGTTAACTACAACTCGAATTTAAATATTTATTTTATATGTCCAAGGAAGACCTCATTTGAAATGCATTGTGATTTTTACCATTTGGAGACCTTTATGGGTTATGGATTTATAATCCTCTTAGACTTATATCATATATCCTTAATGTTCTGACATATGATGTATTGAGATAAGTATTCTATAATATCCTTCTTTATTTTATCCCACCATAATTTTTTATTTTGACATTTATACATCTTCATGCTTTTTGGATAAATATATATGGATGAAAAATATGTATCATCTAGAAGTTCCCTATTAAGGATTTAATTTTATGGACCACATATTTTCTTTCTAAAAACCATAACTCAATATTTATCCACGTTGAACTCTGGAATAGTTATTACCTTTTCCTAAATCTCCACACCATCATTCATAACTATTTTGATCATTGAATGGATAGATAATTGAGTGGTTAATTAGGAAAGATAAGATTTATCAAAAATTACTATGAGTAGAAGATTCATCCTTTTCAAATCCATATTTTCTAAGTCATTTTAAATTATCATCATAGATAATATAGTACGATATTTTCACCATAGATAATTAGACACCTTGTCTTCAATCAACGTGTCATAATGTGTAGTGAAATAACAGTCTATGATAAATTACAACCTTATACTTTGATTAGTAATTAAATATTTCCATGTAAATATATATTTCAAGATATTATGTTAATTATATATATGTCACATGTTTCACTATATAGATTATTTTTCCAAATCCTTAATTCAAACATTACTTCTACCATCTCCAAATCTTTCATCCGGTAATAATTATAATAAGTTTTTAATTTATACGAATCATTAATTTTTTGAGTGAGAACATACACTTATCTCTTGTCTATCATACTATGAGAGGTATTGACTATCAGAATGATTATTTTACTAATACATCATACTTAATTTCATAAGGATTATTGTATTGATAATCCATAAGAAATTCCATTAGAAAGAATAAAGTTTATAATCAGAAGCACATAAAATTGTTTCTATCATAATGAATAACTTTAACATAATAATGGTGTTAATCAATATGATGTCATAAATTTAGTTATAAAGGAGTTTTTAAGTTCCATCTGTCTGAGGCCACAACAAGATACTCAAAAATATAAATATTAGGGCATTTATTATAAATAACAAGTCATTTGAAGAGTTTGTTGTTGCGTGTTTCATTCTAAACCCATGTCATCTAAATATTACTAAAAATGGACTTATTTTTCTTATTCATTGTAATTTTATTGAGAGTTGGTAGTTATAAGTAATCCTTGTCAGGGTTTTCTCTTTATGAACATTTACTTTTGTAATCATATCTAATCATTTTTATGATCAAGGGATTCTATGGATAACAAGATGGTGAATCTGGTCCATCTGATCAAGGGAATCAAAGGATTGGAAGATAGGAACTGATCATCATATCAAGGTATTTTGGGGATTAGAAGATAATATTATTCTAATCTTCGTACCAAAGGCTTTACTGGTAGGTAAATATAGACTTTTTTGTAAGTATAAATAAATTGTTACCTATAGTCAAAGTTATTGACTACCTTACACTTAAGGTTGAAATAGTTAAACCATTTTAATATATCTTGTAAGTCATTATATATAGCTATTTTATTAATTCTTTTTAAATGTTTCTATTCCATTATATGTATAATTGAAATACATTAATCATAAATATATTTGTATAAAATTGGTTTTATCAATGTGATATTTAATATAATAAAAATATTAACTTTATATTAATTTAATCCATTGTGATTCTGATGTGTTACTCTAATATAATAAGATATATTCTAGTTTTTATTTTGTTACTCTAATAATTGGACTATGTATGAGTTTAATAAATTTACATTTAGAGCATTTTTATGTTTAGTTAAAATATTTTAAACTATGTTTTTAAGTTAAATTTAACACCCATACTCTAAGTATATCCATCTAAGATAATTCTTATGATACTACATTTCTTTTCTGATCCGGTTCATACTTGCTATTTTTTTACTTCTTATATCAACTGAAAGTTATATTAAATTTCGATATAAACTATTGTTTATAGATTTTGTTACACTAACATGTATTGGTAGAATCTAATTTATATTATTTTTAAGATGATGTGTATGAATATTGGATCTCATGAAAAGTTGAAGGCTATTATTCCACCTATATGTGATGGTAATGACTCTTAATATTAGATTGGATGAATGAATAGTTTTACGATCAAAACTGGGGTTGGTAGATTTTTTATTATTTTTGGAAAATATAAATTTTTTTGATAAGGCAGTTTCTTCTTTAAAAAATATTGAGAACCAAGAATATCAATTGAATTATAATGTCCAAAAAAATTCCATGTTCTATGATGAGAAATATCTATAGTCATATATCATCCTGTGAAGTATCTAATAGTGTTTGGAGTAAATTGGATGTTATACATTTTGGTAGATCATAATATATGGAAACAATAATAGCTATGTTAAGGGATGATTACCCATCCTTTGAATTTCTACCTGGAGTGATAGTTTACAAGAAGAACCAAATGTTCATAACTATTATAAATAGTTTATAATATATTCGAGAAAAAAGATATGATGATGAAATATTTGTAGAGAAGATTATTGATATTATTACCAAGGAGTGAAAATAAAAAATAATAATTATAGATGGTAAAAGAAAGCCTAATAACCTTACTCTGGATGATTTGGTTGGTACTTTTATACTGTATGAGTTATTATATAATTGATATATGGAGAAATACAAAAAATTAAAATGTAGTTATTTGTTTTTCTACAATATATACTGTTCTTACTAAAGTTCAGTCTACTAAGAATGTTGTTAATCTTCAAGGATGAAGAATTTTTTTTTCATTTAGAATCTAGAACATTTGATCTTTTGGAGAATATATTATCTAATCTAGTAATAAATATGAATAATATTTTTGGGAAGAAAAATTTTCAATACATATATAAAAAAGGTCAAAAGGATAAATGTTTTAATAAAGATTTTGGGGTAACATGAAATGAATATAAGAAAGATGAAAAAATATGACTAGATTTTCCAAAGATAAAGAGAAAATACGTAATGGAAATAAATTCTAAAACAATTAACCAAATTTATTACATATATAAAGTAAAGAAAGTATGGAATTCTTTAGAAGCATCGAGGTCTAGAGATGGGGATTCCTTTGAAAGTTCTTTAGTTAATGAATGCTCTAGAAAAAGAACATTTTTCTTTTTTCTAAACTAAAATTGGTAAATCAATGTTTAATAGAATATGTATAAACAAACCAGAAACTTAAAAACATATGTTCGAATGAAAATTATTTTGAAATTGGTAATGAGAAAAATTATTCATCTTCTGATGTATAACATTCAATAACGAGTGAGGATAATTATTTACCTGTTTACGATGATGTTTCTTGATTTTTAAAATTATTAGAAAATAAAGATTAAATGATTTATAAAAAACGTGATAATACTGAAGATAAACATACTAAAGACGATTTGGGAATAAAAATATAGAAAAATTAAATATCATATCATTCTAAATATCCTCATAAGAAAAACATTGAACAAGATACTATTTCAAAAGATCTTGAAAATGTTTTTTATGAGAAAAATTCTTTAAAGTCTAATTTTAAAAAACATATTTCCAAAACTATTACTAAAAAGAATAAGAATTTAGTTGAAAAAATTAAATAATAAAATTCTTCTTTAAGAAATATTTTTCAATGTTTACCACTTGTAAGAAGAAATTTGATAAAATGTATAAACAAATTCATCATTATATTGATTTTATCGAAAAGGTTTATACTAATAAAAACCTATTTTTAGTAATAATTAAATTGTTCTAAAAAGTAAAATATTTTGGACAAAGTGAAAATGCAGTGGGAACTGGAAAAATAATTTTTTGTTAAATATAATATAATTCCTAGGTTTTCATAAAAATAATTTTGGAAATAAAATTTCACCAGAACAAAATTGAACAAATTTGGTTGCCTATTTTTTTAACAATACTATACCCAAGAAGGTTTGGGTTTTGAAAATATAGTATTTTTATTCTCCGTAAAATAATGATAGTAACCAATAGAATAATATACGGTACAGTAATAATGGATGTTCCAGACATATGACTCGAAACAGAGACTTTTTTAGGAAGGAAAAAAAATTATAGGTGGAAAAGTAACGTTCAAGGACAATGAACGAAGATAGATTATTGGAATAGTATCATTGTTCTTCATGGAAAGAAAATTATTTAAAATGTTTTATTTTTTGTAGGTCTTAAGAGAAACCTTATAATAATAATTCAATTTTGTGATAAATTTTACCTTCTAAGAATTAGTAATAACAAATTTTTTGTACATAGTTTTGGGATGAATTTTTTCATTATTCCAATTAGAATGAGAATTTTTACACAATAAACTTAGTAGTCCTTATGAGATAGGAATTACCATGCCTCAGTGTGATGGAATATCAATCTTGTTTATCAAATAAATGGTTTGGACACGATAACCTTATAAACTTATCTAAATTTACTATGAAATTAATTTTTTATGATCTACTAGAACTTAGGATTGATAGTTAAATAGTATGTGACCCTTGTGAAAACTGTTACAAACATATGTCATGTTTTAAAATCTATTAGTTAAGTATAAAATTATGATGCTTTATATTTAGTTCACAAGGCACTGATAGTAATTAAGGTTTCTTTATGGACATGTCACCTGACAGTACGAGGTACAAGGTCTTGAATACATTCATTCTATCAGTTCTAATGTGTGCAACTGCAATTAAAAAGGATGATAAAATGGGATGTAAAAACACATATACATAGAAGTAGAAGATTTAGTTTTTTAAAAAAAGAACCGATACATGCAACAAGACACAAATGAAGAACACATGAAGCATTATTGATTTAAAAAATACTATACTACTATAGATCTGAATCCATATCAACTTCATAGTAGCAAATACAAGAAGAACACAAGATTTATCTAACATGAAACTAGAGCACCAGTCTTTCTATACTCTGTTTTTCACAAGAAGACTTGATACATGCATCTACTTTATCCTAGAAGCCCAGACCTACCTAGAATAACACTCAGAGCACTTATAACCCTTTCTCATCATATTTTCTCTGTTGTGTACAAATTTTTGCTTTCGAGTAGTGTGTGTGTGTGTCTATATTAAAAACACACACTTTATATCATACTAAAGTGAAGGATACAAGATATCCTTCCTCTCATTACTTCTTACATCTATTTACTCCCATAGATATGTGTAGAAGAGTTCCTTGTGTGACCTGGTATTTTATACCCACGAAGAACAGTGGAAGAGGTTGTGTGACCTAGACAGTCCTGTGCACTATTGTTTAGCCCGATATGGTGTGTAGATCATGTTTATTAATTTAAAATTCTTGATGGAAGGGGATCTCAAGGTGGAGTGGATTAGGTCTCGGCTTGAGACTGAACCACTTGTTTTATTCACCATGTCTTTTAATTTAGGTTTTCTCTGCTTTACTATATATTTCAGAAAAAACTAGATTTTACTTTGATAGTTAGTCTTGGATAGAAGTTATAATTTCTTTTCCTTATTCGAATAGCTTCAAAAGTTGTATCAATAATTCAAATTTTTTTTACTGAGAATTAATCAATCATCTATAATGTTATTTTAATAAATAAACTATTATAAAACTATTACCTTGATTAACGGAGTTGTAATTTTTTTATTGGGGAAGGCTTCAAAAGTGAACTTTTTAACAAATTTTTTTATAGACTCTCATTTCACCCCCTATTGAGTACACTACTCTGACCAGCATTTGGTATCAAAGGAATTTATTCATATTAAGTCTCTATTTTTAAATCTGTTCAACTATGATTTTAGTTGCAATTTAAAGACATTCAAATTTCTATTAATTCTAAATTTCTATATCTTTAATAGAATTTGTTTATTATGGATAATAGACTTGAAGGTTCTGCAACAAACAGACCACCATTTTTTAATGTAACAAATATCACCCAATGGAAAATTAAAATGAAAATGCATTTAGAAAGAATGAGTTTTAAAATTTGGTCTTTAATTGTATATGAGTATAATATTACTGCTACTAATAGAATTACTTTGGATTACACAAACAATAATGATTATAATAACAATTGAAAAGCCATGAATGCATTATATTTCTCTTTAGGAAATGAGGAATTTACCAGAATTTTTGGTTGTAAAACATCCCATAAAATTTGGGATACTTTGTCTATTTCACATGAAATAACTTCTAGTGTGAAAGAAATGAGACTAAATACATATACTATTAGATATGATAACTTTAAAATGAATCCTGATGAGCCTATTTCTGTCATGTATATCAGGTTCAACGAAATTGGAAACATAATGATTTCTCTAGGAAGATAAGTCACTACCAAATACAAAATGATAAGGATTATAAGATTCATACCTGATAGTTTTAGAGGAACCATTGTTTCTTTTATAGGGTCATGTGATATAATAAAATTACATGTAAAATAACTTATTGGGAAACTAATGATGTATGAAAATGAGTTTAAAGTCAACAAGGAAGATGAGGATGAACCTAGAAGAAAATATGTGGCATTCAAGACCACTACCTCCAAACACAATGAAAATAAGAAATTGCAAGTCTCTGTAGAAAGTTCAAGTAGTGGAAAATATTCACCCGACAGTGATGAGGAGATGACTCAATTATCTAGAAGGTTTATGAAATTTTACAAAAGGAAGATAATTTTCAAAAATCTTAACTTCAAAGGAAAATATGATCAAAAGGGAAGCTAGAAGAAAGATTGGAAAATAAATGAAAAGTCTGATGAGATAGTATGTCATGAATGTAAGAAAAAGGGACATGTAATGGGTGACTATCCCAAGCTCAAGTATAAAAAGAAATATGGGGGAAACAAAAGAAAATATAAAAGGGAAATTAAAGTAACTTGGAGTGATTCTGAGTATAGTTCAAGTGAATAAGAGTGTTCACATGATGAACTGGCTAACATAGCCAATATGTGTTTCCTAAAAAACACATCTTAGGTAACCCTAGAATCTCTTGTATAAAATTCCTATTATTTTGGATATAAAAGTGAATATGAAAATATGTCTGAAGAATAAATTTTTGAGTATTGAAATATGCTTGAAAAGACATGTAATTAACAAAAAGATAAATACATGTATTTAAAGAAAAGGTATCCTCTTACCTCAACTGTTAAATATGAACTAGCTATAGAAAGAGAGAAAAATGTTCAATTACTCAAAGAAAACAATGAATTATGGATTTATAATGAGAAACTAAAAAATTACATTGAATGTTTTACTAATAGTAAATATACCTTGGTACAAATTCTAGGAAAACAGATTACCCATAAAACACTACTGGTATTGGCTATCAACTTGGTAAAATAAATTTTGGAAAAACCAATTTTGTTTCTAAATATATAAAATATAAATATAATCATATTTTAGGAAAACATTTTTCTATTTTAAATTATGATACACTCTCTAATATTTGTAGTTTTTCTGGACCAAATAGAGTTTATATCTTAAATACGTGACATAATGCTTATAGAAAACCTATGAGGAAGATGTGGGTATCTAAAGCACTAGTTACTAATATTAATGGACCCAAACAAATATGGGTACAAAAGTCTGTATTTATTTGACTATTTTGTAGGAAAAGTGTTTGAATATCTCTAGTAGAAGCTTATGGTACTTGAACAGTGGGTGTTAAAGACACATAACAAGTGACTATTCATGATTGAAGAACCTAATAAAGATTGATGGTGGACATGTCACCTTTTGTAACAATTCCGAAGGAAAAATCATTGGCCTTGGCCAAATCAGTAACCCTAACTCAGTTTTAATTTCTAAACAACTTTTTGTTGATGGACTAAAATACAATATTCATAATATTTCACAACTATGTGATGATGAATTTATTGTTAAATTTATAAATTATTCTTGTAATGTTTTTAATTCTAAAAATGAATTTGTATTTTCTTCATTAAGAAATGAAAATGTATATTCTGTTAACATAGATTCATTAGTTTCTCAAATGCTTCATGTTTAAGTGTACTTCACAATGAATTTTTCATTTGGCATAGAATACTAGGACACTATAATATTCACTCTCTTAGAAAGGTAACTTGAAAAATTTTAGTCCATGATATACCTAAACTAGAGTTTCCAAATGATAAAGTGTGTAGTCCTTGTCAAAAGAGAAAGAAACACAAAATTTCCTTCAAACAAAAGAAATAAGTTTCAAATTATCATACTCTTGATTTGGTTCACATGGATCTGTTTAGACCATCCGGAGTTTATAGTTTAAATGGGAAGCACTATGTTTATGTTCTTGTTGATGACTTTCTTAGATGTTCTTGGACCTTATTTTAGGCACACAAAAGTGAATCGTGCTCTCATTTCACAAAATACACTAAAAATGTAGAAATACTTAGTGGATTTTGAATTAAATCATTAAGAAGTGATCATAGCTATGAGTTTGAAAAGAAAGAGTTCGAACCCCTTTTTCAAAAAATGGTTATAGTCACAATTTCTCTGCTCCTAGAAATCGCCAACCAAATGTATTTGTAGAAAGAAAAAATAGGACCTTGCAAGAAATTTCTTGAACCATGCTTAGGGAATATGACTTACCTATTTACTTTTGGGATGGAGTAGTAAATACATCATGTTATATTATTAACAGAGTATTGATTAGAACTATTATTAAAAGAACTCCATACGAGTTATGGAGAAAATGAAAACCCAAAGTATACAACTTTAAAGTCATGGGTTACCGATTTTATGTCCGTAATACTAAAGACAATCTTGAAAAGTTTTTATCCAAGAGTAATGAAATAATTTTTCTAGGATACTCAATATATAGTAAATCCTATGGTGTTTATAAAAAAAGAACTAAATGTGTGGAGGAATCATTCCATGTCTAGTGTGATGAGATAGATCCACATGATCCTAAGACCTCTTTAGAGAATCTGAAGGATGATATGTCAAATCTGGACCTCAATGCTAAATCGTCCAACTATCCTATAAAGGAATTTGTAAAAATTTCCATTTCTATAAATTCTCCAGATCCAAGTCATAATGAACCCAACCTATTAAAGATCCTAAAATAATTAGACCCTCTTTCTCTAAAGCCGTTAGAACCCTAAAGAACCATCCTTTAGATATTGTTGTAGGATATTTATATAAATAAACTCAAACTATATATTCTCTTAGAAATCAGGTTGAAAATCATGTATTCTTATCAGAACATGAACCTAAAAACATTAATGATACTATCAATGATGAATTTTGGGTGAAGGCTGTGAAATAAGAACTGAATCAGTTTAAAAGGGAAAAATATTTGGAAACTTTTTGATATACTCAAAGTCATATTTACCATAGGCACTAAGTAGGTGTTTAGAAATAAGGTAGATGAATATGGTAACATAGTTAAAAACAAGGCTAGATTGGTTGCACAAGGATATAGTCAAGAAGAAGGAATTGACTATGAGGATACCTTTACACCTACTGCTAGTCTTGAATCCATCAGAATCCTTTTTTACTTTTTCTTTACATCTGAATTTCAAACAATATAAAATGTATGTCAATTGTGCATTCCTAAATGGGTATATAGCTAAGGTTTTTACTGTTGAAAAACCCATAGTTAAACAAATCACATCTTTCCAAAACTTGTTCTAAAATTATCAAAATATTTTTATAGTTTAAAACAAGATCCAAGATGTTGGTATGATAGATTCAATATTTTTCTTATTTCAGAAGGTTTTATAAAAGGTGTAGATGATCCGAATATTTTTATAAAATAAATTTCCAATATTATTTTAGTAGTTCAAATTTATTTAGATGATATTATTTTTGGATCTTCAAAAATTTATTTATGTGTTATGTTTTTTGAAATGTTGCAAAATCATTTTGAAATGGGTTTAATGGGTGAACTAAAATTCTTTATTGGATTTAAAATCTTGGAAAATAAAATGGTATTATTTTAAATCAATGAAAATATACTAAAGATCTTCGAAAATGTTTTGAATTGGATAGAACTAAAAGTAGGAATCTCTTTTAAATACTAATAAAAGGATTTTCAAATACCTCAAACATACTCCCAATCTAGGACTGTTCTACCATAGAGGAAAATAATTTGAGTTATTTAGTAATTTTGATGCTAATTTTGGTGATTGTATGTTAGATAGAAAAATCACCTCTCAAACATGTCACTTTTGAGGCAAGTCTCTAGTATTATGGTGCAGTAAGAAACGAAACTCTATTGAATTATCTACTACTGAAGCTAAATATAATGATAATAGTAGTTGTTGTGCACAAATTTTTTTGTATGAAATGTACATTTCTAGATTATGGATATCAATTTGGGCATGTACCCATAAATTGTGACAGTACAACTGCTATTAAAATTTCGAAAACCATTTTTTACACTCTAAGACAAAACATATTGATGTGGTAGATCAATTTTTGAGAGACCATTGTCAAAAAGGTGATATAACTTTTAAATTCATGGGAACTAAATATAATCTTACTGATATATTCACCAAACCATTAAATTATAAAAATATAGATTACATCATACATGAATTAGGAATGATAAATATCTAGTATAAAATGTACTATTATTAAAAAAGTTCTATTTTACAGTTTACTACTTCATGATTTATGATTTCACAATTCACTGTCTTATAATTACTATCCCACTCTCATCATTCTATAGATTACTACCTTGAAGTTACTGTTTCATTCTTACAATCTCACAATTACTATCTCATGGTTACTGTATTGAACTTATGGTTTCAAATGATGTGGTCATGCTCTTAGGAGACACACTGTAAATATGAAACTCTGACAATCAGTTCTGGTCTCATTGTGACAATCTATTCTAGTCTCACTATGACAATCTATTCCGGTTTCATCATGATAATCTTTTGGTGTCTCACCGTGACAATTTTTTTCGGTCTCACCGTGAAAATTTGTTCCGGTCACACCGTAATGACACCTTTTCGCCTTATTTTTATTTTACAACCCATATCATTATGTTGATTATTTTATTGTTTTTAACCCATTATTTTGAATTTTTATTGCTTGAAATACCCAAATTATAAAAATGAAATATCTTTCTCTCTTTTCTTCACTCGAGCTATCTTCTATCGAAACTAAAACCCTTATCTCAAATCGTAAGTCCTCTTTCAACCTTTCACATCTCTCTCTTTCTCTTGAACCCTCGTTGAATGCCCAGGATATATAACCCATCCTCATGAACTTTTGAGAAGTTCAAATTTAAGAAGAAAGTGAAAATAGAACCGAAGGTAGCACTCGAAGGACCGTTGAACCTAAATGTTGTTTATAGAATAGTAGTACTAGAAAATAAAATCTATCCTAAGTGGTTGGTGACAAGTAAGTATTTAGTTTTGAAAGTACGGGAAGAACACAGATGGATGAAATAGTTCACAAAATATACAAGGTCGATTTATCCAAAACATATTTCTCATTTTTATCATTTTTCCCAGTTCTCATTTGATATAGAATATGTTTTTGTTGTAAGAAGCTTGATTAATGGTCAAATATTCTCTTTTTCTTCAAGGTTATGAGATGCCTACCTAGGGATACCTCATGAAGGTATATTTGAGGACTACCAAATAGGTTCTCCTCCTCTTAGTGATATTTTTGTCTTAGAATAGGCCTTGGAAACTTTTAATGGAGATAAGAAGAAGAGAAGAGCAGTTACTGTATAGTTGGATGGTGAATTGAGGTTGTTTCTTAATTTCATTCAGAATGTGATTAGTCTAAGGAAAGGATATTTTCCTACCCTCAAGTTTCAAGATGTATTATTGATATATATTATGAGAAATGGATAGAAGATCAATCTGTGTAAGTATATTATCCTTCACATGTGTGAATTGATTAAGACAACTTCAATATCTGCATCTTTGTTCTATTCAAGATTGATCTATGAAATGCTATCTACTAAAGAAATGGTTGAACAAAATGAAGAATTCATCCAAGACAATGAGTTTTGTATCTCAAAGGTTATAGTAAAAAGTATGGAAATAAGTTATAATCCTAGGGAAAAGTCTTGGGTGGAGGATAATTAAAGGATATATAAAAAATTTAATCTGGTTAAGAATTCGTCAACACCAAAGAATATTTATGATCATGGTTTGGAACCAGATGAAGTTGTTGACTATCCTAATGAAGAAGAAGAAGAGGTAGTTGTTGCATTGATGCAAGGAACTATCTTTGATAAAGAATATAGTATTCTACCTCTTCCACAAAATATATTTGTGAAGGAATCACTTGTTCCTGAAGAAAATGCTGATTTATAAGAAGTACATGATTTTAAAAAAGAATCAGCTATTAGTGTAAAAGAAAATTTTGAACCTGAGGAGCATCTTGAAGAAGAAATTATTATTGAGGAAGAAGATGTTGTTAAAGAACATTTAGAGGAACAAGATGATCTTGAACATATCATATCTATTGAGGAAATAATGGAACAAGCCTTCTAGCTTTCTTTAAAGGAAATGGGTAAGGCTATTGGAGATGAAATTTTAGAAACAGATCAAGGGACTTAATCTATTAGTCGTGTAAGAGATAAACCTGTTAAGGGGGAGAAACACCCCAGTCTAGAAAGTATTGAAGTTACTAATCCTTTTGATCAAAGAACTGCAGATACCTGGTATATGTTCCCTACCTAATTTGATGTGGATAATGCTTAGGAGGCCTCAGTTAAAGGCATAGATCTGTCTTCTATGTTTCAATGGAATCTAGTTTCTACTCTAGAATTAATCTATGCAAAGGATCTAGAACATGTATCAGCTCATTTTCATGATCCTTCTCAAGAACCTTATGCTTCTATGAGTCACAATGATTTAAAATATAATGAAGGTAATTTATTACATGGATTTGAAAAGATCATGAACACACAACCTGCTCCTGTGAAAAATCTCATTGAAAGAGATACTACCTTTCTTTTTGAGAAAATAATATGGCAGATTCAACCAAAAATGCTTCATAAAATACAGTAGGTTCAAATTGAAAAGAAGAAGTTGAGTGTTGAGGTAAATTCTCTCGGAGATATGGTTGAAGATATGCTAAAATGTTGAAATTAGGACAAGATCCCATTGGTTATTCTTTTCAGCATGTTAGTGGTTAGATTCCACAGAAATTTACCACTCTGATTTAACCAAATTTGACATCAATTTTTGAAAATGTATCTAAGAGAAACATCCAGATAGTCCATGAGATGAATAATATTGTTATTGGTCTGAACAAACCGACGGATGAGTACAATGAATGCCTACAGAAAGTTCTAAATCATCTAAAGTCACTCACTTTAGCTGTTACCACCTCTAATGAATCTGGACAGTCATATCAACCCTTTGATTGTGGTATGATCAGAACTGTTGTTAAGGAGGAACTTTAATTAGTGTTCAATGTCTTTGACAAGGAGAGTTTATCTACGGTTGTCAATAACAGGGACAGATTCCTTGATTTAGTGAGTATTCATTCAAATATTTCAAATAATGGTCAGGAAGAAATTACTAAGAAAGTGTATTTATTCTTTCTTAGGATTTTATCTAAGCATGATATGACCAATCATTTAAAATATATGGTAGAGAACTTGAAAATACCTCTAGTCAATCAAGCCTTCAATAATCAAGTCCAAAATCTAAATGAATTCTCTCATCTATTGGACATGTTCATGGTGAACAGAGATGATTTTGAGAAAGCAATGTAGTGTGGTGGTGATATCATTACTAATTTCATTAATTTATTGAAACCTTATCTTTATGTGTAGATCGCTGCTATTTTTGCTCCTGTAGCTACAACCTTACAGCCCGGTTTAACTCCTTCCTCATAAAATGTCTTTACTTTTGCCTCGATGTATATATCTCAGGCTCTGATCCAGATCAGGCCAGTTATCCTTAACCAAAACATGGATATGTATTCCACCAAACCCAGTTTGGCACCTTCTATTTTTGAAGTCATAACCCTTATTTATCTATCATTTGGTTCACTCCCTTCTTCAACCTCAACTTCTTATCATGTGTCTTCTTTTGATGTTTCTTCCAAGGGCAAATAGAAGAAATCTAGTGCTAAAGAAAAGTGAAAACTGTATCTTGATAGGGATGTTTTGAAATATTTCCCCCTCCTTGTAATGACAACTATCTCTCTATCTAATGAAATGTGTACTATTGTTTTCTATTATCTTATTTTATTTCCTTCTATTCTCTCTTTTTCCTCTATTATTTTTGTTAATCCCAAAAGTGGAGAATGCACACTAACAAGAGAAATCCAAATCCTATGATTTTTGATCATCATATAGGGGATATTGTTGGACTCCTCATGTGTTAATAATGTTTTGATTCTCACAAATCTAGTTAATTTTGTTTAATCAATCTCAAATCATGTGTAGTGATGGTTGGTTTCTTTATGATTTAAATAAAATTTCGCAAATCCTGATTCCTATACATCATGTTTGATTATATTAAACTATATTTAATTTTGTTACATAATGATTTATTATATGAATGATTAAGTCTAATTCATTTTGCGAATATTACTACTTAAGACTATTTACAAATTTTTTCTAAGTCTGAGAAACCATGAGTCTTCCACCGGTTCTGGTTTTTTGGAAACATACCAGACACCGTGACACAAACACCATGACTCAGACACCATGACCCAGAAACCATGACTCAGACATCGTGACGTAGACACCGTGACACAGACATCGTGACCCAAACACCATGACCCTAACACCATAACACAGACACCATAATCAGTTTCAGATCTCATGAGGTTTATGAAAAGAGTTCCTTTCTACCATCATCAAGACACCATTCAATTTTTGGAAAAGGACCAGACACTGTGATCCTAACACCACATGTATTTTACCAGTTTTAGATATCAATGAAACTATAACATCACGACTGTCTCATCACTCAATGGAAAAGAAGAAGACACTATCTCATGGTGACACCATTTCCAAGTGACACCATTTCAAGAAAAACTATAACACCATTCTTTAATCTATTTTTTCATTTTCCATTTAATTTATAACTATTATATTTTAGTCATTTGAAGGCATTGACATAATCAATTTTTAATTGTAGACATGTCACCTGATAGTATGAGGTATGTTGTGTAAAATACATGCATCTTGTCGGTTCCAATATGTGCACCCAAAATTAAAAAAGAAGATAATATGGGCTGCAAAAATACATTGACATAGAAGTAGAAGAGAGAGTTTTTGAAAAAGTGAACTAATACATGCAAAAAGATAAAATTGAAGAATACACAAAGAAATCTTGATTAAAAATACTAGACTACCATAGATCAGAATGAAAATCGTCTTTGTAGTACCAACTCTAAGAAGAACAAGAGCTTGATCTAACTGGAAATAAGAGAACTGGACTTGCGATACTCTGTTTTTCATAAGAATACTCGATACCTATAGTTGATTTATCCTAGAATCCCAGAGTTTCATAGTATAAAACTCAGGAAACTTTTAACCCTTTCTAATCATCTTTTCTAGGTTGAGTACTATTTTTAGCTTTCTAGCAGTGTGTGTGTGTGTGTCTATATTAAATAAACACATTGTCTCCTGTACTAAACTAAAGGATACAATATATCCTTCCTGTCATCACTTCTTATATCTGTTAACTCGCATTAATAAGTGTGTAAGAGGTCCTTGTGTGACCATGTAGTTTATACCCATGAATAAAAGAGGAAGACATCGTGTGATCTGGACAGTCCTATAGTCTGTTGTTTACCCCAATCCAGGGTGTGGATCAAGTTAATTAATATAAAATTCATGGTTGAAGTTGATCACCAAGTGGATTGGATTAGGTCTTGGCTTGAGACCCAACCACTTGTTTTATCCGTTGTGTCTTTTAATTTAGGTTTTCTCTACTTTACTATATATTTCATAAAACACTAGATTTTACATTGATAGTTAATCTTGGATAGAAGTTATAAATAATTTACCTTATTATAATAGCTTCAAAATCTTTATCAATAACTCACATTTATATTACTGAGAATTAATCAATCTTATGAGAATTTATTTGAACAGTAAAACTATTATAACAGTATTACCTTAATTAACTGGGCTGTATTTTTTAATGGGGAAGATTCTTAAAGTGAAATTTTTAACAGAATTTTTTTTATAAGAACTCAATTCACCCTCCTCTTGAGTACTCTACTCCGACCAATATTTTATATTATCAAAATTAAATATTGAGCATTTTTTTATATTAAAAGTTTTATAGAAAATATGGAAAATGAAAAAACCTATCCTTGATAACAATTTGTAGGGATCATGGAGGAGAATTTTTAAATTATGATTTTTAATCTTTTTGTAGTAATAATGGTATTGAAGATAAATTTTTACCACCTATATCCCCCAAATTAAATAGTGTAGTTAAAAAAATAAAAATAATCACTAAAGAAATAACTAGAACCATACTGAGTGAATACTCATTTGATAAATATTTTTGGACTGATGTAGATAGTAGTATATTCTATACTCTAAATTGAGTTTTAATGAGGCCCTTTCCTAATTAAAATGCGCATGTGTTGTAGACAAGAAGAAAACCAAAATCTTTTTTACTTCAAGGATTTTTACTACAAAGTATTCATCCTAAATTAAAAAAGATAATTTAAATAAGTTTTCACCCTAATCTACGAAGTAATATTTTTATGTTATTTCACTACTTATAGGGATTAAATATTTTTAAAAAAAATTCATGTACTATTGAAGAAACATTACATGTAATGATTGATAAAACTGATCCATTTATTTAGAGACAACCACTACCTAAATCCTTAGATGTTGTTTCTAAAACTGATTTTCAACCATGGTTAGAAGGTTCATCCCATATTGAAGAAACTCAAGAATATATTTCTGATGTTTTTCTACAAGAATATTTTCTAGATAATATTGAATAAAAAACTATTTAAAACACAATAATTCAATTATTTCTTATTAATTATCTTCTTGAAAGTATAATTGGCTATGTAGATAAACTGGTTTGGACTGGAAGTTTTTTAGGAATTAAATTAAACCATCAATCTTTCTTATCCTATTTAGAACCTATGAATCCTAATGGGGGTTTACTGGATGAGTAATAGATTATGGAAATACATGATAAACTCAACATGTTTTTGGGGAACAAAGTCTTGACATTAGTTGAATAACCTATATATAATTCTATAATTGGAGTAAAATGTGTTTTTTTCAGAATAAATGTCATTAAAATGGAATAATTGTTAGAAATAAATCTGTACATGTTGTTAAGGGATACAAAAAATAGGAGGAAATAGATTATGAAGATACATTTTCTCCAGTATCTAGACTTAAACCTATTTCTATACTTATAGACTTTATGACATTATATAATTTCAATATTTTTCAAATGGATGTGAAGTGTTATTTTATTAATGGATATGTTTAGGAGGGATTTTGTTTTGAAAAAAAACCTAGTTTTGAAAAAAAACATCTATAGTATGTTTATAAACATACCCATCCTTTATATGGACTTAAATAGGCCCCAAAAACATTGTATTATAGGTTTAATAGATTTTTGTTTAAAAAAAATATGTTTATATATCTTATAATCCAACACTTTTTATAAAAAAAGTTAATAAAAATATTATGAATGGACTAATATATGTCAATGAAATTATATTTGGTTTGACTAAATTATATTTATGAAATTACATTATGGATCATATGATGTCTGAGTTTTAAATGAGTATAGTAGGTGATTTAAAATATTTTATTGGTTTTAAAATATAAAAAAATGAAAAGGGGATTTTATGTCTCAAATAAGTATATAAAATATATTCTTAAATAAATTGGGTATGAAAATAATAAAAGTATTATAACTCTGATTGGTACCTTCAATATTGTAGTTATTGACATGGGTGAGAAACCAGTTGATCAAAATATTTTTAGTGGTTTGATAGGAAATTTACTTTACATAACATTTAGTAATAGAGATTTATTATTTGTAGTTATCCTATGTGTAATATATCAAGCATGTCTAAAAGAAATCGACCTTAAATCTATAAAATTAATTTTTCTTTATCTTGACAGAACATTAGATTTAGGCCTTTTCTACTATTCTGGAAATGTTTTTGATCTAAAATATTTTTCTAATGATGAATTTGGTGGATGTAGAATGAATAAGAAAAGTACATCTAAAACAATAAATTTCTTAGGATATTATTTAGTTTCTAGGATATGTATGAAAAACACTCTGTATAAATTTCCACTACTAAAGATAAATATGTGGCAGTTGGATGTTTTTGGGCTCAAGTATTGTGGAAGCAACACACATTCACTGACTGTGGCCTGAGTTTTACTAAAATATAAGTATATTTTTATAATTCATGTACTATTAACTTAATTAGAAAACCCAACACATCCCACTTTTTCTAAGAACATAGATATAAGAAACCATTTCTTTTAGGATCACACAACTAAAAAAGATATGATTTTAAAATTTATCAAAATGAAAAAAAAACTTTCTAATTTATTTACGAAACTTCTTATTTCAGATAGATTTGAATATATTAAACAAAATCAAGGAATTATAAATGTAATTTAATCATTCATATCTACTTCATGTTTAACCATATCCTTACATTAAGATACTCTTTTTTATGGGTAGTACGTATGTTTAATTTTTTTCAAAAAAAAATAGTTTTCCTAAAAACATAGAGTTTTCTAAAACTATTAGTTTATCTAAAACATTAATCATAGTGATTTATCCAGACATAATATTTTAAAAAATCATTTTGAAGTTAGAATTCCCAAATTATTATCTGGACTCTGAAAGTGTCATAAAATTACTTGACTCAAAATTTTATATTAGTTTTTTAGGAAACTATCACAATCAGTCATTATTATAAAACTATCACGATATTTTTATTATTAAAAAACCACAAAGAACAATTTAATCATACTTATGGATCTTTCCTCTCTAAAATTTAATATTCTTTTCATTTAGTTTTTTTTACTATTTCCTATTTTTAGTTTAAATTTTTTGTTTTTGGTAAATATTTTTAACAAAAACCATTTTTTGTTTTATTTTTTTTAATATTTTATAATTGTAATGATCCTCACCATGACAAAACTATTGAAAAATTCAAGAGTTCAAAAATATTTTATAACATTCTTCATATTAATCTTGATCATCTGATAATAATGGTTTTGAATATAAAACAATGGTTATCTTATGGAAGTTGAACCATCACTTCCAGTTCCTTTATAAGCGTGGGTCTCTCTATGTCTCATATTGGTTATCCATTATTTTTTATTCCATGTTTTTGCACCTCTCAATGGTCACAGTCTAAATGTTTTATTCTTTTCATCTATTCACCTATTTCACTTCTAGATCTGTTAGAGGGAGAGGAATATTTGCTTATATTGTTCATATTGATGTAAAGGTTTATTGGAATATTGTGGTATGTAAAATATAAATTAACTCTCAATAATTTCATCTAGATAAAATGAAGGGAAGCAGTATGTATTGAAAAGCCTGATAAGGATCTCAATTTATAATTTTTAAAAGTAGTTTTTGAGTTTTATGATATAGTACAATTTTTAAGGTGGATTAGAAACAAAATGTTTCTTTTTATAATGTTTGGTAAAATATATAATTTTTATAATAAGAAATATTCAAACATGGATAGAGTGTCGACTAAATGATAATCTAATAGCCATTCTCATAATATTCTCAATATTCATAGAATTTTAAATAAGAATAAGGATAAATAATCTTTGTTTTAGAAATATAGGAAAGTCAAATAGGTATCTCACGTGACACCGTACAAAAGAGTCATTACTCTATAGATGAAAGGTTCCTTGATTTTGAGGAATGGTGAACAAGATACACTGAAGGTATCAGATGTTTTTGTGCCTGATATTTCGGTGAATATGAGTAAGGGGGATCTATTATTGTTTATATTTATCATAATAGATAATATAAAAAAATATTCCATCATGTGAAAAAGTATCATATTTCTGGATTTTATTAGTAAAATGTTTGTTAAGTGTATTGAGGTATTAAAGGTGGAAATAAATTGTATCCAGTATAAGAAAATATTCCATTTTTTAGTAAGGATATGATGTACAGAATAAGGATGGTTTTTGAAACCAAGTTAACAAATTTTTTTGGAAAAGGTTGATGGTACTCCATTAGAGGTAACCCAAAAAGAATAACTATTAAAGATAAAAAAAGATATATCCTGAGACTTCCCCTTTGAATAGAGAAATAAAATAATAGAAAATAAATGATGAATTTTTTAAGAATATCATTAAACATATGGATCATTAAATTCTAAGGGATACAAAATTTATAATTAGCCCTAGTGAAGCTAAGGATTTAAGGATATGTCTTGTAGAAAATATATTGGAAGTGGAAAAGAGAAAGAAGTAGAAAAAGATATTACAAGAAGATCATATTAATGAAAGTATATTAAAAGGTATTGAAAGAGAATCTAAGAATCTTGTGCTTTCAACATCCCAAATTGATCATGTTATTCTAGAAGAAGGTTCAATTGTTTGAATAAAAAACTGTAGTTCCATTAAATATTCAATCTGCTGCTAATAAAAGAAAACAAGTTATCATAGAAGAACTTGTCCCAAACTTCCCAGATAAATAATAGGTATCTGAGCTAGTTGGAAAATGTAATTTAATAATGGAAATACATCTATAAAAATAAATTTATAAATAAATAATAAATAAGATGATGGATAACAAAAATGAGGGGGGAAAGAAACAAAAAAGAAATGAAAATAAAGAATTAGAAGAAGAGGATGAAGTAGAATAAGAAGAGGAGGAGGAGGAAGAAGAAGATGAAAAATAAGAGGATGATTGTGAAGAAATCATATCTGATATGGAATCATCAGATTCATCCTCATCTCCATCATGATTACCTTCAATAAGGTTTTAAAATATGCAGGTTCTCAAGAAGAATAATTTTCATCAGAACAAGAAGCACAATCATCATCATTAAAAGTGTGAGATGAACAACATTCAAAAGAAAAGATTATGAAAAAGTAAAATTAGATAATGATGTGCAGTTTATTAAAATATAAGATAAAAAGGAAGTACTAGTGAAAGAGAACAAGAAATGAAAATAAGTGGAATTCAGAACTAGTAGCACTAAACCACCCTAGCTTGAGCCTGATCAATAAAACTCTACATGAACAATACCATATAAATTATATATGTATATTATACATTTCTTAAGGATATTATAAGAAAATATTCCATATTTTTCTAGTCATCAAGAATGGTTCTAGGTCATTCATAACAACCTTAGAGAGAAATCAGAATCACTAAATGTTTTAACAATGTCAGGGATCCTCATTAAAGCTAAATTTAAGAACATTTAAGAAAATTAACATACTCACAAAATATCATTGAATCAGATGGTAAAGTTGTCAAACAAGGTGGATTCAGATATTTTTATACATGATTATGTAAATAAACATATTTTATATTTATCTGATTATTTCAAAAATGTATCATTAGAAATTTTATATAGAGTTAAATTTGTTGAGGATTTTAGGGATTATACATATTTAATGACTATGGAGGTATCTATTTTGAAATAAAAGTATCAGATACCCAACTAGAGATGAGTAAAATCTGATCTTATGGTGATTAAGTGCTCATATTGGGGGATCAAAATGAAAAATTATCTAGGGAAGTCAAAATAATGAAGACTGGAGATTAGATATAAGAGTAAAGAAATAAAAATCATGAGAAGGATCACTATGAGTTCAATAATATAAAGAACTTTTTGAATTCCATGATGAAGAATGATTGGTTTTATTTTATTTTGAACTCTCATATATAATTTTTAAAAACATTTGAATGTTTTTTAATGAATTATCTTTTCATCTAGATATTATTTTCTTAAATGATTTAGTATTCTATTTGGTTATATACTCTTTTATATTTACATTAATGACTAGTTATTTCAGTATTGTTTCATATGCTATATTTTATTACATTTTAGAAAACTTTGCATTCTTTCCCATTATTTTGAAAAATAATAAAGGGGGAGAATATTTTACAAAGGGATAGAATTATATATTTATGGGAGTATTTATTTCAAAGGGGATAATGTTTTACAAAAATTGGAGATACTATCCTTAGGGGGAGAAATTTTTCCAAGGGGTAGATGTTTCTCTTAATGTGTAACGTTTTTAACACTTTCCATTGTATTGAGTTTTTTGTTGAGAAGAGTTATAAAATCATGGGGAGTTAAGGTGAAAAGAAAAAATCTAAATACGTATCTCTTAAAAGAACAAAAGGGTTATTTGTTTTTCATGTTATTTTTTCTATTAGGTTTTGGGGTTTGTTATTTAAAAAAAGGGGGATATTGTTGTGTGAGAAGATCTAATTATTATAATTCTATTCCTTTAGTTTTGGAAATCAAAAACACTTTCTTAAAACATGTTTAGTAACTAATGATGTCAATATTTTTATAGTATGTTTTCTGTAAAAAACATTTTATTTCTCCATACATTGAAAAAGATCAAATGTGTTACAAATATAAAATTATTATTATTCTTTATAACCATTAGATTGAATTTGTGTCTTACTAATCAGAGCCACCTTTCATCAGATACAGAGTTAGATGTTTATCCTATCTGTCATAATGATAAAACTCATGAATATTATATTAATTCTATTAGTGATAAATTGGACTGAGTCTCATAAGTATTATCATATTGATAATAAATAAGGAAGCCTATTTAACTAATATAATTTTATAATAAAAATATAATATGAATTGATTTTACTATAAGAAATACCTTTAACATTGTAATGTTGTTAATCAATATGATGTCAAAAATTCAGTTACCATTGATTTTTCAAGTGAAGGTTTTCTGATGCTATTGTAAAAACACATAAATGTGACGACTAGAGCTCCAACTATAAATAGATAGTCATTTTAATTGTTTGGTTCTAGTTTATTTAATTCAAAACTCAAGTCATCTAAGGATTTCTAAGGGTGAATTTTTTTTCTTAGTCTTTGTAATTATTTAGATAGGTTATATCTCTAATGATTTATTTTTATGGTAGTTTCCTTATGAAAATTTGATTTAGTAATCTCATATATTTATTGTTACGATCAAGGGATTCTTGGTACATAAATATGGTGAATTTGATCCATAGGATTGAGGGATTCCTGGGATAGGAAGAAAGATGTTGATCATTGTATCGAGGGATTTTGGGGATATGAAGATAGAGCTATTCTGATAATTGTATCAAGGGAATTTCTTGTAAGGAAATATAGACTTAACTATAAGTATAAAATAGTGGACACATTGATTCATGTTTATTGACTACCTTACTCTTATGTTAAAAAAGAGTAAATGTTTTTAACATATATTTTATTTCATTTTTAATTTTATATAACTATTTTATTACTAGTTTTAACAGGTTTTTATTTCACTGTGCATATAATAAAAATATAAGTATTAAACTTATCTTTATGTACAATTGGTTTCATTGATTTTATTTTTAATACAATAAAAATAATACATTGATATTAATCAGATCTATTGTGATTCTAATCTTATACTCTAACATAATTGCTTGTATTCTAGTAACGATTTTTTTAATATGATTATTTGACCATGTCTGAGTCTGAAAAATTTAATTTAAGAGGTTTTATGTGTTTTAGTTTAAATTTTTTAAAATATTATTTTAAACTAAAAATTACCCCCTCTTGATTGTATATCCATCTTGTCCTATTCATGATGTCTTATATAAATAATTTTCATAAAATTATTCAAGATAATAAATCCCAAAACCTTTAATGAATCATTGTTTTATATTAAAAACCCTTACCCACTATAAGGTATTGAAATTATAAGGGTAATGACTAGGCTCATATTTAGTTCATTCAATCATTATTTAAATTACACTATCTAAATGAAATTCTTTACCTTCTATGTTTACTTGGATTATGGATATGATAGCTATGATAAATTTCACATGAATCATCGATAAAATATTTATAACCTAATATAACTATAGATCCAATTTAATGTTGTTGTTATAGGTCATTTTTCAAATATTACAATAATTTATAGATCTATGGATATTCAATTTATTGTGATTATATGATCCAATAATGATTTTTTTAATCCATAATTAACCATTTCAAATAATGTCATATAGGTTCTCCTTTATTAATCTATTTAACATAATTCGATAATGATATTCATGTTCTTCCTTTTTTGGAATATATGATAATATCATCTATAAAGTAACCATAATGTGATGATTGTTTTCTAAAAATAATATATTAATTAAATCCATAATAACGACATTATATTTTCTAAGCCCAAATGGAATAAAAATAAAGTCTATTTCACATACCTCATATGGAATATTGTATTGTAGATATTATCACTTTTTATCATTAATAAATGTTATCTTGATCGTAGCTCAATCATTGAGAAGTGTTGATATACTCTGATTTAATCAAATAGATAATTAATACAGGGTAAAATACATATTTTCTGTAATTTCTTTATTAATATTTCAATTATAAATTCAAATATATATTTATCCATCATTATTTTTGAAAAAGTTGACTAGTTCACACTATAGAAAAATATTTGATAGAAAAAGTACCTTATCAAGATTCTCTATAATTTTATTCTTTAATTCTAAACATTTATATGGTCCCAATCTGTACAGACTCTTTTAGATATTTCGGGAACTAGATATGAGTTCAGAATAAAACTCCACCAAATTTATGGGTTAAGACCTGGAATCACTTTTTGAAATAGATTTTTATAGCACTATGGAATATATAGGTTTGAAATATTATCTTCCTCACAAATCATTTGAAACATATGTCCATAATTATTGGGTATCCCAACCAATATTTATTGAATTTTATTCCAAATTTACATCATGATCTTCCTTACTTTGATATTTTATAACATGATGATTTTATATATGAATATTTATTTCCCAATCCTGAAAATTAATAAACCATCTTTTCAGGTAAGGGGAATCCATATCCAAAATTATTTAAACTTCTATAAAGGTAAAAATAATTAGATCTATAAGAAGTAAATTCTAGAAAATATTCACTTTTTAAGAGGATGGTGAATTGTTCAAAATGTCCTAAGCACAAATATTAGAAAAGAATTTGGATACATGAGTCTAAAAGAAGAAATCATATTACAATCTTTATCATGAAGAGGATCCAGATAATATTTATTGAAGGAGATTAATATATCTTATATGTGACCATTTTAAACCATATGTTTTTTATATAGTTTAATATCCAAATAATTAGATAGTGATTCAACATTCTTAGAAAACATGAACGATATGAGTGAATGTGATGAAGAAGTATCAAATAAGGTATTATCATATCTATAATAGATAATTATTTAACCTTCCATCACTTAATTATAATGATCATCTTTAGAAGAATTGATAGGATAAAATCTTTCATACTCCTTTGGGTTTAGAGACTAATGAGGCCTATTCTATTAATTAGATTTGGGGTTAGTGAACTTATTTGTGTAATTCCCAAACTCCTTGTTTTTGAAGCATTGTAGTATAATTGAAACACAAGTTGGAACATTCATTTTCACTTATATTTTGACTAGTATTTTCGACCCTATATAATTATCATTAGCATTATATATAATCATTTCTCACAAGAAACACATAATTTTTATTTGGAGGTAATTAATCAGGTTCTTTCTCCCACAGTTTTGAAATCTATGGAATTGGAATTTCATCCCCCATGTTATTATCACAATAGATTTTATGCTACTATACCATCCTTTTCATTCTCCAGAATATTGAGAGACTAAAATTTTTATTTCAACATTTAATGAAAATCAAATAATCTATTCATACCTTACCAATTATTCAATAGATAATTACTTTTATAGAGTTGTATTAAAGTCACTAAATAATTGATTGATTATACTCTCAAGGTAAGAGAGAAAACTAGAGGCATAATATAATTTCCTCCAGAATTTTTCTTTGAATTTACCAATGGATTCATTTTATTTTTGTCTCAACTCTATGAATTCATTCTATGTCTTCCCAAAAAGATTATGAGTAAAATACATAAAGAAGAATAATTTTCTATTCTATAACAATTTTATGGATTTAAAATCATCTTTTTTCATTGTATACTTTATGGGAGTCCAATATTGTCCTTACATAACTTCTAATAAATAAAAGAAGTAGAAAAAACATATCATGTTATGAATAAAATAGAATGGAAAATATATTTTCCATTACCTAAATCCAATTCTTGGTAATAAATGTATTAGAAAAAGGCACTGAACGAGGTTTGACATTATCAGACAATAAAATAAATTGGAAATTTATCTTTTATTAGTGTGTCTGTGAGATCAATCTGGTTTTCATTGTTAGTTATATCCTGGTATAGTTGAGTAAGAATCGCTAAAATATTATTATCTCAATCTCTAATCCAATTTAGTTTCACCTAGTAATAATCCCCACACTTCCCATCACACCCATTGTTAACTCGATATCTCCTTGCTCTAACCATTTTGTGAATAAAGAAATATTAAAGATAAGAATACTTAATTCCATAAGAAAATAAAATGAAAAACTTCTAACATAAAAGGGATAAATCATAAATGATATATATCCCATAACTTATAAATTTCTATGTTTTAATCTAGGTTATTTATTTTCTATATTCTGTTACGATCTCCAACTATTCTATAAAGATGTTCCCAAATACTTCAAAATGGATTGTAAAGATCATATGATCAAAAAAATATTATCCACTAGGAGTGTGTATAATTTTTTTTAATCATGGGACCACTCATCATGCTCTAATACAAGATCATGTGATTATACAAAAATCCATTTCGAATGTGGCTAAATCTATGTGAATCCCTTCTATAGGCATACCAACTTTCCAGTTTCCATATATGGATATAATTTCTATGAAAACCACATTCTCAAAACATTACTAAAATTTTAATATTTTTTCTTATACATATACTAATCCTAAAGTATTTCACTAAATATCCTTATCCCAATATATAAAATATATAAACTAATCGAAAAAAATAAAAATTTATCGGATAAAAACTAAGGAAACCTAGACCCACACTCCCAGATATGATCCTCAAAGCACATACTTGACACATTGGATATAATATAATGTGTTATGGACCTAGATAAATGTATCATTATTTTATATCTTTTCTAAAATAAAAAAATTACATCTTACAAATTATCAAAAAAAATACCAAAATTAAAGGTTTATTGCCATTGAGATTCTCTATATATGAAACTTATTTTATAACTCCAATGAAAAATTTTATATAATTGATCCACATTATTCTAAATTATATACTTCTTATAAGTCGTACTCATCTTCATAACCAAGGGAATATAATCATTAAAAATTAGTAATCTCAGACACTACTTAAGGGAAAACATATCATCATGACATCGTGGTTTAGATCATAAGAATATGAGAAAAAAGATCAGGGGAGGAATATATAATCAATAAGGAAGATGGAATAATAATATTTCCATATATTTATATTATAAGGACATATAATTTCAAATTAACATCACAAACCATGTAAAAAGATTTTGGATTCATTAGATAATAAATATATCCATGAAGAAAAATCATAGGTATATAATATAAAAATACTTCATTCTATTTGAAAAGATTATAATAACGAACATTGGAATAAACATATTCCTAGAGAATCAATATATTTTGATAAAATCGCAGAATTTACACCCTTTAGTTTGTCTGTATATCAATGATGTTTCATCCTTTAATTTTTTATAATATCCAAGAAAACTTGCACAATATTATCTCATGGGATATGAAACCATAACCAATTTATTTGACGGTGATATAAGAACACATCCATCAACATACATACTTTTCTATTTCATTTCAAGTCAATCATTCATCATAGAATAATGAACCTATATAATTAAAATGGGTACAATACCAGTTCCAAATGGTATAACATAAATAATCACAAATTACAGCGATTGATACCAACATTTAATCACCCAAAAATGAGTATTTCATAGAGGAATTTATAGGGTGATTCATAAAATATATCTCTAAATTATATTAACATTTTAACGAGGAGATAAAACCAAGGAAATGAGATTATAGAAACAAAAATATTAACATTTTTTTAAAGAGGAGAAAGCATGAAAAACTTTAAAAAAAATAAATAATGAAACATGAAAACCTTTTTAAAAATACACATGAAAAGAAATAAAAATAATGGATTCTTTAAAATATATTAACTCTTTTCTTTATTTAATATTTATTTGAAGATAAAAATGTGAACATGAATGGGGAATTAATTTCTATATTTTGAAAAAAAATTATATAACCCACATCTTACAGAGGATGATGAACTGTTCATTTTAATAGAGTTAAAGAGGAATTTTGAGATTATAAGAATGAAATGTATTTTTATTTAATTATAATATAGTAGGAAATTATAAGGAAGTATTAATTTGTATATATAATAGAAAGATATAAATAAGAGAGTTTAGGAATTATTCACCACATCATCGACTTTTTTAAAGAAATTAACATATTAAACTAATTATTTAGAAAAAATGAGGGAAAAAATCATAATATAATTAATGAATAGAATAAATAATTATTTTAAACCCTTATTAAAATATGGAAATTTATGACTCATTAAAAAGATTTGAATTAACAAAAATTACACTTTCCTTTAATCCCTCTTATCTGGACGTGCTCTTACCTCATGTATGACAATAATAACTATCCCAGTCACATATTTCATAACCATATTCATACTTATATAATTATTTTAACTTAATTAATAATCCTTAATTACAATTATTTTTAGTATTACTATTTTTTTCATCATCGAATAATATTAGCTCCAAATATTTGTTTAAATATAATTTTAGAAGGGAAAGGTTGATTATGATTTATAGATTAAAATTTCATCATTATAAGATCATTAAATGTACTAAAATATATTTTTTAAAATAATATTTAATATTCTAATTTAATTTCATATGTATTTTATTTATGATTTTTGGTGATAAGGTTAGTGGTGAGATAGTTATGAAAATTTTTAACAAACAAAATGGTGGTATAATAATAATAAGTTAATTATTAAAAAAAATTTCCAGAACCCTTAACCAGGCATTGTTTTTCATTGGTTTTAAATTAAAAAATACTTCTGTTTCTATATTAATCTGTGATATAAATTAATAACATTTTTCAAGTAGGTGGTGAAACCAACCCAAATAAAGAAGAAAATATGGGTGGGTATGGTTAGGAAAATAATTTTGTTGGAATAATATAAATATTTAGAAATAATAATGATATGAATTATTTGTTTATAATGTTTTGAGTTAAATTTTCAAAGAGATTAATAATGAAACACATCCTATATAAATAATAAAACATGTGACCTTCGTTGTTGTGGTAGTCTGCACGTATTCATAGGCAACATGTGCATTACCATAGAGTGTATAAAAGCTATGAATTGGTCCATATATTAAAAATATTAATATTATTTTATTTATAATAAGTTATAATTAAACAACCCATTTAAACTAATTTTTTGTTGAATTTAAGAAAAAATCATCAAATTTATTATAGAGGTGGAGGTCTTCACCTGACAATAGACACATTTTCATTTTTCAAATGGTTGGGAGGAGGGTATAGAATGGTTATCCCAAAAAACAATAAAATTATATTATAATTATTTTTTTTCATGTAATTATTTTATCATAGTAATATTAGATTTCAAGTAAGTATAATAAAAATAAGGTAAAAATAAAGAAATATAAAATACAAATTTATAATTTCCCTTACCCATTTTAATGCCTCGATTTGAAATTGGGTTAAGACTTTTTAGATTTAGTCTTATAGTATGTTAAAAACCTCTATGTAGTTCTTATGACTATTGAGAAGTAATTAGGGTACATTTTGGTTGAATATAATAGGATTTGGGTATAGATACCCAGGATTTTCATACATGGATATTGTATCTGTAGAGACCTGAAGCTTGACCTACATGGACATTACATTACTTTTGAGGAATACTTAATACATAACAAAAATAGACACACAAGGACCGTAATAGTTTAGTGTCTTTGGAAACTCGGAATATAAACTTCAAATCATGTTGAAATATATTCAACAACTCCCATAACGATTTTCCCCTTTTTGTTTCTTTACTAAAAACCTTTCTTTATTTCTTGGGGAAAATAAAATATAAAAAGGGGGAGCTCAAATGCTCAGTAAGGTAAACCATAGAGAACATAAAACAATCTATAAATATTTGAAAACAAAAACTTGAAAATGAAATCTAAACATTAAAACCTTGAGCAAAGACATAAATCATTGAAGTACGTAAGGCATATATCATAAGGGAACATCAATCATGATATAATAGCATTGGAATAAAAAATTTAATTGTGGAAACCATTAAGAACATGATATGATTTCCATAGTAGCCAATTCATTGCTGCCAAGACCGTCTTAGTAGACAAAGTCCCTTTCTGAATCGAGTTCACTCCTCGTTCCAGTCCTATATTACTGAACCAGTTTAAATTTCCATTCCAGCCATGTCTATCTGTAACACCCCAGGTAAATAAAGAATATGAAATTTTCATATTTATCCATATTTTTGAATAAAATATTAATATGAATTTAAAAGGGATGCTATGCTCGATGGCATACCCAACATGCAACAAAGAGTATCTTGGGAATCTTACGTTGCACTCTAATAATAAAATAATATTATTTTAAATGGTAGTTAACATGTAGCCGTTGTATTGGCGGTAATGGATAAAAATAACTAAAATATAATTATATATGTTTTTAAATGTTTTTACATTTATCCAATAAAAGATAAAGGCTTAAAATACGGAAAGAATTCAATTTTAGGCTTATATGCCCTAGTTTTCACTAAAGGTTCACTTATCGCCTTTTGATGGAAAACCGTCATTAAATATAGATTTGTTCACTCTTATAAATTTCATTGGACCAAATAAAACTCTTCTTAAGAATTGGGACATCAAAATTTACTTTGTGTAAATTTTTGGTATCTTTCCGATAAAGTTCATTTTTTTAATGAATAGTGTAAAATGTTGTATTTTAATTCAAAACCTATTTTTAATATAATTTATTTATATGATTATATTATCTTTTGAATTGGTTTTAAAGTGAAATTAAGAAAATATTTTTACCATTAAATCCAATAGTGGTCGTTGGAATTAATTTTACTTTGAAATCAGACTTAAACTAGTGTCAATCTTTTGATACTTATTGTTTCATAAAAACACGCTATTTTCTCTGACAACGGGAAATAATTATTAAATTAATTAATGTGACTTATATGTTTTGAATTTTTTAAAATAGATTTTATTTTTGAATTAGGAATATCAAATATAGCTTAGGGTGAATTTTTGGGATTTTTCTGAAAAAATTCAATTTTTGATGAATAGTGAAACCACTAAGTGATACTTATAAAAAATATTTTTTTTCCGTTTAAAAGAAATTTTGCTATCTTTTTGTTTTGAATTTCAAAAATCCGATATACATGGTTGTCATTAAGAAGTAAAATGTGGTTCAATGGGAAAAAACAATTTTTTGGTGAATAGTAACTTATTAAGCTTTTAATCGCGATTAGAGGTAATTAGTGTTGTTTATGGTAAGAATAATGTTTTAATAAAATGAAATGACCTAGACACATGTCCTACCCTCATTGGATGTGTCATGGACGACCAAGAAAATCCATGGGTCAACTTGGGGACCCCATGGAGCCACTTTGGTTGGAAAATGACATAAATATCTTTTTATTTAATGTTAAAGTAAAAATGACCCAAACATGAGATGTTTTACTAAAACAATTTTTACATGGGGTTATACAAGTCATATTTTTTACTATAAATAGTAATTGGAAATATAAAATTATTTCCTACATCATAGTATTTGTTTTATAATTTTTAGACATTAAATAAATTAAATTATTTATGACATCATGATGGTGCAGCGATGACCTCATTATTTAACAATTTAAATAAAATGGAATGATAATGTAATATCTAAGACCTACACATGTAAAAAACCTATTGGATGAGTGGATTTCGAACCCTTATCACCTTATCCTTGAAATACATCAATTTGGTACCTTTAAAATCCGAAACTCTTTTGAAAATAAAGTAACATTTTGTAACTTTACAAGAGTGCCCCTCCTCTCCTCTTATAAAAGGCCCCCACCTCTACCTCCTTACCCACACTCCCAAAGCCTTTGGATCGGCCAAAACCTGCCCATTTTGTCTCTCCACTTCCCTCTCTTACTCCTTGAAGCCTCAATTTGGGCATAAGTCTTCCCAAGGAAGCCTTCGAGCTCAAACCAAAGGGAGTTACCCGATTTTATGGTAATGTCTTCACTGGTGTCCTTTTGTTTTATTTTGCTTCTCCAACCCGCTAAACTCTTTTTATTAATTTATTTTGTAACAAATCCAGTATCTTCAATATAATATTATGTTTTTATAAGAAGGATTCGAGCTACACTTATACACACCAACATCTAATGGTTAAAGAACACACTGTTTCTGTGGATGGTGAATTTCTGCCTCCCGAAACGATGATTGTTCAACATTCTTCTAACACCTTCAAAGGTGGACATTAAGATGAAAATATATTTATATATGATATATAATATGTTTATGTTTTACTTAAGCTTCTGTATTTTTCATTTATGTTGTACCTTTATGGTTTCCATTATGGGTAAAAGCGATATCTTCATTTAAGGAAGTGCGGACTACCGCCCCCTCAAAGTGATTTGATTCGTTAATACCATATGTGGTACGTATAAAGGATATATATTTAATGATATTATATATGATACCATACTGGAATTAAAATACTATTATGTATCATTATGTTTTAATTCCATTAAATATGAAATAGAAATGGAAGTAGCATTCATGCGTACGTACGGCTTACAGTCTCCATGAACGGTACATTTAATTTCTTATCTCAAAATGTTATGTAATATTATAAGTACACATATATATTAGATATATATGTAATATATTACATCTAAATTATGGATATCATTTGGGAATTATAACATATATATATATCTCTCATTTTGTTTTAATTCCATTAATATGACAAAAAATGAAAGTAGCGTTCATGCGTACGTACGGCCTACCGTCTCCATGAACGGTGCTTTTCGTTTTTTATCTCCAAATGATATGGAATAGTATAAAATTAATATTTACTGGATATATATGATATTTTAATCATTAATACTATTCTGGAAATTATTTACTTATAACTACATGGGCAATCTTATTTCAAACAAGTTCATTTTTGACTCATGTACCAAAAATCGGCAAAAACGCCTGATATGAACTAACATTATTAAACAATTATTATAACATTATAATATGTGATATGAACTGAATAATAATATCTAAAGGAGGTACTTAGGAAATTATTAATTGACCAAAGTTTATTATTCAGGAATATAAAGAAACGAACAAGACAAGTTGGACTTGAGGTAAGGGATCCTACTCCTCTCTGTCTTTTTAAGTGCACTATTTTATGTCATTACTTTTAAAGCTCATATTTATTGTCATTGGGATATTATTTTATATTAATCTTACTGTAATTTTTATGTTCATGTTATGAGAGACCCTATTCTCTCTCATCAATCCATTTTGGATGTTTTGAGTGGCGCCGTTAGGCTGCCGAATTTTCGTAAGATATCTAACCTCTCTCTTTCTTTTTAAGTACTCTCCTTTATGTCACTTCTTTTATGCTCATATTTGTGTTGTTGGGGGATGTAATTTTATATTTCTATTTCTATAAACTTTATTTTAATATGATTAGATACCCTATTTGATCTCATCAATCCATTTTTATATGTTTTATGTGGCGCTGTTAGGCTGCCAAGTTTTCGTAAGAGATTTTTCATCTCACTTTTATTCCTGTGAGATTTATGCTACATTTGCCACAATTTCCTTTGAGTGGTGTATGTACTGCCCATTATTCTACTCTTTGTGTAATATACTTTCTTTTATGAGTATTTACATCAATGATGTATTGTCCTTCTTTCATGGGGTGTATGTTTTGAAAAATACCCAAGTCGGTAAGGGAACCTTTCACCCTCCTCTTTTTAAAAGACTTCTTTTGTTGGGTCTTTTAATTTGAATATTGTTATGTTGGGATATGTTCTCATATATCCTTATTGATGTAAATTTTATGTTGAAGTGATGAGATACACTTTTTGTCTCTCATCAACTCATTTTGATGTGACACCGTTAGGCTGTCAAGGGAACTTCTTAACCCAATTTTGATTTCATTGGGTTCAACATGTAGTTATTGAATATGACATCCTTGGAATATGTGTGAATGACCTTTGATTATTTTACACTTAATATCCACTTATATTTTGTGTATTCATTTGTCACACATAATTATGTAACTGATTTATCCTTAAACCAAGGATACTGTCTTTCTATGGGACTTCGTCTCAATCTCCTTTCATTGAGGCATATTTTATTTTATACACAACTTTATTTTATACGGTGTATAAACCCCTTTGACTTTTACATTTATCCAAAAGTAATCTTTCTTTATACGAAGCATTTTACTGAACAACAAAATGGAATGTTTTTTTGTCAGACGTATGTGGTGACAACGACTTCTCTGCCGCCGTGACAATTATTTGAATTTCGGCTTCCTCTACAAGCCATACCATTTTTTTAAAAGAAAAATAAAAACCATGTTTTACTTTTCTTTTATTTTGGTATTGAAAATGGTATTCATAATGTTTTTTTATCAATGTGTTGTGTTGATATCTTGTGATTGAAAGGTTGAAATGTTATGTTTCCTTTATGCATGTTTTATGTGATACGATTATGTTGAGGTTCTTGGGCATTATTATGAAGAAGGTTGGTTCCATGATAAACTAAGGGTGGGTGAGCCCGATATAGCTCTCCAATTCATTGGGTAACGTGAAGGAGTGAAATGTAAAGGTTTCTCCGAAGAGATTTAGGGAATATACTGTGGTGGGTATTCCAAACGTAACCAAGAGGGTTACTCCCTACGTAAGAATGTTATGAATGCCTCATGTTACCTTTTATGTCTTATGATTTCTATGATTTATTCATTATTTGATGAGTTATGATAAAGTGCCTATGTTTTATGTGTAAAGTATGATTTCATTCTTATGTATATATGAACTCATGTTTCCTTTCCATATTTTTATAACCCTTACTGAGATTTTTATGCTCATCCCAAGTTTTTGAATTGTTTTTCACAGGTCAAGGGAAAGGTACATGATGTGATGATAGTGTCAAGGATTTGTCAAGAAAGAATCCATGTTTTATTTTAAATATGTTTCCGTTGATGGGAAGAATGAATACTGTCTTTTATGTAACAACTTTGTTTAAATGTAGAATGTAATGCAAGTTTCATGATCTAATTCTCTAAAACTCTAAACCTGAAAAGATCCTCAATGTGTAATCTTGTAATAACTCAAGATTAAGTAAGGTTTAAGGTTGGGGACTTATAGTTGGTATCAAAGGTCGGTTTAGATAACTTTAGAGGTTAGGGTATTCTTTAAGCATAAGTGGCATTACCATAATGGTTAGGATTTCAGAAAGAGACCTAGTTTTAGATAAAGTGAATGAGTAAGTGTATCTTAGTGTTTACCTTCCTCATTAGTACATGATGGTTTTGTTGATATACTCACACTGAAATTTCTGTTTTTAGTGAATGGATGGATCTAGCAGGAACCAAAGAGACAACAATTTTGAAGGAAACTGTGGTGGTTCTATGATTAAGATACTAGATAAAATGGGGGATTCAATGAGGAAACTCATGGTTGTTCTAAACCAACTATCAAGGAGTCATGATCAACCACTTGAACCTTGGTATTATCTTTAATGCATCATGTACGAGATGACCAATCGATGTGGAAGTTCAAGTTATAATTATAAAGGTAACCATTAGAGTTTATATGATCCTTACTTTTGATGTAATTATGGGTTACTATATGTTATGATGGAAGTGAAAGGCATGAGATAAAATTGAGGTTAAATTATGTTATGGTTATTTTTGATGATTTTATCTCTTTTTGGGGAATTATTTGAGAATTATATAGTTTTGGAAAAAGGACAACACGTAGACCGTGTGACTACCCATCGTGTCGGACAAAGCTGCGAGAATCGAACCCACAACCAAAGTGCGACTGGTATTTATTGCCTACCACTGGACTACGTGAAGTCCCTAGTTAGTTTGACTGATTCTTTTTAGTTATATGATTTTATGAATTAAGAGTAAGTTTATTTTGGGTTATTTATGGAAATGATTAACCTATCATGGAGGATATGTGATTAGGTTAATTACTTTTCAATACGAGACTTTAGGAGCAACTGATGTTGTTTGGAGATAAATGTTACGATTTAACTTGGAAGACTATGTGACTAAATCCTTCAAATATCTAGGTTTCAATCTTATATTGGTTTACTTTGAAGAATTTTATGGACAAATTGTTTATCGGATGGTCCTCGTTGAACTTTGGGTTTTGTTGGACAAATTTTGGAGATTAAGCATAGATTTTATTTTTAAAGGGTTATCCTTTCCTGGATTATCTGACCTTGTACTAACCTTTTTGGTTTTGGTTTTGGTTAAGGTCTAAAGATATGGGAAGTATATAGTTCTCTTTGGTGGATTAGGTGATTCTCTAGAAGTTGATTATAGTACTCTTAATGCGAACAAGTCTCCCTAAATACTCGTCTTTTGGAAAAAATATGAGTTTGATTAAGGAATATAGTAAAAGTTGAAAGTCAAAATGATAAGTGATTATGTTTCCTTATGAATAAATTCCTCGATAAAAAGTAACTTAAAACAAAAATGATGTCTATTAACTTTTCCTACTGGGGAATCGAATACCGTTTAACCCATCACAAGTTTGTGATTTTCTTATGGTTAACTTTCTCCTAGACATGTTTACTATCACTCTCCCTCAAGAACATGACCCTTTGCTTTTTATTCCATGTCCATGTTTTTCTACATGGAATCCTAGTATGGGTTAACTTGGGTGACCTCTGTAGTTATCTTCCTTTATTTTAAAGTGATTGTTTTACCGACTCTTGTACCGATGTGGGACTTTCAAGGATGTTTCCAAGCTCAATTTTAAAAATTGTGAGGAAGCAATTCCCAAAAGGGGGGAAGGATGTAACACCACAGGTAAATAAAGAATATGACATTTTCATATTTATCCATATTTTTGAATAAAATATTAATATGACTTTAAAGGGGACGCTATGCTCGATGGCGTACCCAACACGCAACAACGAGTTTCTTGGGAATCTTACGTTGCAATCTAATAATAAAATAATATTATTTTAAATGGTAGTTAACATGTAGCCGTTGTATTGGAGGTAATGGATAGAAATAACTAAAATATTATTATATAATTTTTTTAATGTTTTTACATTTATCCCATAAAAGATAAAGGCTTAAAATACGGAAAGAATTCAATTTTAGGCGTATATGCCCTAGTTTTTACTAAAGGTTCACTTATCGCTTTTTGATGGCGAACCGTCATTAAATATAGTTTTGTTAACTCTTATACATTCTATTGGGCCAAATAAAACTCTTCTTAAGAATTGGGACATCAAGATTTACATTGTGTAAATTTTTGGTATCTTTCCGATAAAGTACATTTTTTTAATGAATAGTGTAAAATGTTGTATTTTAATTGAAAACATCTTTTTAATCTAATTTATTTATATGATTAGATTATATTTTGAATTGGTTTTAAAGTGAAATTAGAATATATTTTTACCATTAAATACAATAGTGGTTGTTGGAATTAATTTAACTTTGAAACCAGACTTAAACTAGTGTCAATCTTTTGATACTTATTGTTTCATAAAAACACGCTATTTGCTCTGACAACGGGAATTAATTATTAAATTAATTAATGTGACTTATATGTTTTGAATTTTTTTAAAATAGACATCATTTTTGAATTCGGAATATCAAATATAGCTTAGGGTGAATTTTTGGGATTTTTCTGAAAAACTTCAATTTTTGATGAATAGTGAAACCACTAAGTGGTACTTATAAAAACTGATTTTTTCAGTTTAAATGAAATTTTGCCATCTTTGTGTTTTTAATTTCAAAAATCCCACATACATCGTTGTCATTAAGAAGTAAAATGTGGTTCAATGGGATAAAAATAATTTTTTGGTGAATAGTAACTTATTAAGTTTTTAATCGGGATTAGAGGTAATTTGTGTAGTTTATGGTAAGAATAATGTTTTAATAAAATTAAATGACCTAGACACATGTCCTACCCTCATTGGATGTGTCATGGCCGACCAAGACAATCCATGGGTAAAATTGGGGACCCCATGTAGCCACTTTGGTTGGAAAATGACATAAATATCTTTTTATTTAATGTTAAAGTAAAAATGTCACAAACATGAGATGTTTTACTAAAATAATTTTTACATGGGGTTATACAAGTCATATTTTTGACTATATATATTCATTGGAAATCTAAAAAGATTTACTACATCATAGTATTTGTTTTATAATTTTTAGACATTAAATAAATTACATTATTTATGACATCATGATGATGCAGCGATGACCTCATTATTTAACGATTAAAATAAAATGGAAAGATAATGTAATATCTAAGAACTAAACATGTCCAAAACCTATTGTATGAGTGGATTTAGAACCCTTATCACCTTATCCTTGAAATACATCAATGTGGTACCTTTAAAATCCGAAACTCTTTTGAAAATAAAGTAACATTTTGTTACTTTACAAGAGTGCCCCTCCTCTCCTCTTATAAAAGGTCCCCACCTCTACCTTCTTACCCACACACCCAAAGCCTTTTTCTAGTCCAAAAACTGCCCATTTTGTCTCTCCACTTCCTTATATTACTCCTTGAAGCCTCACATTGGGAAGAAGTATTCCCAAGGAAGCCTTTGAGCTCAAACCAAAGGGAGTTACCCGATTTTAAGGTAATGTCTTCACTTGTGTCCTTTTGTATTATTTTTCTTCTCCAACCCCCTAAACTCTTTTTATTAATTTATTTTGTAACAAATCCAGTATCTTAAATATACTAGGATGTTTTTATAAGAATTATTCTAGCTACACTTATACACACCTACATCTAATGGTTAAAAAACATACTGTTTCCGTGGATGGCGAATTTCTGCCTCCCGAAACGATGATTGTTCAACATTCTTCTAACTCCTTCAAAGGTTGCCATTACGATGACAATATATTTATATATGATATATAATATGTTTATGTTTTTACTTAAGATTCTGTATTTTTCATTTATGGTGTACCTTTATGGTTTCCATTATGGGTAAACGCGATATCTTCATTTAAGGAAGTGCGGACTACCACCCCCTCAAAGTGATTTGATTTGTTAATACCATATGTGGTACGTATAAAGGATATATATTTAATGATATTATATATGATACCATACTGGAATTAAAATACTATTATGTATCATTATGTTTTAATTTCATTAAATATGAAATAGAAATGGAAGTAGCGTTCATGCGTACGTACGACTTACCGTCTCCATGAACGGTACATTTCATTTCTTATCTCAAAATGTTAGGTAATTTTATAAGTACACATATATATTGGATATATATGTAATATATTACATCTAAATTATGGATATAATTCTGGAATTATAACATATATATATCTCTCTCATTTTGTTTTATTTCCATTAATATGACAAAAAATGAAAGTAGCGTTAATGCGTACGTATGGCCTACTGTCTCCATGAACGATGCTTTTCATTTTTTATCTCCAAATGATATGGAATAATATAAAATGAATATTTACTATATATATATATATGATATTTTAATCATTAATACTATTCTATAAATTATTTACTTATAACTACATGGGCAATCTTTTTTCAAACAAGTTCATTTTTGACTCATGTACCAAAAATCGGCAAAAATGTCTGATATGAACTAACATTATTAAACAATTATTATAACATTATAATATGTGATATAAACTGAATAATAATATCTAAATTAGGTACTTAGGAAATTATTAATTTACCAAAGTGTATTATTTAGGAATATAAAGAAACGAACAAGTCAAGTTGGACTTGAGGTAATGGATCCTACTCCTCTCTGTCTTTTTAAGTGCACTATTTTATGTCATTCCTTTTAAAGTTCATCTTTATTGTTATTGGGATGTTCGTTTATATTAATATTACTGTAATTTTTATGTTCATGTTATGAGATACCCTATTCTCTCTCATCAATCCATTTTGGAAGTTTTGAGTGGCGCCGTTAGGCTGCCGAATTTTCGTAAGAGATCTAACCTCTCTCTTTCTTTTTATGTACTCTCCTTTATGTCACATCTTTTAAGCTTCTATTTGTTATGTTTGGGGATGTAATTTTATATTCCTCTTTCTATAAACTGTATGTTAATATGATTATATACCCTATTTGATCTCATCAATCCATTTTTGTATGTTTTATGTGGCGCCGTTAGGCTGCCGAGTTTTCATAAGAGATTTTTCATCTCACTTTTATTCCTGTGAGATTTATGCTACATTTTCCACAATTTCCTTTGAGTGGTGTATGTACTGCCCATTATTCTACTCTTTGTGTAATATACTTTCATTTATGAGTATTTACATCAATTATGTATTGTCCTTCTTTCATGGGGTGTATGCTTTGAAAAATACCCAAGTCGGTAAGGGAACCTTTCACACTCCTCTTTTTAAAAGACTTATTTTGTTGGGTATTTTAATTTGCATATTGTTATGTTGGTATATGTTCTCATATATCCTTATTGATGTAAATTTTATGTCTAAGTGATGAGATACACTTTTTATCTCTCATCAACTCATTTTGATGTGACACCGTTAGGCTATCAAGGGAACTTCTTAACCCAATTTTGATTTCTTTGGGTTCAACATGTAGTTATTGAATATGTCATCCTTTGAATATGTGTGAATGACCTTTGATTATTTTACACTTAATATCCACTTATATTTGGTGTATTCTCTTGTCACACATAATAATGTAATTGATTTATCCTTAAACCAAGGATACCATCTTTGTATGGGACTTCGTCTCGATCTCCTTTCATTGAGGCATATTTTATTTTATACACAACCTTCTTTTATACGGTGTATAAACCCCTTTGACTTTTACGTTTATCCAAAAAGAATCTTTCTTTATACGAAGCATTTTACTAAACAACAAAATGGAATGTTTTTTTTTTCATACGTATGCGGCGACAACGATTTCTCTGCCGTCGTGACCATTATTTGAATTTCGTCTTCCTCTACAAGCCATACCTTTTTTTTAAAAGAAAAATAGAAACCATGTTTTACTTTTCTTTTTTTTGGTATTGAAAATGGTTTTCATAATGTTTTTATATCAATGTTTTGTATTGATATCTTGTGATTGAAAGGTGGAAATGTTATGTTTCCTTTATGCATGTTTTATGTGATACGATTATGTTGAGGTTCTTGGGCATTATTACGAAGACGGGTGGTTCTGTGATAAAATAAGGGCAGGTGAGACCAATATAGCTCTCCAATGCATTGGGTAACGTGAAGGAGTGAAAAGTTAAGGTTTCTCTGAAGATATTTAGGGAATATACTGTGGTGGGTATTCCAAACATAACCAAGAGGGTTACTCCCTACGTAAGAATGTTATGAATGCCTCAAGTTACCTTTTATGTCTTTTGATTTCTATGATTTATTCATGATTTGATGAGGTATGTTAAAGTTCCTATGTTTTATGGGTAAAGTATGATTTCATTCTTATGTATATATGAACTCATGTTTCCTTTCCATATTTTTATAACCCTTACTGATCTTTTTATGCTCATCCCAAGTTTTTGAAATGTTTTTCACAGGTCAAGGGAAAGGTACATGATGTGATGATAGTGTCAAGGATGTGTCAAGAAAGAATCCACGTTTTATTTTAAATATGTTTCCGTTGATGGGATGAATGAATACTGTCTTTTATGTAACAACTTTGTTTAAATGTGGAATGTAATGAAAGTTTCATGATCTAATTCTCTAAAACTCTAAACCTGAAAAGATCCTCAATGTGTAATCTTGTAATAACTCAAGATTAAGTAAGGTTTAAGGCTGGGGCCTTATACTATCTCATGAGATATAAATCTTTACCCAATGCATTGGAGGGAGATATAGGTCCCACCCATCTCATAATGAAATCATTTCCACTTATGCCACAAAATAAACATACATCATTCATAATAACCCAATAAATAAAATGGGTTTCATAAACATCAGCCCATCATCACATAATCCATATAACAGAAATGGATATAATTTTATAATAAGAAAAGTGAAACCATATAAATCATAGAGACATGATACTTGAAACATACACATGTGAAATAATGTCATCTTAGATGAAAATGGTTTTGATAAAACACTTGAAATGAATTCTTGAGGAAAATATCATTTTTTCCTCAAAATAATTTTCTTTTCACAAAATGTCATGCAATTTTAGAAGAAAAGGTTTTTGTTTAAGATAGTCATAAAATCTTTTGGAGGAAACTTCATGAAAATAAGGCTTTATAAAACCGTAAAAATCCGTTCATGCCGTATAAGTTAAAAATCACATTCTCCTCGTACTTTTGTCGGAAAAGTCAACAAAGTACCTCGTAACGTAAACAAAAGAAAGATTCCTTACATACCATGTAGTAAAAGTCAAAAATGGGTAAAAATGACTTTAAGAATACATGAAAAAACTTTTATAAAACATGTACATGGATGATAGAAATAACCCCAGTAAATACTTATGAATAAACAATCTCAGATAAAAACGAGATTGGAAAAGTTTTCCCTTACCTTAGGTCCGATATGCTTCGTATGGATCCGAAAATCCATTATAATGATTTAAATAATGTCATTGAATTATTACAAAATCATATTCATTGTTATGATATCATATATGTTTCACTTATGACTTTATATTACCCATTCTTTTGTAAATTCCATGTTAAAGAAGCGTTTTGGGTAAAATCATTTCATTTATCGTATGTGTTTCAACTTGTCATTCTTGATATTATTACTTATATCCTGATTTAAATAATTCCAGAATGTAAAACATGATTTATATATAATATATATTCATCATATACATATATATTATAGATCGATAAAAGGAATGAAATACACCGTTCATGGAGACGATAGGCCGTACGTAGGCATGAACGCTGTTTTCATTTCCTTATTGAATTGAATGAACCTAAATAGATGAAATACATATATATATACATAAATCCAGTAGCATTATTATTTCATATATTTCATTATTATTCATTATATAAACTTTATGATCATTCATGTATGGTTAACATGGAGAATGAATCTCATCGCGTCATGGAGGCGGTGGTCCGTACGTACGGACGCGCGATGATATCATTCCCATAATTATAGAATTGGAGTGGATGGTATAATATATCATAATCCGTATGATGTTATAATAACCATATATAGTTATTCTTTACACCATTATACCCATCCATGTAAGGTGTTGGTGAAAAAACAGATTACACGACGGCGTGTAGACGGTATTCTGTACGTACGCACGCGCAGTGATTTCATTTTCCGTAGGATGGATAAGAGGTGAAATATGGTTGTTTAATATTTATAATAACATATCAGTATATGAGGAATAATTATGTTATTACCTCATAATGAAACAACTAAATAAGAGGGAGTATAAGAAGAATAGAACTTGAAGAAAATGGTAGAAGGTATTACCTCTTTCCCGAAGTGCCTCCTTTAAAGTTTCTCATAAGGCACTAGATTTGGTCTTTTGAGAAGACCAGTACCTCTATTAGGTTTCTGAGGAAGTGGGGAAGTGAAATGGGCAGGGGTTGGCCGAGCATAAAGGCTGAAATTATTGTGAGGAAGAGAGGGAAGAGGTGCCCTTTTATAAGGGAGGAGAGGGGCACCTTTGGAAAGTGTGAAAATATTATTTTATTATAAACTTATCTTCGGTTTCAAAAGGTCAAAAAATCATTAAAGATGAAGATAAGATGACTCATGGTCTAAATAAAATCATCCAATCAGAATTGGACATGTTTTCAAAAATATTTTAATCATTATAATCTTATTTATTTAAATCATTTATTAATGAGGTAAATACTTCATCATTATTGTGTTATAAATAATTTAATTTATTTGCTGTCTAAAAATTATAAAAAAAATATCATTATGTAGGAAATATTTTTATATTTACAATGAATATTTATAGTAGAAAATATAATTTATATAACCCCTTATAAAAATTAATTACTAAAATATTTTTGTTAATGTCAATTTTGTCTTTACATTAAATTAATTAATCTATATTTTCATTGTCACTACCATGTAGCTCAATGGGGTCCCAAAATCAACCCATGGATTCCCATGGTCGGAAATTACTCATCTAATAAGGTTAGGACAAGTGTCAAGGTAATTTGTAATTATTAAAATATTCTTTTAAAATTGAATTACCCTATTTACCTTTAACCGTAGTAAATAAAAATTACCGTAGTTACTATTCATAATATCAAAAAAATAAAATTAACCTATTAACATAATTTGGAACCACTGATTCCAAATATGGAATCCATTTTTCAAAATTCATAACACAGAAGTTTCAGTAATTAATTTAAAATTAATCACGTTGTTAGGCAAACAGGTTTTAAAAGTTAAAATATTGCCAAAGATTGAAATGTTTTTACCTATGAATTCAATGTAAAATTAATGCTAATGACATACATTATATTAAATGATAAAAATATATTCTATTTATACTTTAAAAACATTTAATATTATAATTTAACTATATAAACTAATAGGATGGAAAAAGTTGTTTTTAATTAAAATATAGTGTGTTTTTACTATTCATTAAAATATGAAAGTTATCGGAAAAATATCAAAACTTTATCCAATGTAAATTTTTATATCCTGATTCCAAAGGAGAATTTTATTTTTTCAAATTGAACTTATAAACATGCCCAAAACTAGATTTAATGTGGGAGCGCCATTAAAAGGCGGCAAAATGACATTTTTTGAAAAATACTTATTTTACCCAAAAAATTTATTTTGTTCTCATACCATGTTCTAGAAAATATGTAAGATCAAATATAAAGGTAAAAAATTAAAAATTTAGTTAATACTATTCATAACGGCTAGTTCATAATAATATTATAACCATATATCATTGTTTAGTGAAACCCGATATTGCGTACAACACACGTTATCGAAGAAGGTTGTGATTGCGTGTAATGCAAGCCAAGTTAGGGTTGCGTGTAGTGAAAGACTCCATTTTTGTTGCATATAACAGAATCCGACCATATTTTATTTATACATTTAATATATATATATATACACTCAATGTTGTGTAGAATAACTTCTATCAAACGAACTTAAAATTGTGTGTAACATGAGCCAAAAATAGTGTTGCGTATACTACAAGCTAATACGGTGTTGCGTGTAGCGCAAGATAATCTTGTTGTATTGTACAACAGAAGATATGAATTAAATTAAAAAGAATGTATCTTATAAAATCTCGTGTTGTTACATTCAACTCCCCTTAAAACGAATTTCTCCCTTGAAATTCTTCGGGGTTATAAATCGTTTACTATTCATAGAAACCCACATCGTAAAAAGGAATACTAAAAATTAATTTTAAAAAATAAAGTATGAAATATAATGATTACCGAAAGTAACTCATCACTGGGTTTCCATATAGGAGAACATAGGATAAAATATACATGTGGAAGAAAAGTCTAACCATCAAGTTCTGATGGAGAGTGGTAGAGAACATGGCTATAAAAAGAAAACAATCACAAAGCCATAAATTTGTGATGATATAAGGTACCATCTGATTCATCGGATATAAGAGCACTAGGACAACATTTTTGGTTTTCAATATCATTTCCCTAAGGTTGATGAATTAAAAGAAATACTTACATGATTTTCGTACAATCTCACTATTGTTCTTGAATTGAACAATTTCCACTTCATCTCTTAAAGAAATGAAGTTGAGTTTGTTATTCGTGAAGCATTAGCAGATCATGTGATAGAATGATGGGACATTCCATATATTTCAAAAAAATGTTTAGTAAACGTTATAAGTCCATCTTATGGTGAGATTAATCGTATATGGTTCCAAAAATGGACTTATACTTTATTTATAATACCTCTTAATAAAATAAAACTACTTTCCACTAACTAGGGACTTCCTGTAGGACATTGGTATGTGATAAAGTCCAGTCGCACTTCAATTGTGGGTTCGATTCCCACAGCCTTATCCGACGTGATGGGATGTCGCCCGTCCTGCAGGTTTTCCTTTTTCTAAAACTACATTACTATAACATCCCATCAATAATATAAAAAAAATCTATCCTTAAACAATACGAACTTATGTCCATCATAATCCATTCAATTCTTTAGGCTTATCTAAAATACTTCGGTCTAATCTCATAGTATAAAGAAAATGATTACTTGAAATGTCACATAACAATCACGTGAATGCCATCATTTATCCCCCATATATCATAAGATATATCTTTTTTGTCAAATTAAAAACATGTGAAGACCTTAATCATGTATTCTCTTGAAGAATGAATACCCATTGAACCATAGTGAAAACATGAATACAGTTAAAAGTTAACACTTTCCACATACCAAAATCCTCAAAATTCTATATACTCAAACCTTGATATCACTTTGTCCTTATATCAATCATGAGCTCATGAATACAATCAAACATCTCATTATCTTCTTATCCCTTCATTATGCGCATATCATCTGCTTTCCAAAATATTTGAATCACTTTTCATGGTTATCGGTACCATAAAATTATTGAAAACTACAATAGACTAATACAAAAATATTCTAATAAACCATAAAAGTACCTAAAAACATTATTCATGAAAACCAATACATAAACACTTCAATCAATCCTATTCAATGATTGTCCTGGAATAATTCCTTCCTTGATTTAGAAGTAACATTTTAGGTCAGGGCATTGAGTTGGGTAATGCCCATGTTCTCCACAAATAATACATTGAACTTCATAACAGTCTGTCACTCTATGACCCTTTTTTCCACCCAGATAACATCTTTCCCTCTATTTGATGTATTCATCAAGGTTCTTATTCCCTTCTTTATAAATCTCAATATTCCTTTCTTTGTGCTCCTCAACATGTGAACATGCATAAAAGCCTATCTTCCTCTTATTTGATGAATTAGTCATAGAACTAAATTTCACCTTGTTAATCATATATCGCGATGACTGATTCGGTATAATCACAGTATCTTTCTCTCTAGGAATTACACAATTTTGTTTCTCATTGTCACCAATTTTTCCATTGGATTCAATGTTAACCGAATTCCTTCTAGTTCCCTCCATTGACTTCAAACACAAAAAGAATTCTTTGAGAGGCAAAAATCATGCTAGAGAAAACAACATAGTAAAGGGGGAGTACCCTCAATATCTAACATCATAGGTTAAATTCTAAGATCGTTACCATAGTTTTAGGACTATATCCTATACGTATACTTATCCTTAGGGACATCCCTATACATACCTTAGAAATATCTCTAGGGATCTCACTAACATTTTCGCATCCTAGTTTCCAAATGTTGACTAAACCTTTCCTCTGATACCAACTGTAGAGACCTGAAGCTTGACGTACATGGACATTACATTACTTTTGCGGAATACTTAATACATAACAAAAACAGACACACAAGGACCTTAATAGTTTAGTGTCTTTGGAAACTCGGAATATAAACTTCTAATCTTGTTGAAATATCTTCAAAAACTCCCATAACGATCTTCCCATTTTTGTTTCCTTACCTAAAACCTTTCTTTATTTCCTAGGGAAAATAAAACATAAAAAGGGTGATCTCAAATTCTCAGTAAGGGAAAACATAGAGAACATAAAACAATCCATAAATTTTTGAAAACAAAAACATGAACATGAAATCTAAACATTAAAACCTTGAGCAAAGACATAAATCTTGGAAGTACGTAAGGCATATATCATAAGGGAACATCAATCATGATAAAATAGAATTGGAATAAAACATGTAATTATGGCAACCATTAAGAACATGATATGATTTACATAGTAGCCAAGGCATTGCTGCCAAGACCATCTTAGTGGACAAAGTCCCTTTCTGGATCGAGTTCACTCCTCGTTCCAGTCCTGTATTACTGAACCAGTTTAACTTTCCATTCCAGCCATGTCTATCTCATGAGATATAAATCTTTACCCAATGCATTGAAGGGAGATATAAGTCCCACACATCTCATAATGAAATCATTCTTACTTGTGCCACAAAATAAACATACATCATTCATAATAACCCAATAAATAAAATGGGTTTCATAAACATCATCCCATCATCACATAATCCATATAAAATAAATGGATATCATTTCATAATAAGAAAATTGAAACCATTTAAATCATAGAGACATGATACTTGAAACATACACATGTGAAATAATGTCATCTTAGATGAAAATGGTTTTGATAAAATACTTGAAATGAATTCCTGAGGAAAATATCCTTTTTTCTTCAAAATCATTTTATATTCACAAAATGTCATGAAATTTTAGAAGAAAAGGTTTTTGTTGAAAATAGTCCTGAAATATTTTGGAGGAAGCTTCATGAAAATATGGCATTATAAAACCATAAAAATCCGTTCATGCCGTATAAGTTAAAAATAACATTCTCCTCGTACTTTTGTCAGAAAAGTCAAAAAAGTACCTCGTAACGTAAACTAAAGAAAGATTCCTTACATACCATGTAGTAAAAGTCAAAAATGGGTAAAAATGACTTTAAACATACATGAAAACACTTTTATAAAACATGGACATGGATGATAGAAATAACCCCAGTAAATACTTACGAATAAACAATCTCGGATAAAAACGAGATTGGAAAAGTTATCCCTTACCTTAGGTCAGATATGCTTCATATGGATCCGAACATCCTGTATAATGATTTAAATAATGTCACTTAATTATTACATAATCATATTCATTTTTATGATATCATATATGTTTCACTTATGACTTTATATTACCCGTTCTTTTAAAAATTCCATGTTAAAGAAGCGTTTTGGGTAAAACCATTTCATTTATCGTATGTGTTTCGACTTGTCGTTCTTGATATTATTACTTATATCCTGATTTACATAATTCCAGAATGTAAAAAATGGTTTATATATAATATATATTCATCATATACATATATATTATAGATCGATAAAAGGAATGAAATACACCCTTCATGGAGACGGTAGGCCATACGTACGCATGAACGTTGTTTTCGTTTCCTTATTGAATTGAATGAAACTAAATTGATGACATACATATATATATATATCTAGTAGAATTATTATTTCATATATTTCATTATTATTCATTATATAAACTTTATTATCATTCATGTATGGTTAACATGGAGAATGAATCTCATCGCGTCGTGGAGATGGTCGTCCGTACGTACGCACGAGCGATGATATCGTTCCAATAATTATAGAATTGGAGTGGATGGTATAATATATCAGAATCAGTATGAAGTTATAATAACCATATATAGTTATTCTTTACACCATTATACTTATCCATGTAAGGTGTTGGTGGAAAAACAGATTACACCATGGCGTGGAGACGGTATTCTGTACGTATGCACGCGCGGTGATTTCATTTTCCGTAGGATGGATAAGAGGTGAAATAGGGTTGTTTCATATTTATAATAACATATCAGTATATTAGTAATACTGATGTTATTACCTCATAATGAAACAACTAAATAATAGGGATTATAAGAAGAATGGAACTTGAAGAAAATGGTAGAAGGTATTACCTCTTTCTCGAAGTGCCTCCTTTAAAATTTCTCTTAAGGCACTAGAGTTGGTCTTTTGAGAAGACCAATACCTCTAGTAGGTTTCTAAGGAAGTGGGGAAGTGAAATGGGTAGTGGTTGGCCGATCTTAAAGGCTAAAATTGGTGTGAGGAAGAGAGGAAGGAGGTGCCCTTTTATAAGGGAGGAGAGGGGCACCTTCGGAAAGTGTGGAAATATTATTTTATTATAAACATATCTTCGATTTCAAAAGGTCCAAAAATCATTAAAGATGAAGATAAGATTGAGAATGGTCGAAATAAAATCATCCATTCAAAATTGGACATATTTTGGAAAATATTTTAATCATTATAATCTTATTTATTTAAATCATTTATTAATGAGGTAAATACTTCATCATTATTGTGTCATAAATAATTTAATTTATTTGGTGACTAAAAATTATAAAAAAAAATATCATTATGTAGGAAATATTTTTATCTTTACTATGAATATTTATAGTCTAAAATATAATTTATATAACCCCTTATAAAAATTAATTACTAAAATATTTTTTTAATGTCAATTTTGTCTTGACATTAAATTAATTAATCCAAATTGTCATTGTCACTACCAAGTGGCTCAATGGGGTACCAAAATCGACCCAAGGATGACCATAGTCGGAAAATACTCATCCAATAAGGTTAGGACAAGTGTCAAGGTAATTTTGAATTATTATAATATTTATTTAACATTGAATTACCCTATTTACCTTTAACTGTAGTAAAAAAAAATTACCGTAGTTACTATTCATAATATCAAAAAAATAAAAGTAACCTATTAACATAATTTGGACCCACTGATTCCAAATATGGAATCCATTTTTCAAAATTTAAAACACAGAAGTTGGAGTAATTAATTTAAAATTAATCCTGTTGTTAAGCAAACTGGTTTTAAAAGTTAAAACATTGCCAAAGATTGAAATGTTTTTACCAATGAATTCAATGTAAAATTAATTCTAATGACATAAATTATATTAAATGGTAAAAATATATTCTATTTATACTTTAAAAACATTTAATATTATAATTTAACCATATAAACTAATACGATGAAAAAAGTTGTTTTTAATTAAAATATAGGGTATTTTTACTATTCATTAAAATATGAAAGTTATCAGAAAAATATCAAAACATTATCCAACGTAAATTTTTATATCCTGATTCAAAATAAGAATTTTTTTTTTCAAATTGAACTTATAAACATGTCAAAAAACTAGATTTAATATGGGTGTGCCATTAAAAGGCGGGAAAACTGTATTTTTTGAAAAATACTTATTTTACCCGAAACATTTATTTTGTTCTCAAACCATGTTCTAGAAAATATGTAAGATGAATAATAATGTTATAAAATTCAAAATTTAGTTAATACTATTCATAACAGCTATTTAATAATAACATTATAACCATATATCATTGTTTAGCAAAACTCGATATTGCGTACAACACACGCTATCGAAGAAGGTCGCGATTGTGTGTAATGCAAGCCAAGTTAGGGTTGCATATAGTGAAAGACTCCATTGTTGTTGTGTATAACAGAATCCAACCATATTTTATTTATACATTGAATATATATATATATACATACACTCAATGATGTGTAGAATAACTTATATCAAACGAACTTGAAATTGTGTGTAACACGAGACAAGAATAGTGTTGCGTATACTGCAAGCTAATACGGTGTTGCATGTAGTGCAAGATAATCTTGGTGTATCGTACAATAGAAGATATGAATGAAATTAAAAAGTATGTATTTTATAAAATCTCGGGTTGTTACCATATCTTTTTAGTAGAATATACATTACATTATACAAACACATGCATGGGGTCCATAATAGTTTAGACCCATTAGAAGATAAGAACACAATATTATTAATTCGTGGAAGATATTCAATATATCCCATAATTATATTCCATTTTTTTACTCATACAAAAAAACTACTCTTCATAAATAGGGGAAAGGAAATATAAGAAAGGGTGATCTCAAGTCCTCAATAAGGGTAAATTAGGGAGATACATGGGAATAATATGAGCATAAGGGTGTGAGAACTAGGTAATAATATTTGGAAAACATACCATGCACATCAAAGATCATAATCAAGAGTCATAGAATAAATATTTACAGTTCATAAGACATGAATCAAAAGGAAATCAATAAACATTATCGTGAGAGCATAACATTGGTATAAGACATGGAATTTTTGACATACACATAAGTATTTAAAATATTATGTAAAGGCTACCCACTAGGGAATTTATAAAGTCTTAGTCTTGGGATAACCCACTATTTACTTTATTTTGTTTTGGGCTAACCTTCCTTATACCCTCCTTTTTTGCGGACACACCTATTGGGTGGGACTCACCACCCACCCTAGTGGAATCTCATTCCTCATAGTGGAATGGGTTCACTCCAAAACAATCATGTAAGTCATGGTTCACTCCCAAGACTATCATAATGGAAAAAGTAAATTATTGAACCAATTTCACTCCATTTTCTAGCCATTTATTACTAAAAAGGGTTCACTCATAGTTCCAACCCTCTCTTACTGAACAAGGTTGAATCCCCATTATAGTCTTATCTATATCATGATATATAAATCATTACCCAATGCATTGGTGGGAGATATAAGTCCCATCAATCCTCGATTATAAAATAACCATTGTCCCTGGTTATAAAGTGACCACCATTTTTAATTATAACACAACCACAATCAAAAAATAAAAATCATACATATGTGTGAAACAAGATCATAAAAAACTAATCATATAATATCCATGAAAATAAATTATTTACATAAACATTTCATCATACTATAACCTATATAAAAGAAACATAGTTCATAATCATTATACCATATCCCATGAATAAAAAACTAGTTTGATAATAATTTTATCATGGTATAACCCATGGAAGTGAAACAGGTTTCATAAAAATCATTCTTGTATACGCATAATCCATTCAGATAATGAATAAAAATGGTATCCATAGATCATATCCCTAGTAAGTAATATTTCACATAAATAGGTGCAATCTTAAGAAAAATGATTTTGATCAAAAAAATAAAATATTTCTTTAAGGAAAATAATTTTTCATTGAAAATAATTTTTAAAAAATAAAACCTTTTTTAAAATAAATTTCTTTTAAAATAACATTTAAATATTATTACGAAATATTTTAAAATATCACATAAATCCTATCTTGAAGAAAATTTCTCTTCCATTTTGAAAAACACTTTAAAAAAAATGAAAATCATTTTCTTTTGAAATAACCTTGAAACCCTATAATAGAATATTCAATTAAATTAATGGTTATGATGGTAGAAAACTAATTCTTGTCTTATATAATAAATCAATTATTCTATTCACATTTTCAATAAAATCGAAACATGATTTTTTTGAAAATGAAATGAATTTTACTTTATTTTTTTTATAAAAAGGAAAAAATTGGTGAAAATTTATTTTAAAATATATAATAGAGTAATTAAAAAATTCACAAAAAATCATAAAATAGGTTTTTGTAAGAAAATAGATCTCCCACTGAAGAGATAAAAAAGTTGTATTTTCTTAAAAACGTTTTCTAAATATTTTTAAGTAACATAGAGTAGAAAAATGGTACCATTATATTAATATATTAGGAATAACTAGTGGATAATAATATTCATGATAATTATTGAGAGGTATATCAGGATATTTCAACATTGGATCCTTAATAAAAAATAATCTTGATAAATGATGAGATTATAACAAAAAATCATTAAATATTTGGTAAAATTTATTCATAAGCCCTCTGATGGAATAAAATATAATTATACTTAAAATATAATTAGTTTGAATGAATTTAATACATTACATGTCTAACAGTCTATATATACACCTCATGAAATAATATTGCTTCATAAAATTATGTACATCTTGAAGATGGAAAATTGAGACAAAAATACCTTACCGATTTGGTAACTTTTGAACCATAAACACCATCAAAAAGATACACTAATATATATATATAAATAAAAATAATTTTAATTATAATAACCATAAAATAAATTTTTGTAATGTATATAAATCACATAATATTAAAATGTGGTGGATGTTGCATTTTTCTCACCTAAAGTATATATGCGATAGAAATCCCTTATAGTTTAAGTGATATATGAATCTTATGCCATGTGAAAGAAAAATATAAATAGAAACATTAATTATCATAAATTTATTCATATTCATGATATATCATGTCATATGGTACTATAAACACCATATAAAATAGAGTGGTGAATATGGAATATGTCCCTCAGAAATAAAATTTAGACTAGAAATTTCCATACCTTAAGTATTGATTTCGGTTATACCCATTCAAAATTTTTGTATAATAAATATAAATTAATTTTACATATATTACAAAAAAATATTAATATATATCAAAATGTATAATTTTTTCTTGTGACCATTTATTACCTGTTTATTTATAAATCCATGTTATAGTAATATTTCGGGAAATAACTAGTTTGTTTTTGGTATATGTTTTGATTTGTTAATTTTTATTCCTATTAAATTCATCACAGCATAATAATCTCCAAAATGAAAATAATGATTTATATATCATATATATTCATTAAATTTTTATTTAGTGTACTCCATAAAATGCAAGGATAGAAAATGGAATACACTATGCCTGGAAAAGGAAGGCCGTACATACGTAGGAACATTATTTCCATTTTCATAACAGATTGAGTGGAAGAAAAGTAAATGATATATATTATAATTTTTTAATTAATTTTATATCCTATATATCTAATATTTTCATTAAAATTATCCTTAATACCTTACATGTAAATCATGAATAAATCACATCGCTTCGCGAGGCGGCAGTCCACCGTACACACCAACATTGTTATCATATTTCCTCAAAATGAAAAATAAAAAGGTATGTGTGTTATAATAATTCAAAAATTATAATATTATCATAAATATAATATATCTAATTTATAAAAAATATAACCATCATTATGTTCATTCTCAAGAGGTGGAAAAGGAGAATGGAACAATATTACATCACAAGGTAGTAGTGTTCCTTACAAACGAATGATGATTTTGTAACCCATTTTATGAATGTGAATATGGTTATAGGTCATGATATTCTCACAAAAACATATAATTATATTAAATATACCGATTTAATTATATAATAATTATTATAATAATATTTTATTAAGGTGGATAAGGAAATAAAATAAAGATTCTTGTTGAAAAACACTACCTCTTTGCAGGTATTTTTATAGGGTTTGCACTAAACCTTTTCATGGTTGGTTTTTATCCCAATATATGCACAATTTCTAGTGGGGATGGAATTTGGGATGTTATTTTGGTAGATATTGGCCGAAAAAAGAGGTTTGAGTGTGTGAAGAAGGGTGGATAGGTGGTCTCATTTCTTAAGTGGGGGGGGGGGGACAAACTGGGTATTTTTTAAGATAATTGAGGGATCCAACATTTTTTATATGTTTCAAATGAAAAAATAGATTGGTTCCAAAAATTATTTTTTCAATGGCTTAAAATTTTCCAGAAAATAGTTTTTAGAATTTTATTCTGTATTTTTAGCCTTATCGTTTTAGTTTAACCCCTAGGTAAACCCATTTTTTCCTTAAGCGAGACAAATAATTTTTACTACATTCACTATTAATGAACCTCAAAAATTAATTCTACCTCTTTAAATAATATAAATTATTCTTATTACAAATATAGAATCCAATTTTCTTAATTCCCATCATATAATTGGGAAAAAAATTTAAAATTAATCCCATAGAAATGAGGAGAAAGGGGGTTTTGAAAGTAAAAATGTTGAAAAATTTAAAATGATTTTATGTCAAAAATAATTGTGAAATTGATTCCATTGACAAAAATTTAATTACTATATGTTTGATAGAACTAATTTATCTTTATAAAAAACATAAAATAAAATTTATCTTTAAAAATAAATTAAAAAAATGCATTTTTCAATTAAAATTCAGTATTTTTTACTATTTTTTAAAAAATAAAACTTTTCTAAACAATCGAAATAATTTACCCTTAGATAATTTTGAACATAATGTTTATTTTATCGAATTAATTTTCTAATATTGGAAAAATTGATCTCTAAATAAGTTTTCTATAAAAAGGCATAAAACATCTTTTTAGAAAAAGCTAGTTTTAATGAGTAAAATTGGATTTATTCTTATAAATGTTCTAGAAAAAACATAATATAAATGTTAAATATTTTATTTAATATATGTTAAATATAAATTTCTTTAAAAAAATTCACCAAAATCATTTTTTTTATTTTATTAAGGTATAACACATTTGTTTCCATTAGAAAAAATTTAGAAAAATATTTCATTTATTTTTAAATAGTTTTTGTTTTCATTTATAATTAAATTTTCTCCCAAAATATTATTAAATATAAATTTTTAAATCTTATTTTCATAATTTATTTAATTTTATTCATACCTGCCATTACAACAGATTGGTGATAATAATCTTATTAAAAAATTATATTTTAATTGTATGACATATATCATTAAAACTCGGTGTTGTGTGTAACACATGATATACTTGATATTGTGTGTAATAGAAACTAAACACAATGTTCTGTGTAAAAAACATAATCTCGGATTTACTTGTAATTTCACACCTAAAATTTTTAAATTTTTTTATTTTATTCATTAGATATGGTATCCCTCTCTAGGTTTAGATTGAAGCCCAATTTTAATTTTTTGTGATCTTATTGAAAATGAGTGTTTTGGGATTGGAAGCATCTGATGCACGGGTAGAGTACTATTTGGAAACCATTTAGATTTTCCTAAGTCACTATGTGATCTTTCCGATGTTCAAAATAAATTAATAAATTTAAATGAGTGATAAAATGAATGTAAAATAAAATAATAAAATTTAAATAAAATTTAAATAATTGATTTAATATTAATAATAATATTATTATTTTTGAGATTATTATTAGTATTATTATTATTATTGTCAAGAAAAATATTATTATTATTAATATTATTAACCTTATTACTATTATTAAGAATATAATTATTATTAAGCTAATTATTATTATTATTAAGTTGTAGTAATTTTTAGGGTTTCTTTTTTCTCCTCTTCCCTCTTTGCACTTTCTCCCTCATAGTACCCTCCTTTAACTTCCCTCTCTCTATCACACCCTAACCTCCTAGAGAGACCCAGTGTGGGCATACATCCCTCCGAAACCGTCCCTCAGGTGACTCAATCTAGCCACCCCTTCTCCATGCAGTGCAACCACTCCCCCTTATCCCCCTTCCCTGGTTGACATGCGTGACCCCCTACTGGTTGGTTCTCCTCTTATATGCCTCTATCCTTCCAGTGAGCTCCCCAATAGAAAATCCCTGGTGTGTGACCCCTATCTCATGTTTCCACCCCTCCAGGTATGTTTCTCATCCTCCGATCAAGGGTTTTGACTCATTTTAATTGGGGTTTTGGTTCTCTAGTGGGTAGGTTTCTATTTTTGGGTTTTAATTTTGGTGTCATTTGGGTTTAATATTCATGATTTGAATTTGAATATGGTTTCTTGAGGCGTTTATATGGTGCATATGAAGATTCACAGAAAATTTAATGGTTAACTCCACCCGAGGGATTTGATTTCGCGCATAACCATTAAATGATGAATTGTTTCCCCCACTTCAGTGTTTTTACATGTTCTATGATTATTTTGTGTGGTGAAAAAATGATTTGTGAATGTAATTAAGGTACATTTAGTTTTAAAGTGGTGTTTTTTTAAGATATCAGGTGAGATTTTGGGGTAAAAATTTGTTCTGTTAATTTGACGTTTTTATAAATTGTTTAATTGATTTATTAAATTATAGTATTTTTGAAAATCATGTTTTAATTTGGTGATGTTGTGAATTTGGTTTTGAAGTGGCACTTAATTTGAGATTGAGTTAGTTTTTTGTGTAATGTTTTGTTGTGAAAATTTGAAGTGTTTATAAATTGTTGAATTAAGTTATTATATAATATTATTTGTTGAAATCATGTTTTGATATGGTTATGTTTCACATTTTGTTTTAAAGTTGGATTTTTATATGAAATCAGGTGTTTTTTTCCTGTAAACATCTTCTGCGCTAATTTGATGTTTTTATAAATTATTTAATTCGATTTATGAAATCATATATGTAGTGAAAAAGTTGTATATTATAGGATTAATCATGTGTGAAATAATAAAGTGGCATTTTTATGTGAAATTGGGTTATATTCATGTCTAAACCCTTATTCTGTCACTTGATATGATTTCATAAATCTGGAAAGTGGTTTATTAGATTATATATGGAATGAAAAGTATATTTTGGTATTTCATTGGGCTAAGGTTTATATTTAAAGTTGATTTTGGGTGCTATTTTGGTGTACAATCCTTGGGGTGTTTATTGAAATTGTTTTACAAATTGTTTTAATGGTTTACTAAATCATATAAAAAGCGAAAAACATGTTAGGGGAGATTTTTGGTTTGCATATGGTTTTAAAATGGATTTTTGGGTGTTAAAGTGGTGAAATGTAATGTTTAATTCATTTTTTGGTTAATGAAATGTTCAAGTGGTGTTATGTGATATGAGAAACTTGTTTGGGAATAAAAGGGTTGACCGAGTAACTAGGTGGGTAGACTAGGACTTGTATGCTAGTGATTAAAAAGTAGATTCACCTTGGTTTAACATATTAGGATTGACAATGAACACTCTAACTTAACATGAATTATTGTTAGAGACAACTAGATTATGGGGGTGTCCCATACCAGTGTCTCATGCACGGGAAAGATAATGGTTGTTGTTTCTAATCCACGTTTCACCAATAAGAGAGGTTCTAGTATCCAACTACTAGCTAGTGCCTATAGGGCCTCCTCATGATTAGTTATCTTTGGATATGTTTCCCTTACCATCAGTATATGTTATGTTGGGTTTCAAATTTCAAAATCAAAAGTGTTTTCTTTCTTGATTCATTCTTTAAATACTATTTTCCATTTAATGTTCTTTTCATTCACATTTTTTTCTTAAAAGTTACATTCCATAAAATTTTTCCTAGAAATTATGTAATTTATAAAACATGAAAGTTATTTAACATTTAATGTCTATATCATGGAATAATATTTTGAGTGTAATCCTAATAGGATTAGGATCACTCCCTATACACACCCTTGGGTGTATGCAAGACCCTTTGTCTGTTTGTTCAAGGTAAAGGCAAGGTGTTCGATAGTGGAAATTTGGTTTCTCATGGTTTACCTTATGGTATATAGTGGTGGTGTCTTGGGAAAGTTGGTCCTATCATTTCACTACGTTTTGGGATAGTATTTTTGTTTCCCCTTTTTGTTCTGGCTTCATTAGTGTTGCATAAAATTATTAAGGTAATTCTGAAAAGTTGTATGTTCAATGTTTGGTTTTATATCTTCCATTTTGGTTTATTTATCTTGTTAGTTTTTTATTATTATGATTTCAGCTAAGTCATTCCCTCATGTAATATTTGAAACCTTTGCACTTGTGCTAGCCTTGGGGATCGGGAATGCCCTTTCATCCCATTCATTGATCGAATCAGGTTACCAGTTCATGGGAGACCTAGGTTGGTTCTTAAAAAAATGTATCAAAGGAGGCCATTATCTTTTGATTATAGTTCCTCTGGGATGATTCTTGGTAGATATGATCTACGATTGTCAGGACATGGCGTTGTGGTAACGACTGTGGTTCCAAGTCAGTACAACTCATCAAGGGACTCAAATCACTAGGGGAAGTCAGGTTCCATCTGAGTCGTCTGGTTCCTGTGGTTTTTTATATTTGGGGAAATGAAAAGGGAGTTGGATTGATGATCTCAATGATCTTGTAGGGCCTGAAAACCCATGTGGAGCCAAGGAAATTTCCATAGAACACTCTCTATAATGGTGGAGTAATTGGATTATGTCCTCCAACTATATGTCCAAGTCACCCACTTGTATCAATTTCCTCTTACATAATATTGTGTCTCCAACGGTTCTGAAAATTGATTTGGAAAATTATATTTGAAAAGTTAAGGGATCTAAACATTAAAATAGAGATAATATGATTTTCAAGAAATGAAAAAATGGGTTTTTGGGATTTTTTTGAATGAATCTTTAGAAAGGTGAATTATTATGAAATTGTTTTGACTGAATGAGGCTAAGATATCATAATTGGGTTTTATTAATATCAACTTGCGATTTTTTGGAGTTAATTGTTTGGAAAATCATCAATTATATTAATGTGGGAGTTGAAATATCTCTTTTAAATGGGATTTAAAAAACTGTTGGAATGTGTTTTAAATGGAATGAAATGTTTTTAAATTTATCTATAATATTTGAAAGTGATTTTTTATTCAAATGGTTGGTGCTTTTCGAAAAAATGTTTATGATTTTTAAAATCAGGTTTTGATTTTTGTGGCTAGTGGTTTTGAGAAAGATAATGTGTGGGGTGAATGTTTTGGGTTTGAAAAGTGGAAAGGTTGTTTTTTCACTTTTGTGTTCTTATGGGTTACCACATTCATGGGTGTATATGGAAAGGTGGACGGTCAATTTCCTTGTAAGATGAGTTCTTGGATGGTCATGATGTGGGTATCCAATGCAGCATGTGAACATGCATGTGTGAGGCCCATGTGATACCATTGGTGAATGTGTGACCCACCAGCCTTATTTTTTTTTCAAAAAACAATTTTTATGGAATTTTTTTTGATAACCGGTTGTTTTTTCATGTGTATTATTTTATTTTGGGAATATTTTTTGTGAATAATTTAGAGCCAAGAATCTTTTCTGGTTTAATTGTGTCTTGAGTTTGAGTTCTTGATGGTAGGTCGGCCTAAGAATGTGTGGTTAATAGGTTGTTATGAAAAGTACTTCATGGTGCCTTGTAGTGGTTTTATTTGGGTGTTCTATGTTTCTTTGTGGAATTTTTGGGTCAATGGACTAGTTTGATATAGTCTTGGGAATTTTCTTCACTGGCTAGTTTATTTACCTTAATGATTTAATGCATGATCCATGCATGGCTACATGTGATTTACCTTTGAAAAATCCAACATTTGATCATTGTAGTAAATATATCTCTTTGAAATTCTGAAAATGAGTCTTATTCACTTCTATTTTGGTTAAGAGAGTCCTCTCATAGTGTAATCGCATATGCAAGATGAGTTAAAAAAATATTTGGTTTTCTTGAGTTTTTAAAGTCTTCGAGTATGATGTTGGCATCATTTTATCTTGAGGTCCTTTTGGGAAGTGTGTTCTATGTGTTCTTGTTTCATCGTATCCTTTCTCTAGGTGAAAAGAATTATGCGTGGTTATCTTATAAGTCTTTTCAATAGTGAAGTAGCATTTTGAGGCAATGTAGGTTACGAGATGGGTTGTGTTTTGTCAGTTCTATTTGGATCGAATTGTGTTTGTCTGTGGCACAGAAAGGAGAAGTTCTATTCGGAGGTTTTTAATGCCCGGTAGCGAGGAAGGAGATGATTCAATCAACAAATATCTAGCCCGTGGTCCCAGAGTGAATTTAGCATGTAGTAAGAAACCCTAGGGATGAGTACCTCCTTTACTATAAGGTGGTAAGGTTTTTTCGTTTTTTTAATCCTTTATTCTTATACTCTTGTGGGCGTGAATCTCTGTGTGGTTGTCCATGTATGAGAATCCTTGTATGTCTCTCTTGATCTCAGTTCTGGCTGGGCTCATGCAAGGATGGTAATGCTCGTTGGAGTGGTGAACTATGTAGCTTCTTCTATTTGGTTTGGAGTTTTTTTAATCAGGTCCCTTGGGATGGGTATTAGGTTTTATTTCATGCTCATAGGTTAATCATATTTTGTTATCCATGTCGGTTCTTTCCAGTCAGTTAAGCTAGTTGATCTTAATAGTGGGAAGGCCCACCAGGGGTTTTGATTAAATTTAACTAAAATGAATTAATGTAGCTTATTCCTTATGGTGGGGTGACATGTTCCTATCGTGGGGTGTGGAAAAAACAAATATAACCTAAGTTAAAATGTATTATAGTGGGTTAACTAGGTTGTCTCTAGAGAGGAGTGCTCAACAATAGTGCTTGTCACTTAAAATAAGAGAAAGACGTGATGTTGTTTTTGAAATTGTTTGATTTGGAAAATACAAGAAAGAAAATAAATAAATAAATTAAGTGAAAGTTTTAAAACAAATTTACATATGATGTGATTTAAATCAATGAAATGAAATGGTTATCAGGTTAGGGTCAGTTTTCCAATTGTAATTCTTTCATAGTTCATTTTACCACTTCTCTTCTGCTAAATCGTTAAGAGTGATAATATAAAATCGTTTTTTCTCACTCCTCTGGTCAAATAAAAATGTGAGAATAAACCTTAATAAAACCTCAGATTGGTCTACTCTCCTTAAAATGTGTAATAGAGTTGTAGTGAATACCCTCAATTATTTTTGGCAATTCCCAATCGGGTCTTGTTTATCTCAAGCTATCATGAACTTTCATTACTCCTCACACACGTACCAGTGATCACCGAGTACTACACCACTAAATCCTAGTCTATTCCATAATTTATAAACCAGAACATAGTGGAGGGATATAATGATCATTGACCAAATATAAACAAACAACAGAATCTAAAATCAGATACAATCATACATTATAATAAAAACTGTTATAAGAAATTTAAATTGATTTGCAGTAGAGAAAAGAGGATATTAAAAAATTATGTGTAAGAACTCTAGATTTTAAAAAGGGTAAACCTACCCTTTTTCAATCACTCAGAAGATCTACCCCACCATATTAAGGGTAAATGAGTTGAAGGGGGAAGAAGAAGTCATGACAAAGCTAAGAAGAACATATGAAAGAAAAGTAAGAACACAAATTTTGATCCTCCAGAATCTGTCCTCTGGAAGATTGCCTCTGTTCTACCCACCAGACACCTGAAACTCACTGAGGTCCCTCATTATATAATTTTTTAAATGAATCTGGATATCAACCCCAAAATTTTAGAGTCACTGGAGAGGTTTAAAGAAATATATGGCCAAATCAATGACCATAACTTTTCTTGGCCGCCACAAACTGTTTCACCCACTCCAGTTGGATGCGCCAAAAAGATTCACTAATGAGATTCATATTTTATTAAATTTATTTTAAACCATGATTTAAATGTACTATGTCAAAAATAGATGGAATAAACTCATTTTATGGTTGGATGAATGATATATTGTTGATTTAATGCAGTGGGACCCATTCTGCTAGCAAGACTGAGTTCTCTAATTGATTGATTTTTCTGTACCATTGGGTTTAGAATTGTGTCATGGTACAAAAGAAATATTTATATCCCACAAGCATATGGAGCCTACAAAAAAGGATGAACATAAATTGGATCAATATTACAAAAGTTATGCCCAAAAATCAGAAGCTTTATAAAACAATTAATTTTACATAATTACCCCATTTTCACATTTATGCCCAAAATACACCAAAAACACCTAAATGATGAAAATATACTCAAATTGGATAATTGAGAGGGATTAAATAATTGAAAAACATATTAATAATAATAAAAATATTAACTCTATCAATTCCCCCACACTTATCACTCGGACTCATGGACTAGTTTGAATCAAAATAAAATCAAAGTAAATTCAAAACACATATCCATGAGATCCACCAATTTGACAACAGAAAACAAAATATATCATTCCTCCCAAAAAACTATTATTTAAAGTTATTAATTTAAGATCATTCAGTATATTTCCTCTTCATTTCTCCAACCATGCACACAAAAACATACCTAAATTTCTATAGCATCTCTCCTTTTTTATCACATAAACTTTCATTACATTTTACAAAACCGAGGATCATTAATGTTTAGTGTCTTGGAAACCAGGAACATTAAACATGAAAACATAAAATATTATTCTTAATCACTTTGAAGGCTTCTCCTCATGTTCATCCTAGGTTTATTACTACATCTCATAACCTGGGGACATACATCAAAAGAAAGGGTGAGCAGAAGGCCTAGTAAGGGAAACAAGAGAAACATTTTACATGTGAACTTGAGATACATCAATAAGGTCATGAAAAGAACATTAAGGCATGAGAAAGAAATCATGAGGCATATCATAATAAAAATAACATTTGTCATAACTTGAATATGTGGCTGCAACATTTAATATAGACAATCATGAACATATCACCAAGGTCTATCCCCAAGGTGTCATTTGAAAATTACCAAGCTTATTCACCAAGATATCGTGAAAATTGTAATCTCTAGTGGTTACATCATTACCCAATGCATTGGAGCACTATCAGGGGGCACCCTTAAAATTTCCTTTATTATCATGTGAGCCACATATATCATAATAAATAATTTCATAAACAACCCATATATCATAAAAGAAATGGGTTTCATTTCATAATCATAACATTTTAAAAACTGCTTTAAAGACATGATCTTTAGGTCGCTTTAAACCCATGAAAAGGGAAAGCGGATTTCATGTATGTAAATCCCAGAATTTAAAATAGAACATCTTGGTATATATGTGAATACCCATATATAAGGTAGAGCTTTGAGTATTCACTTAATAAAATAAAATATCTTTAGAAAAAAGAGAGAGACATTTTGAGACGAAAATTATGCAGCATAATGGCTATGTTACATGGTTTTTAAAAAACATTGAAAGGAGAGGGGACATGGGTCAAACATTCATAAATGACCCATAAAACAGTAGAGTGACATAATATAAGGGATTTAAGAACATGGTAATGAAATTTGAAAATATACCATATGAAATGAAGAACATGAAAGGAAGACAAAAATAAGATTTCTCTTATGATAATTCGGCAGCCTAACAGCGTTACATAAACTTCAACCAAAAATGAATTGATGAGATAAAATAGGGTCAATAATCATTTGAACATAAAAGATTAGTATGATATATATAGAGATCATACCCCAAAATAAATAAAAGGAACTTGCAAGACTTGACATGGAATTAGAACTTTAAAAAGGGAGAAAGGTGCAAGGACCACTTAAAAATTTAGCAGCCTAACGACGCCACTTAAACTTCAAAATAATGAATTGAAGAGATCAAATGGTTCTCTCATCATATGGTCATAAAATATCAGTATTATAGATATAGATATCATACCCCAACATAACAAAAAGGAACATGAAAGAATTTACATGAAAGTATAACTTCAAAACGAGAAGGGTGAAGAACCACTTAAAAATTCGGCAGCCTAACAGCGCCACTTAAAACTTCAAAATACTGAATTGAAGAGATCAAATGGGGTATCTCATCATATAATCATAAAAGATCAGTATGATTAATTTAGAGATCACACCCCAACATAACAAAAAGGAACTTGAAATACTTTACATGAAAATAGATCTTGAAAAATGAGAATGGAGAAAGAATCAGTTACAAATATTTCAGCAGCCTAACAGCGCCACTTAAAACTTCATAAAACGAAGTAATGAGAGTAAGAGGGGATATCTCATTATGTGAACATTAAAAGTAAAGTAATAGGAGTATAAAATAACACCCTTTAACATAAGAACATGGAGCATAAAAGAAATTACATAAAAGGGATTTCTTGAAAAGAAAGAGAGAGATCAGATCCCTTACCTTAAAACTTAACTCTTAAAACTCAATGGTTGGGACCTTGAGGGCTTGGGGGCACCTTGGGAGGACTCCTTGGAAGGTAAGAAGACCATAAATTCGTTGGGGGGGGAGTGGGGAGTCGAATGGTTGAGAGGATGGCTTGGTATTTATAGGGAAATTGAGGGGACAAGGCATTAATGGCCAAGGGACACCTCAAAAGTGATTCTCTCAAAACCATGTGCTCTCCCAAGATATTTCCCATGAAGTTAGGCCACATGGGGCCCCCAATACAATAATTCATCACCTTTGGTCGAAAATCCCTTAAAATATCTCATGAAAGCATCATGACACAGTTATGATGTCATTAAACATACCGAAACCCTAAAAGTGTATTTTTATTATTCACTGAAAATTCAACTTTCTCAGAAAAATCCCAAAATTTCACCATAACCAAATATCGATGCTATAATTACAAATATGGAATCCATTTTATAAAAATAATTTTCTAAATATTTTTAATTTAATTTTTAAATAAAAACACTATTCACTAAAAATCGATTTTTTCAGAAAAAACCCCAAAAATTACCATAACATAATATCGGTGCTCTGAGTTCAAAAATGAACTGCATTATATAAAAATAATTTTCAAAATAATTTTAATTTAATTTTTAATTAAAAAAACACTATCCACTCGAAAAAACTAATACTTGAATAATAATTTATGAAACCGTTATTTAACCATTTTATTGAATCACATTACTTAATCAAGGTGTCTAAATTATATTAAAACTTTCTTTAAGTGAGATTACTAATCCATTTGGACACATTACTAATCCTAATCATAAAATCACTATTCATCATTTACTATTCATCAAAAATCAAGTTGATCTTATTAGACTCTAAATTTCTTACTAAACATAATTGTAGAAGACCATTTTTTGAAAATCAATACACATTTTTAATTATTTAAGGTTTACATAAACATTTTTTAAAATATCCTTTCTCTAAAATTCACCAAAAAATATGCATACTATATTTATCCGAACATTTGAAAAGTCATAAACATCATCATAAGATGAAATCCCAATTTTTATTTAAAACAAAGGATTGCACAAGGAAGTTATGATCTCCTTACATAGCCCCTTATCACACCAGCATAGGACCTAAGTGTAAGGTGTGCTAAGGTGAGAGAATCTGAGGGAGGCTCAGCTAACATCGCACGAGTAGTAATTTCTATCAGTTTGAACTTCTCGCGAAGGAGATTCCATTCTAGCTTCGCACGATGAAGTTCGGCTTGGGTTTGGTCCAGAGAAAAGCCCAGTGGTGCTACCTACTTCCCAAGTTCTGTTAGATGGGCTTCAATCGGTCCAAGACTACTGGGTGAGGACATTGAATCTTCTTTCTATAATAATTAACCAAGATTACTTGTATTTAGAGACAATAATCAAAACGTTTAGTTTCCAGGGGTCATATTGACCAATGGTCATATAATAGTCAAAACCCAATGGTATCATTTTAATTATACCCATGCTATAAAATGAAATAGTTTTGTCAAGTATAAAATGACACATAAAATTAAGAAACAAGATTTTTTCAAAATTTCGGGTCGTTACAATTTCATTATCTCTCATCACACAAATTTCAGTTTTTTTCCAATGTCTTCCTTATCCAAACTCACACAAGGGTCACCATGGGTTTGATAAATTCTAACATCTCCACATAATGTGAGTCAACGACATATGTTTATCATAAGGAATTTTCAAGGTTGATATGTGGCTTTAGGTCGGTAGGATTTAGATGTGAAAATTATGAGGCTGAATGAAGAGGTCTTGGCTCTTTTTGAAGCAAAATTGCATTACTATAATTTTCACACAAGTATGGTCTCCCCTTCACTCCCATAAGTAGAAAATAAGATCCATCATCATGGAATATAAAATAATGATCAAATAGTTCATCATTTCAGAAAAAAACATTTCAATCTTCTTAAATATAATATTTCTTGAAAGCACCGTAAAAGGCATGACTTTCTTTCTTCATTAGAAGCTCTAGAAAGGCACAACTTCTCTCAACTAGAAATGGAACAACTTCCACCAGAATGTTTTTTTTTCATTAGATATAACATCTCTTCAATATTTTATTTCAACCCAAAGTCTCTCCCAATTAAGTAGCAAAACACAAGATAACTCTCCGCCAAACACATGTTCAAATAGATCATGTAATATCACTTCAAGAGCAGGTTGGATATAAAATATTGGCTTGTAATGTGGCTAACCTAATAGTTTGTTCACAGTATCTAAGGGCTACAACGATTAAATGTTCAAGGAATGACATTATAAAAATGATTTTATTGAAAAGGGGGCCTTAAATCCAAAAAAATACCTCAATCATTTAAAACATATGTACCTCAAACCCTCAAGTTTTGATAGAAATAAATCAAATTCTGGTTAAATCAAGAATGGTTTGGTTCTCCTAAGAAGTGAGTTGAATGTAAATAATATGAAAACAATAGATTTAGACACTTCAGAGGAATGTTATTTAAAATATAAAGACAATGAAATGTGGCATGGGATTCAAAAATTAGAGTAATTTTCAGGAAATTCCAAAAGAATTGAACTTGAAAAAAGTCATTTTCCGCATTCATTTAAGATAAGTTTCATGGAATAAATTATTTATCCCATGTAAATGGGTTTAAAAAATGTAAATGATAATTATTTAAGCTCAAAATTAAAAAAACAAACAAAAATTTAAAAATAAACACACAAAATTTGAAACAGACACATTTTTTAAAACAAATAAGAAAAAAAACAAATAAGAATCCTAAACTACAAATGTTACCTTCCCCACACTTAAATGATGCAGTGTCCACAATGAATTCAAATGGATTAAAAAAAAGAATATTTGAAATTGAATCACAAAAATCAAGAAAATATAATGGAAAGGTACAATCTGATGGAGTTTATTGATAAACAGGTTGGAGGAGTGTGATCTCCTCCATTGGCTCTGATGTCTTGGTCCCAAGGAATTTATTCAGCCTATGCCCATTTACAGTGAATAGATCCTTCTCTCCATCCTTCACAATCTACACATCACCAAAAGGATATACATGAGTAACTATAAATGGACCTTCCCATCTGGGACTAAGTTTACCTGTCATTAGCTTGAATCTTGAATTGATTAACAACACTTTGTCTCTAGTATAGAAGTATTTTGGTTGGATTAGTATGTCATGAGACACTCTTGTTCTCTTTTTGTAAATCCTGGAATTTTGTAATGATTCCCTTATAATTTCTCCTATCTTCTGTAACTACAATCTACTCTCTTTCTCATTACTTTCAAGATCTTGATTCATCTTCCTCACATCCCAGTATGTCTGGTTTTCCAAATCCACAGGTAGGTGAAAACTTTTCCCGTAAATCAACCTATAGGGACTCATTATAATTGGGGTTTTGTAGGCTATCATGTAATCCCATAATGTTGTTTTAACCTTTGGCCCCAAACCCTCTTATTTGGATTGACAGTCTTTTACAAAATTCCTTTAATTTCCCTATTCGACACTTCAGCTTGCCCATTAGTCTGTGGATGATAGTGAGTTGATGTTTCATGATGCACCCCATACTTTTTCAACAAAGACTCCTTTAACCTATTGCAAAAGTGAGTCCCTTGATCACTAATGATGGATCTGGGAACTCCAATCCTAGAAAATATGCTAACCTTGACAAAATCACAAACAACTTTAGCATAGTCAGTCCTGGTGGATTTTGCTTCCACCCATTTGGAAACATAATCAACAACAAGCAGAATATAATAATTTCTAAATGAAATTGGGAAAGGTCCCATAAAATCTATTCCCCAAACTTCAAATATTTCACAAAAATTATGTGGCTTTTGGGGTATTTCTTTTCTCTTTAAAATATTTCCTGTAAACTGACATTTTTCACACCATTTGAAAAATTCATGAGACTATTTGAAAAGTGTTGGCCAATAAAGTCCAGATTATAAAACCTTACTTGATTTCCATTGAGGTCCAAAGTGGCCTCTATAAGGTAATGTATGGCAAAACATAAAGACTGATTCAATTTCATTTTTAGGAAAACATCCTTGGATCATTTGGTCATTTCAAATCTTCCAAAGAAATGGATCATCCCAGATATAATATCGAGATTCAGCATTCAATTTGTGAATTTGGTGAGAATTTAAATGAGATGGGACCTGAGATGTTACCAGATGATTTACCATGTCAACATACCGAGGTACTTCTCCTTCAATCAAGTACAACTTCTCGATTGGAAGGCAATCATTATTGGTTCAATGTTTGGAATTTCAACTTCAGCGGTGTTGGGTTGTCTAACTATGTGATGAGACACCTGGTTCTTAGATCCCTTCTTATCTTTGATTTCTATGTTGAACTCCTGCAGTAGTATCATCCATCTCACAATACTCGGTTTTTCTTCACCCTTCTTCATTAAGAACCTAATAGCTGCATGATCAGAAAACACAATGACTTTAGTTCCAAGTATATATGATCTAAATCTTTTTAATGAAAAAACTACTGCTAAAAACTATTTTTTTGTTGTTGTGTAGTTGAATTGGGACACATCTAATGTTTTTGAGTCATATGAAATGACTTGTGGCCTAGCCTCAATTATTTGAGAAAGTGTTGTTCCAAGTTCTTGGTTTGAAGCATCACAAAGTAGCTCAAATGGTTCTTCCCAATTGGGTGGCTGCATTATAGGGGGTGTAATAAATCTCATTTTCAACTCATCAAAGGATTCTCTACATGAACCATTAAAAATAAAATCAACATCTTTCATAAGTAATGTAGAGAGTGGAAGAGAAATCTTACTGAAATATTTGATAATCCTCTTGTAGAATCCTGCATGTCCTAAAAATGATCTAACATATTTGACACAAGTAGGGTAAGGTAGGGAATTTATCACTTCAATTTTGGATTTATCTACTTCAATTCCTTTCTGAGAAATGACATTCCCAAGGAAAATTCCTCTCTCAACCATAAAATAACACTTTTCAAAATTCAAAACAAGGTTTTTTTTTCAATTCAAATTTTAAAAACGTTTTCCATATTTTTCAAACAATAGTCAAAATAATTTCCAAAAATTGGGAAATCATCCAAGAAAACCTCCATGAAATATTCAATGTGATCAAAAAATATACTTACCACACACCTCTAAAATTTACCTAGAGCATTACACAATCCAAATGGCATCCTTTTGAATGAAAATTATTAAAAAGACAAGTAAAGGTAGTCTTAGCTTGATCCTCAGGGGAAATGGGTACTTGAAAATAACCTGAAAACCCATCCAAAAAGAAATAATGAGTTCTACCTACCAACCTCTCTAGAATCTGGTTAACGAAAGGGATAGAGAAATTATCTTTTTGAGTGACCTGATTCAACATCCTTAAATCTGTGCATACTCTCCAGCTATTCTGAATTCTCACAGGGATTAATTCATTTTTTTCATTCCACATAATGGTTAGGCCAGTTTTCTTTGGGAATATATGGTTGGGGCTAACCCATTGTGAATATGATATTGGATAGATTATCCGAGCTTCTAATAGCTTCATAATCTCTTTTTTCACAGCCTCCATTAGGGTAGGGTTCAACCTCCTTTTGGGATATTTGACAGGTTTGGAATCTCCCTCAAGAAAAATTCTATGTGAGCAAATTTTTTGGTTTAATTATCGTATATCACCTAAGATTCATCCTATTGATTGGAAATTCTCCTTCAATAGATCAATCAATTTTTTTTCTTGAGTTTCAGAAAGATTATTAGCAATTATTTCTAGTAATTTCTCCCCCTCCATAAGGTAAACATATTTTAAACCAATGGGGAGTGGTTTTAATTCTATATCAGAATTATGATCACGGGATGAAACTAAATTTAGGCTCTCCAATTCCAATGGTTTGACATCTTGCACACATGGAATCATATCATCTTCATAATAATTTAACAAATTATCAAAGAAATCAGATTTTACCTCTTTTTCCAACAGGAAATCAGAATCTCCAAGAGTTTGGGCACCCATATGATCAGTGATATCATTAATGGAAAAATTCCCTTCTAATGATAAAAATTCATGAAACATACTTGATTATTCAATTGGTTCTATACAATCTTCATGGGAGAGTGAGAAGAGTGAATAAAAATATGATGGGTGCCTCATGGATTAAAAAATATTTACGTAGACAGTGCTATCTCCAAACTCCATGGTAAGTGTCCCTTCATTGACATTGATGATGGCTTAGGACGTCTTCCATAAAGGTCTCCCAAAAATTATGGGCGAGTGTGATGGGATCCAATCATCTTCCATATTCAACACATAAAAGTTAGTAGTGAATAAAAGTTCTTTGACTTTTACAAAGACATCCTCCAGAACTCAGGTTGGGAAAACTATGGATCTATTTCCAAGCTGGACCACCACTCTTGTGGGCTTCCAGTCTCCCAACTACAAATAAGCATATACTAAGTGAGGAAATACATTAATTGATTCACCTAAATCATATAAATCATTAGATAAATTTAATAAAACAATGGTGCATTGAATAGGAAACATCCCTGAATCTTCAAATTTGGTTGGCAATTATGGTGTGATAAGTGCCGAGACACTTCTTCCCAAACTGATCTTCTCATTCCATTGAAGTCTCCTCTCCTTGGTGAAAATATCCTTTAAAAAATTAGAATACTTTTTCATTTTTTTTAGTGCTTCAAGCAGAGGTATGTTGATTTCTTCTTCCTAGAAGTTGTCCATAATTTCTTTTTGCAGTGTTTCTTCATGAAGCCTCTTTGATTCAATCATCCTTGATGGAAATGGTGGTGGTATGTATTTATTCTCCCTTTTTTTCCTTTGAAATGGTGTTTCTTATTTATTATTCCTTGGCCTATCCTTATCCTCATACTCTTTATTATATTCATTCTGATGCATTTTAATATAATTTTCATCATTTCCAACTTCATTCTCTCCCATATCATGTATTCTTGTTTTATGTTCAATGTGGAATAGTGGTGGGAGTTATTTTCCACTTCTTTTAGTAATAATACTAACATTCTCTTTCTGGTTTGGTATTTTTTAGGAAGGGGGTTTACCTAGATTTCTGGTCAGAAAGTCCATGAGACTTTCAAACTTGTTGGACAAATCTTTAACAGGGTATTTCAGTCCTTCTAACTCAGATTTTTGTTGGTTTTGAATTGGAAGTTGTGCACTGGTGGATGGATTCTCGTAGGGTTTTTGGAGTGTGGTTAGTTTTTGGTAAGAAGGATGGTTATAATATTGTTTTAATTGAAATGGTGGTGGATTCTGGAATTGATTCTGGAATGGTGGTTGGTTTTGAAACTGGTTTTGGTGTGGGGGTCAACCTTGATTCTACTATTTTCAAAACCCATATTGGACATGGTTAGGATCTCTAAATCCTTTATTTTATTGTAACTATCTTGGATGAAAGTTTTCTACACATATTTCCATCCCATGTATTTCATAATATTTGTCAGTGAAATGATCAGGTGATGTGAATAAACTACATACCTTAGCTGGCGCTTGTTGTTCATTAACCTTCTCCAAGGCCATCTGTCTCACCAAACTAGTAATCACTTCAATCCTAGTTTCTAATAAGGTTGATGTATGATAAGTGTGTAACTCATGAATACCTCTTGTTCTAAACTACTGTGAGTTCTGGTAAATCTTCACAATCAAGCTGTTTGCTTCTTCGGGTGACTGGTCAATCAATGCACCTCCAGATGATGCATCAAGAAGGTTTCTGGCATTTTACAGTAGTCCTTGATAGAATAAGACAATAAAGTGTTGTTCCTAAATGGATTGATGCAGACAACAACACATGGATTATTAAAAATCTCACAGTACTTGTAAAGGGTTTCTCTAGATGATTTTCGTATGACGTAGATTTACTTCCGAATGGTTGTGCTTCTAGAGGTGGGGAAAAATCTTTGCATAAAACATCTTACGAGGTCATTACAATCATATAAATCTCATAGTTGTAGGTCTTAAAATTATTCTTTAGCATATCCATCCAATTAAAATGAAAATACCTTCCACTTAACCTACTCCTCTGTAACTCCATGAGGTCTGAAAGTTGAGAAAACATGTGTGAACTCTTTAATGTGTTTGTTTGGATCTTCACCTGCCAAACCATGAATCTTTGGAATCAAAGGAATCATATTAGGTTTCATTTAAAAATCATTTTGTAACACTGGCATGAAAATTTTATTTTTTTTGTTTAAGGAATTGTGGTGAACAAAGGCCTCTAAGAGTTAAGGTTTTATTTTCAGCCATGATGACAGGCTCAGAGTGAATACTATAAGTTTCACTTGAGTCTGCAAGGGGAATTTCTTCAAATTCAGATTATGAATTAATGTTTCTAAGTTTATTCAACAATTTTCTTTCAATTTCAAGATCTATGGGAAAATGTTCAGTTTTTGAGGTTCTAGTCATGCAATTTTGAAGTGAATAGATGAGAAGAGATAAAAGAAAAGAAAAGAAATTTTGGCGATACCTCCCTGACAACGGTGCCAAATTTTGACACGTTCTTATCATGGGGTGCGGAAAAAACAAATATAACCTAAGTTAAAATGTGTTATAGTGATTTACCAAGGTTTTATCCAGAGAGGAGTGCTAAATAATAGTGTTTGTCACTTAAAATAAGAGAAAGAAGTGATGTTGTTTTTGAAATTGTTTGATTTGGAAAATACATGAAAGAAAATAAATAAATTAAAGAGAGAAAGAAGTGATGTTGTTTTAGGGTCGGTGTTGCAATTTTAATTCTTTCACAGTTCACTTAACCCAATTCTCTTCTGGTAAATTGTTAAGAGTGATAATCTATAATAGTTTCTTCTCACTCCTTTGGTCAAATGAAATTGTGAGAATAAACCTTACTAATAACTCAGATTGGTCTACTCTCCTTAAAATGTGTAATAGAGTTGTAGCGAATACCCCCAATTATTTTAGTCAATTCCCAATCGGGTCTTGTTTATCCCAAGCAATCAAGAACATTCACTACTCGTCCCACACGTACTGGTGATCACTGAGTACTACACCACTAAATCCTGGTCTCTTCCATCATTTATAAAACAGAACCTAGTGGAGGAAGATATTGATCATTTACAAAATGTAAATAAAATACATAATATAAAATCAGATACAATCGTACATGATAATAACAAATGTTATAAGAAATTGAAATTGATTCGCAGAAGAGAAAAAGGGATATTAAAACATTTTGTGAAAGAACTAAAGTATTACAAAAGGGTAAACCTACCCTTCCCCAATATCTCAGAACATCTACCACACAATGGTAAGGTTAACTGAGGTTATGGGCGAAGAAGAAGTCATGACAAAGCTAATAAGAACAAAATAAAGAAAAGAAATAACAAAATTTTTGATCCTCTAGAATCTATCCTCTAGAAGTTTGCCTCTGTTCGGCCCACCAGACACCCGAAACACCCTAAGGTCCCTTATTATAGAATCTTGTAAATGAAGTCGGCTATCGAACCCAAAATTTTATAGTCATTGGATAGGTGTAAAGAAAGATATGGCCGAATCAGTGACTATTACTTTTCCTTGCCGCCAAAAACTGTTTCACCCACTCCACTTGGATGCGCCAAAAAGATTCGTTTGTGAGCTTCATATTTTATAAAATTTATTTTGAACCATCCTTTAAATGTAATTTATTAAAACCAGCTAGAAGAACCTCATTCTAAGGTTGGCTGAATGATATATTGTTGATTTAATGCGGTGGGGTCCATTCTACGAGCCAGACCGAGTTCTCTAATTGATTGACTTTTCTGTACCACTGGGTTTCGAATTGGGTCCTGGTCCAAAATACATATTGGCGGCCCACGAGAATATGAAGCATAAAAAAATATGAACTTCAATTGGATCAATATTTTAATAGTTATTCCCAAAAAATAAAAGATATATAAAATAGTCAATTTTACATAATTACCCTATTTTCACATTTAATCCCACAATACACGAAAAACACATAAATAATGAAAATATACTCAAATTGAATAATTGAGAGGTATTAAATAATTGAAAAACATATTAATAATAATGAAAATATTAACTCTATTAATTCCCCCACACATATAACTTGGACTCTGGGACAAGTTTCAATCAAAATAAAATCAAAGTAAATTCAAAACACATATCCATGAGATCCACCAATTTGACAACAAGAAACAAAATATAACATGCCTCCTCAAAAACTATTATTTAATGTTCTTAACTTAAGATCATTCAGAATATTTCTTCTTCACTTCTCCTCCCACGCAGACAAACACTTACCTAACTTTCATTATCTCTCGTTACACAAATTTCAATTTTTTTTTGCAGTGTCTTTCTCATCCAAACTCATACAAGGGTCACCAAAGGTTTGATAAATTATTACATATCCAACCCATGTGAGTTAAATAAATATGTTTATCATTAAAACTTTTCAAGGTTGTTCTATGGATTTAGGTTGGTAGGATTTTGATGTGAAAATTCTGATCCTGAATGAAGACGGATTGGCTCTTTTTGAAGCTAAATGGCATTACTATAATTTACACAGAAGTATGGTATCCTCTTTACTCCCATTAGTAGAAAATCAGCTCCTTATTCATGGAATATCAAGGAATGTTCACTGAGTTCATCATTTCAGAAAAAAAACATTTCGATATTCTCAAATATAATATTTCATGAAATCTCCATAAAAGGCATGACTTTCCTTCATCATTAGAGGCTCCAAAAAGGCACAACTTCTCTCATCATAAAAGCACCAGAAATGGAAATAATTTCAATAGAATGATTTCTTTTCATTAGAAATTACATCTATTAAATAAATTATTTCAACCCAAAGTTTATCCCAATGAAGTATCACAACACAAGATTCCTCTCCCCCATACTTATTTTCAAAAAGATCATGAAATTTCACTTCAAGAGTAGGTTGGATAGGGAATACTGTCTTGTAATGTGGCTAACCCGACAGGCTGTTCATGGCATCTAAGAGATAAAATGATTAAATATTCAAGGTAGTCCATTATAAAAGTATTTTATTGAAAAAGGGGCTTTAAATCCAAATAAATTCCTCAATAATATAAAACACATGTACCTCAAACCCTCAAGTTTTGATAGGAATAAATCAAATTCTGGTTAAATCAAGAATAGTTTCGTTCTATCAAGAAGTGAGATGAATGTAAATAATATGAAAGCAATAGATTCAGAAGTTTCACGAGAATGTGATTTCAAATATAATGACAGTGAAATGTGGCATGGGATTCCAAAATCAGAATACTTTTCATGAAATTCCCAAAGAATTTAACATGAAACAAATTCATTTTCAACATTCATTTAAGATCAGTTTCATGGAATAAATTATTTATCCCATGGACTTGGGTTAAAAAAATGTCAATGATAATAATTTTAGCTCAAAATTTAAAAAACACACAAAAATTTAAAAATAAACACACAAAATTTGAAACACACACTTTTTTTTTAAAACAAATAAGAAAAAAAATAAATAAGAATCCTAAACTAAAAATTTTCCCTCCCCCACACTTAAATAATTCATTGTCCACAATTCATTCAAATGGATTTCAAATAAAAGAATATTTGAAATTGAATCATAAAAATCAAGAAAATATAATAGAAAGGTACAACCTGATGGATTTTATTGATAAACAGGTTGGAGGAGTGTGATATCCTCCAATGGCTCTGATGTCATGGTCCCAATGAATTTCATCAGCCTATGCCCATTTATAGTGAATGGATCCTTCTCTCAATCCTTCAGAATCTGCCTATCACCAAAAGGATATACATGAGTAACTATAAATGGAACATCTAATATGGAACTAAGTTTACCAAGCCTTAACTTTAATCTTGAATTTATTAACAACACTTTGTCTTTAGTATGGAAGTATTTTGGTTGGATCCATTTGTCATGAGCCACTCTTGTTCTCTCTTTGTAAATCTTGGAATTTTCAAAATCTTCCCTTCTAATTTCTCCCAGCTCCTGTAACTACAATCTTATCTCTTTCCTAGAACTTTCACGATCTTGATTCATCTTTCTCACAGCCCAATACGCCTTGTGTTCCAATTCCACGTGTAGGTGATAGCTTTTCCCATAAATCAACCTATAGGGACTCATTCCAATTGGGGTTTTATGGATATCCTATAATCCCAGAATGTGTCTTCTAACCTTTGGCCCCAATCCTTTCTATTTGGATTAGCAGTCTTTTCGAAAATTTATTTAATTTCCCTATTAGACACTTCAGCTTGCCCATTAGTCTGTGGATGATAGTGAGTTAATGTTTTATGATGCACCCCATACTTTTTCAACAAAGCCTCTATAATTCTATTGAAAAGTGAGTCCCTTGATCACTAATGATGGCTATGGGAACTCCAAACCTACAAAATATGTTAGCCCTAACAAAATCACCAAAAACTTTTGCATTGTCAGTCCTGGTAAATTTTTCTTCCACCCATTTGGAAACACAATCAGCAGCAAGAATAATATAAGAATTTACAAATGACATTGGGAAAGTTCCCATAAAATCTATCCCCCAAACTTCAAAAATTTCACAAAATTAAGTGGATTTTGGAGAATTTCTTGTCTCTTTGAAATGTTTCCTGTAAATTGACATTTTCACACCATTTTCAAAATTCATGAGAATCATTGAAAGGTGTTTTCCAATAAATTCCAGATTCAAAAACCTTACTTGATGTCATTTGAGGTCCAAATTGGCCTCCATAAGCTAATTAGTGAAAAAACTTAAATACTGATTCAATTTCATTTTTAGGAAAAAATATTCTCATCATTTGGTCATTGTAAATCTTCTAATGAAATGGATCATCCTAGATGTAATATCTAGATTCAGCTTTCAATTTGTTAATTTGGTGATAATTTAAATGATATGGTTCTTGAGATGTTACCAGATAATTTACCATGTCAGCATGCCAAGGTACTTATCCTTCAATCAAGTACAACTACTCTCTTGGAAGGCGATCATCTAGTGGTTCAGTGTTTGGAATTTCAACTTCAATGGTGTTGGGTAGTCTACTTAAGTGATAAGCCACATTGTTCTTAGATCCCTTCTTGTCTTTGATTTCTATGTTGAACTCTTGCAGTAGTAACATCTATCTCACTAGCCTTAGTTTTTCTTCACCCTTCTTCATCAAGAACCTAAGAGCTGCATGATCAAAAAACAAAATGACTTTAGTTCTAAGAAGATATGATCTAAATCTTTCTAATGCAAAAAAATTTCTTAAAACTCTTTTTCTTTTGTTGTGTAGTTGAATTGGGACAAATCTAAGGTTTTTGAGGCTTATTCAATGACTTGTTTCCTACCCTCAATTCTTTGAGAAAGTACTGCTCCAACTGCTTGGTTTGAAGCATCACAATATAGCTCGAATGGTTTTTCCCAATTGGGTGGCTGCATTACTGGGGGTGTAATAAATCTCATTTTCAACTCATCAAAGGCTTCTCTACATGAACCATTGAAATTAAAATCCACATATTTCAAAATTAATCTAGAGAGAGGTAGAGAAATCTTACTAAAATCTTTTACAATCCTCCTATAGAGTCCTGCATGTCCTAAAAATGATCTAACATTTTTGACACAAGTAGGGTAAGGAATGGAATTTATCACTTCAATTTTTGATTTATCTACTTCAATGATTTTCTGAGAAATGACATGCCCAAGGACAATTCCTCTCTCAACCATAAAATGGAACTTTTAAAAATTCAAAACAAGGTTTTTTTTCAGTGAAAGTTTTCAAAACGTTTTCCAGATTTTTCAAACAATGGTCAAATGAATTTCCAAAAACTGGGAAATAAACCAAGAAAACCTCCAAGAAATATTCAATGTGATCCGAAAATATACTTACCAGAAACCTCTAAAATTTACCTGGAGCATTACACAATCCAAATGGAATCCTTTTGTAAGAAAAAGTACTGAATGAACAAGTAAAGGTAGTCTTCTCTTGATCCTCGGGAGCAATGGGTACTTGAAAATAACCTGAAAATCCATCCAAAAAGCAAAAATGAGTTCTACCTACCAACTTCTCTAGCATCTGGTCAATGAAAGGGATATGGAAATGATCTTTTCAAGTGACTTTATTCAACTTCTTAATATCTATGCATACTCTCCAGCTATTCTGAATTCTCACAGGGATTTATTCATTTTTTTCATTCCTCATAATGTTTAGGCCAGTTTTCTTTGGGACTATATGGATGGGGCTAACCCATTGTAAATATGATATTGGATAGATGATCCCAGCTTCTAATAGCTTCTCAATATCTTTTTTCACAACCTCCATCAGGGTAGGGTTCAGCCTCCTTTTGGGATATCTAACAAGTTTGGAATCTCCCTCAAGAAAAATTCTATGTGAGAAGATTTTCTGGTTTAATCCTAGGATATCACCCAAGATTTACCTTATTTCTTGGAAATTCTCTCTCAAAATCTCAATCAATTTTAATTCTTGAGTTTCAGATAGATTATTAGAAATTATTACTGGTCATTTCTCCCCCTCCAAAAGGTAAAAACATTTTAAATCAGTGGGGAGTGGTTTTTATTCTTGATCAGGAGGATGATCAAGGGATGAAACTAAATTGAAGTTCTGCACATCCAATTGTTTGACATCCTGAACACAAGGAATCATATCATCTTCATCATCATTTAACAAATTATCAAAGAAATCAGATTTTACCTCTTCTTCCAATAGGAAACAAGAATCTCCAAGAGTTTGGGCGTCCATATGTTCAGTGCTATTTTTAATGGAAAAATTATATTCTAATTATAAAAATTCATGAAACATACCTGATTATTCAATTGGTTCTATTCCATCTTCATGGGAGAGTGAGAAGAGTGAATAACCATCTGATGGGTTCCTCATGGATTAAAAAATATTAAAGATGATAGTGTTGTCTCTAAAATCCATGGTAAGTGTCCCTTCATGGACATTGATGATGGCTTTGGCCATCTTCAAGAATGGTCTCCCCAAAATGATGGGTGAGTGTGATGGGATCCTATCATCTTCCATATTCAACACATAAAAGTCAGCAGAGAATAAAATATCTTTGACTTTAACAAAGACATCCTCCAGAACTCTTGCTGGGAAAACTGTGGATCTATTTGAAAGTTGGACCACCACTCTTGTGGGATTCAAGTCTCCCATCTGCAAATAAGTATATACTGAGTGAGTTAAAACATTAATTGATGCACCTAAATCGTATAAATCATTAGATAAATTTAACGAACCAATGGTTCATGGAATAGAAAACGACCCTCGATCTTGACATTTTGCTGGAAATTGTGGTTTGATAAGTGCTAAGACACTTCTTCCCAAATTGATCCTCTCATTCCATTGAAGTCTCCTCTTCTTGGTGAAAATATCCATAAAAAATTTAGCATACTTCAGATTTTTTTTGAGTGCTTCAAGAAGAGGTATGTTGATTTCCATTTTCCGGATGGTGTATAGAATTTCTTTTTTGTAGTGTTTCTTCTTGAAACCTCTATACTTTAATCATCCTTGATGGAAATGGTGGTTGTATATCTTTCTTTTCTTTTTTTTCTTTTGAAATGGTGTTTCTTGTTTCTTCTTCTGTGGCCTATCCTTATCCTCCTCTTCTTTCTGCCAGATTATGTATTCTTATTTCAGGTTCAAATAGGGATGGTGGTGGGAGTTCTTTTCCACTTCTTGTAGTTATAATACTAACACTATCTTTTGGTTTTGGTATTATTTTTCAAGGGGGTTTACCTGGATTTTTGGTCAGAAAATCTACGAGACTTTTAAACTTGTTGGAAAAATCTTTAACAGTGTCGTTCAGTCCTTCAAACTCAGATTTTTGTTGGTTTTGAATTTTAGGTTGTGAACTGGTGGATGGATTCTCATAGGGTCTTTGGAGTATGGTTAGTTGTTGGTAATAAGGCTGGTTATAAAATTGTTTTGGTTGAAATGGTGGTGGATTCTGGAATTGATTCTGGAATGTTGGTTGGTTTCGAAACTGGTTTTGGTATGGGGGTTTACCTTGATTCTGTTGATTTCCAAACCCATATTGGACTTGGTTAGGATCTCTCCATCATCAATTTTGGTGGAACTTTCTTGGATGAAAGGTTTCTACACATGTTTCCATTACCTGTATTTCAGAACATTGGTTAGTGAAATGATCAAGTGATGTGCATAAACCACATACCTTAGCTGGTGCTTGTTAGTCACCTACTTGCTTCAAGGCCATATGTCTCACCAAACTAGTAAGTGATTCAATCCTAGTTTTTAATAAGGGTGATGGATGAGAAGTGTGTACCTCATGAATAACTCTTGTTCCAAACTACTATGTGTTCTGGGAAATCTTCACAATCAAGATGTTGGATTCTTCTGGTGACGTGTCAATCAATTCAACTCCAGATGATGCATCAAGAAGGTTTATGTCATTGTCCAGTAGCCCTTGATAGAAAAAGACAGGAAAGTGATGTTCCTTAATGGCTTGATGCAAAATACTGATGAATAACTTCTTAAATCGCTCCCAGTACTCATAAAGTTTTTCTACCGATGATTGTCATATGGCATAGATTTCCTTCCGAATGGTTGTGCTTCTATAGGTGGGGAAGAGTATTTTCATAAAACATATTACCAGGTCATTCCAGTCATGTACATATCCTGGTTGTAGGCCATACAACCATTCATTAGCAGCTCCATCCAATGAAAACGAAAATACCTTCCACTTAACCTACTCCTCTGTAACTCCACGGGGTCTGAAAGTTGAGCAAACATGTGTGAACTCTTTAATGTGTTTGTTTGGATCTTTACCATCCAAAACATGAATCTTTGGAAGTAAAGGAATTATATTAGGGTTCATTTCAAAATCATTTTGTAACACAAGCATGACAAGTTGATTGTTCTTATTAATAAATTGTGGAGCACCAAGGTCTCTTAGAGTTAGGTTTTTATTTTCAGCCATTATGACAGGCTCAGAGTGAACACTAGAAGTTTCACATGAGTATGCAAGGGTATTTTCTTCAAATTAAGATTAAAAATTAATGTTTCTAAGTCTATTCAACAAGGTTGTTTCAATTTTAGGATCTATGGGTAAATGATTAGTTTTTGAGGCTCTAGTCATGAAATTTTGAAGACAAAAGATGAGAATAGAGAAAAGAAAAGAAAAGAAATGTTGGTGCAACCTCCCTGGAAATGGCGCCAGGTTTGGTCATGTTCCTGTCAAGGGGTGTGGAAATAAAATATTTAACTTAAGTTAAAATCTATTCTATTGGGTTACCTAGTTTTTCTCCAGAGAGGAGTGCCCAATAATAGCGTTTGTCACTTAAAATAAGATAAAGAATTGATGTTGTTTTTGAAATTGTTTGATTTGGAAAATACAAGAATGAAAATAAGTAAAGTAAAGAAATTAAGTGAATGTTTTAAAATAAATTGAAAAATTATGTGATTTAAATAAATGATATGAAATATTGATCAGGTTAGGGTCGATTTTCCAATTGTAATTTTTTCACAGTTTAATTCACCCAATTCTCTTCTGCTAAATCGTTAAGAGTGATAATATTCAATCATTTATTCTCACTCCTTTGGTAAAATAAAAATCTGAGAATAAACCTTACTAAAACATCTGATTTGTCTAATCTCCTTCAAATGTGTAATAGAGTTGTAGAGAATACCCCCAATTATTTTAATCAATTCCAAATTGGGTCATGTTTATCTGAGGCAATCAAGAACATTCACTACTCCTCACACACGTACCGGTGACCACAGAGTACTAAACCAGTAAATCCTGGTCTATTCCATCATTTATAAACCTTAACCTAGTGGAGAGTGATATTGATCATTGACCAAATATAAATAAACAATAGAATCTAAAATCAGATATAATCGTACATGATAATAAAAACGGTTATAATAAATTGAAATTAATTCGCAGAAGAGAAAATGGATATTAAAACATTACGTGCAAGAAATCAAGAATTACAAAAGAGTATAACTAAAATTCCCCAATAACTTATAAGATCTAACTCACCATGGTAAGGGTAAATAAGTTGAAAGGGGAAGAATAAGTCATGACAAAGATAAGAAGAACAAAAGAAAGAAAATCAAGAACAAAAAGTTTGATCCTCCAGAATCTGTCCTCCAAAAGTTTGCATCTGTTCTTCCCACTAGAAACCTGAAAATAACTGAGGTCCCTTCTTATAGAATGTAGTAAACGAAGTCGGATATCAACCCCAAAATTTTATAGTCATTGGATAGGTTTAAAGAATGATATGGTTGAATCAATGACCATTACTTTTCTTTTCTACCAAAAAATGTTTCACCCGCGTCACTTGGACATGCCAAAACGATTCATTGATGAACATAATATTTTATCAAATTTATTTTGAACCATCCTTTAAATGTACTCTATAGAAACTAGCTGGAAGAACCTCGTTCTAAGGTTTGATGAATGATATATTGTTTATTTAATGCGGTGGGATCTATTCTGCGAGCCAGACTGAGTACTCTAATTGATTGATTTTTCTGTACCATTGGGTTTCGAATTGGGTCTTGGTCAAAAAGACATATTTGAGGACCATTAGCATATGAAGTGATTTTAACACCCCATATTGATAAATGGTTAATTGAATAAATGATATGACTCATTTCAGCAAGTTGGACCTTTTTTTTCTAGAACCTACCTGATTAGATGACCCGTCCGGGCACGTGGGTGGGCCCCAGGGTGGTACCCAACCTTAAGTGGGGTGCACTAAATGGGTTGATATATGGGTCCCACAATGACAATGTTTCTCTCTAAATAGGGGGCTACAAAAAAAATATAAACTTCAATTGGAGCAATATTTCAAAAGTTATTCCCAAAAAACTGAAGCTATATAAAACAGTCAATTTTACATAATTACCCATTTTCACATTTACGCCCAAAATACAACAAAAAAACATAAATGATGAAAATATAATCAAATTGAATAATTGAGAGGGATTAAATAATTTAAAAACATATTAATAATAATGAAAATATTAACTCTATCAATTCCCCAAAACTTATCACTTGGACTCCTGGATAAGTTCGAATCAAAATAAAATCAAAGTAAATTCAAAACACATATGCATGAGATCCAACAATTTGACAACAAGAAACAAAATATATCATGACTCCTCAAAAACTATTATTTAAAGTTCCTAATTTAAGATCATTCAGTATATTTCCTCTTCATTTCTCCTTTCATGCACACAAACACTTACCCAAATTTCATTATCTCTCGTCACACAAATTTCAATTTTTTTTGCAATGTCTTCCTCATCCAAACTCATACAAGGGTCACAATAGGTTTGATAAATTCTTACATCTCCACCAAATGTGAGTCAAAGACATATTTTTATCATGAGGAATTTTTAAGGTTGTTCTGTTGATTTTAGTTGGTAGGATTTAGATCTGAAAATTCTGAGGCTGAATGAATAGGGATTGACTCTTTTTGAAGTAAAATTGTATTACTCTAATTTTGACACAAGTATGGTCTCATCTTCACTCCCATTAGTAGAAAATAAGCTCATTCATCATGGAATATCAAGGCATGTTCACAAATTTCATAATTTGAGGAACAAACATTTCAATATTCTCAAATATAATATTTCCTGAAAGCTCCATAAAATGCAGGAATTTCATTCTTCATTAGAAGCTCCAGAAAGGCACAACTTCTCTCATCATGAAAGCACCAAAAAATGGCACAACTTTCAACAGAAATATATTTTTTTCATTAGAAATAACATCTCTTCAATATTTTATTTCAACCCAAAGTTTCTCCCAATGAAGTAGCACAACACAAGGTATCTCTCCCCCACACTTATGTTCTAATAGATCATGAAATTTCACTTCAAGAGCAGGTTGGATAGGGAATATTGGCTTGTAATGTGGATAACCTAACAGGCACTTAATAGAATCTAAGGGATACAATAATTAAATGTTTAAGTAAGGCCATTATAAAAATGATTTTATTTAAAATGGGGATTTAAATCCAAATAAATGAATCAATCATTTAAAACACACGTACCTCAAACCCTTATGTTTTGATAGGAATAAATCAAATTCTGTTTAAATCAAGCATTGTTTAGTTCTCTCAAGAAGTGAGGTGAATGTAAAGAATATGAAAACAATTGGTTTAGAAGCCTTAGGGGAATGTGATTTCAAATATAAAGACAGTGATATGTGGCATGGTGTTTAAAAATCTGAGTACTTTTCATGTAATTTCAAAAGAATTTAACATCAAACAAAGTCATTTTCAGCATTCGTTTAAGATCAGTTTCATGTAATAAATTATTTATCTCATGGACATGGATTTCAAAAATGTCAATGATAATCATTTTAGCTCAAAATCAAAAAATACACACAAAAATTTAAAAATAAACACACAAAATTTGAAACACACACATTTTTTAAAACAAATAGGAAAAAAAACAAATACAAATCCCAAACTACAAAGGTTCCCTCCCCTACACATAAATGATGCATTGTCCACAATGTATTCAAATGTATTTAGAACATAAGAATATTTTAAATTGAATAACAGTAATCAAGAAAATATAAAGGAAATGTACGACCTGATGGAGCTTATTGATAAACAGGTTGGAGGAGTGTGATCTCCTCCATCAGCATTGATGTCATGGTTCCAATGAATTTTTTCAGGCTATTACCATTGATAAGGAATGGATCCTTCTCTCCGTCCTTCCAAATCTACACATCACCAAAAGAATATACATGAGTCACTATAAATGGACCTTCCAATCTGGAAAAAAGATTATCTGGAATTAGCTTGAGTCTTGAATTGAATAACAACACTTTGTTTCCAGTATGGAAGTCTTTTGGTTGGATCAGTTTGTCTTGTACCACTCTTGTTCTCTCTTTGTAAATCCTGGAATTTTAAAATTCTTCCCTTCTAATTTCTTCTAGCTCCTATAATTGAAATCTTCTCTCTTTCCCAACAATTTCAAGATCCTGATTCATCTTTCTCACAGCCCAGTATGCCTAGTGTTCCAATTCCACAGGTAGGTGAAAAACATTCCCCTAAATCTACCTATAGGGAATCATTCTAATTGGGGTTTTATAGGCTGTCCTGTAAGATCATAATGTGTCTTATACAGTTTGGCTCTAATCCTTACTATTTGGATTAACAGTCTTTTCTAAAATTCCATTAATTTCCCTATTAGAAAATTCTGCTTTCCAATTAGTCTGTGGATGATAGGGAGTTGATTTTTTAAGATGCACCCCATACTTTTCAAAAAAGCCTCCATTATCCTATTGAAAAAGTGAGTCCCTTGATCACGAATGATGTCTCTAGGAACTTCAAGCCTATAAAATATGTTAGCTTTAACAAAATCACAAACAACTTTTTCATTGTTTGTCATAGTGGCTTTTACTTCCACCAATTTGGAAACATAATCAACAGGAAGCATAATATAAGAATTTATAAATGATATTGGGAAAGGTCCCATAAAATCTATCCCCCAAACTTCAAAAAATTCCTAAAAATTAAGTGGATTTTGGGTCATTTCTGGTCTCTTTGAAATATTTCTTACAAACTGACATTTTTCACACTATTTGAAAAATTCATGAGAATATTTGAAAAGTGTTGGCCAATAAAGTCCAGATTCTAAAACCTTCCTTTCTATCCTTTGAGGTCCAATGTGGCCTCCATAAGCTAATGTGTGAAAAACCTTAAAGACTAAGTCAATTACATTTTTTTGGCTAACATGTTCTGATCATTTGGTCAATGCCAATCTTCCAAAGAAATAGATAGTCCTAGATGTAATATCTAGATTCAGCTTTCAATTTGTGAATTTGGTGAGAATTTAAATGAGATGCGACCTAAGATGTAACCAGATAATTTACCATGTCTGCATACCAAGGTACTTCTCCTTCAATCAAGTATAACTTCTCTCTTAGAAGGTGATCATTTAGTGGTTTCGTGTCTGTAAATTCAACTTTAGCAGTGCTGGGTAGTCTACTTAAGAGATAAGCCACTTGGTTCTCAGATCCCTTCTTATATTTGATTTCTATGGTGAACTCCTAAAGTAGTAGAATCCATCTCTATGGGCTTAGTTTTTCTTCAGCCTTCTTCATTAGTTACTTAAGAGCTGCATGATCAGAAAACACAATGACTTTAAGTCCAATAATATATGATCTAATTCATTCTATAGAAAAAAAACTACTAAAAACTCTTTTTCTGTTGTTGTGTAGTTGAATTGGGCTACATCTAAGATTTTTTAGGCATATGCAATGACTTGTGTCCGGCCCTCAATTCTCTGATAAATTACTGCTCCAACTGCTTGGTTTGAAGCATCACAAAGTTGCTCGAATTGTTCTTCCCAATTGGGTGGATGCATTATTGGTGGTGTAAGAAATCTCATTTTCAACTCATCAAAGGATTCTCTACATGAACCATTGCAATTAAAATCAACTTCTTTCAAAAGTAATCTAGAGAGAGGGAGATAAATCTTACTGAAATCTTTAATAAACCTCATGTAGAATTCTAAATTCCCCAAAAATGATCTAACATGTTTGACAAAAGTTGTGTAAGGAAAATAATTTATCACTTCAATTTTTGATTTATCTACTTCAATGCCTTTATAATAAATTACATTCCCATGGACAATTCATCACTCAACTAAAAAATGAAACTTTTCAAAATTCAATACAAGGTTTTTTTTAATGCACATTTTAAAAACTGTTTCCAGATTTTTCAAACAATGGTCAATGGAATTTCCAAAAAATATGAAATCATCCAAGAAACCCTCCAAGAAATATTCAATGTGATCAGAAAATATACTTACCATACACCTATGAAATGTATCTGGGGAATTACACAATCCAAATGACATCCTTTTTTATAAAAAATTGTCGAATGTACAAGTAAAGGTAGTATTCTTGTGATCCCTGGGAGCAATGGGTACTTGAAAATAACATGAAAATCCATCCAAAAAGAAAAAATGAGTTCTAACTGCCAACCTCTCTAGCATTTGGTCAACTAAAGGGATAGGAAAATGATATTTTTGAGTGACCTGATTCAACTTCCTAGAATCTATGCATACTCTCTAGGTATTCTGAATTCTCACAGTGATTAATTCATGCTTTTCATTCCTCACAATGGTTTGGACAATTTTCTTTGGGACTACATGGATGAAGATAACCCTTTGTAAATATGATATTGGATAGATGATCCTAGCTTCTAATAGATTTTCAATCTATTTTTTTTCACAACATCCATCAGGGTGGGGTTGAGCCTCCTTTGGGTATGTCTGAAAGGTTTGGAATCTCCCTCTTGAAAAATTCCATGTGAGAAATGTTTTGGGTTTATTTCTGGGATATCACATAAGATCCACCCTATTACTAGGAAATTCTCTCTCAAAATCTCAATCAATGATTTTTCTTTAGTTTTAGATAGATTATTAGCAATTATTATTGGTAATTCCTCTCCCTTCAAAAGGTAAACATACTTTAAATCAGTGGGGAGTGATTTTAATTATAGATTAGGAGGATGATCAAGGGATGAAACTAAATTGAGGTTCTCCACTTCCAATTGTTTGACATCCTACACAAAATAAATCATATCATCTTCATCATCATTTAACAAATTATCAAAGAAATCAGATTTTACCTCTTCTTCCAATAGGAAATTAGAATCACCAAGAGTCTGGGCATCCATATGTTCAATGTTATTTTTAATGGAAAAATTATATCTTAATGTGAAAAATTCATGAAACATACCTGATTCTTCAATTGGTTCTATACTATCTTCATGGGAGAGGGAGAAGAGTGAATGACCATCTCATGTGTGCCTTATAGATTCAAAAATATTGAAGTGGATAGTGATGTCTCCAAAATCCATGGTAAGTGTCCCTTCATGGTCATTGATGATGGTTTTGGCCATCTTCAAGAAAGGTATACTCAAAAGGATGTGTGGGTGTGATGGGATCCTATCATCTTCCATATTCAACACATAAAAGTCATCAAGGAGTAAAAGATCTTTGACTTTTACCTAGACATCCTTCAGAACTCCTGTTGGGAAAACTGTGGATCTATTTGCAAGTTGGACCACCACTATTGTGGGCTTCAAGTCTCCCATATGAAAATAATAATATAATAAGTGAGGAAATACATAAATTTATACACCGAAATCGCACAAATAATTAGAGAAATTTAATGAACTAATGGTGCTTGGAATAGAAAATGTCCCTGGATCTTGACATTTGGTTGGAAATTGTGGTGTGATAAGGGCTGACACACTTCTTCCCAAACTAATCCTCTGATTCCCTTGAATTCTCCTCTTCTTGGTGCAAATATTGTTCCAAAATTTAGCATAATTTGGATTTTTTGTGTTCTTCAAGCAGAGGTATGTTGATTTTCACTTTCTCGAAGGTGTCGAGAATTTATTTTTGCAATGTTTTTCTTGAAAACTCTTCAATTTAATCATCCTTATTGGAAATGGTGTTGGTATATCTTTCTTCTCCCTTTGTTTCCTTCGAAATGTTGTTTCTTGTTTTTTCTTCCATGGCCTATCCTTATCCATCTCTTCTTTATTATATTCTTCCTAATGCATTTTCATAGAATTTTTATCATTTCCAACTTCATTCTCTCCCGGATCAGGTATTATTGTTTTAGGTTTAGTGGGGGATGGTGGTGGGAGTTCTTTTACACTTCTTGTAGTTATAATACTAACATTATCTTTTGGGTTTGGTATTGTTTGGGAAGGGAGATTACCTGGATGTTTTGTCAGAAAGTCCATGAGACTTTCAAACATGGTGAAAAAATCTTTAACAGTGTCTTTCAGTCCTTGAAAACTAGAGTTTTATTGGTTTTTAATTGGAGGTTGTTCAATAGTGGATGGATTATTATAGGTTCTTTGGAGGGTTTTTGTTATTTGTTAAGAAGGCTGGTTATTCGATTGTTTCTCTTGAAATGGTGGTGGATTTTGGAATTGATTTTGGAATGGTGGTTGGTTTTGAAACTGGTTTTGGTATGGGGGTCTACCTTGATTTTTACGATTTCAAAACCCATATTTGAATTGTTTAGGATCTCTACATTCTTTATTTTCTTGGAACTATCTTGGCTCAAAGGTTTCTTTACATGTTTCCATTCCCTGTATTTCAGAACATTTGTTAGTGAAATGATCATGTGATGAGCATAAACCACATACCTTAACTGGTGCTTGTTGGTCACTAACTTGATTCCAGGCCATCAGTCTCACCAAACTAGTAAGCTCTTCAATCCTAGTTTCTAATAAGGGTGATGGATGAGAAGTGTGTACCTCATGAAAACGTATTCTTCAAATACCTATTGTTCCAAATTGCTGCGAGTTCTGGGAAATATTTTCAATCAAGACTTTGGCTTCTTCTGGTGACTTGTCAATCAATGCACCTTCAGATGATGCATCAAGAAGGTTTATGTCATTGTCTAGTAGTCCTTGATAGAAGAAGACAAGAAAGTGATGTTACTCAATGTCTTGATGCAGATATCTTGAAGATAGCTTCTTTAATATCTCCTATTACTCGTAAAGGGTTTCTCTAGATGATTGTTGTATCGTGTATATTTCCTTCCGAATGGTTGTTCTTCTAAGGGTGGGGAAGAATATTTACATAAAACATCTTACCGTGTCATTCCAGTCATGTACAAAACCTGGTTGTAGGTCATACAACCATTCTTTACCAGCTCCATCCAATGAAAATGAAAATTCCTTCCACTTAACCTACTCCCTAGTAACTCCACGGGGTCTGAGAGTTGAGAAAACATGTGTGAACTTTTTAATGTTTTTGTTTGGATCTTCACCTTCCAAACCATGAAAATTTGGAAGAAAATGAATCATATTATATTTCATGTAAAAATAATTTTGTAACATTGGAATGAAAAGTTGATTGTTTTGATTAAGGAATTGTGGTGCACAATGTTCTCTAAGAGTTAGGTTATGATTTTCAGAGATAATGACAGGCTCAGATTGAACACTAGAAGTTTGACTTGAGTATTCAAGGGTAATTTCATCAAATTAAGATTGAAAATTAAGGTTTCTATGTTTATTCAACAAGGTTTCTTCAATTTCAGGATATGTGGGTAAAGGTTCAGTTTTTGAGGTTCTAGTCATGCAATTTTGAAGAGAAAAGATGAGAAGTGAAAAAAGAAAGGAAAAGAAATATTGGCGCTACCTCCCTAGCAACGGTGCCATGTTTTGACATATGCCTGTCGTGGGGTGTGGAGAAAACAAATATAACCTACGTTAAATTGTATTATAGTAGGTTACCTAGGGTTTCCCTATAGAGGAGTGCTCAACAATAGTGTTTTTCACTTTAAATAAGAGAAATAAGTGATGTTGTTTTTGAAATTGTTTGATTTGAAAAATACAAGAAAGAAACTAAATAAAGTACTGAAATTAAGGGAAAATTTTAAAAAAAATTCAAAAATTATGTCATTTAAATCATTGATATGAAATGATGATCAGGTTAGGGTTGGATTTCCAATTGTAATTCTATCACAGTTTACTTTACCCAATTCTCTTCTGCTAAATCGTTAAGAGTGATAATCTACAATCGTTTCTTCTCACTCCTTTGGTCAAATAATAATTTGAGAATAAACCTTACTAGAACCTCAGATTGGTCTACTCTCCTTAAAATGTTTAATAGAGTTGTAGAGAATACCCCCAATTATCTTAGGCAATTCCCAATCAGGTCTTGTTTATCCCAACCAATCAAGAACATTCACTACTCCTCAAACATGTACTGGTGATCACCGAGTACTACACCACCAAATCCTGGTGTATTCCATTGTTTATAAACCAAACCCTAGTGGAGCGAGATATTAATCATTTTCGAAATTTAAATAAACAATAGAATCTAAAATCAGATACAATCGTACATGGCAATAAAAAATATTATAAGAAATTGAAACTGATTCGCAGAAGAGAAAAGAGGATATTAAAACATTACATGAAAGAACTCAAGAATTAAAAAAGGGTAAAACTACCCTTCCCCAATCACTCAGAAGATCTACCCCACCATGGTAAGGGTAACTGAGCTTAAGGGGGAAGAAGAAGTCATGACAATGTTAAGAAGAACAAAAGAAAGATAAGAAAGATAAGAAATTTTGATCATCCAGAATCAAACCTCCAGAATTTTTCCAATGTTCTGCCCACCAGCCACCCGAAAATCACTGAGGTACCTTCTTATAGAATGTTCAAACTAAAGAAGGCTATCGACCCTCAAAATTTTTAGAGTCATTGGACATGTTTAAAGAAATATATGTTTGAATCAATGACCATTACTTTTTCTTCCCTCCAAAAAAATTTTCACCACTCGACTTGGGCATGGCACAAAGATTCCATTATGAGCTTTATATTTTATAATATTTATTTTGAACCGTCCTTTAAATGTCCTATGTCAAAAATAGAAAAAATAATCTCATTCTAAGGTCTTCTGAATGAGATATTATTGATTTAATGCAGTGGTTTCCATTCTTCCATCCAAATTGAGTTCTCTAATTGATTGATTTTTCTATTCCATTGGGTTTCGAATTACTTCTTGGTCCAGAAGACATATTTGTGGCCCACAAGCAAATGAAGCCTAAAAAAGGATCCACTTCAATTGGAACAATATTATAAAATTTATTCCTAAAAAACAAAAGCTATATAAAACAGTCAATTTTACAGAATTACCCCATTTTCACATTTAAGACCAAAAGACACCAAGAACAGATAAATGATGAAAATATACTCAAATTTAATAATTGAGAGGGATTAAATCATTGAAAAACATATTAATAATAAAAAAATATTAACTCTTTCATAGGGAGTTCATTCGGGCTTCCCCATATTGGTCATCGAGCTCTGTATTAGGTGTTGGTTTGTTCTTTTGGTGGGGAGGCCGTTTGGGCCTCCCCATGTCTGCAATTCGGTAGTGTTCATTGTGTATTATTGAAGATCGGTGTCTACATTGGAGTAGAATTAACCCAATGGTTTCATTGAATTAAAATATTGGGATAATTCATCGAGTTTTTGTTCGATTCTTATTGCTTGTTTCATGATAGCGACATAAGTCTAGTTTTGTAATGTACGAAGGTGTTTTTACTTTTGGGGGATGGGGGGGCACAAAATGAGGAATCCATTTTTTGTATAATGAGTTGATTTAAAAGTATATTTCTTTATTGACAGTGTTTCTGACTTCTATCATTTGTTTTTCATTGGGAATATCATTGGACTATGATGGATTATCGGTTTTGAAGTTGGGGTTAGGGCATGTACTGGTTTTCTAGGTGTATAATGCATTATAGTGGGGATAATTGTTACACCTAAAGTATTTAAATTATTTTACTTTATTAATGGAATTGGGTATACTTAAAATTCTTTTGGTTTAATACAAATTTTAATTTTTGAGTTTTTATTGAAAATGATTGTTTTGGGGTTGGTAGAATCTAATGAACGAGCAAAGCATGGTTTGGAAACCGTGTGGCTTTTCCCAGGTCACAATACGGTCTTCCCAGTTTTCAAAATAAATAAATAAAATTAAATGAGTGATAAACTGAAAATAAAATAAATTATGAAAAGTGAAATATAATTTAAATAATTATTTTGATAATAATAATATTCTTATTGTTCTTGAGAATATTGTTATTCTTAGTGTTAAGAATATTAATATTAATATTAATATTATTAATAATATTATTATTTATTGGAATATAATTATTATTACACACATTATTATTATTAAATTAGGGTTTTTTAGTGTTTCCTTTTTCCCTAATTCCCTCTTTCCCCTTTCTCCCTCACTCTAACCCCTTTCCCTTCCTTGTCTCTATCTCGCCCCACCCTACTAGTGAGCCCCCTGTGAGTACACCTCCCTCTAGCGACCTCATCTTGATGAATCACTTAGGCCACCCCTAATCTATGCCACATGGCATCTACCACTTATTATCCTTCCCTTTTTCACTTGCTTGACCCCCCTGCTAGCCATCTCTCCTCTCGTGCGCTTCCCTCCCTCTGGTGAGCTCCCCGCTAGTTCCTCCCTAGTGCACGACCCCTCCCTCACGCGGACACCCCTTCAAGTAAGCCTCACCTCCTCTAATATATGGTTATGACTCATTTGATTTTGGGTTTTGGTTATCAAATTGGTAAGCTTGTGTTTTAGTGTTCTAATTATGGGGTCATTTTGGTTTAGTCTTCACGATTGGGGTACAATGTTGGTTGCCTGAGGTAGAGCTAGGATGCAGTTGAAGAATCACCCAAAATTTAATTTTTTTTCTCCACATGTGGTAGTTGATTCCATGATTCACCATTAATTGATGAATGTTTATGTTTTTTTGAGTGTTTTTTTCATGTTCTATGATTATCTGGTGTGGTGAGAAAATGGTTTGTGAAAGGAATTGAGGTACGTTTGGTTTTAATGTGGCGTTTTTATATGATATCAGGTGAGTTTTTCCTGTAAAAAATTATTGTGATTATTTGATGTGTTTATAAATTATTTAATTGATTTATTAAATTATATGAGTTGTTTGAATCATGTTTTGATATGGTTATGTTATGTGTTTGGTCTTAAGGTGACATTTTTATATGAGATCAGGTGATTTTTTGGTGTAAACTTTTGTTGTTCTAATTTTAAGAGTTTATAAAATTTTTAATTGATTTATTAAATAATATGAGTGGTGTGAATCATGTTTTGATATGGTTATGTTTTTTGTTTGGTTTAAAAGTGGAAATTTCATATTATATTGTGGCATTTTTTGGAGTGCTTATGATTTTAAAATGGATTTTTAAGTGTTGAAGTGGTGAAATGTAATGTGAATTCCTTTTTTGGTTAATGAAAAGTGAAAGTGGTGTTATGTGATATGTGAAACATGTTTGTGCACAAAAGGGAATCCTGGGTAACTAGGTTGGCCGACTATGACATGTGTGTTAGAAATATAGAGGTGGATTTATCCTGGTTTCACATAACGTGATCAATGATAAAAACTCTAACAAATCACAAATGATGATTGGAGACCACTAGATTATAGAGGTGTCCCCTACTAGTGGCTCGTAAATAAGAAATATGTTGTTAGTGGTCTTTAAGCCATGTTTCACCAAGAAACAAGGTTATAGGGTCCCATTAATAGCTAGTACCTATAGGTCCTCTCCCATGATTAGTTCTATTTGGATATGTTTCCCTTACTGTCGACATACGTTATGTTGCGTTGGGAATTTCAAAAGCAAGTGTGTCTTATTTAATGTTTTATTATTTAAAAACGATTTACCAAATATAGTTGTTTTATTTAAGAGTTTCTTTCCTTAAAAATTTCCCTAGAATTTATTTTATTTATAAAAATTTCAAGTTATATTTCACCTAATGTTTATGTGATGGATTAATATTTTTGGTGTCATTCTAACGAGCTTAGCCTCACACCCTATGTATGCCCTTGGATGTTTTCAAATATTGTTGTCTATTTTTTCCAGGTAAGGGAAAGGTGTTCAATTGTATGGGTTTGGTTTCTCATGGATTCCATTTTGTCTCTTGGTGGAAGTTTCTTGAGGAAGGAGACCCTCTTGTTTCAAAGTGGGTTGGGATAATATTTTTGTTTCCTCTTTTTTTGTGGCTTCTTTGGTCTTGGTTGAAATTATAATGTTAATTCTGAAAAGTAGTTTTTGTAGTGTTTTGTTATCTATATTCCATTTTGTTTTATCTAACTTGTTAGGTGTTTATTATTATGATTCTAGGTAAATTCCTCCCTCATGTTTTATTTGATACCCAAGAACATGTGATATCCTGTGGGTATCGAGAATTCCCTTTGGGCCCTATCATGGATCGACATGGGTTAATGGTTCATGGTTGACCCAGGTTAATTTGTAACATGTGGAATAATCTGAAATTAGTGATTCAGGTCTCTAAAAATAATGAAAATATAAAAACAATTTGAAATAATAATAATTTTAAAAAATCTCATGTTATTACATTCTACCCCCTTAAAAAGAATTTCTCCCTTGAAATTTGTCCCATTAATCAAAGGTTTAACATTTGAAAGTGCCTTCATTGAAACCCACACCATTAAAACGAATAATAAAACACCCCTTAAAAGTTAAGGTTGGAAACATAATGTTTATCTAATGTAACTCATAGATAGGTTTAAAAATAGGGTAATATAAGTGGGATGTGAATATTTGTACATGGAAGAAAAGAATAAATAATTATAGAGGGTGATTAAGATCACTAATTTCAATAATGTGGGGGATCCATAGAAAACTAATGTCCAGATAACCATAAAACAAGTAACCCTATAAAAGATTACCGATAACATAAAAAACGGTGAAAACATGAAAAATTTTTATTTGAAGACCCTTTTCCTAATGTTGAATAATTCTCAAGAGAAGATATAATTACTTGATTTAATTTGAATTCATAAGGAAAATATCACCCATTAGTTGTGCCTTGATCAATTTTTACATTATCTCATACTACCTGAAATAAAGGTTAATTTTTCCCTTGAAGAACAAATGGATCATAAGATCCATAAAAACAATGATAATAAATTTCTCCAATCATTTTTTATGATCACAAAAAATAGATTTCACTCGTTATAAAAAAGTATTTATATGGTTATGTTATAAATTAATCTATAAAACCTCATATAAAGTTCAATTAAAACCATTCCATAAATTTTTATCCGTATAACCCTTCAAAAAATAGAATTTAAAAGAAGTTCACTTAATTTCCCAAACTCAACATAACATTAATCTTCCAAATATCATTATGAGTATTTTAATTGTCACACGAAAAATATGTGAATACCATGGTCATATATTCTTCAGATTCTTGTTAATAACCAAAATTACCAAAAATATCAATGAAAATATTAATTCTTCCTATTTAATTTAATAAAACCATATATTATTGAATATATTACATATATCCAATAATGTTGTAAACTGTATTAAGTTTAAGATAAACCATAATTTCCATAAATAGTTAATTAGTTCCCCGTTTGTCAGTATTATCCAATTTACACTATCCAAATCATTCATCTCTTTATCGAAAATAAACACCATTTTCTCAACATAAATGTTATCTCGAGAGATACATTCCATTTTTAAAATATCAGCATTCCATTACATCAATTTTCTAGGCCATCATCATTACTCAACATATTTTTTCATATCCTTAATGAAAAAATTATTCTAAAAAATATTTATATTTCTTAATTATTTAATTCTAATTCATAAATTCTTCAATCGTCCCACTTACTTCTAAAACCATTGACTATGATTCAACATTTCATTCCATAATACTTATTTCAGTTAATATTTCCTATGTATTCTCTGTAACATCATAAATATAACCATTACTCACAGAACCATGCTTATTTTAATGATGATCATTTCATTTAGAACATAAATTTTCATTATTCCCATACTTTCCACATTTAAAGTATTCAATAGTTGATGATATCTTAGGGAGGAATTTATTATCATCGATTACATTCACTGAACTTTTCATTTTCCATTTATTGTTATTTTTTTTGTCCTTCTATTCCACTGTATAAAATATTCATATCCTTCTAAAATATTCCCTAGAGTTCTTCTACCTGCATTCTTGACATATAGGAAACTAAATCATATTAATTACATTGTATCCAAGATCATAACTCTTAGAAAACTCTATACATCTTATATACGGTTATTCAAAGAGTTGGTTGAGGTGCACATTCTAAATCACATTATGTGATAACTGATTAGGTATAATCACAATTTCCCTCACTCCAGTAATCATCCCACTTGATTACATATCAGCAAATCATATGTTATATATAGTGTTATCCATGTTCTTTTAGGTTTCTTCCATTCAATAAAACCAAACAGTATAGTGTGAGAAACATTAATAATAATGGGAAACTAAATTATCATGAAAATCACATATGTGATGTCTAGATCATAAAACCGTGTTTTTATATATATGAAACCTTAGTTTAATCCTTGGTCATTAAATTTAAGCATGAATTTAAATCCATGATGATGGTTCATAAAACGTTTGTGAATTTCTAAATCATATACCCCATGAGTTTCAAAAAATATATATTGAATGTCTCATTGTTACACACCAATTCCTAATCGATTCTATCTCAATTTGGTGTTTTAGGGTGGTTACCCCTACGTAAATCTATTCTAGAGCTACATCTACATGTAGTATAAATAAAGTAATGTAATTTATTTAAAACCAAAATCGCTATCTAATACCAAAATTCCATTACATTTTCCAATACACTGAATCATTCATTGACATATTTTAGAGACATACCTAGGAATATACCTATAAATATATTTAGAGATATCACAAAAGCTTTTCCATCCAAATTTCCAATGGTTAACTAATATTTTCCTTTAATGCCAAAAATAGAGACCCAGTCTTATCATACATTGATAATACATCTCTTTTAAGTGAATATTCATTTCATAACACAAACACATGCCTAAAGAATATAAATGTTTAATGAATTTGTAAACATAAATAATAATATTCTTATTTTAGGGAACATTTTTAACATATCCCATAAATATCATCCCCTTTTTTAATACTACTTAACAACATTTCTTCATAACCCAGGGGAAAGAAACATATGAAAGGGTGAGCTCAAGTTCTCAGTAAGGTTTAACAAGGGAGATACGTAGGAATAATCGGAGCATAATTGGATGAGAACAAAAATTTAAGACCATACCATGTATATCAAAGATCATAATCCTACATCATAGAATAAATATTTGTAAGTTCCTAAGACACGAATCATATGAAAATATAAGAACATGATCACGAGAGAATAACATAGGCATAAGTCATGGAATTTGTGTCATACAAATAAGTATAGACAATATTATTTCATGGCTACCCACCAAGAAATTCATAAATTATTATTCTTGGGATTACGAACCGTGAAACCTCATTTTTGGAAGCTACACCTCCTAGGTGGGACACACAACCATCCCGGGTTGCATCCCATTTGTCATATTGGAATGGTTTCAGTCCCCAAACTATCATGTTAGTCTGGTTTCTCTCCCAAGAATAACATAGTGGAAAATGTCACTTACTGAATTGATCTCAGTCCCCATTCTAGTGTTATCATTTTGAATCAGGTCCACTCCCTATTCCATACAGCTCTTACTGAACCGGGTTCACTCCCTTTTCTAGTTATTTTTATCTCATGAGATATATATATATTTACCCAATGCATTGGTGAGAGATATAGATCTCACTCATCCTTGGTTATAAAATTACCACAATCCTCGATTATAACATAACAACTATCACAAAATTATAAATATACATATGTGTAAAATATATATGAAAAAACGTTTATCATATCATAACTAGGGATAATAATAAAGTATTATAAACATTTCATCATATCATAACCTGTGGAAAAGAAATAGGTTTCATAATCATCACAATATATCCCATGGAAAAAAATTGAGATTCACAATAATTTTTCATAGAATTACCCTTAGAAGATAAACAGGTTTCAAAAAAATCATTCTATTATAAGCATAAACGATTCAGAGATTGAATAAGAATGGTAGCCTTGGATCAAATCTCCAGGAATTTATAAGTGACATAAACAGAAGTATTACTAGATGGAAAATGATTTTGATCAATCCTTAAAACATCTATTTGAGTTAAAAAAACATTTTATTTAAAATTATTCATAAAAAATAAATAAATTGAAAATCCATTTAATTAAAAATAACATTGAAAGCTTATAAAGGTAGATTTGGAAAATCATTTAAAACCTTTTTGAGGAAAATGTCCTATTGATTTTGAGAAGCCCATTCTAACCAATTTTTAATATAGTTTTATTTGAAAATAAAATTGATTACCTAAAAAGGGATATTAAATGAAAATTACATCTATAACAATTGAAAAAATCTTTTATGTCATTCACATTAAAACAAATATTCATTTCAAATTATTGGTAAAATCCAAACTGGGAATGTTTGGAAAAATAAAGTGAAATTCTATTAATTTTTTTTAAATAGTTAAATATCATTTAAAATGTATTTTAAAAATAAATATAGATCACTAAAACATATTTGAAAACAATTTTAAGAAATAGGGTGTAGGAAGAATGTATATTTCATACCGAAGAGAGATATTATGTCGTATTTGACTAAAAATATTTTGTTAATAATTCAATGTACCATTATGTTGAAAAATGGTGAAATTAAATTAATATATCATGAATAACCATTAGAGAAGAATATTTAGGATAACTATTGAGAGGTATATTATAATATTTAAACATTAGTGACTTAATAATGAACAACCCTAATAAAAGATGAGATTGTAACATAAAATCATTACCAATTCGATAAAGTTGATTCATAAACTCCCATAGGGAGTAATATGAAATGAAAGATAAAATATCATGATGATTAATAAATTCATGATATTACATGTTGATGGTTATGTATATATACCTCATGAAATAATATTTGTGCATAGCATAATGTATGTATCAAAGTTGGAAAATTGAGACAAAATCCCTTACCCATTTGGTAACTTTTGAACCATAAACCGCATGAAAGAGATATCTTCAAATGGATATGTAAATACCAATAATGATAAATATAATAATGATAAAATAAATTCATGGGAGATATATACATAACATAAAAGAAACATGTGGTGCATAAAATGTTTTTCTCACAGAAAGTAAAATCGAGATGAAAATCACTTACTGCTTTATTAACTTTTGAATCATAATACCTATGAGAGAATAACATCAATATAAACATTAATTATTAAAAAATGTGATATATTTAGGATATATAATTTTATCTGGGGGTTTATTCTGCGGAAAAAATAAATTAATGTTCTATATTTCATAAGTCTCTCAAAAATAAAAGTGAGACAAGAAATCCCATTACCTTAAATCGTGACTTCTATCATACATGTTAAAAAATCATATATTGTAAATATAATAATATTATATATATATATATTACATTTCCATATTCATATATATAATTCCATATATTGTTTTCTTATGACATTTTATTACGCATTTATCAATAAATCCTTCTTAAAGATTCATTTAAGGAAATTACAGGTTTGTTTTTTCATTTTTATTTTCATTTGTAGTTTTTTCTCACATTACATTGATCATGGTTTCCTAATCTAAAATTTTTAAAACATGACAATATTTTCTTATATATTTAGTATATATGTATTTATAGTAGTATATAAAATTTAGTGATAGGAAATGGAATACAACATTCATGGAGATAGTCGGATGTATGTATGCATGAACATTGTTTCTATTTTCTTATCAGATTGAATGAAATAAAATTAAATGATGTAAATTATCATTAAAGAATAATATTTATGTCATATATTTCAAATAATTTTATTTAATCCATCCTTATTAACTTCCATGTAAAGCGTGAATGAATCTCATTGCTTTACAAGCCGGTAGTATGACATACACATGAACGATGTTATCATATTCCCAAAAAATGAAAAATATGATTATATTCATGATATAATAATTATATATTCATAAGAAAATTATTAAAATTTTATATGTCATATATAGAAAATATACACATCTTTATGTCCATCTTTGAGATGTGGTAATGGAGAAACGAGCGACATCAGTTCACTATATGATAGTCTTTCATACAAATGAATAATGATTTCATAACCCATTTAATGGACTAAGAGATGGTCATAGCTCATGACTATAGAATAAAAAAATATAATTATATTTTTGATAATTAAGTAATTATAAAATCATAGTATAATAATTTAATATGTATGATAATAAAAAAAATAAAGATGCTTGTTGAATAACATTACATCTGCTTCGAGTATTCTCATTAGGTTTGGAATAAATCATTCATAGAAACGATTTATTATCAATGTAAGGATTATATGATGTGGTAGACAATTTGGGATTTGATTTGGACTGGTATTTTCTAAACCAAATAGGTCTTAAGGTGTGAATAATGGTGGAGAAATGATGTCCTTTATAAGTCGAGGACATGACACACTTGGTATTTTTGAAAAGAACTTAGTGATCCCGCATTTTTAATACGTAACAAGGGTCCAAAATGGAAAATTCCAGAAAATTATACTTTTAATGGTAGAAAATTTCTTTAAATATTTTTAAACAAGTTTTTATGTCATTTTTTCCCTTATCATTTTAGTTTAACCCTTATGTAAACCCATTTTTACCTTAACCACAGTAATTAATTTTTATTGCATTCACAATTAATTTGGGTCAAAAACATAATTTGATATCATTAAGAAATATATATATATATATATATATATATATATATATTATTCAGATTCAAAATATAGAATCCATTTTTCCAAATTAAATTCTCATAATTGGAAAGATTCAATTTAAAATTAATCCCACATACAAGATGATAATGGTTTTTTAGAGAGAAAGTGTTCAAAAGTTTACAGTGTTTTTATATAAAAATTATTTATGAAACTGATTCCAATAACCAAAATCTGAAAAATAAATTTATAGATAAACTAATTTAAACTAATAAAAATTTTATAATATACTTTAAATTTATCCTAAATTTAAACAAAAAGGCTGGTTTCAATTAAAATTCAATATTTTTTCTCTATTCATCAAAAAATAAAATTTTTTAGAAAAAACAAAAAAATTCACTCTAAGATAATTTTGATATTCTGATTTAATTTTTTTTTTATTTTATTAAATTCATTTTAAAAAGTGGAAAATATTAGTTTTAAAAAAGTTCTCCATGAAAAGCGGACATGAACACTTTGTAAAGAAATAGAATTTTTAACTGTAATAATAGATTAATTATTATCTCTTTCATATAAAAAACATAACATGAATTTTATATAATATATTGACTATATATACTATATAAATTTCATTAAATTAATTCCTTAAAAGTCATTTTTTATTTTATTGAGGTAAAATACATTTTTTTTCATAAAAATTTGTTTTTTGAAAAATATTTCCTTTATTTCTCAATAGATTTTATTTTAATTTCTAATTAGTTCGTCACCACTGAATTAATTATATATTCATTTTTAATCAATATTTTTATAATTTTTTAATCCTAATCATACCTTTCATTACAATGGCTAGGTTGTAACTATGATATTAAATAATTATATTTTAATTACAAGACTTGTTTTGTTTAAACATGAAATTGAATTTAACATAAGATAAATTGTAAAATAAGAAAAACAAAGTGTTTCTAGTAACACAAGATAAACTATGTGTTACCTATCATTATATCTGAAATCATTATTTCATGTCTAAATATATATAGAAAAGATAAAATCTATTTGAAAAAAACAAATTTCTCAAAACGTCAAGATATTATGTTCTACCCCCTTAAAATGAATGTAACCCTTACAATTGGTCCTGTTCACGAATGGTTTTAAATTATAAAATTACTTCATTGAAACCCTTATCATAATAAGTAATAAAAAAATATCCCTTAAAAGGGAAATTTTGAAACACCAAGGTTACCTAAAGTAACTTATAAATAAGTATCAACATATGTGAAAATATATGGGAAGTGAATATTTGGAAATGGAAGCAAAGAATAAATAATTATATAAATTGATAAAGATCACTAATCTTAAAAAAGTGGGTAATCCAAAAAAATTTACCAAACAAAAAGCATAAACCAAATGGACATGGTAATTGATATTATAGAAAATGATGATAACATGAGAAAATTTTATTTCAATTCCCTCTTTTTAAAGTTGAATAATTTTTAAGTGAATATATACTTACTTGATTTCATTCCATTTCATTATCACAATATCATCCATCAGTTATGATAGGATAAATTTCTCGTTCATCTCATATTATAAGAAATTAAGGTGAATATTTTATTCTTAAAGCAAAAATAGATCATAAGATAAAAAATATGTTGATAACTTTTTCCTCATATAATTTTTTATCATCACAAAAAATAGTTAACGTTGGTTATTCATAAATCATTATATTGTGAAGTTATACATTAATCACTAAAACCTCATTTGATGTTGAAATTAAACCCTTCCATAAATAGTTAACCATAAAACCATTATAAAAATAAAAAGATAAAAATAAGGTCACTTAATATCCCAAACATAACTTTAGATTAATCCTCCAAATATAATTAGTCATGTCTTAATATTCAAATGCCATAAATGTGAATACCTTGGTTAAATATTCTCCTGAATCTTGGTAATATCAAAAAATTCCATTAAATATCAATTAAATCTTCTATTTTTTCTCATTCCTAGAATAAACAAATATATTATTGAATATATTACACAGATCCAATAATGTTGTAAATTCCATCAGTGATGACATAAATAATGTTTTCTATAAATCAATAATCAATTCCAAGGTTTTCAATACTTTCAAATTTACATTATCGAAATCAATAATCTATTTAATGATACTAAACCTAATTATCTCAACCTCAAGGATATATTAAGGGTTACCATCCCATAGTCAAAATATCACCTTTCCATTACATCACTTTTCTAGGTCATCATCATCATTCAACAAATTCTTTCAAATCCTTAATAAAAAATTCATATTCAATAATGCTTTTTATAAATCAATAATTACAATAAATAAATACTTCAGTTATCCCACTTCATTCTGAAACCATTAACTATACTCCATATAATCATTACATAACACCTCTTTCCATTAATATTTTAGTTATAGACTCTTTATATTTAGAAATATAAAAATTACTCATACAATCTTGATGATTTTCTTCACGATCATTCCCATTTGGAAATTTATTTTCACAATGACCATAATTGACACATTTAAATTATTCAATAGTCGATGAGATATTATAGAGACAACTATTCTCATTCATTTCAATAACTGGACTTCTAATTTTCCCTTTACTGTTACTTTATTTATGTCTATCATTTCCACATTCAACAAATATTTTTTCCTTATAATACATTCCCGGGAGTGCTTCTTCCCACATTATCAACATATAAGAAACTGAATATTCTTTCTTCCATGGACTCCACAACATGAACTTTTAGAAAAATCTTCCTTATATTCTTTGGTAAGTCTAACAGTTTCTTAAGGTGTACATTGTTAATCATATTCTATGATAATTAATTTGACGTAATCAAAATACCCTTCACTCTAGTTATCATATCATTTGGATGCACATCAAAAAATAATTACTAAAATTCAATGTTATACTAGTTCCTTCTAGTTTCCCAAACTATAGAAAATAAAAAGAATAATATGAGAACCTCAAATCCTAACGGGAAACTAAATAATAACTAAAATCACATATATGATATATAAATCATGAAACTTTATTTTTATTCTATGTCAACTTATGTTTTTAATGGGTCATTCATAGTCATCATCTTTTTAAGTCCTTCATGATGGTTCATAATTAGTTTTTAAATTTACATATAATATCCCACGAGAGTGTCAAATCAAGTGCATTGAAAGCCCCATTTTTATACACTAATTTTTTGATTGATTCTAGCATAATATGGAGATCTTGGGGTTGTTACTATAGTAATTATGTTCTAGAGCCACATCCACATGTAGAATTGAGACATGGATGTAATTTCTTAGAAACAACTCACTTTATATTTTACCAAAATTCCAGGATATTTTCTTATACACTAAATTATACTTAGAGATATCCCTAGATGCATACCTATACATATACTTTGAAATATCCCTAGGGATCTCAATAAGGTTTTCTCAGCTTGATTTCTAAGGGTTAACTAAGTCTTTCCTTTGATACCAAATATAGAGACCAAGGATTCTCATACATCAATATTACATACTTTTAAATGAATATTCATTAAATTTCATAGAAAAAAACTTAAGAACTGTAATATTTTAGTACCATTGAAAACTTTTAAAAAAATATTCTTAATTCATGGTATATTTTCTATGTCAACCATAATGATCTTCCCCTCCTATAATCCTACGTAAAAACCTTGCTTCAAAACATGGGAAGAGAAATATAATAAAGGGTTATCTCGGGTGCTCCATATGTGTAAACAAGGTAGATACATAAGAATAACATGAGCATATGTTTATGATAACATGAGAATAAAAATTGAAAACCAAACCTCATATATCAATGTTCATAATCATGAGTCATGGTAGAAAAATTCACAGTTCGTAAGATATAAATAATAAAGAAATAAAATAATTTTTTCATGATAGAATACCATTGGTATAAGACATGTAAATTGTTGTATACACATAATCATAGAAAATTTAATTCCAAAGACTCCCACTAAGACATTAATAAAATTTTAGGATTGGTATAACCACCCATGTACCTGCTTTGGGCTTGGGAAAACTCCCCATTTACAATCCTTTTGGTGGCTACACCGACTTTTTAGGACACACCACCATCCTCAGTGGAATTATATTCCTCAAAATGAAATTTTTTTACTCCCAAAACCATAATATTATTGAAGGTTCATTCCCAATGCCATCATAGTATACAATGTCCCTTATTGAATAGAGTTCACTACCTATTCTAGTCATGCCTTACTGAACCAAGTTTACTACCTATTTTATCACTTTCCTACTGAATGAAGTTTACTTCCTATTCTATTCTAGTATATATATTAAGATAAAAATCTTTAACCAATGCATTGGAGGTAGATAAAGGTCCCACACATATTTATTTATAATTTTACAACCATCATTAGTTTTAATGTAACCATTGTCGTTGTTTATAGTGTAACCACTATTATCATAAATTTGTTTTAGAGACTTTCCACCATATCATAACTTTTGAAAAGAAACATGTTTCATTATCATTATAGAATAACCCATGGAAACCGAAGCGGATTTCATAATAATATTATCATGGTATAACCCATGGAAGGGAAATGATTTTCATAAACACCATTCAATCATAATCATAAACCATTCAGAGAAATAATAATAATGGAATCCTTGGATCATATCCCTAGTAACGAAGTGATAACATTAAAAAATTAAATATTAGTTGGAAATTAATTTTCATAGATCATTAAAAACATTTATTTGAAAAAAATAAAATTCAATTAAAAATAATATTTAAAACATTATACAATTTTTAAAATAAATTTCATTCAAAATATTCTTGAAATATTATAAAGGAAGCTTTTAAAAAACATTTAAAACATTTTTTAAGGAAAATATCCTTCCTATTCTAGAAATTTTTTTTAAAACATTTTGAAAATAATTTAATTTTAAAATACACTCCAAAATAAATAATGGAATATTTAATGAAAATAATGGTTATGATATTAGGAAAACCTATTTATTTTGTACAAGGTAAAATGATGATTTCTTTCAATTGTTTTATTAAAATACAAATGACAGTTGTTTGGAATATGAAATAAGGATTAATTTCAAAATAGTAATAAAAATTTAAAACATCAGAAAAAATATATTTTAAAATTTATAAGAGAGTAATTAACCTTTTTTGAAAACATTTTTAGAAATCATGTTTGTGGACGAAAACAACTTTCCGACAGAAGTGATGAAAAAATATAGTTTTTCATTAAAAATTTTCTTAATAATATATAGTACCAATGAGTGGGAAAATAGTATATTTAAATGATCATATCAAGAAAAAACATATGTGATGATAATTCATGAGAATTATTGAGTGGTAGATCATGATATTTCATCATTGGAGACTTAATCACAGTCAATCTTGGTAAATAATGAGACTATAACATATATTATTTACCACTTTGGTATCATTGATTCGTATGACATATTAAGGAATAACATAAAATAAGAAATAAAATATCATTATGATTAATAAATTAATAATATTAAATTTAAATTTTCACGTATATATACCTGATGAATGAATATAGGTGTATATTATAATGCACCTCTCAAAGAACACATATAGATACAAAAATCCCTTATATATTTGGTAACTCTTGAATCGTAAACCCTATGAAAGGTGTATCATAAAATGGATTTTTAAATACCAATAATTTTATGTATATGAATCATAAAATAAACTAATGTGATGTATATACACAACATAAAATAATCATGTGGTGAATATGGAAATTATCTCAGAAAATGTAAAGGTGAAATAAAAATCCATTACTGCTTGAGTAAATTTTTAATCATAAGATATATAAGATAATAAAATAAAAATAAAAATAATTAGATGAGGTATATTCATGATATATCATGTCATAAGACAATATATACACCACAGAAGATAAATAAGTGGTGAATATGGTATAAGTATCTCAGAAATAACAGTGAGACTAGAAATCCCCTTACATTAAGTCTTGAATTCCATCACACAAGTTCAAAAATCCTATATAATAAATATATGTCTATTATAAATTTATTAAGGAACCATATTCATATATCTCATACCTTATATGGTATTATTATGACCTTTTATTACATATTTTTCAACAATTCACTGTTAAAGTCATGTTTCAAGAAATACTATGTTTGTTTTTTTATATGTATTGATTTGTTAGTATTTTGTCCTCATAAATCAATCACAGTTTCAACATATAACAATTTAATCATTAATATAAATACCATATATATTCATTATATATTTATTTATAGAAAACCATAAAATTTAGTGAATGTAAATGGAATACATCGTTTATAGACACGGTATGCTACACATACGCATGAACATTATTTCCATTTTATTATCTGACAGAAATAAAGAAAAATATACTCTTTATATTATCATTATATAATATTCTTTATGACATATATATCAAATATGTTAATTAAACCCATTTTTAATATCTTCCATGTAAATGATGAATGAATCACATCACATCGCGAGGTGGTAGTCCACCATACAAACAAACTACATTATCTTATTAACACAAAATGGAAAAAAATAAATGTGTGTGTGATATAACTATTATAGAATAAAAATAAATTGATTAATATCATGTATATCATATATAAACAATATATCATTAAGTATTTCAATCATTGAGAGGTGGAAAAAGAGAAATGAAAGACATCTATTCATGAGGTAGTAGCCCACCATATATACCAACAATGATTTTGTAACCCATTTAATGGATGTTCATATGGTTATAAGACATTAAATTAACCTAAAAAATATCATTTTATTAAAGATACTGATTTTTACACAATCATGGTATAATAATAATTTAAGAAGGTGGGGGGGGGGGTGAATAAAACTGATATTATCATTGAAAACATTACCTATTCTTCAGGTATTCCGCATAGGTTTGCACAAAATCCACCCTATGTTTTTTTTATGATCAACATAAGGCTCTTAGACTGAATTGAGGGAAGTAGATAATTTATTCGTTTTGGTATTTTCAAAACTAAATAGATTTTAAGGTGTGAATAAAGGAGGATATTAGGTGACTTTTGTATGTGGGGGATACGACTCATTTTTTATTTTTGAAAATAATTGAGTGATCCCATGTTTTTCATTTGTCAAAAGGGTACAAAATTGACTGTTATGAATAATTAGGGATTTAATGGTACAAATATTTCTATAAAATATTTTTTTGGTAAAATTTATTTTTCATTTCTACCCTTATCTCTTTAGATTTACCCTCGGTAAACCAACTTTTACCATAACTGCAGTAGTTCATTTTTTCTTCATTCACTATTCATTTTGGTAAAAAATAATTTTAACTTATTAGATAACATAAATTGCAAGGATTAGAAATATGGATTCAAATTTCACTATTTCCAGTCACATAATTTGGGAAATTCAAAGTTAAAATTAGTCCTACATATGAGACGAGAAACTGTGTTTTAAAAGAGAAAATGTTCAAAAAGTTATAATGTTTTGATATCAAAATTCAGTATATAATTAATTATATTGGATTAATTCAAGTGTAATTTTACAAATTTAACTTTTTAAACCAATTTAAAATATAATTTAATTTTATAAATATATTAAATAAAAATATAATTTTCAATTAAATTTCCATATTTTTTCACTATTCAAAAAAATGAAACTTTTTTGAAAAATTCCAAAAATTAACCCAAATAAAATTTATTATATTTTTTATAAAGTTCAATTTAACAAAGTAGAAAAAATTTGTTTCAAAATAATTTCACCATAAAAAAGAAACAAAAAAACTTTATAGAAAAGTATAGTTTTTAAGTATAAAATTAAATTTATTCTTATCAATTGTAAAAAAACACATATGATGAATGTTAAATAGTTTAATCATTATCTATAAAAAATAAAATTAATTCAAATAATTCAAATTTTTTATAATTAATTATATAAGAACAAATTTGTTTCCTAAAAATACTTTTTCAAAAAAATATTTCCTTTATTTTTAAATGGTTTTCATTTTCATTTTAAATTAATTGGTTTCCAAATAATTAATTTTATATAAATTTTTAAACTATATTTTAAAAAAATTTCTATCTACTTCATACCCAACATTTTCAATGGCTCGGTAATAAATATCATATTAAAATAATAATATTTAATCTTTAGGACTCATTTTGTTTAAACTCGATGTGGTGTGTAACGCATGATAAATTCGGCATTCTGCGCAACACAATAAAATCATAGTGTTGTGTGTAATGCAAGAAAAAATCAATGATAATTGAAATTAATTAAAAAATCAGTGTCTCAAGTCACAAAAAATATATAAAATATCAAATCTATTTTAAAAAAATACAATTTCACAAAATATAGAGGTGTTACATGGGGTGAGAGTAGAAGTGTGGTGGTGGTGGATCCATTTATAAGAGATAAGAGAGGGGATTGAAAATATTTAAAATATAAAGTCCCTATTCAAATGTAATTTTGATCCAACAATGAATTTTGTTATAGGTAAGCTACATAATGTAACACCCCAGGATTCCATGGTACACTCCTCTTTGAATAATAGAGCATCGTGTGTTGTACGCAACCTCGAGTTCAAACACACCGCGACCAATAAAAGTAGCAGTTATGAACAGTAATAACCAAATTTTGAAATTATATATATTTTACATTTCAAAATGGACTTCATTTTTGGATTCATAATATCAAAATTATCCTATGTTGAATTTTTGGTATTTTTCTGAGAACATCCAATTTTTTATGAATAGTGAAAAATACTTAAAAACAACTTTATTAATCAAAATAATTTATAGTGATAAATTATACTATTGAGTGGTTTTAAAGTATAATTAGAATATATTTTTACTATTTTATCCAATGGTGGTCATTAGAATTAATTTAACATTGAAATTGGACATAAACAATTGTCAATCTTTTGATATATATTGTTTCTTAAAAACACGCTATTTGTTGTGACAGCGGGAATTAATTATAAAATTAATTAATGCAACTTATATTTATGGAATTTTTTAAAATATACATCATTTTTGAATTTGTAATATCAATTATAGCTTAGTGTGAAATTTTGGCATTATTCTGAAAAACTTCAATTTTTGATGAATAGTGAAACCACTAAGTGGTAGTTAAATAACTGATTTTTTCATTTAAATGAAATATTACCATTTCTGTGATTTTATTTTCAAAAATCCGACATGCATGGTTTTCATTAGGAAGTAAAATCTGGTTCAATGGGATTGAAATATTTTTTTGGTGAATAGTAACTTTTAAGTTTAATTAATCACGATTAAAGGTAATTAGTGAAATTTAAGGTAAAAATGATATTATAAAAATATGAAATGACCTTGAAACTTATCAAAAACCTATTGCATGAGTCATGGCCGACCATGAAAATAAATGGGTCATCTTGGGTACCCAATGGTGCCACTTTGGTAGGAAAATTAGATAAATAACTTTTATTTAAAGTTAAAATAAATATGTCACAAACATAAGTTGTTTTACTAAAACAATTTTTAAATTGGGTTATACAAGTCATATGTTTGACTATAAATATTAATTAGAAATATAATAATATTTCCTACATCATGATAATTTTTTTATAATTTTTAGACATTAAATAAATTAAATTATGTATGACACCATGATGATGCCGCGATTACCTCATTAATTAACGATTTAAATAAAATGAAAGGATAATGTAAAATATAAGGCTTACACTGGTCAAAAACCTATTGGATGAGGATATTTAGAACCCTTATCACCTTATCCTCGAAATATATCATTGTGTGACCTTTATAATCCGAAAATCATTTCTTAATAAAGTAATATTTCATGACATTCCAAGAGTGCCCCTCTTCTCCTCTTATAAAAGGCCCCCACCTCAACCACCTTATTCACACTTTCAAGCCATTTGGCTCGGACAAAATCTGGCCAAATACTCTCCCAAATTCCCTCCCTTACTCCTAGAAGCCTCACTTTGGGAATAATCCTTTTCAAAGAAGCTTGTGGCTCAAATAAAAAGAGTTACCTGATTTTAAGGTAATGTCTTCGCTTATGTTATTTTGTTTCATTTTGCTTATCCAACCCCATAAACTCTTTTTATTCGTTTCTTTTGTAACAAAACTAGTATCCTCAATATACTAGGATGTTGTTAGGATAATTATTCGAGCTACACTTACACACACCTACATCTAATGGTTAAAGAACATATTGTTTCTGTGGATGGCGAATTTCTGCCTCATGAAATGATGATTGTTCAACACTCATATAACACCTTCAAAGGTGGCCATTAATATTTCACTCTATTTATACATAATATATAATATGTTTATGTTTTACTTAAGGTTCTGTATTTTTCATTTATTTCATACCTTTATTTTTTCCATTATGGGTAAACACGATATTTTCATTTTAGGAAGTGTGGACTACCGCCCCCTCAAAGTGATTTGAATCGTTAATGCCATATGTGGGATCTATAAAGGATGGTGTAAATGATATTAGATATGATATTATACTGTAATTTTAATATACCTTTATATCATTATGATTACATTGCATACGAAATAGAAATGAAAGTAGCGTTCATGCGTACGTATGGCTTACCGTCTCCATGAACGGTGGATTTCATTTCTTACCTCTAAACGTTATGGAATATTATAAATGCATGTATATACTGGATACATATGAGATATACGATATCTATATCATGAATATAATTCTGGATATAATGGATATTTCACCACATGAACAACTTGTAATTTTAAGAAGTTTATTTTTGACTCAAGTACCAACGATCGACAAAACGACCGTTATTAACTTAAATAATTACATAATGTTCATAACATGGTAATAAGTGATATAAAAGGAATAAAAAAAATGAAAAAGGTTCTTAATCAATTATAAATTAACTCTAGTTTATTATTCAGGAGTTTAAAGAATGGTCGAGTCAAGACAGGACACATGGTAAGGGAACTTCTTAACCCAATTTCCATTCTTTGGGTTAATCTCCTAATTTTAAATTATATCATGATATTATTATGTCCTATCTTGTATTTGTACTTTATTTATGTGTACTTATAGTGAATACACATAATAGATCTATTTTATTTAAAAAAATGATCTTTGTGAGGGACTTCGTCTCAATCCCCTTTCATTGAGGCATATTTGGTTTTATACACAACCTTATTTTATACGGTGTATAAACCCCTTTGACTTTTACGTTTATTCAAAAGGAATATTTTTTATACGAAGCATTTACTAAATGACAAAAGGGAATGTTTTTGTCGTACGTATGTAGCGACAACGACTTTTCCGCCGCCGTGACCATTATTTGAGTTTCGGCTTCCTCTACAAGCCATACCTTTTCTTAAAAGAAAAATAAATACCATGTTTTAATTTTATTTTATTTTGGTATTGAAAATGGTTTTGAAAGTCTTTTTTTTATATCAATGTGTTGCATTTATATCTTGTGATTGAAATGTGGAAATTTTATGTTTCCTTTATGAATATTTTATGTGATATGATTATGTTATGGTTTATGATATGTTTAAACCTATTTATATGAGGAATACATTGGACTTAATAAGTGACGAGTGGAGCCCGCTATAGCTCCTCGATGCATCGGTAGGTCTAATGAGACAATCTAGTGTCTTGGCACGAGGCCTTGAAAAAATCTTATTTGTGGTCTTGGCACGAGGCCTTGGCTACGTGGTTATGATAGTCTGAAATTATGCATTACATCATTATGAAAGTGGTTATTGATATTTCATGTGATTATTAGACTAGTAGAATATCCATGTGAGTAAGTAAATGGCATTATTTCATTTTACTTTTTCCATATTATGCTAAAGTTCATGTTTAAAAGGCCTTTGTTTTAGTTATACATTGCCTTAAATGTTAATGTTTATTTATGAAAGATTCTGCAATATTGTTATCCTTACTGAGCATCTAAGCTCACCCCTTTCAATGTTCTAATATTTTCCAGGATGTGAAGAAGTATTTTATGAATGACCTGCAGGGATAGTCAGAAGCGGATATGAGTGTGGACTATGAAGACTTTGTTATTAGTTTTTCTCTTTATGATGTAATGTAACATTTATGAATGTATTTAGTGTTTCCAAGGCTACTAAACTCATCGGTCATTCGAGACATGATCTTTTGTGATCATGCCAATGTTACAAAGTAATGCACTGACTCCGGGTAACTGGGGTCGGGGCTTTATAGTTGGTATTATAGGCAGTTTAGTACTAACAATAGAAGGTAGATTTAGATAAAATCTGATTAAAGCACATAGCCCGAAGATAGACTTTAAGGATTAGTATAGAATAACTTCCTAGAATTTTGGTATTATAGATATTTTGTGAGTTTTCCGAGAAATAGATCCCTGTTTGGATATGAGCAGGTAGAGGTGGATCTGGCACAGATGTACCTAGGGGTAAAACCCAAAAACACCACTTTGAGATAGACTCGAACGGGAACTGGTGCACGACAACGGGTCTTGCTGCACTCTTGGTTACGACACTCCCGGGGGATATGCTTAGGATAATTCTCATTTTCTTTACAAACCACTATGAAGGGTTATGAGTATATACTTCCTCAAAGAAAACTTTTTTTTTTATGATTATGGATTATATCCATAAATAGTTCAATTTATGTTAAGTATTTTACAAGTATGAAATTATGTATTTTGATTCTTAAACTAATCTAGTTTATGCCATTATTTAGAAATGGCGCCTAGTGGAAGGAATGGAAACCGTATCAATGCACGCACTCCATGTAGGGATTTCCCTCCTGCTCAAGATAATTACTGTGGAGCTAGAGATACAACTGGTGCAGAACAACTTATTACCATACTGGGACAACTCACTCTGGTTATGAATAATAACCTTACTCGTATGGAGCACCCTGATCCGCAACGTGGAGGATCAATGTTAGACCACTTCATGAGGAAACAACCGCCAATATTTAATGGGGGTAAAAATCCATTAGTAGCTAAGCAATGGATAAATTCCTTAGAGAAAATATTCCACACCTTGGGGAGTAGCGAAAGGGAGAAGGTTGTCATGGCAGTCTACCGCCTCACTGGAGATGCCGATCAATGGTGGTCATTGATTCAAAATACAAATAAAGATGAATAAGTATCAAGTATGGAATAGAGAGAGTACAAAGATCTTTTCATAGAAAAATACATTCCACATGACCATCGAGCAGATATGGAAAGACAATTTCTGAGTCTGAGACAAAAGGAGGATGGGAATGACTCAATGTTTGAGGCTAACTTTACAAGGTTAGAGAGGCATGCCATACATTATATATGTAACCCAAGAAGTAAGATTGATCGTTTCTTTGATGGGTTAAAACCATTTCTCTGTCGATCATTAGTCTCAAAAACCTTATCATCATATGAAGATATTGTCTGACATGTTATCAAGATGGAAAAGGAATTCTCTAAGTCTTATGACAACAAAGTAAAGCAAGAGAAGAAGAGAATGATGGAACAAGAGACAGATAATGGGAAAAAGGGAAAGAAGGATTTTCCATTATGTGATAATTGTGGGAAGAATCACCCTGGTGCTTGCCTAAAAGGAATGATAGTTTGTTATAAATGTGGAGAAAAAGGTCACCAGGCTCGTGATTGTAAGGGAAAGAAAGAGCATATCAATGATGAATGCTACAATTGTAGGGAAATGGGGCATTATGCAAATTAATTTCCTAAGAGTCAGGGAAACATACCTAAGAAAAAGAAAAGGGGTCAAGGAAAATCTTATGCTATTACTACAGTTGAAGTGGAATAATTAATGTATTCGTGCTTTTGGAAACAAGGATTATATTCTGGTTATAAGAATAATGTGATATATATAAGGATTGTACTGCAGTACATGTTTTTTTCATTAAGGTTTTAATATGATGAAGGTAATAATATTTTAAGTATGTGACAATAAGAGAAACTTTACTTTGTTTGGGGAATCTGATGTTACAATTGATTTTGGAATTTAGATACCTTTTAGAAAAAGACTGGACAAAGTTATTTTGGATAACTATATAGGTTGGAATGGATTAAGTTGAACCTTGGATAGTATTGTTTAGGGTTAAAACATTTATGAAGATTATTTTCGAAATATTATAATACTATAGTTTTAGGAAAAGGAAAACCTACAGGGTGGGGCATAACCCGTCGCGTCGAACAAAGCTGCAGGAATCGAACCCACAACCATAATGCGATAGGCCTTTATTACCTACCACTAGCCTACTGGAAATCCCTGGTTATTACAAAATAGTTTTACTAAACTAAATGGTATGTGTTAATATTTGGAACCTTATACAATTAGGATAAATAGAATATTTTTGAGTTCTATTACCTTTTAGAGTGAAAGATGGGTTTGTGGTAAAAATTTATTAAAGAATAAAAGTCTAAATGACAAGTATGTATATTCCCTTACGTTCTTAGTAAATCTCTTAAATAAATTCCGCAACATTATAAAAGGTAACTTAAAATAGAAATTTTGCTGGTTATCCTTTACAACTGGGGATTCAATGAACGTTTAACCAATCACAAGTTTGTGATTTTATTATGGTTAACTTTCTCCTAATCTAGTTTTCTACAACACTCCATCAGACCTTGATGGTTTGTTTCTCTTCCATATCCATATTTTAATAGAATCCTATTATGGTCTATCTCGGGTGACCATTGTACTTATCATTCTTTCTTTTAAAGTTATATTTTTATTAACCTTATTTCCGATGTGGGTTTTCCACAAAGGTATTTTCTATTTTCAACCTTTTATTTTCAAAGAAAAGTTTCAAATTGCGAGGAAGCAATTTATTGAAGGAGGGGAGAAAGTAACACCCCAAGATTCCATGGTACACCCTCTTTGAATAATAGAGCAGCGTGTGTTGTACGCAACCTCGAGTTCTAAAACACCGCGACCAATAAAAGTAGCAGTTATGAATAGTAATAACCAATTTTTGAAATTATATATATTTTAAATTTCAAAAAGGACTTAATTTTTGGATTCGTAATATCGAAATTAGCCTATGTTGAATTTTTGGTATTTTTCTGAGAACTTCCAATTTTTTATAAATAGTGAAAAATACTTAAAAACAACTTTTTTAATAAAAATAATTTATAGTGATAACTTATACTATTGAGTGGTTTTAAAATATAATTAGAATATATTTTTACTATTTTATCCCATGGTGGTCATTAGAATTAATTTAACATTGAAATTGGACATAAACAATTGTCAATCTTTTGATATATATTGTTTCTTAAAAACACGCTATTTGATGTGACAGCTGGAATTAATTATAAAATTAATTAATGAAACTTATATGTTTGGAATTTTTTAAAATAGACATAATTTTTTAATTTGGAATATCAATTATAGCTTAGGGTGAAATTTTGGCATTTTTCTCAAAAACTTCAATTTTTGATGAATAGTGAAACCACTAAGTGGTAGTTAAATAACTGATTTTTTTCATTTAAATGAAATATTACCACTTCTGTGATTTGATTTTCAAAAATCCGACATACATGGTTTTCATTAGGAAGCAAAATGTGGTTCAATGGGATTAAAATAATTTTTTTGGTGAATAGTAACTTTTAAGTTTAATTAATCGCGATTAAAGGTAATTAGTGAAATTTAAGGTAAAAATGATATTATAAAAATATGAAATGACCTTGAAACTTGTCCTAAACCTATTGTATGAGTCATGGAAGACCAAGACAATACATGGGTAAACTTGGGGACCCCATGGAGCTACTTTGGTAGGAAAATTACATAAATAACTTTTATTTAAAGTTAAAATAAAAATGTCACAAACATAAGTTGTTTTACTAAAACAATTTTTAAGTGGGGTTATACAAGTCATATGTTTGACTATAATAATTCATTAGGAAGCTAAAAATATTTCCTACATCATGATAATTTTTTTATAATTTTTAGACATCAAATAAATTAAATTATTTATGACACCATGATGATGCCGCGATTACCTCATTAATTAATGATTTAAATAAAATGAAAGGATAATGTAAAATGTAAGGCTTAAATTTGTCAAAAACCTATTGGATGAGGCGATTTAGATCCCTTATCACCTTAGCCTCAAAATATATCATTGTGGGACCTTTAGAATCCAAAAATAATTTCTTAATAAAGTAACATTTCATGACATTCCAAGAGTGCCCCTACTCTCCTCTTATAAAAGGCCCCCACCTCAACCACCTTATTCACACATTCATGCCATTTGGCTCGGCCAACATCTTCCCAAATTCTCTCACAACTTCCCTCCCTTACTCCTAGAAGCCTCACGTTGGGCATAATTCTTTTCAAGGAATCCTTTGGCTCAAATCAAAAGAGTTACCCGATTTTAAGGTAATGTCTTTTCTTATGTTATTTTGTTTCATTTTTCTTATAAAACCCACTAAAATCTTTTTATTCATTTCTTTTGTAACAAAAACAGTATCCTCAATATACTAGGATTTTTTTATGAGATGTATTTGAGCTACACTTACACACACCTACATCTAATGGTTAAAGAACATATTGTTTCTGTGGATGGCGAATTTCTGCCTCACGAAATGATGTTTGTTAAACACTCATATAACACCTTAAAATGTGTCCATTAAGATGTAAATATATTTATAAATAATATATAATATGTTTATGTTTTACTTAAGGTTCTGTATTTTTCATTTATGGCATACCTTTCTTGTGTCCATTATTGGTAAACACGATATTTTCATTTTAGGAAGTGCGGACTAACGCCCCCTCAAAGTGATTTGAATCATTAATGCCATATGTGGGATGTATAAAGGATGGATTAAATGATATTATATATGATATTATACTGTAATTATAATATACCTTTATATCATTATGATTTCATTAAATACGAAATAGAAATGAAAGTAGCGTTCATGCGTACGTACGGCTTACCGTCTCCATTAACGGTGCATTTCATTTCTTACCTCTAAACGTTATGGAATATTATAAATGCATTTATATACTGGATATATATGAGATATATGATATCTATATCATGAATATAATTCTGTATATAATGGATATTTCACCACATGAACAACTTGTAATTTTAAGAAGTTTATTTTTGACTCAAGTATCAACGATCGACAAAATGACCGTTATTAACTTAAATAATTAAATAATATTCATAACATGGTAATAAGTGATATAAAAGGAATAAAAAACTTGAAAAAGGTTCTTAAGCAATTATAAATTAACTCTAGTTTATTATTCAGGAAGTTAAAGAACGGTCAAGTCAAGAAAGGATGCAAGGTAAGGGAACTTCTTAACCCAATTTCCATTCTTTGGGTTAATCTTCTACTTTCAAATTATGTCTTGATATTATTTTGTCTTATCTTGTATTTGTAATTTCTTTATGTGTACTTATAGTGGATACACATAATAGATCTATTTTATTTAAAAAAAATGATCTTTGTGAGGGACTTCGTCTCAATCCCCTTTCATTGAGGCATATTTGGTTTTATACACAACCTTATTTTATACGATGTATAAACCCCTTTGACTTTTACGTTTATTCAAAATGAATCTTTTTTATACGAAGCATTTACTAAATGCCAAAGGGAATGTTTTTGTTGTACGTATGCGGCGAAAATGACTTCTCCGCCGCCGTGACCATTATTTGAGTTTCGTCTTCCTCTACAAGCCATACCTTTTTTTAAAAGAGAAATAAATACCATGTTTTACTTTTCTTTTATTTTGGTATTGAAAATGGTTTTGAAAGTCTTTTTATTATATCAATGTGTTGTATTTATATCTTGTGATTGAAATGTGTAAATGTTATGTTTCCTTTATACATATTTTAAGTGATATGATTATGTTATGGTTTATGATATGTTTAAACCTATTCATATGAGGAATGCATTGGACTTAATAAGTGACGGGTGGAGCCCGCTATAGCTCCTCGATGCATCGGTAGGTATCATGAGACAAACTAGTGTCTTGGAACGAGGCCTTGACAAAATCTTATTTGTGGTCTTGGCACGAGGCCTTGGCTACGTGGTTATGATAGTCTGACATTATGCATTCCATTATTATGAAAGTGGTTATTGATATTTCATGTGATTATTCGACTAGTATAAGATCCATGCGAGTAAGTAAATGGCATTATTTCATTTTACTTTTGTCATATTATGATAAAGTTCATGTTTAAAAGGCCTTTGTTTTAGTTATACATTTCCTTAAATGTTAATGTTTATTTATGAATGCTTCCGCAATATTGTTATCCTTACTGAGCATCTGAGCTCACACCTTTCAATGTTTTAATATTTTACAGGATGTGAAGAAGTATTTTATGAATGACTTGCAGGGATAGTCAGAAGAGGATATGAGTGTGGACTATAAAGACTTTGTTATTAGTTTTTCGCTTTATGATGTAATGTAACATTTATAAATGTATCTAGTGTTTCCAAGGCTACTAAACTAATCGGTCTTTCGAGACTTGATCTTTTGTGATCATGCCAATGTTACGAAGTAATGCACTGACTCCGGGTAACTGGGGTCGAGGCGTTACACATAATGCGTCAAACACACATTTGCATAGATTTTTAACATGTTATAAGTAATTCAACATTTGATTTTTCCCTTTTACCAATTTTGTATTTTTTAGGGTAAAAAACATTTACAAAGAAATTTAAAAATAATAATTTAAATTAAAATTGGTCTTATTTAATTATTTAATCCCAATGATCATACATTAAATATATATTTTTCATATAAAATATATATAGGTTATAAACTCTAATTTAATTATTTTCAAACTTATTTCGAAAACACAATTTTATAAAAATACGTATTCTTAATCTTAAAAATAAATTTTAGTATATAATTATTAATTTTTATTAATTAATTGAAATTATTTTATTTATTATTACAAAAATAATAGTTATGAGGCCTTCAAAAAAATATAAAATCGATTTTCCCCTTGGGAAAACATAAATAAATGAAACTAATCCAGAATAATTTTTATTAAAATAAAAATTACATAAGTTTCAGAAGTTCAACACGGGTTTTCTAAATTCAACCTAGTATTTATTTAAATTAATCATTTTTTTCATTGAATATTATTTTTTCATGAAATCGTTTTATTTTTTTAATTCATACTTATTCAACAGTACTTTCATCAATTATATAGTATTTATAAATATTAGTTTTTTATTCTATTCACGTAAAAATAAATCCTTTCCAGAAAATACCAAAAATTAATCTTCAACTAAAATTATAAATTTAAATCAAAATATGTAGCTAATTTTTTAAAATTCATTTAATTTAAGAATTATTCTTGTCAACGGAAATATAAAATATAATGAATAATTATTTTTAATAGGAAAATGGATTTTCATTTATTTATTATGCTTAGTATTATTATTATTTCTGATTGAATGCTAATAAAATTATTGTTAATATAATATTAATAGAAACCATATATTATAGCATAATATATTTAGTTTCATAACATTAAAATAAATAGTACATAAAAATGATTTTTTTTGGAAAATAAGGTTTTTATCATAAAAGGATTTTATTATTTAAAAATTGAATTTTGAAAATATTCTTTTTTTTATTTCGATATATATTTCATAAAGTGGATATATTTATATATACAACTACCAAATACAAAACTACTTTATTAAAATTATGTTTATATAAATAAAATATGTTTTGGTTTGTGTTTTCTTTAGAATTGAAAACAAAATAATATTTTTTACAAAATGTTAATTTTATGGAGGAAATTAATAATAAAATTTCAAGGTCTAATATTTCAATGGATACTTATAAAGAAATTTAAGTAATGTTTTAACCTAGAATTCTTATAAAATTCATGAATCCAATTAATTAAAGCTCTTTCAGAAACCAAAAATACTCAATTCTCATAAAACCAAAACATTTGAAGAAACACCACACAAATTCATTAAAATCCAATCACGTCCTTTATGATTAAAGTTATTACATTGAAAATGAGGTTAAAGATAAAAAATATTTTATAACTTTTAAATACATTATAATGGTTTTTAATTAATTTTATAAAACATGTTTTGTTCATGGATGTCAATGAATAGATTCAAACCACTTATTTTCATAAAAAAATCACTCTGAATGGAAACTAGGTAAATTTTTTTTTCCTTATTAAAATGGTTCATAGTTACAAGTAATAAATTCACTAAGAAAATAAAATTTGAATTAAAAATACAATCAATCCTAGAACAAAATTTAAAATATCATGGAATGAAAAAATATAACTCAATATCATCGCTTTAACAAGAAAAGTGTTCAATAATCCTTTAAATGAATGAATTCCCCTCAAATGACCATGATCAACTGTAAAATAACAAAAAATCCATGAGATTTTGCGACATAATAAACCCTAGTAAATTATGACCATGATGGAGAAATAACCAAGAGGTAAAAGGGAAAAAGGGGAAAGAAAAGATTCAGAGTAATAAGCATGAGAAAATGGCCCCTATACCCATTAAGGGACTCTAGATTTACTATATAGGGGGACACGAAAGATAAGGCACACAACTAAAGGTGTGTATGTTAGAATGAGAGGGAAAATAGACCCCAAAACCAACAAATACATATGAAAAATACTATAAATTTTCCTTTTAAAAGAACTTGAAAATCCTAGACCATTATGTTCTCTCATGTGCCATGGATTAGTGCCCCAAACAAGGAAACCGCATGGAATTGTCCTATATATGCAACATGGAGGTAACCAAAATGACCGATCCACCACTAATAGATCCTTATGACACCATGACATATATTGGAGGTTGTTTTATGGTCTATTAAAAAGAGGTATTGTTATGGGGTGATCTCTTCAGTCCATGTTGTAACCCATAAGACCAACAAAAAACTAAAACTAAATACATTTTTGCAACGTAGGGCTGAGGTGTGGTCTCACTTATCCACATTGTTACCTATGTTAGATTTATAAGGGTAAAATCATTTACCACTACACAACATAGGTCCCCCACAGGATCTACTAAGTGGGCACATAGTAGCCTACCATGTATGGAACCTACATAATGGTAGCATCAGTTCCCCATACACTAAGTGAATGAATACCATTTACATGGATAGTACCCCACGATTAATGACTATAGTGGAACCAAAGTGAACCATCATTTCCCTCCCATCATTTGGACAAGTAAAACATTGTAATAGATGTTGCGATGTGGCCTGTTGTACACTACCGCAACATATTGCCTACTGCCTTCTACAATGTGACCCTAAATAACCTAAAAAATATAATTAAGATAAGAGACGTAGATAAAATATAATAATAATAAATAATTACAATAACTTGAGAAAACGAGGTTAGGGTATGATGGAATTTTTTTTTAAGAACACGTGATGAAATCTGTAGTATTTTTGGGTTTTGAAATTTTCCAGAAATTTATTGAAGAGTTTTAGGGTTATATATTTGTGTAATGATTTAAGTTAATCATTTTGTTTTATTTGTTACATTTTCAAGATTAATATAATATTTCTTTATATAATGATTTTTTTCATATTTTTTATTATCTGAATATATGCTAAATATTTTGGATTTTTTAAACGATATGAAAGAGAATAAATAACATTTTATTATTTTTTAGATATTATGATCTATTAAAAAGTTATTTTTTTGTGATTTAGGCATTAAAAATTCATCTTTTTCATTAATGATGTGAGGTGAATCCTAGTGGAATACTGATCAAAACACACAACCAAAGGATGCAATTATTATTGACTAATTGAAGGAATTAAAGTAAGTATAATTTCTTACAATATCTATCTTTATGGTATAATAGTTCCTCAAAACCCTGTATTATGGTGATAAATATATCATTTCATGTTTAGAAAATATCACCCAACTATAAATTTACACCATAAAAACTCAATCACAATTATGTGTCTTACAAAATTTCAGACACGGTTTTAAAAAATAAATGATAATAATCATACTCTTGATATAAAATTTACTGATATTTTGGATTTATTTTCCATATATATAAATGTTTCCTCAAATAAAATTTCTTCAAATAAATATGTTACAATTTTTTTGTTGAAATTATTGCGTCTTTGCCTTGTTTATGGATAAGTAATTGCAACACCAAATTATTAAAATAAATTTCACTACCTGGTATATTTTTCTTGAATAGTTCTTCTCTGACTATGATATTTAATTATTAATATCTATTCTACCATTACATTTGTAAAGTGGTATTTTCCTTTTCTGTAAAAAGAAAAGAAATTTTAATTTTACTCTTCATTGATAAATTTTCTTATGTTGTTAACAATATTTTTCTTCTATATTGGATCCTTTTTATACTCTATGCCCATGTCCTTTCTAACAACATATATTTTATTTTTGGGTGATAAATATGTATTCTCTTCTAAATAATTCATATTCCACAACATATTTATTTAGAAATAAATTATATATATATATTTCAGTGAGTTTTTCTTTAATAACCATAAAAATTAAACCTTATAGCTATTTATTATTACTTCTAAAGAGTTTTTTTATCTTCTCTACAAAAATTTATTATTATTTTATTTCTCTGATATCAAGGTTTCATTAATAGGCTTTCAGAAGAGTATTTTGTTTGATGTCCTCATTTACCCTTGGAAATGTATTTTAAAATTTCTTTACTTTATTTTTCTTACTCAAGATAAAATTTTGAGGATGAATATCTTTAGGGGAATAATATTACAACAAAATAATTTTAATGAAAAATAAATTTAATGCTTTATTAATATTTAGGATTTTTAATTTACATATATTATTTACACAATTATATATATTTATATCATGTATCAAAATATATTAGATAATAAATTATTTATAAATTAAACATTTAATTTTATTATGTTTTCTTTATCTCAAAAGATAAGTTTTATTTAATATATATGCAAATTTACTTACAAGAAGTTCTTATTTTGAACTATTAAAAGAACTATTTGAATATTAAATATGTTAAAAATATATATTCATGTTAATTATATAAATTTAAATTCAAATTTAGTATGATAAATAATTTCACTGAGTTATGAAATAATTATATGTTTTTCAATCAAAAAAATAATTTTTTTTAATATTTTTATTTTCTATTTATTATATGGTTTTATTTGAAAGTTAATTTTATAAATTTTATAATTTTAATTTGATATAGTGAACAATTTTTTTTTATTTTTCATATCAGAAATATCTTTTGGAGTATTTTGAGATTTTTATAAAATGGTTGATTTTTTTTTGAATAGTGAATTTATTTATAAATTTCATAACATTAATGAAATCATAATGATATAAGAATTACTTAAAATTTTCTAAAATATTAGTATTTTCCAAATATTATTTTAAGGAGTAAAATAAATTAGTTAATAACATTATTTGAAATATAGAATCCTATGTTTGTAAATTTGGAATCAATGTAATATATGTTATAATTAAAAACCATTTCTGGGTCTTTTATTTTGATTAAGTATTCACATGGTACCCTTTGGTAATGGATTTATTTTAAAGTTACATAAAACTACTTTTTTATCCCTAAAACAATAAATTCCATGAAAATAAATATTATTCATGATCTTGGTGGAGATTCATTTTTCAATTTGAACAAAAATATTTTCTTGATAATTGTTTTTAAGCATAATTGTATTAAAATTAATGTTTAACACCTCTAGAAATTATAACAATTATAAGAATTTTATTATTTGGAATCATTATATTAATTTTTTTTAACAATATAAATATTATTTTTTTACATAAAAATAAGTTACCATGGTAAAAGTTAGTTACCTCAACTGAGGTTAATAGGGTTAAAAGGGGTGTTAACCGAAGAGAAAAATCCATAAATGTCATGAAAACATTTCTAGAATTATTTATATGAGTGGATTTAAAAACACACTTATCCTATCATTTATATTGGGAAATATATTTTCCACTTTCATTAAATAATACTTTTATTATATATTAAGAAAACAAATATATACAGTTTTTTAACTCTTCTCACATATCAAAGCATCACTTAACTACCCCACACATATATAATCATTGCCAAAATTATTTTAACAAAGACCAATAATGTAATACCCCATGTGTATCTCTAGGTATTAGAATAATTGATAATTTTAAATTTTTATGTTTGGTGGAAAGGAAGAATTTTGGACTAGGATTTAAAATGAAATTGTAAAGGTTGGATCACATTTAATAAAAAAAATAAGTAATAATGATTGGTGGCATCTAGATGGCTTAGGAGGGCCCTGAGAAAGGATTAGATGGTTGTTGCAGCTAATTATATAGAAAAATATTGGCTAGCTGTTAGGCACCATAGGATTGTAGATTATATCATACAATTTCAAGAGCTAGTCCCACTTTCCATAGGCTTGTTGGTGTGCTTAAAAGTGGTAAAAAGACTTGTTTCCCATTAAACAAAAATAGTTTAAACCCCACATCTCTTCGCTTATTTCTTCATGCACACCAAGTGTTAATACATATTTCTTACACATTCTATCCTTATATAAGGGGTTCTCTATGATACTTTTCTATATTTTTTGTGGTCCCTCACATCCGTTGATCTCCTATTCCCCTCCTCCCCTTATATTGATTTATTCATTCTATGCTTATTGATTTTATTTTGATTCAAAAAATTCCTATTGGAATTAATTTACTTTCCGAGGGATTCCACTTGGATTTCCTATGTGATATATTGATATAATTTATACATTCTTTCGCTCATTGATCTGATGGGTGTATGTCGTTACACTAATTTATTTTAGGGTTTTTCCTTTAATTATAAATTTAATTTTCTTTATTAATAGAAAGATAGGTTAGGTATTTTTTTTTGTTTTTATTTGAGGGGTATGTTGGGGAACACCCATATTTTCTTGGTCATGAATTAATCATGGTTGGGATGTCTGATGAGTTCTTAATGTTTATTAATTTATTGGTCCAATTTGTTTACTTAATTATAAGTGTTATAATTAATCATTTTAGAAAATTTAGAATAATTTAGGTCCTGATTTGAGTTTTTGAAGGATGTATGAATATGGATGGCCTTGGATTATTCATGGTGGACCTATGCAACGTGTTTCTGGATATGGGATGTTTTTTAAAGCTTCACAAGAGGTAGACGTTCATAGTAAACACCCTTTAGAATTTATGCATTTTTTCGTTTTCATGTAGTGTTTGGTAACTCCTCCATAGGTGGTCAACTTTAAAAACATAAAATAGTGTAGTGGATTTATTGATATGTTTATTATTTTAATAATAAAAATTTGGTTGTAATTAAAATTAAATGCCTCAGTGTGATTTTAACAAGGTGTTTAGGGCCACTATGTGCTCCTAGAAACTGGTTGGTTACCCTGACCCCCGATGGTCAAGTGATTGAATAGTTTATTTTATACAAGTGACTATTAGATAACTTTAGATGTTTGAAAAGGCTATATATGAAGTAGTGGACCTTATTTAAGATAATTTGGCTTCAAATTTCATGAAATATGATGTGAATTAATTGGAATTGCTTATCTAGGCCATGTAAGAACCCATATCGATATGGGTAGCTATGTGGACCAACTTAGTTTGACATTAGACTTCCTAGAGCCCATGATATATCTTTAAAGACCATAGAAAGTGATACTTACCCCTGATTCCTATGAGGAAATGTTATGAATATGAATCTACTAGTGAGTGACACATCTTTTTTAGGATCAGCTATGCTTGAGTGAATTAACTTAGATCAAGAACACCTAGTAGGATGTATCTCAATTGATGTTACCTAAGGGACACTAGTAGTCACCCAAATATAGACTAGCCTACAATGAGTGTGCATTGGTATATGTAAATATGGTAGTAGTTTTCACCATAGAAACCATATAGATTATGTGATCCCAAGGGGGTGTGGATAGTGGTGATAGGTTAAGAAATTTAAAAAAATCCTTCCCTTCTATTTTTAAAATATTATTTAATTTATGATTTAGAAAGGTATGCCTAGACATGCATCCTAGGATCTTAATTTTAGGAATAAATTTATTTAATATTGGTGTAATATAATTGAAAATATGACATTGTTGTGGATTCCCATAGGTGCATCCTATAATTTTGATCGGAGTAAAAAACAATTTTATTGGATTCAGGTTGAATCATATAGGTCCTTTATGGGGTATTCCTTTTTATCCTCATGTGACATTATATGGATTGTCATATATTATTTATAACATCCAATTGTTGAGAAACATGATGAATTCCATTGACACTGAGATTCAACCATGGGCTTATATGTGATGATGTGGACTCTAATGGTAATGAGGATACTTAGCATGTCTATGATCTAGCTGCTTCGGATTGGGATATTATTATTAGCAAAATGATTATGGGATTCCTAGCCCACCCTATGGATCTTATCTGTTGATATTGAAAACATATATTTATCTAATTAGAGTGCACATGTCACCTAGGATTTTCCTGGTTGACATAAGGACAATGATATGTTTCGAATTTAGTGATTTCATGGAATTCTTGTGAATAGTATTCGACCATTAATCACACATAGAGTTTGTTGATCTTCATAAGAATTCTAGGATCTATTTGTTGTGATTTTCATGATGAGATACTAAGTCATTAATCCACACCATACTGGATTACCCAAGACATTCTCTTAAGAATCAACATTTATTCAATACAGTTGGAACAATATCATGATGTGCTCTGTTACACTCTGACATTGGTTGAAGCAGATATAATCAATTGATGTCATAAAAATTATGATTAATGGTGGTTTATTTTTTATATATATTTATTTCCTTCTTAATATTTAATGATTTTAGATGAACATGTCACATGTACATATCAAATCATTTACGATAAGTATGATCCCATGTTGATGGGACCTATGGTGTTTTATTCTCATGATATTATTTGGAATCCATAACACATGTGTTCCCATGAAAAACTCTAAATTGGATACATGTGAATGTTTGGATAAGGCCAAGAATTATTAGTTTGAGATGTTGTAGATTGAGTGGGGTTAAGAGATTCGAGGTGATTCATGGATTTGGGATGGAGGACCACTTTTATAGTCTTTTTTATTTTTGTGACATACTTTTTTATATGAGATCGTCCTAGTGGATTATTTTTATTTTATGACAACAAAACATTTTTTTGTCTATATATCTTCTAATTTTATTTATTATTATTCTATAATATTATTAATTGTGTCTATATTAATGTGATGATGTATATTTTTTGAGTTATTTATATATTATCATGCACTCTCATTAGGGGGTATAGTCTCACAATGGTCACAACCTAGACCCCCATTACTATTCTGTAGCCTCTTGTGTAGGGAGTTAACCTAAGGTGTTTTTTCACATTCTTTTGGGACACCAGTCAAGTATCTTATTTTTTAGAATGATGAAATGTGGTATCTACATTTTATTGTCTATTTATTTATATTTTATGACTTTTTATTAATGAGATGTAAGAATGTTTTAGAGTGTGAGATTTAAATCAGGATGGTGAATCATGAACAAATGCTTCTATAGGAAGTATAGGTTATAGAGGAGGGGATTTATGTTCTTGGTTTTTTATGTTTTGGGTGACTAATTTCACTTTATGTGACTCACATGATGTATGAGATTTACAATTTCCACTATTTTTTTGGAACCTTGACCATTATAAAGTGGAAAATAATTGTATTTAATATTGGATGTAAAGGAAAGAGTTTTCTAACGAAACTTGTGTATGTACATAATATTTAAAAGACATATGTGTCTTCTTGTGTCTGTTTATCAAAAATTAGAGGCCCAACTATTTAATGTTTCTGCGATATGTCAAATTGAATTTTCCTACTCAAATTATTGGTTTCATTATAACTAATTGGACCACCTTGTATACATATATTATTCTTATTTTGTGTCATATGGATCTACAATGAGATACTAGATGATGAGTATGAGGATGTTGTACCATGTGCATTGAGGTGTTGTAGCCCTAGTAGTTTGACACAGGAATTCAATACCTTTAAATATAACCCCATGGATGTGGTTTTTATTTAGGTTTGGAAATTTAACATGTTTATAACAACCCATATGGTGATTACTATATAAATCATGTATTTTCATTATATCTCACCAAATCTCACAATTATGAATAACTTAATAAAAATTATCTTAGAGTATATTGATTTTAATCAATGTAGGGACTAATGAGACAATGATTCTTGATGGTAAGTCTCGTATATGTTTTCTTGATGAGACTCATTAACCTATTGAGATATTGAGTTTTTATGTGATGATAATTATGTATATTGGAGTCCCTATAGTGGATGATTTGGAACATGAGCTATCGTGAGATATTAGAAATGGAAGAATGGATTCTTCCCATGAGATATGAGTTATATAAAATTTGAAAAAACTTTTTAGCTAGGTGGGTGACCTAGAGGCCCTTGGTTTTGACTCAAAAATTAGTGATTCTAAGGATTTTTTGATCAAGGTAAACCTATTAGAAGGGTTATCATAAGAAAAAATTTTTCTTAGATCCAGGAAGCATGGGTATGTATTAGAATTGAGAATGATGAATAGTATGTTCTATAAATTTTATGATTAATTCCTTGGTACAGGTTGGATTTTATGGGATCACGAACCTTGAGGGCTTGTTATTTTTTATTGAGTCATGTTTCTAAAGGGTGTAATAATTTGGGTGTATATCCTTGTTCTTTCATGATGTTCTACAGAATTTTGGTGCATGAATGGGTAAACATGTTTTGTTTTATTATGGTTTTGGTTGTTGCCTAATCACGTGGTTTGATTATGGATGGAAAACTATTTGGTTGGGATGACACCCATATAGCAGGTGATTGTGAGATTGTCTATGAAACAATTGAATTCCTAGATTTTAAAGAGGTGTTTCAATGGTTCTATCATTAAATGGAATTGAAATTTCATAGAGTATTTACATCCTAATTAGAATACATGAAACTAATAGGTTCATGAGTCAGGTTTAATTGATATTTTGGTATGGGATCATACACATATTTTCTTTAAATAAAATTTTGGTAGCATATACTAGTAATGCATAGTTCTTAATAAATCATTAAATCGGTGACAGATATGGGTTGGTTGAGGACCGATGGTGTTTTTTTGAGTTTCTTATGGAGCTATTACATCAAGAATATTATGATTGCGACTCAGGAGTGGAATTCATGGGATGTTGTGTTTGTAAAAATTTTCACTTGAGGATCGATATTCATTGTTTTGTTGTAGGGAGTCCACCATAGGATTTTGTCGGGCATGACCATCATTTCAAATTTAATTTTAGTGAATTATCAGGGTGATGTTACCATGAATTGGTGGTTGGTAGTGTTAATGTTTTAACTGGTGACCAGGTATGAGTGATTATGGCCAAGTCCAACCATTTTGTACAAGGATGAACATGATATGGGCTGCATAGATCCTGGATTTGATTAAGTGGTTAAATGCTAAGTAAATTCCTATAGTATTAAGATTCATATTAGTCATGGATGTAATATCCATTGTGTGACATGGGTTATTGTTTTATGGGATTGGTATTTGGGTGATAATCTTGTAATGTTTTACTTTGGTGAATAATTGGATATGAATAAATTTGGAATCCTTAGTGAATGGTATGAACGAAATAAAATGTGGTAGTAAATTTAATCCAAGAATTAGCTTAATGATATCGATATATTAGGAGATTAAATAATGATAAATTTAGTGTTACATTATAGATTGAGGTATGTAGGAACACGATAGATCGATCTCTTTAGTTGAGGAGTCATCTTAGATTTTCATTAGAATATGAATACAAATATTGGTGGTCATATTAAAAGAAATCCTTGGATTCCTCAAGGAATAATGTTATCATGATTAGATAATTTAAAATAAAATCATTAGATGAAGAAGAATTTTTTTGTGATAGGTCATCCATAGTAGGATCACCTTATTCTTTAGGATGTAATATGATGTGGTGAGCTAGAAACTACGTCGGGTGCGTTGTTTTAGATACAATGGGTGTGCGAGTGAATTGTTTATGGCTATTAATGGAAAGGATGGTGTTTTATTATTATTCCATAATGGTGAAGACTCATCTATTTTGGTTTGGAATATAGAGAAAAGGAGTAATGTTGGATTTTAATCAATACTTTTGTGTTTGTTTTGGAAAAGTATAAAGAAAAATGAATCAATCGCAACACTATACGTGGATATTGTGTTTAGGGTTGACCATTCCATTGGAAGGAGTTTCTAAAGTTGGAAATTTGCTTCTTATATGAGTACTATAGTGGAGAGAACTGTAGGCATAATGGGTTTTTAATTAATGGAATGATCATATATCCATATGGATGGGATTGAGTAAGTACAATAACACCACACTATTTCACAAAAAAATTCAATTTGTGAATTAATATTTATCGTATTATGTAATTTATTAATATAAAAAAAATTAACTTATTTGATTTTATTGGCCTCTTATATAGTCTGTTGAATTTAAAATACCATGAAGCAAAATAACTATTGAAAATATTGCTATTTTAAATTGACCATTAATATTAGAATATTATGAGTTTTGATAATTCCTAATTGAAAGAGAGTGAATGAATTATTTCCTCAACCAGTAGGGTCACACCATTTGAGTCCAATCTACTATATCTTCCAAGGGAGATGTTGTCCCTGGGAATTTCACTTAACTAAGCACAAATTGAGATTTGAAAAATAAAGAATGAATGAAACCATTTATGAGAGATATTCAATGTAATCAAGATCAGGACCTAATCCTTATTCATTGAACAACCCTAATAAATCCCCATCATTGCACACTTTACCAATAGGGATATGATGGCATAATAGGGGGTTACATATCTAGAACCTAATAGTATGATTTTGGAAGTATATTTATTAGTAGATTAATAATTATTTTATCCCTTTTTTATTATTACGTTATATTTACAATTATATAGGTGTTGATGAAAATTAGACACAAAGAAACCAAAATTCAATATTTTTGAAAACAATACATAGTTTCAATTAAAAAAATCTTATTTTAAAATTAAATAATTTTCACTTAAATATTATTTTCATTGAAAATTATTTTGTAAAATATTTACTTATATAAAAATTATAATATAATTTAAGGATGTGAAATATATTATTTATATGGGTTGAAAAACTATTAATATAAAGAATCTATTAATTTATTCTACAAATTAGTATTTTGATTTAAATTTATAAATTATAAAATTTAGATAATTCTTTTGATAAAGTATATTTTTTTAATTATCATGTTAAAGATATCCAATGGTCAATTTTTCATAAGACAATCAGGTTTTTTGGTAAAAATTAAATTTTGTATAAATATATAGTACTTATTATGATATAATAATATCCAAAAAGATATGTAACAAATAATATAAATACTATCGATGGGGAAATTTTTTTTACCATTTAAAATTTTTTATTTTTGAAGTTGTTTGATAAATTTATTAAATCGTTAATGAATCCTCTAAAACCTGCATTATATTTTGTGGTTTTAAAATCAATTATATACAAACATGACTCATAAATATATACCCAAGGTTATTATTATAATTATTTTGTTTAATTGAATGGTATATAATTTATAACAATGCCTCTTTTTCCAAATATATAAGAAAAAACATGTTATGGTTTGTGGTTTTTATTATTTTATCATTTAGAGTCCAAACCCTTTGTTAGGATATTAAAAATGAATTACCCACTATTCTTATATACAAAAACCCACCCAACAATTCACCCCCCTTTGCTAAAAAAAATATAAAATGAATATACTCATCCATTACCTCTGTAGTTTCTTCCTAAGTAGTTATTTTACTCTTTAGAAGATCCCTCTCATGGTAAGGGACTCCCTCCTCTTCCTTTTTATTTAACGTAATTTCATTGTGTAGACCCCCTTTATATTTCCAATTGTCCATATTTTTATATGTTTTTACACATCCCATTATTTTTTTTGATTTTCATGTAATTAGAGACCTCCTTTCACTATTATTTACCCCATCTAAACACCATTATATACAACTGTTATGATGCCGATGATATTATATGATTTTCTATTCCAAATAATTATCTAGTGAATAACAATACCTATTTTACATCATAGATATTCACCTATATGCGCCAATTAATCATTGATTTATGTCACCCATTTATATAACCCACACTCCTAAATTAGTGGAACAAATGTTTTGAATTTTTTTTCTTATGTTGAATGATCTATTTTGCACAATTATAAATGTAGATGATATGAATGTGATGGGTGGTTCCAGAATTATATAGAACTCCAATGCATTATGTAACATTTTATATAATGAGATATCATATATGTTGCATGTGACATTATCCTAATAATAATATGTTATGATTTATTGGAAATTATCCTTGACTATTGCTTATTATTTAATATTTTATGTTACTTCCAAATTACATTATTCCCTTCATGATATATAATTATTTCTTGCTTCAATGTTCAAGTTTATGATTCTCACCCCTATTATGTATTTATGGCATTCCAATTAACTCAAATGTATAAATTTAATTAGTTTAGTCTTTTATTATTTCTTTAATGGGATTTATATATCACCCCTTTCTTATATACGTCCCCCTCCTAGCATGTGAAGTTTTTGAAGATCAAGAGAATTTAATGGAATGTTTTGGAGTTTTATATTATATCATTATATTTTATTATGTAATTAGGCCATGTACCAAATTATACAATGATATTAGGCCTTGTGATCTTTTGGGATTACAATATGTGTAGCATTATTTAATAAATCATGTAGTAATGTGTATTATTGACATGGGTTGTTATAGTTGGTATGAATGGAAAGCCTTGTTATTTTTAGGGATTAGGATTAGAAAACCCGAGTGGAAGCCTTAGGGACAAGACTAGATATAGGATTAAATATCTAATTTATTAATGTATAGATTAATTAGATTCCAAGAAATGAAATATCTTTCTATATAATATAAGGGTATGTGGCTCTAACACAATTATACCTATAGGAAATAACCTTGAATAGGGAAAATTGGGAATAAACCAATCATCACCTAAGACATTATAATGACATATTATTTCACAATTTTATATCCACTCATGGGGATGTTATTTGTAAAATTCACAAGAAATTTATGTATGAGAAAACTCTATTTTATGACATGAATTTTCATTATATTGTACAAAACATAAGATCCTTTCAATTTTTGTTTCTTGAAAAGAGGTTCATAATATACATAAAAATAGAAAATTCTTCTAATTTAACGTTAAATTCATCTTCATGGGTTAACTCTAATTTATATTTTCTACATATCATAACCTGGGGGAATACATAAAAGGAAACAGTTGAGTATGAATTCTAGTAAGGTAATAAATAAGAGATACATATAACATGTGATCTTGAGATATAACAATAATTACAAAATCCATAAGGAAGAGGAATATCATAATGTTAATAACAATAACATGATTCATAAAATGGAAATTTGGATACAATATTTAAATGAGATATTCATAATAATATCACCAAGGTTTATTACCAAGGTGTCATCAATAAAAATTATCAATGTTATTCACCATGGTATCGTAAAACATGTATTCTCTATATATTAAATTATTTACCCAATGCATTAGATTGATTTTAGGGAAAACCCTTTATATGTATTAATTTCATGTGATCCAAATAGACCATCAAAAATCATTTTACTAATAACCTGGGGAGAACGTATAGATTTCTTATCAAAAATCATGACATATAAAAGAACTCAAAGACAAGATCATGGAATCATTTTTAAACTAGGAAATGAAATTTGAGTTTCATGGCTGTAATTCCCTAAATAAAAAAGCTTTTTTAAATTCTATTTGATTACCCATTAAAAAAATAGGTTTGGGTATTCAAATAAAAAGGAAAACATAATTTCTCATTTAAAAAAGAAAAATCTGAGAAGAAAATTTTACAGCACAACAGGTTTAAAACATGGTTTTAAAAAAATTGGAAATGGGAGGGGAAAGGGGCTCTGATTAAAAAAATAATATTATTTCAATAATGGGATAAAAAAATTATACAAAAGATATTAGTTTGTAAATTTTAATACATACCCCATAAAAATGGGTCTTGAATTTAAAAGAGAAGTGAATATTTCCCTTACCATGAAGAGTTTTTCCTAAAAAATAAGGATGGAACCTTAAGGGCCTGAGGACCTTGGGGGGAATCCTTGGGATGAAAAATAAACACAAATTATTAGATGATGAATTTGGTGGGAATGTAAATGTAGAAATTGGTAGGTATTTATAGGATAAGTTGAGGATTTGATTAATATTTTCAAAATATAGGTCTTAGATAAGTAGATTGGGGTAAAATGAATAACCATTGGATTAAACATGGGTTTTGATCATTGTTTTGGACATTTGGGACACATTTTATGTTATTTTAATCCATAAGAAGTGAAAATATTATTTTATTACTTATTTGGCTTAGAAAATTAATGTTTCAAGAAAGTAATGTTTTTTAAAATCAAAATCTCATTTTTATACTTTGGAGAGTCAATTATAGTGTTAAAAATTGAATAAAATCTATTAAAATTGTAAATTTTATTAAAATAACATATTTTACTTTATGGATTGTGTTTAATTAATTATTAAATCACAATGAAATAAGTACGATGTCATAAAATCTGTTGAATCCCTAAAACTATATTTTTTTACTATTCATGAAAAAATAATCTATTTTAGAAAATTCTCTTGAATTCACCCTAATTTATTTTGATTTTATAATCTAAAAAATGAATTTTATTTTATCATAAAAAAATTCTATAAATATTAAACATTTAACATTTAAATATTAAAAATATATTTTATTTAAAAATAACAGTTTTCAAGGAATAGTCAAATAACTAACACTTATAAAAAGTTTCCTAGGAAATTATCAAATTATTTTATTTGTTATTATTTAAATAAAAATGTTTTAAAAGAATATGTCATTAAAAAAAATAATATTCATAATACATTATTTTATAGTAACAATTCTACGCATTTTATAGAAAAATACAATATTTTTTTATTTGTGTTTAAAAATAAATTTATCAAATTCACCTTAGTTAAAGATATATATTTTTTTACAAAAAACTATTATTAAGTGTAATTTATTGATTTACCATTTTACTTATACAATGAAATTTACTCTTTATGTAAATAAGGCCTTGACCCATAATGCCTAATTGCACATGCATACTTCTTTAGGGTAAGGCATGTGATCGTGGTAGTTTTATAGGGGGCATCAGCTAACATCAACTGAGTGGTAATATCCACCAACTTGAACTTTATGTTATTCTATTCAAGTGTCACTTTTTTAATATCATCTTGGGCATGGTAAAGGGTAATCCCCAATGATTATACCCCCTCCCATGTTTGAAAAAAATGGGCATAAAACGGAACGACTCTACTAGTTGATTCAATCAATTCTTTTTTCAATATCAATTATAATTTTTCATTACTACATATAAACATTAATTATAATGGTAAGATTTACAAACAAGGGTATAGTATCCAATGTTCATATTGACCAAATATCATATAATGGTTGAATCCTAATTGTCACATTTCCCTTTATACCCTATAAATACAACTTTATTCCTTCACTCAAAATTCACTTATAATTTATCATAAGTTTGTACATTAATATTCAGTATATGTTTGTTGGTTTAGTAATATTTTTTTTAATTTCTATATCATTTATAGTTGGGGTGATTATTCTAGTACATTGGAGAAATCCTTAATTACCTATTTATCTTTTCTATTTTATATTTTTTGTTAAGTAGATTTTTTTTTCAATTTAATTGGTTTCTTAGATGAACAATGTAATGGAATTATTATAGAGATGATTTTTTAGTATCTATTTAATTGGTATAATATTATATAAAACACATTTATACATGAAACAAAAATCATATCAAATGTTCCTATTGTTACATTATTCCCCCTTTAGAAATTTTTCCCCAAAATTTCAACTCATTTTCTTAGTTGAGAAAAGATGAGTGTACTTCTGTCTTATTGTGTCCTCTGGTTCCCACATCACTTCTTCATATTTATGGTTCCTCCAAAACAGTTTGACTTTGCGGGTATTCTGGTTTCATAGAACCTTGTCGTTACGGTGTAATATTTCTACCAGCTAATCATCATAAGAGAGGACATGTTCCATCTATACCACCATTATATTTAGTAAATGTGAAGGATTTGGTATGTACTTTCCCTAGAGATTTATTTGGAATACATCATGAACATTAGAATGATTCAGTGGAAGTAAAAACTGATATGCCACAGCACCAATGGGATCATGAATTTTTTAAGGGATAATCTAACTAGAGCAAGATTCCTTTTTTTGAAAACTGCATGACTCTATTCCTTGGTGATATCTGAAGGAAAAACATTTCCCCGATTTTGAACTCTAAGTCCATTATAGGATTGTTATCATAGATCTTCATCAGAATTTGATTAGGCTTTATATGCTATTTGATGACATAAACCATTTCCCTCATCCGGTTCATAATATTAGGCCCATGTAATTTTCTATCACATACTTCATCCAAATAATTATAATTTCTACCTATCTTTCTATATATAGCTTCATATGGTTCCATTTGAATACTTGAGTGGAAGATGTTATTGTATGAGAACATAACCGATGGGAGGTGTTTATCCCATCCACCTTTAAATTCCACTGAGCATGTTCTGAGAATGATCTCATTTTTCTGAAAAGTTCCATTATAGTTTAATTAGTTTAGGGATGATAGTCAATAATGAAATCCAATTAGGTATTCAAATAATATTGGAGACTTTTCCAGAATCTATATGTAAACATTGGATCATGAACAAAAATTATATAATGTGGAACCCCATTCAACCTCACCACTTCTTTCACGTATATCTTGTTATGTGGTTCAAGATATAAATGTTCATAAATAGTGATGAAATTGGAAGTTTTAGTGAGAAAATGAAATATAATTCATATCGCATTCTTTCCCTTGGACAATATTTGGAGACCCATGATGAATTCTATATTGATATTTTCTCACTTCCTTGTTGGAATGGGTAGTGGTTTCAATACGCCTAAAGGAAGTTTTTCCTCTACCTTCACTTGATGACATACTAAGAATATTTCAATGTATTTACCAACCTCACTTTTAATATTATCCCACCAATAATGATTACAAAGGCCTCTATATATTTTAGTGCTTTCAGGATTTATAGAGAATGAATATATATGAGCTAAATCAATCATTTACTTGTTTATATATTGGATAGATGGGACACATAGCCTTGTATGAAATTTCAGTACACCTTGTTGATCCATATTGAACTCAAAAAACATACCATTTTTCACAAAATCTATCTTCCTTTTTAATAAAGGATATTAACATTGATATTTCTTGGTATTTTCTAGTAATTATGGTTGATAAATCATTTGGGATTTTGTTTATGATGTCCCTTACATTGAAATTCCCATGACCAATGTTACTAGGTCCTTGATTAAAAGATCTCCTTAAATCCTAATCATTACTAGAACAACATGGTATTTCCTACTTAATAAATCTTTGACATTGTTTTATATTCTATGGTGATAATGAATTGAATAGTTGTAGTCTTTAATAAATTCCAACCATATCCTTCTTCTCATGTTCAATTCATTTTTCATGAAAATATACTTCCCGAAATGGTGGTTTATGTGTATATCAAATTTATCTACAGAGAGATAGTGAAACCATATTTTTAGAGAAAAAATAAATATAGGTATCTCCAAGTCATATGTAGGATAATTTTAAACCTAGGGATTTAACTTTCAAAATTCATAATCAATCACCCTTTCATTTTTCATGAGCATACACCCAATCAATTTCATTAATGCATCGCTATAAATAAATAGTATTTCTCCAGTAGTGGTTAGAGTTAATATAGGTACTGTAACCAATCTCTTCTTCAGTTCAGGGAAATATTCCTCACAATCAGTTTTCAAGACGAACATATCCCCTTTTCATGTTAACATGGTCAGTGGATTAGAAATTTGTTTTATGTTTTTCAAAAAAATCCTATAATATCCTAGAAAACCTAGGAAACTATGCATCTCAGTAACTGTGGTAGGATGAGGCCACTCCTCTAAATCCTTGGTCTTCAAAGGATCAACTGATATTTCTCCATAGGTTACAATTTTCCCCAAGAATTAAACTTATTTTATAAAGAATTCACATTTTCCAAATTATTAAAATAGCAGCACCTTCTTTAGAGTTCCCAAGATAACCCTTATTTGATCCTCATACTCCTCAAAAATTTTGTATTATATCATAACTTCATCTATAAAAAATACCATGAGTTTATCATGGTAGTACATAAAGACTATATTCATCAAATATTTAAATATTTCATGATAATTAGTCAAAACAAAGTGAATAACAACAAACTCATAATTACCATATATTTTTTGGATGGAAGTATTTGGAATATCTTATTCCTTAATCCTCAATTAATAATACCTAGATCAATGTTCAAACTTCAAGATGAATTGAGCCCCATGAAGCTAGTAAAATAAATAATCAATTATTGGGACATGGTACTTATTGTTCACTATGATCCTGTTAAGTTATCTATAATCAATTCATAGTCACATTAACCCATCCTTCTTATTCAAAAAGAGAACGCATTCTCCCCTAGGAGATACACATGGTTAGATAAATACCTTCTCCATAAGTTCTTGAAGTTGTTTCAATAATTACCTCATCTTTATATTTTTCATTTTATATGGGGTCTTTATATTATCTGGGATCCAGGTATGAGATCAGTGGAGAACTCCACCACTCTTTCTGGGGAGGTCCAAGTAACTCTTCATAAAATACGTAATTATATTCATAAATGATGGTGAAATTATAAACCTTTATAATTTTATTTCCTTATCCCTCTTCTGTGATCATATTTATAAACAAAGATATGGGATGTGCATCAAGACAAATCTCAGGTGTGGATATATCTTATTTGAAAATGATTATATGCTATCTTTTTAAGACAACTGAATTTTACTTTCTTCTACATTTGATATTAGTATAATACTTTGAGAACCAGTTCATCCCTTGTATAATGTTTAATTCCACCATGCGAATGACTAATATATTTGCTATGAGATTGTACTCTCCAAAGTTAATATTATAGTTCTTATATGATTTTGATTCTAGGATCATACCTCAACGAGTCTTGATGGATAAATATACTTCTAGGAGTTCAAGGACTGATACTATGTTTTTTTACAAAGACGTTTTAAATAAATTAATGGATAGAACCTGAATCAAAAAAAGTAAATTCTAGATTTGAGAGCACAATAAGTGTTTTTAACACCAAATAATTTGGAGAATTTACTTTTTCCATCATGATAGAAATGTATAGCCTTTATCCCTTAGCCTATACAGAGGTTAATGATGGTTCCCATCCATTATCTTTTGATTTGGAAATTGATCGGAAAAGTCCCCAAGTCATCCAGACATGATGGATTGACCTTCTTATTGGGCATGAATTAGATTTCCTTTTTCATTGGTGTTGATAAGTTTAGGTGTCACATCACCTTAATAGTTTTGAGATATATGAACATCTCTTCCACACTTGTATCTCTTTCCAGTACCATGTATGTAGTTCCCCAAATTATTCTGCACATATTTCTGTCATGTGGAAAATTTTACATTCATTCCACCTTGTCTGTGATTAATGATCATACCTAGGTTTATAACCATGTATATCTTTTTTCATTTGATCTATGTGAACGCTGAGTCTCTCCAAACACTAGTTCAACCTTCACAGCACTCTACAATATCTCATCATAGCTATCATAGTCTCTATTGTCTAGATTCCTCCAAATATGGGGTATTAGTCCACTATAGAATGTATCAACCATTATATTAGGATCTACAAAAAGTAAAGAGGTGTATTGGTAAAGTTTTTAATGTTTATCTCATAGATTCCCACCAATTAATTTTCCTTATGAATTAGTTATATGAATTCCTTCAGCATTCTCATTTTCATCGAACGTGAGAAATATTTATTGAAAAAGATTATCATGAACTCTTCCCACTACACAACATCAATCTCTCTTCTTGTCTTTGTGTTTTTAATTAGTGTCACCCACTGGTAGACATCTCCTTCTAATAGGTTCACTTATAGGATGACTTTATCTTATTTCAAAGAACATTGTATAGAAATGATACTTTCTATAAAGATTATCCATTGTTTAATAATCAATGGGTCAGTGGATTCACTAAAAGAAGTTTTTCGTTGACACATAATGGAATAAATATACTATTTTTCCCTTTGAGGTTAATTTGATCTCTCAAATTGATTCATGTAATTATTCATAACTCGAGTGAGTTGATTCATCATCCTCATATGGTTTTCTATTCCAACTTCCATCAGAATTCCATCAGTACATCATCCATTGCACTCATCATTTACATGGTTCCTCTTATTTCCCATCATTTTTATAAAATAGGAAAACCTTAGTACAAAACATATTACTCTTATGAATCTTATAATTAGAAAGGAAGTTTATGGAATAAAACATCATTCTTAAGTATGTCATTAATCTCTTCAAATAAAATTCATATTATATATATATATATATCCTTCATATTGGTTCCTAAAAATATTATTATTAACCCAACATATACCCTAAGAGTGTTAGCCCATGATTATTGCAACGCCCATTGTCATGATACAGTACCCTTCAAGTCTATCAAAAATTGATTTTTTTGGGTTTCACCCCTAAATATATTTTTTCTAGTGCCAAATACACTTGTTCATATCAATATAGTGATTGAATTTTTTCAAAACCACTTACATAATACTTCACCAAAATAGCAGGATGTTTTTCTATATTTATACTTTTCCCAAGGGTTGTTTATAAAATTTTAATGTCCTAATTTCGAGAAAAATTTACATTACATTGATTCCAACTATGTAATCTTGAATTTTATTAGACGAAATTTCATTACATGGTTTAAAATAGAGGATTTTTCAAGATTAGTTCTTAAAAAAAGGTACATAACACAAAAAAAACATAAGAAATTTTTATAAGTCACTTATAATCAATATTAATGCATTAAAACTAAGTTATATTTATTACATCTGATAACCTAGGGTCGTAAATCAATGTAAATGGGTGATCATGAATATTTTTATGGTAAAAAAAGGGAGACATATAACATATGATCTTGAGACATAAAAAAATAACATAAGTTATAATGATATTACTTGAAGAAAGAGGTATATCATAATAATAGGTACATGAATCATAATATGGAAATATTACTATAACATTTAAATAACACATTAAAATGAATATCACCTTGGATTATAACCAAGGTTTCATCAATAAAAATTACCAAGGTTATTCAACAAGGAATCATAAAACATGTCATCTCTAGAGATTAAATTATTTACCTATTTAATTTGAGAGATCTCATGGCACACTATTCATATTTATTTATATTATGTGAGAAACATAGATAATAATAAGTCATTTCCTTAATAACCCTTCGAGAAGTTTTGTGTTTCTTATCAAAACCTTTAACATACAAAGATCTTAAATAGTTGATCATAATGAAATTTTCAAGTCACTAAAGGAAATGTATGTTTAATATATGTAAGTAACTAAATAGAGAAGTAATTTTTATATCTATATGATTACCTATTCAAAATTAATGTGGTGTGGGTATTTAAATAAAATGAAAAAGTGAATTTCTCTGATAAAAGAAGAGAGTTTGAGAAGAAAATTTTGCAACACGACGGGTATAAAACAATATTTTAGAAATGAAAAAAATGGGAGTAGATTAGGTTATACCATTCATAAAATAATCTTATTATATTAATGGGATAAAACAAAGTGAAAAACTAACATATTTTATAAATTTCAAGACATACCACATAAAATGTGAACTGGAATGTAAAATAGAAGTGAATATTTCCCTTACCTTGAAGATTTGTTCCTAAAACATGATGATGAAACCTTGTGGGATTTAGGACACCTTGTGAGACTCCTTGAGAGGATAAAATCACTTAACCATCGTGTTAAATTGATTTTCAGAGAATGTAAATGGATAATGGGTGGGTATTTATAATAGAAGTGGAGTATTTGTTTAATATTTTTAAAATATAGGTATTGGAAAAAAATGATGTGGAAAAATGAAAAACCATGGTCTTATACATGGATTTTTCTCATGGTTTTGGACATTTGGGTCAACTTTTATGTTATTTTAATCCACCAAAACCCAAAAATAATATTTTATTAACTCTTTTTTTCTTGGAAGAGAAAATTTTCGACAAAGTAATGTTTTTGAAAATAAATTTTCCAACTTACTCCTTGGAAAGTAACATATAGTTTTAGAAATTGAATAAAATATATTAAAATATTTAATATTAATAAAATAAAATATTTTGGGTAATTTTTTGTGTTTAATTAATTATTACATCTTTATGACATAATTCTAATGTAATAAAATATACCAAAACCACAGAACTGTATTTTTACTACTAATGAAAAAAATAATGTATTTTAGAAAATTATCATAAATTTACCCTAACCTAATTTCAATATTCTAATTTTAGAAATGGTGTTTTTTATTAGATAAATTCCATATATAGTAGAAATTTGACCTTTTAATAAAAAAATATTTATTTAAAAATAGTAGTTTTTAAGGAATACGTAATTTTTTGACACATTTAAAAAGTTTTCAAAGGAATTATAAAATTATTTAATAACTTTTTATATTAATAAAATAGTTTAAAAGAATATATCATTAAAACATGTACAATTCAAAATAAATTAATTTATTAAAAAAATTATATATTATTTCAAGAAAAATACAATTATGTTTTATTTGTTTCCAAAAATAAAATTGTCAATTTTATCTAGATTGAACATATATTTTAATAAGAAAAAAGATGAATTTATTGAAAAAAAAATTTACTTATAAAAATAATTTACAAATTATGTAACTAAGGATTGGACAAGTAACACCTTACTACACCCACATACGCCCTGAGGGTAAGGTGTGTGGTGGAGGTAGTTTTGGGGGGTTCCTCAACTAACATTTACTGAGTAGTAATCTACACTAACATGAAATTATCTCATAGGGAATTTCATTCAAGATTCACTTTTTGAAGCTCGTCTTGGGATTTGTCAAGGGAGTACCGCAATAATAATACCTCCCTCCCTTGTTTGAAAAAATTGGAAACAATAAGGATGAATTAACTAGTTGAGTCCAATAATTCTTCTTTCTATATCAATTATCCTTTTTCATTACTACTTATAAAAAATAATTATAATGGTAAATTTCCAACCAATTATATATATTCCAATGATCATATTTAGCAATGATCATATTGACCAACAATTATATAATAGTGTAATACCAATGGTCTCATTTCCCTTTATACCCTATAAATACTAATTTATTCATTCACTAAAAATTTACTTACAATTTATCTTAAGGATATAATTTCACTTTTCTATGATTTTGATTGGATTACTAATTTTTTTCATTTCTATAGAATTCGTAGTGGGGGGATGATTCTTGTAGATTAGGGTGATCTTTATTTTTCCATTTTAGTTATTCTAATTTATATTATTTTTATAGTAGTAATTCTTGGGATTTATTTGGTTTGATAGCTAAATAATGTAGTGATAAATTTTAGAGAGATGAAATTTGTTCGTTTCTCTTATTTTTTATAATATTACAAAATATTCATTTATTTAGGAAAAAAATATCATTTCAAAAGTCAGGGTAATTACATTATGAATTATTACGAAGGAAACAAAAATCAAATAATATTTTGTGTTAAAAACTAATTTATGGATAACAAAGATTGAGGAAAATAAATTTATAGGTTATGTAATATATTTCATTTAATACATATCATTAATTTTATTGGTTTCTCATTTATGTGTAAAATATTTTAAAATTTATCATCAATAAGTTTCATTTATTTTAACCAATGGTGTGGAATAATATGATTTGATTCCGTAACAGGTGTGAGGTGAAATTTAATGACTTCCCAAATGATATTCCATACCTTATGGGTGAAAAAATTAGGAAATTTATGAAATTTATTTCTCAGTTTACACATGTATTTAATAGAAATATGAATCTAGGGTAAAAACCCCCTTTAAAATAGAATGTCTAAGTTTAGACTATTATGTTGAAAATGCCTCTGAATTTTAGTGGATCTTCTAATACCATTATAGTTGAAAAAAATATGAGGTCCACTAAAATGATTTTATCCATACATTAATGCTCTGAGAAAGATAATTACATGTTGGATATTAATCATATGTATGGAGTAACTGATTAATGGTGGACATTAACAAAAAATATAGATCTTGAGGAAGATATTGAAATGATGGAGTGGATTTACTTCCATAAATTTTTTTTGAATAGATATTTTCCTCAAACTCTCTAACATAAAAAGGAGAGGTGCTTCCTTTGTGAAAATTAGAAGGAAAACAAATAAATTTGGGAATATGACGTGAACATCATAATAATTTCATGATATGTGTCCAAAATTATCATTACCCCTTATAGTAAATTTAATCAAACTTGTCCTGGATGAAATACATGTTTACAAAAATAGCTGGCCACTTGGGGCTTTGACAGCTGTGAAGAAATTATCTGATGTAACATAAAGATCAAATAGAGATCAGTGAATCTCAAGGGTCACATGGTTCCAAATATAGGTAGTATATAGTATAGTATAATTCTTGTGGACTGATGGAGACCTTAGAGGGGTATGTAAGAACAACACTACACTTTCCAACAGTTTTGGAATAAGAACCTTAGAAATTGTCTGAATGGTATAAGGAATTTCCTTGGGTGTGTGTAGCAAGGGAGACTAGCAGGAATTTTTTTTAGGAGAAACCCATTGATGTGATGGAGGAATAGAATTGTCCTATCGATCCTTATCCGATTGTCAATTGTTATAAATTCAATGAAAAAATACACTTTGGCAACCAATGATCTTAGTTGATAGTTTTCGATGATAACTGACCACAATAACCCCAAGTACCTAGATATATAGGGTGAGCTTATTCAATCATAACTTATGAGGTGGAACATGAAAAATATTTTGTGATAGATATACTATTTATTAATTCAAGGATATGGAATGTACTATTTTATTTTGGATCAATGAATTATTTTGTATCATGCATGTTTAGTGTAACCATTCAATCAACACCTCAAAACAAAGAAGTTGAGTTATTGGTGAAGATTGAAAATGGGTCAATTATTGAATCCTAATTATATAACTCCTCAACTATCCAAACTTGTGGACTGAGCATCCCGTTGAACCTTGTGGTACTCCCTTTTGTGGATCCCCATGATATTCTGGGTATGAACTAACATTCCTTGTTTAGAGAAAACATAAATTGATGAGATAAGTAAATCATCCTTCATACAACCAATCACTCCATAATTCCATTCATGTTCACAATGAGGATACGAATTTACATTGGTATTATCCACTCAAGATTTTATATTATTACCTTATGAATAGACATATCTAACATATATGATGGAGACTTAAGAAAAGACTATTCTTGAAGACATGACCATTGTAATGGAATATACAATTGTGTTTCTCGAATAATTTCATGGTCCTATTTTTATCTATGAGGTTGCATTCCCAATTGAACTTATACCTAGAGTTTTCCAATATCCAAGACTTTATTTTGAATGGCAATTGATGAACATGTGGAGTTGTAGAGGAATGTATATGATAATCTTGACAAAGGGTTTTTGTTTCCAATTTCTTTACTATGGGGTTAACCAGTCCTCTGTATCAAGAAGTTGGATATTTCAATGCACCTCTACCTGGATTTATCATGAGTTCAAAAAGATCATGATAAAGAACAAGTATTTTTTTCCATAAAATGATGTATAATTCAATGAAATACATGGATCCCAATAATTTTCTATGGTAGATATTCAATTATTATACTATGAAGTAAAGATAAAGAGGGAGGATATCCCCAAGATTGGTTTTTTTACAAGTTACAGGCAACATGAGTTCATAGTGATGTCATTTGGACCCACTAATTCTCTAACTATCATCAAGAACAAGATGAATACATTAATTAGGGATTATATTGATAAATTATTGGTAGTCTTTATAGATGACATTCATATATACTAAAAAATAATGGATGAACATGAGTATCATTTTAATTATCCCCTAAAGGCTTCATGAGGGATTTTTTTTCAAAATATATTAACTGTGAGTTTTGGATGGATAAAGTTACATTCATAGGGCATGTAATCACCTAAAAATGAATATCTATGGATCCTTCAAAAATAGAGTATATTTAATGATGTTTAGATCAATATATTTGTTGTTTATTAATAGTTTCTTTGGATTATACGGGTAATAATGTATATATGTGAGAAACTACACCCAATTTACAATCTTGCTAACTAAGATAACTTAGAAGTGAGTCAAGTTGTTTGGAATTATGAATGTGTTGAGATATTTAAAGAGTTAAGCAAGAGGTTAATAAATGAACCTATACCCATATTACCCACCAATGGAAAATTATTTGTGATCTAAAGTGATTCATCTAAAAAAAGATATCTCTGTGTACTCATCCATTGTGATAATGTGATAGCTTGTACCTCATTACAAATTAACATCCATGAGTAAAACTAAAAAACCCATGATCTAGAATTTTTTGTAGTGACATTTTGATTGAAGATTTAGTGGAATTATCTCTACAGGGAGAAGTGTGACATATATACAGATTATAATGGCCTCTAGTATATATTCACAGAAAATGGTATTAGTATATTCCACTGTAGGTGGAAAGAGATGATCAAAATGATAATTTTCAAATCCATTCCCATCCAAGAAAACGATAAAAGGGGTTGATTATCTGTGTATAAAAGACCATGTAACCCGATAAATTTTGTAGATTGAATGGGATAAAAATTTCATAGACATGAAAATATAGGATTATAAAAGGATCTGGATTGTACCATTCCCAAATAATTACTTAAAAATAGATTATCGAGAGGATCAAGGAGTCATATAAAGATGATGAAGTTCTATAGAAAAAGAAAGTGAATATTTTAGAGACCATCTGTACTAAAGATGGAGTTATAAGGTTTGAAACCAAAATATATGTCCCATAAAATCCATAGATGAAGAGGGAACTTATTGATGATACACATAGCTCATCCTACTATCCATCCAATGGCCTGAAGGCCTTCATTCTTTATTGATTTTGATAATACACCTTTCAAGTTGTGAGGTGGAACCCTTAAAAGGACCATAGGCATAAGTATTACATGGCCCGTAGGCCTTAGAATAATCCATTTCCTGTAGGATTCAAACATTACATACAACCCAGACTAACTACTTGGAACTGGCCCTCCCTAGCATCTTCATCGTGAAATCAGATCTCCACCTTTGCATGGCTGTTCGGCTAGGCTTCGTCGTGCATGCACATGCTTGTTTGGATGGCTGGTGGCATACCCTCTCATTCTTGAAATCTGTTTAGCTTCTGCACTAGTGAAAGCTCCTTTCTTATCCTCCTTGTAAATCTTGTTCCTTATAGGTTGTCTAGTTTTCATCTACACTTAAGGTGGCCCAAAGGACTTACAGACCTGAAGGATTGGGTTACCCGAAGGCCTTAAAGGACTTGGGGACCAAATCTGTGGCCCGAAGGCGCAAACAGAGGAATATTCCTGGCTGCTATAGAGACAAACAATTCATACTACATTACCTACTATAGTACTGTTACAATACCTACTACAGTGATACTACAGTACCCTAAAATTAGCCTCCACCTGGATTTGATCTCGCGTCGTATGGATGCACTAAAGGAGTACTCACCAATTGGGCTGAGGATCATGTGCCTCATCCTTATATATTCCTCCAGAAACCACTAATATGTGTAGATATGTAAAGGAAAACATCTTGTAGGATAACATGAAGATGGAGACTGTAAAATTTATACCTCAATTCTTGATATTCTAAAATATTAATGCTCAATGGTAGAATTCAAAGGGTATTCTAAAACCATTTCCCATAAAATAATGTAACTGGAAAAAATAACCAGGTATTTCCTAATAGGACCCCACAATAAATCTAAAGAATATAACACCATCTGGGTGGTAGTTGATCACCTCATAAATTCAAATTTTTTTATTTCTATCTAGAATATTTATATCTTGAAAAAAAATCATTAAGATATATATAAGTGAAGTTCTAAGATTATATTGAGTACCATATTTCATTGATGATCAAAATTCGAGGCTTAACTCTAGGATCAAAAGTATCCTTTGACACGAAATGGATAGAGAAATGAGTTTTAGTCTTAATTATCACCCTTAGAAAGATTTTCATATTGGTATTACCATTAAAACTCTTGAGGGTACACTGAGATGTTTTTCAATGGATTTCCAACGATGTTGGGATCAAAACCCTCCCCTCATGGAGTTATCGAATTACAATAGCTTCATTCTAGTATTTAAATGGAACCTTATGGGTGTATTTATTTGAATAGGTTTAAAACTCTAAAATGTTGTGAAGAAGTTAGAGTGTGGAAACAGTTGGGTCCTGGTCTTATCTATGACATGAAAAAGTTTGATCATACCATCAACTTCATATGAAATCCAAAAAGATAGAAAAATATATATATGAAAAAATAGGTGACATAGAATTTTATGTAACACCATGAGATTTAATGAGAAGTATTTTGTTTTTATGTATTATGTTATACGCAACACCAAAGGAATATTTCACTACACACAACACTATCTTGGCTTGCGTTACATGCAAGAGCAACCTTCCTCGATAGCTTGCATTGTACGCAATACCGAGTTTCACTAAACAATGATATGTTATTAAAATATTAAATAAACTAGCCGTTATGAATAGTAATACCACTTTTTGAAATTTTATAAATTTTTTATTTCAAAATGGACTTCATTTTTGGATTCAGAATATCGAAATTATCCAATGGTGAAATTTGGGTATTTTTCGGAAAACATTCAATTTTTAATGAATAGTGAAAACCACTGAGTTATAATTTAAAACCGAATTTTTTTATTTAAATAATTATTTATTTTATATAAATTTATTTTAGGTCAAAATATATACCTAATACCTATATATTTTTAATGTAATTCATTGGATTCATTTTATAATAATTTTAGATATATAAAAATTTTATAGAACTTTTTACCGTATGTTACCCACCTCCTAGAAGAATTTGAAAATTTACATAAGACATAATTTTACCGCTTCTATGAGTTGAATTTTGAAAATCTGAGAGACATAGTTAATATTAAGTAGTAAAATGCGGTTCAATAAGATAATAATAATTTTTGATGAATAATTACTTTTTTACTTTTATTTACCACTATTAAAAGTAAATACGGTAATTAAGGTTAAAAATGATATTATTATTACCTTAACACATGTCCTAATTCTATTGGATTAGTTTAATTAGACCAAAAAACAACCATAGGAATAAAATATGACCATTTAGGTCCACTTGGATTAGATTGAGAGATTTATTATTATTTAATTCAAAGAAGAGTTAGAAGAGTTAAAATCAAAGGTTAATAACTAAAACATTTTTAATATAGGGTTATACATAAGATCAATTCAACTATAAATATTCATTATAAATATAGTAATATTTAATAAATAATGATATTTTATATATAATTTTTAGACATTAAATAATTTAAGTTATTTATGACATAATGATTATGGAGTAATTACCTTATTAATGAAATAATAACATAATTTATGTCATAAATACCCAAATAAATGTAATTTGAGAATTTTTATTAATTCAACTAATTTTATAGGTTACTATAACATATTAGTGTTAGTTAGATGAATTTATTTCGAAGTAATAATGCTGATATGAATTAAACAAAAACAAAATACCAAATAGTGTCAAAATTGACATAAAAGAGTTTTTAAAACAAATATTATATTATTAATTGTTATTGTATTCTTAAAAATCTAAGGATCGGCCAAAAGACATATATAATAATATATATGAAATTAGTGAACCAACTGGGGTTCTACTAGATGATTATAGAACGTTTATTAACCATATAGTGTAAGAATAAAAGAAGACACAGTAAAAGCTAAATTATTTAACTTATAGATAAATCTAGATGATAAGTTTAAAATGGTAACCTAAAATTGTCTACAACCTATTGGTTGAGAGGATTTTGACCCATACCCACCATAGATTTTAAATAATTCACATTCAAGCCATTATAAACTGAATATGACTTTATTATAAAATAATATTTTATGTTTTTCCTAATGTGCCCCTCTCCTCCCTTATAAAAGGTCACCTCCTCCCTCTCCAATTTAAAACATTATGAGCCTTAAATCTCAGAAAAATCCTGTCCATTTCTCTTCTCCACTTACCTAGAAATATACTAGTGGTTCTGGTGTTCTTCAAATACCAACATTAGGGTCTTAAGAGGAGGTTAAGAAGAGGCGCATCAAAGAGGAGGTAACATCCTTTACCGATCCTTTCCAATTTATTTCTTCTTCTACTTCTACTTCTTTATTTATTTCATCATAAATTAATAACATAACTATCAATCATATACTGATATGTTATTATAAATATTAAACAACCATATTTCACATTCTATCTGTCCTACGGAAAATGAAATCACCGCACGTGCGTACGTACGGAATACAATCTCTACGCCGTGGTGTAATATGTTTTCCACCACCACCTTACATGGATTGGTATAATGGTATAAATAATAAATATAAATGATTATTATAATAGGATAATAATTCTGAGACATTCCATCATCCACTCCAATACCATTCAATAATTATGGGAACGATATCATCGCTCGTGCGTACGTACGACCTACCGTCTCCACAATGTGATGCGACTCGTTCTACATGATCTTCTTTGAATAATGTGTATATAAATGAATTTAATGAATAAATATGATATATATTACACTGATAAAATTCTGTAAATGAGGTATCTATAACCTAAAAAAAGAGTAATAATAATTTATTTGACAAAACACGCATAAGAACATATGGCGATGAACACCCGAATAACAAGTTGTAATGAAATATTACTAATAAAAAGATAATAATATGACCATATATGATATCATAACAATGAATATTATTTTTTAACAAGTCAATGACATTATTTAAATCATTTTACAGGAGGTTCGGATATGTACACAGCATATCGGACCTATGGGAAGGGAAAATCTCACAATCTCATTTTTATCCGAGGTTGTTTATACTTCATAATTTACTAGGGAATATTTATCACCCACTTCCATTTTTACTCAATATGTAATATTATTTCTATCCTCCTACAATTTTTTAAATCCAATTTTTCCTATGGGTAAATTTTAGTAAAAGATATGAAAGAAATATTTTGTCTTTTTCAGTACGAGATACTTTTTGACTTTTCCAGCCAAAGTACGAGAAGAATTTTTTTTAATTTATTCGACATGAATGGATTTTTTTGATTTTATAAAACATTATTTCCATGAATCCTACTTTACAGGTTTTCAATTTTATATTTAATTATCTTCTTTTAGTTTAAAATTTTTAGAGATTTTAAGAATGAATTTTTTTTTTGAAGTAGAACGGATATTTTCCTCAAGAATGGAGTTCAAGTGTTTTATCAAAATTATATTCCATATAAGATAATATAGGGTTCTGTTTCTATCCCTATTTTTACATTTATTTTATTATGTTATGATGAAATTATTTTTATGAAGTCCTTTTATCTTATATGGATTAGGTTATGATGGCATGATGTTTAAGAATCCCATTTTAATTACATGGGTTATGCTATGATATATGATTTATTATTTTATGGAAAACATAAGAATGGTATCATTATGAGATGGGTGGGACCAATATCTCCCTCCAATTCATTGGGTAAATATTTATATCTCACAAGATAGACATGGATGGAATGGCATGTTAATCCGGTTCAGTGATACATGAATGGAACGAGGAGTGAACTTGGTTTAGAAATGGTCTTTGTCTACTATGATAGTCTTGGCAATGAGTCTTGAATGATATGAAATGAGTTTCTATGATTATGTGTGTATTTCACAAAGTTTCATGTTTTATGTTATGATTATTGGGATTACATTTCACTATTATATTTATCCCATGATCTCTTTTACAGGTTAAGATTTTTAAAATGTTATGTTCTAATGAATATGATATGATTGATATTTCCTTTGTTTACCCTTAATGAGAATTTGAGCTTACCTTTCTGTATGTTTTCTTTTCCCTAGGTCAGGAAGAAGGGTATTAAGTAGGATATTCCAAAAGGGACTCTAGATATGATGAAATAAATGAGAGACAATATAGATGATTTATGAACCAGTTATTTATGTTTCCCAGTTTCTAAATACATTATACCTATACGGTCCTATCATGGTTTTGTTATTTGTTGTAATAAGTATGATTCAATTCAGAAGTAATAACAATGTATGTAAAGTATGGGTCGTTATAGTTGGTATCAGAGGAAAGGTATAGTCAAACTTTGGAAACTAGGATGTGAAAGCCTTAGTAAGAACCCTAAGGATATGTATAAGAATAGAACACAATATTAGTGTTCTGGAAATGGCCATGAATAAACTATGATAATACCTAAAGTGTGAAATTATATTCTTGATTATGTGGTTTTCCTATTATAATAAGTTTTTCTCACACTATGCTTATTGGTTTTAGTCACTAACTAGAACCCGAAGGAACCATGTTAATCCTGAATGCGACGAGCAATGTAATGATTGTCCCCCTGAGAAACCAAATGTTATGGGAGATGGAATGAAAAATCTTGTAGCCATGCTCACACAACTTTCTGATGCTATGAATCCTTCAGGACTTCCAAACTAGCAAAGCAAGGAGCAACATTCTGTTGAATCCTTCATGAGCCAATGTCCACCCCCATTCATCGGGTCTACTAATCCATTAGTGGATGAAAATGGATTAGTACCACTAAAAAGATATTTTCAGTTCTACAATGTTCTGAACATAATAAAGTCATCATAGTAGTATATCGTCAGGTAGGTGAATCTAATCAATGGTGGAATCATATAAAGAATATGATGCAAAGAGAGGAAATTGAGTCCATGGAATGGGATGAGTTCAAGAACTTATTTTTCAATAAGTACTTCCCTCGTATTTTTTAAACAAATATGGAGAAGGAGTTTCTTGAACTGAAGTAAAAGGATGATGAATCTATTGGTACCTACAAAGCAAATTTGATAAGGCTTGCAAGGTACGCTTCTAGGATTATTATCCAACCTGAGAGTAAGATCGATTGATTCTTTAGTGTCTTAAAACCATGTCTCCAAAGGGCTTTAGCCATAAAGGACTTCAATAGCTATGAGTAAATTGTTTGATGTACTCTCAAGGTTGAGATGGTGATTGGAGTAACCCATCAATTATATGGGTTTGATAAGAAGAGTAAAATGGAATTCAAAGGGAAATCTAAAGAGCACACTGAAAAGAAGATGAATTTTCCCTTATGCTCAATGTGTGGAAAGAAACATGGAGGTAATTGACTTAAAGGGACAAGTACATGTTTCAAATGTTGAAAATAATGTCATCGGGCATTTGAATGCCATAGTGATGGGAAAAAGATGTCTAGTGGTGTGAATAAAGAAAATTCTATACATAATGCACCTCTTACACTTCAATTTTACAAGTGCAAGGATATGGGGAATTATACTAATCAATGCCCTAATCCAAGGGTTGTTGATGATTATCGATGTCAACATACTCTTAAAGCCAAAGACAAAGGAAAGTCACATGCAATTTCTATTGGTGATGTGGAGTATGATAACGAAGTGGTGAAAGGTACAATTTCTATCCACTATAAAGTAGAAAATGTTTTATTTGGTTCTGGATCCACCCACTCTTTTATTTCTAAATAATTTTCTAAGGGTATCGCCATACTACCTCAACAATTAGCTGTTGAGTTAGTTGTGACAACTCCTAATGGCACAACGATTGCATCAAAAGTTTATAATTCTTCTCCAATTGATGATTGTGGTAAAGTGCTTCCTCCAAATCTTGTGATCCTTCCTATAGTTGAATTTTATGTGATTCTTGGCATGGATTTCCTTTCCTTATATGGAGATCATATCGATTTCCAAATAAGGGAAGTCACATTTCGTATTCCAGATCAATCAACAATCATATTTCAATTCAAGGATGAATATAACCTTCCAGTGGAAATTTCATCCATCTTATGGGTCTTGATTCAAATAAATGAAGGTTATTTTTCTTAAATGGTTGGATAGAAAATCAAGATTATGAATACACCCATTTTACGGGAGTTTGATGATGTATTTCTAGAGGAATTTCCAAGTATTCCACCAAATCGTGAAGTTGAGTTTTCAATAGAACTCATACCGGGTGCTGCGCCCATTTCAAAGACACCTTATAAAATGACCGCAATTGAGTTGTAGGAATTGAAGAAGCAACTCCAAGAGAATCTTGATAAGGGATTCATATTCCCTAGTGCATCACCTTAGGGAGCACCTGTTCTATTTTTTACAAAGAAAGATGGATCAATGAGACTCTGTATTGATTATTGAGAACCTAACAAGATCACTATCGAGAAAAAATATCCTCTCCCACGCATTGATGAATTATTTGACCAACTACGTGATGCTCAATACTTTTCCAAGATTTATTTTCATTCAGGGTATCATCAATTAAAGGTCAAAAGGGAGGATATACCAAAGACGACTTTCTGTACAAGGTATGGACACTATGAATTTATAGTGATGCCATTTAGTCTTACTCATTACCCTGTTATCTTCATGACTCTAATGAATAGAGTCTTTAGAGACTATCTTGATCATTTTTTGGTAGTCTTTATAGACGATATTCTTGTCTATTCAAAGAGGAAGGAAGAACATAAAGATCACTTGAGAATTGTATTAAATACCCTAAGAAAGGAGAAGCTTTTTGCCAAATTTACCAAGTGTGAATTTTGGCTTCAAAAAGTTTCATTTTTGGTTCACATAATCTCAAAAGAGTGGATATCTGTGGATCCAGCAAAAATAGAGGTTATCGAAAGATGGTCGAGTCCAACAAAAGTAACTGAGATCCAAGGTTTTCTTGGTTGGGATGGATATTATCGACGTTTTGTGAGATATTTTTCACGATTATCTAATCCACTCACCAGGTTGACTCGAAAAGGAGTTATGTTCTATTGGACATAGGATTGTGAATAGAATTTCAAGGAGTTGAAAAGAAGGATATCTAGTGCACCTGTGCTCACATTGACTTATTGTGGAGAAAGGTTTGGGATTTACAGTGATACATCCATGAAGGGATTAGGGTGTGTTCTCATGAAAAATCATATGGTGATAGCTTATGCCTCACGACAGTTGAAAATACATGAGAAAAATTACCCAACTCATGATTTGGAGTTATATGCGTTAATCTTTGCATTAAATATTTGGAGGCATTATCTTTATGGTGAATGGTGTGATGTTTATACTGATCATAAAAGTTTAAAGTATATTTTCACACAAAAGGAGCTGAATATGTGGAAAAGAATATGGTTGGAGAAGATTAAGGATTACGACTGCTCAATTCATTACCACCCTGGGAAAGCAAACAAGGTGGTAGACGCATTAAGTCGACAAGACCATGATAGCTTATCCATGATGAGGATCATAAAAGATCCAATATTTATGGATTTAAAAAGGATTGATCTTGGAATTATAATGTATGGGAAAAAATCTTATCTTTCTCAGATGAATGTTCAACCATCTATAAATGTGGATATTAAAGAGGCAAAAAAAGAAGATGTAGAGTTACAAAAGAAGGTGAGAAATGTTCCAGAATTCCACATTGATTGTGATGAAATAATAAAGTTCAGGAATCCGGTTTTTTTCTCCCATCCCAGAATTAAAGAAAGAAATATTGGATGAAGCTAATAGTTCTTCATTCTCTATTCACCCTGGAAGCACGAAGATGTATAAGGACCTGAAGGAGTACTTCTGGTGGGATGGAATAAAAAGAGATTTTGCTGAATATGTCTCTCGATGCTTGGTTTGTCAGAAAGTTAAAGCCGAGAGATAGAAGTCTAAGGGGATGTCACAACCATTACCCATACCAGAATAGAAATGGGAAAACATCACTATGGACTTTGTCAAAGGACTTCCTGAAACATCCAAAGGCAATAATGATATCTCGGTTATAGTTGATCATCTTACGAATTCAGAACACTTCATTGCAATTAGATAAGATTTCTCTCTAGATCATCTTGCCAGGATATATGTGACGGAAGTGGTAAGATTGCATGGAGTACCACTTTTCATTATATCTGATCAGGATCCATGGTTTACCTAGATGTTTTGGAAAAGTCTTCATCATACTCTAGATATAGAGTTGAGTTTTAGAACTTCTTATCATCCTCAGACAGATAGTCTGTCTGAGAGGACAATTCAAACTCTAGAGGACATGTTGAGATCTTTCTTTATGGATTTCAAAAGTGGTTGGGATCAACACCTACCATTGGGGGAATTTTCTTATAATATTTTATTTCACTCTAGTTTTCAAATGGATCCTTATGAAGCTCTCTATGGAAAGAAATGAAAAACTCCAACTTGCTGGGCTGAAGTTGGGGAAATAAAGCTATTAGTACATGATCTTGTTGATGAGATGGAAGAAAAGGCCAGATCTATTAAACAACACATAAGAGCAGCTCAGAGTCGAAAAAAATGTTATGATGACAACCGGTGAAAATACATAGAGTTTGAAGTGGGTGATAAAGTGTTCTTACGAATATCTCCTTGGAAGAGAGTAATGAGATTTGAAAAGAAGGGCAAGCTGAGCCCTAGGCATATTGGTCCTTTTGACATAATGGATAATGTTAGGAAAGTTGCTTACCGATTGGTGCTTCCACCAAATATCTCACAATTTCATTATGGGTTCCATGTATCCCTCTTGAAAAAGTACATACCAGATCCTTCAAATGTACTAATCTCAGAAGTTGTACCGATGGAGAAAGATCTTTCTTATGAAGAAAAGTCGATAGAGATTCTGGATCATAGTGAAAGTCCAGTGGAACAAAACCACTCGCTTAGTGAATGTTTTATGGAGGAACCACCAATTAGAATAAGCTACATGGTAACTTGAGGATAGGATGCGGGAGAGGTATCCTCATCTATTCGTTACGAAGTGACGAATTTCGAGGGAGAAATTATTTTTAAGGGGGGTAGAATGTAACACCCTGAGATTTAATGAGAAGTATTTTGTTTTTATGTATTATATTATACGAAACAAAAAAGGAATCTTTCACTACACACAACACTGTTTTGGTTGGTGTTACATGCAAGAGCAACCTTCCTCGATAGCTTGCGTTGTACGCAATGTCGAGTTTCACTAAACAATGATATGTTATTAAAATATTCAATAAACTAGCCTTTATGAATAGTAATACCCCCTTTTTCAAATTTTATAAATTTTATCATTCAAAATGGACTTCATTTCTGGATTCAGAATATCGAAATTATCCTTGGGTGAATTTTTGGTATTTTTCGGAAAACATTCAATTTTTTTTGAATAGTGAAAAACACTGAGTTATAATTTTAAACCAATTTTTTATTTAAATTTATTTTAGGTCAAAATATATAAATAATACCTATTTACGTTCAATGTAATTCATTGGAGTCATTTTATAATAATTTTAGATATATAAAAATTTTATTGAACTTTTTATTGTCTTTTACCCACCTCCTAGGGGAATTTGAAAATTTACATAAAAATTAATTTTACTGCTTATGTGAGTTGAATTTCAAAAATCCGAGACACATGGTTGATATCAAGGCATAAAATTTGGTTCAATAAGATAGAAATAATTTTTGGTGAATAGTAACTTTTTACTTTTATTTACCACGGTTAAAAGTAAATAGTGTAATTAAGGGTAAAAATGATATTATTATTACCATAAAACATGTCCAAATTCTATTGGATAAGTTTAATTAAACCAAAAAACAAATTTAGGAATAAAATATGACCATTTAGGTCTACTTGGATTAGATTAGGACATTTATTATTATTTAATTCAAAGAGGAGTTAAAAGAGTTAAAATCAAAGTTTAATAACTAAGTAATTTTTAATATAGGGTTGTACATAAGATATATTAAACTATAAATATTAATTATAAATCTAAAAATATTTCCTACATAATGATATTTTATTTATAATTTTTAGACATTAAATAATTTAAGTTATTTATGACATAATGATGATGTAGTAATTTCCTTATTATTGAAATATGAACATAATGGATGTTATAAATACCCAAATAAATGTAATTTGAGACTTTTTATGAATTAAAATAATTTTCTAGGTTAATAAAACATATTATGGTTAGTTAGATGAATTTTTTTTGAAGTAATAATGCTGATATGAATTTAACAAAAACAAAATACCAAATAGTGTCAAAATTGACATAAAAGAGTTTTTTTAAACAATATTATATTATTAATTTATATTATATTACTAAAAATCTAAGGATCTGCCAAAAGACATATATACTAATATATGTGAAATTAATGTACAAATTGGTGTTATATTAGAAGTTTATAGTAATTTTATTAACCATATAGTGTAAGAATACAAGAAGACACGGTAAAAGTTAAATTATTTAACGTAGAGTTAAATCTAAATGATAAGTTTAAAATCGTAACCTAAAATTTTCTAAAACATATATGTTGAGAGGATTTCGACCCATCCCTACCCTATATTCAAAATAATCCACTTTTGAGTCATTATAAATTGAATATGACTTTATTATAAAATAATATTTTATGTTTTTTCATAAGGTGCCCCTCTCCTCCCTTATAAAAGGGGGCCTCCTCTCGCTCTACTTTACAACATTTTGTGCCTTAAATCTCATCCAAAACCTATCCATTTATCTTCTCCACTTCATTATAAATATACTAGAGGTTCTGGTCTTCTTCTATGGCCAGCTTTAGGGTCCTGAGAGGAGTTTAAGAGGAGGCACGTCAAAGAAGAGGTAATATCCTTTACCGATCCTTTCCAATTTATTTCTTCTTCTAATTCTTCTTATTTTTTAGTTTCATAATAAATTAATAACATCAGTATCACTCATATACTGATATTTAATTATAAATATGAAACAACCCTATTTCACCTTCTATCCTTCCTACATAATATGAAATCACCGCGCATGCGTACAAACGGAATACCGTCCCCACGCCGTGGTGTAATATGTTTTCCACAACCACCTTACATGGATGGGTATAATGGGGTAAAGAATAAATATATATGATTATTATAACACTATAATAATTTTGAGACATTCCATTATCCACTCCAATACCATTCAATAATTATGGTAATGATATCATCGCTCGTGTGTACGTACGGCCTACCGTCTCCACGATGTGATGCGACTCATTCTACATGATCTTCATTGAATAATGCTTATATAAATGAATGGAATGAATATATTTGATATATAATACACTAATAAAATTCTATAAATGAGGTATCTATAACCTAAGAAAAATATTAATAAGAATTTATTCGATAAAACACGCATAAGAACATAAATCAATGAACACCCGAATAACAAGTATCAATGAGATATTTCTAATAAGAAGATAAGAATATGACCCTATATGATATCATAACAATGAATATGATTCTGTATTTATTCAATGACAATATTTAAATCATTATATAGGAGGTTTAGATACGTACGAAGCATATCAGACCTATGGTAAGGGAAAATCTCACAATCTCATTTTTATCCGAGTTTGTTTATACTTCAGAATTTACTAGGGTATATTTATCATCCACTTCCTTGTTTCCGTAATATGTATTATTATTTATATCCTCCTACAATTTTTTAAATCCAATTATCCCTATGGGTGAATTTTAGTAAAATATATGAAAGGAATCTTTTGTTGTTTTCAGTATGCGATACTTTTTGACTTTTCCAACCAAAGTACAAGAAGAATGTTTTTTAACATATACGGAATGAATGGATTTTTGTGATTTCATTGAAAATTATTTCCATGAAGATTACTTTGATAGTTTTCAAGTTTATTTTTAAATAAATTCTTTTAGTTTAAAATTATATGACATGTTATGAAAGGAAAAAATGTTTTTGAAGTAGAAAGGATATTTTTCTCAAGAATGGAATTCACGTTTTTTATCAGAATTATTTTTCATCTAGGATAATATAGGGTTCTATTTATATCCCTATTTTTACATTTATTTGATTATGTTATGATGCAATTATTTTTATGAATTCATTTTATATTATATGGATTATGTTATGATGTCATGATGTTTAAGAATACCATTTTTATTACATGGGTTATGATATGATATATGGTTTATGATTTTGTAGCACACATAATAATGTTATCATTATGAGATGGGTGGGACCTATATCTACATCCAATGCATTGGGTAAAGATTTATATCTCATGAGATAGACATGGCTGGAACGACATATTAATTTGGTTCAGTGATATAGGACTGGAACGAGGAGTGAACTCGGTTCAAAAATGGACTTTGTCCGCTATGATAGTCTTGTAAATGAGTCTTGACTAATATGAAATGATTTTCTATGATTATCTGTGTATACCACAATGTTTCATGTTTTATGTTATGATTATTTGGATTACATTTCACTACTATAATTTATCCCATGATCTCTTTTACGGGTTACGATTTTCAAAATTTTATGTTCTTATGAATATGATATGATTGATATTTACTTTGTTTACCCCTACTTTGCATTTGAGCTCACCCTTTTGTATGTTTTATTTTCCCCAGGTCCGGAAGAAGGGTATTAAGTAGGATATCCAAAAGGGACTCTACATATGATGAAATAAATGAGAGACAATGTAGATGCTTTATGAACTCATTGCTTATGTTTCCCAGTTTTAAAGACACTATACCTATACGGTCCTTTCATGGTTTTGTTATATGTTGTAATAAGTATTCTTCAATTCTGAAGTAATAAAAATGTATGTAATGTATGGATCTTTATATTTTAGGTCTCAGATAATGTTTTCTTTTATATATCAACATGGAAGACAATCATTTGGTTTGCAAAAAAGGTACAACATAGTCCGTGATACATCGAACCCATTAATATCCTTGATCACATTGGAGTATTGTCATATCAAATATCATACCCACCTAAAATGTCTCAATAACATGATGTGTTCCATGTATCCCTATTAAACAAATCAATACAAGAATCCAGACATATACTGAATCCATAGGTGGTACCTTTTAAGAATAATATTCCATATATCGAGTAATCTTTATAGGTCTTAGATTATATATAAAATGTTTTATTAAATAAGACAACTCACATGGTCAATGTTTTTGGGTGGAACCACATGTTTGAGGAGAAAAATTAACAACATGAAGAGGTGATGAAATATAAGTAAATTAATTAAATTTAGAGTATGAAATGAAATTTTAGAGTGAGAAATTTTAGAATAAATAATAATTTAATCACTTTAAATTTTATAAATTAAATACTAATTTTTAATGAATAAATGTATCACTAAATAATGTAGTTTTAGGAAACAAAATCACTTATTTGATTATTTGGGATCATTCTATAGAATTATTGATTTAGAATAGCATGAAACATCATTATCATTTATGATATATCTGTTTTATATTGACCGATAAGATTTATATATAAAGGATTTTGATCTTCTCCAACTGACGTAGAAGGAAAGAGTGATGTTATCGATTAGTAGGATTTCACCCAATTAATTTAATTTATTATATATTATGAGGGAGATGGAATCAATATTATTTTCCTTTGACCATTAACAAGTCAATATTCCATAACTAAATAATAAAAAACCATTTATAAGATAATTTCAATCTCATCAAGATGAAAACCTAGACGATGTTTTCCGATCAACACTAAAAAACGCCATAATTACACACCTTATCCTTAGAGAACACATTGGTGTATAAATGGTTATGTATCCTGAACCTATTAATACATTTTTTGTTTATTATTATTAATAAAATAATTATTTTTTATAACTTTAAATTAATACGTTATATTTACAATTATATACGAGTTGATAAAAATTAGGTATGAAGAAAAAAATGGTGTATATTTTAAAAAACATGGTTTTAATTAAAAAATTCCTATATATAAATAAATTTATTTTCAAACAACGTTATTTTTCATATAATATTCTTATTAAATAGTTTTTATTTATATCAAAATATAATATAATTTAATGTTTTCCAATATGATCTGTATAAGGGTTATATAACTGTCATGGTCAAAAACCATTATTTTTTCAATAAAAGTGGATTTTGATTTAAATGTGTAAAATATAAAATCCAAATAATTATTCTGATAACAAAATAACATTTTTGAAATTATAATTTTGAAATTATATATTGTTTACTTTTTCAGTATTTTATAAGAGATACACATTTTTTGGTTAAAATTAAATGCAGTTATTATATCCTAATATCACCAAAGTTGTGTAATAAAAAAAATACAGATTATCCATAAGAAACATTATTTTTCACATTTAAAATAATTTTTTTGATGTTATTAGTTAATTTTATAATCCCATACTAAATCATCCAAAATTTATATTATATTTTAATGTTTCAATTATCAATTCATAATAATTCTTACTCACATCTCCATAACCATGGTTTTTTTAATTACATTGGATCTTATAATTTTAAAATATTTTAAACAAATCCTAATTGGATTAAAACATAATAAAAACCATTATAGGGTTTGTGGTTTTGAGTAAATTTTCATATTGAGTCCAAAAGCAATGTTTAGAAATAAAAAATTGACTCCCTTCATATGGGGTGCAGTCTCACCACTTTAAGATATCAACAATATATAAATTAATTGAGTTAATTATTGAATTGATTTGTTTATTTAGTTTAATAATTAAATGGTGGTACTAATAAAATGTAAACATACAATTTATGTGCTGTATAATGTGGTTAAAGAAACTGTGGGATCCCAAACAATATTTGGTTTCCCTTTACACAAATTTAATTGGGTTTGAATACTTTATTGATGCCTTGTGACTTTTGGATACCTTGTGAGGTGTGAAATATACTAATATGACCTAGTCGGCCTCATTTAGGTTCCCTCACCCACCTTCATATAAAGTCATGCATGTCTTAAGTGTAGTGACACAAGTAGGGTATTTATGAACCCTTGAGAGACTATAGAGCTAATCAGATCATTGAGATATGGTAGGTGAGTGGACTACTTCACTATGACATTGGACATGAGATGGTCTGTGATCCATTTCCCAAAACCATAGTTTGGGTGTCTTACTGATGATTCCCACTTGTTTTAACTACTACTACTACAAATATTCAAAATATAAAGACAAACTCTATGATATGGATTATGCTCGAGTGACATGAAAATGAACCGGGACCCCTAGTTGGGTTCCCCTAAATTGATGTGACCTAGGGGACCTAAGTAGGTACCCAGATGATAAATCGACCTTGAGTGGTAGTGTATATTATTTAAATTGATGATAAAGGGTTTCACTATAGAACCCATATCAATTATATGACCCCAATGGGAAGTGTATATTGGTTATTGGTTTAATTTTTTTTTGGAAAACCATGCACTTTAATTTATCATTTCTTTTATTTATTTCCATTGTAACTATGGATTCCTATATGTGCTTACTGGGACCCAACCTATGGTACAAATATAATGTTATACCGATGTGATATGTAAAACAACATAATGTTTTAGTGGATTATTAGTGGTGATTCCAATGATATTGATTTTCATCCATATATGATATAATGGGACTGATGTGGATTCCCAGAGGTGCTTCCTTGGATATGGATTTTTATCCTCATGTGATATGATCGGGATGATTTAATACTCTTACAAGGATCTAGTTGATGAGAGATGTGATAAATATCAATGATATAGGTATTCAAACATTATTATATATCATTTTCCTTAGATTCAAAGGGTTCTTAGATTCCATATAATGTCTAGACTCTAGAAATTTAGTCTTGAAATTTTTTTATATCATGAGGATTATGGGATTACTTGGAAACACCTTTGTAATGACCTGTACCCATCCAGCCACTCGTACAGTGCCAAATGGGTCGGGTGTGACTACCTTAGGCGCACCTCCCCTGAATTCCAAAGGCTACCAACTAGCAGCGAGGGTCTGAATAGGTATAGTGGGGAGGATATACCCTCACGGAGGAAATAAAGGTACTGGTACGAGTATAACATCTATAGGAAGCAGAAATTTAATGACTCAGCAGACTCAAACCAGACCCACAGAGCAGAAGCATATCAAATATCAAAAAAACAGCTGATGAAATATAGAACAATGGCAGTGGAAATTAAACAGAACAATATGCTGAATTTCACAAACAACTATGGCTGTAAACAAACAAACATGCATCCATAGAAAGTCATACATATCAACATAAAATGGCGTGAATGGCTAACCACTAGTTTCTACATAATAAAGTAAGCATGCTAATACAAAAATGGAACTAAAAAATGACTCTAGTAAGGCACAAACTCAAGGTCCGTGCCAGTCTCCATGCCAACAACACTAAGGTCCATATCTTGAGTATGACCCTATACCTTCATGTAATTTCATAAAGTCTACACGTGTCCCTAAGGGTCCGTGTAGGGTGTGAGACGAGTCTCAGTAGGATACCACCCAATGGTGCGTACCTAATATAAGTGTTTCGGCAGACATTCTTATATAAGAAAAACAGAAAACAGTTCAATGCCCAAAAGTAAACACAAACTTCACTGGTGCTCAGCAGCCACCAGGAAGTGTCACCTGCTTCGAACAACATCAGAATCTCTGGTCTGTAACCCAGCACCACGTGCCACCTGACACCATGTGTCTCAAGTACCGACATCTCGATGGTACGCCCAATAATCATAACCCAGCTCGAAAGCTCAACCTACCCATGGCACAACATCCGGAGGAACAACGATACCTATCCTCATATAATAACCAGATGGAAAATGATGTCTGCCCTCAAATAATACCCATAGGGACAGTGATATCTTCCCTCAAATCACGGCGATCCTCGGCCCCCAACCTGATAGCCTCAACTCTATCTTCCGAAGGCTCCCCACCTCCCTAGTGGCTTCCTATGGCAATCAAACTCAACCAATAACACCTAACCTCATCTATCGGGGGCCTCTACCCTGCGAGTGGGCGTACCACCTCATCACAGAGTCTATCTGTGTGCACACTAATCAAAAGTACCCGGTGAGCGGTAATCACCTCAATAAGTTCCCAAGACACAACACCTCTGACACCTCGTGTCCTTGAGAACCAGTCACTCATGTCTGATGGCCTTGCCATCCAAGTAACTTGGTCCAAGCCCAACCTGACAGTCCAACTATCTCAATTAATGTCCATGACACCCCATCCTGTGGTAGAAACCAATCAAGTTACCCGGGCAAAGCCCCAACCTGTGATCAACATCACTCAACAAAATATCTGGGCCACACCCAACATAACTAAAAAGTTCAACACAGTAAATATCACAAATTTCATATATATACTAGAAAGTATCACTTTGAACAGGAAATTACTAAACAATCAAGTTTCACCCCACATGTGTCGTCCCATTAAATCACATAAGGTCTCAAATTCCCTAAGCAAAGTCAATAATTCTTTAACAAATTAAACTCAACAGTTTAAACTAAGCAGTTCAATTTATACCCATTTAGGAACCCCTGAACAAAATGCCTCAAACGAGCAACGACCTCTAACCCGGCCTCGCTCAATCACAACTATGTCAGGGATTTCCTAAAGGCATCCCACATTACAGATAAATAATTAAATGCAATTAAACATGGTTTCTCTCAATACCCATTGTCGCACCCGAAGTTTGCAACCCCCAAGTCTAAGAATACACGAAATAAGGTATGAACCACCCAGCTCGTACTCGTACGATGAAACTCCTTCAATATCAGCCTCTGAATTGGTCTAAATCATGGTATATTTGTGTTTCTATCAATTTCCATAAATTCTGCTCGGATGGAAACTATGGAGAAAAAGGAAAGGAATCAAGGACGAAGAGGGGTACGTGGGGTTAGCCTTTCCGATGCAGTCCCGATGCCATCGATAGATTGAAAAACAGAAGTCGTATAAAGAATCTAGAACGGTTTATGTTTTTTGGAGGTTCTCAGATGAAATGTTCGTCCAACGGGGAAGAAGAAGACAAATCTAGAAATAAGACACGATGACGTCTTAGATGATCAAATAAAAATAAAAGTACCCGATGTGTATTTCAAGACTACACGCCGTGTAGATTAATTTTCCATTCTCCAACTTAAGTGGAGTCCAGTGCACGACTAGGACCGTGTACACGGTCAACACACTGCCAGGGACTCGACCATTTACACGAAAAGAGGTGCACAACATGTGAAGGAAGACTACACGCCGTGTAGATGGAAATTCACACATGGGAACCAAATGACATGTACTTAGTCTCACATGGGTTGTCACCTACCTAACCGATACATGGCGTGTACTTGGGAGTACATGGCATGTAGTCTGGAAATTTCCAGAAACTTCCCAGATTTTCCAAACTTCAAAAAATCAGCCCAAATCTTTCAAAAAAGAAAGAAATTTCAAACAGGGTTGGAAATTTTACCCATTAAAAAAACCTGTGGTTCTTACAAACTCCCCACCTTAACATAGCTCATCCCAGAGCTGTTAGACAAAACCCAGAGATGGCACCGAACATACTACCCTGATCAAGTAACCCAGACATCCCTGGTCTCAAAGGTCCCGGATAAATTCCCCAACGGGATCCCCACCTTATTAAGGGCCTTTTTGGTTTAATCACAAACAAATATCAAAGCAATCCAAATAAACAAACAAGGCCCAAAGACCTATTTCCTAGACCCATGGTTCCTCCCATGATGCATCGTCACTCCTGCTCCTCCTCGGTGCCCACGTGTTGCTTCCGACACCCAATGTAACCCTCACTGCATCGATGTCTACCTCCAAGAAGTCCTGAATCTCATAGATGCTCTAATAAAAACCTGGTGCCTTGCACCTCATGTAACCCACATCCACGATGCCCCGATGCCAATGGAACCTCACATAACCTGCATCCACGATGCCCTGATGCCCATGGAACCTCACTTAACCTGAATCCTTGATGCTCCTAATTCTACGCATCTCAAATATATAAATAAAATATATGACACATCTGATATGATGCCAATACCACTAACTAGCATCTAGTTAGTCCCCAAATATCATGTGTAACTCATGAACTCAACCAGACATGCCTCAAGAGGACCTTCCAAAAGAAAGAAAAGAAAATCACCTCCACACTCACGGTGTACCTGCCACCGTCGTCAGCTCACCAGCACGCTCCGTCCCTGGAAACTCCACAGCATGCACCTGGCCTAAAGTACGGCTGCCTGATTCCTGACCTCCCTGCGGGGCTACTCCAGTCACCATCCACTGACCCCTTGGCTGGGTCCCACCATCTATATCACGTCCTCCACGCATAGATGAACTTCAACTACCCTCTCCTAGTACTGAACCCGGACCAACACCTGACTCCACAGTCTATCCTGGTCCCTATCTGCCGACTGTCTGAGAAGGCTACCTACAAAACCTCTCCAGCTTCCCGACCTATCCACACACCCAACACTCATTAGGAGGCCTATTGCACTGAACCTGAACATTCCCCAGCTTTCCACACTGAAAGAAAATGACCGCTGAACTGCCAAGAGGTGGCCTAGCTGAGTCCTTGGCTTTCCTGCCCAGCTGGAACTCATCTCTACCTCACTTCCTACTATCCGAACCATCACCTGAAGCTATCTCCATACCAATCTGGGGTATCTTCTTCTGGTTTCCCTCTTCCATAAGCGTCTGGTTCACCCCCTCAGAGAAGGAACCTAGCCTGAAGATATTCACCTAGACCCGAATGCTGTGTCGTAAGCCATCTTCGAAGTGCCTCACCCTAGCTGCGTCATCGCTTACTATACCAGGTGCAAAGAGGGACAACTCTGTGAAGGTAGCTGCGTAGTCCATGACAGACATATCTCCCTGATGAAGACTCATGAACTCTCAAGCTCTCTCTTACCTTAGTGTCTCAAGATAGAAGTGTTCAATGAAACTATCCTTTAATTCCTTCCAAGCCAGTCCCTCGTGTCTACGAGCCTGTACCTATACATCCCACCTATTCTTTTCCAGTCCTCTCAGCATGTACGTCTCCAGCTTGATCCTCTGCCCTAGAGGTGTCTCGAGATACTCGTAGATCATCTGCATGCTTTCTATACAGTTCTCGGCCTCCTGTTGACCACCCTCACCCTGAAAAAGCAGTGGGTGCTATGACTGGAACTCCCGCATCAGATATGCCATAGAAGGCTCTGTACCCAGCTTTTCTCTGTAAATACGTTGTAAGAAATGTACCAGGCTAGCTTAGAGCTTCTCGTCAAACCATGGTCCAAATGCTGCCAAACTCGTCTGCTACCCTGCCTGCACATGATCCTGAACCTGATCCGGTCCCTGAGCCTGTACCTATGGCTCATGCTCTGCCTGCACCAGATTCTAAACCTGATCCTGCGGCACGGTATCTTCTCCATCCTGACTCTCCATCAAGTTGTGAAAGAGTAACCCACCTTACTCTTCCCTATCACAACTGGTTCCCTTGACATCCCAACCTCACGCCCTCCTTAGCGGCCCTCAACAGATCCAAGTATCAATGATACGTTGAGCCATTCCCGTCCTGACAACCAACGTTGCCTCTAACCCGACGAACGAGTCACCCAATCCTGACAATTACACTATCTCAGTCATAATACCTACCTACTCTCATAAGAGCCAGACCCAATATCCTGCAACATGCAATTATAAAAATACACAAAGCATGGAATACATATTGCAATAAATAAGCAATTCTATCAAGAGTTTCACCTATTCACATTTCAAATAATACATATCATGGCAATTGTTTTTCTTCACATGGCATTATCACTTCACAAAGAATATGTGCAATTATGAAATTTAAATACCCTAAAATGTGCCTATAAAAAGCCAAGCAAATGAGCCTCGCCATACGGGGCCAAGGTCCAATTCTCCCATACCACTCCAGGTCAAGGTTCACATATCACTATCAATAACATCACCCATCAAGTGAGCCACCGAGGTGGCAATCATATAAAAAATAATATGATCAAAAAGCAACAAGCAATTCCCACCCATGGAAACTTGGTCCATCCCTCGTGCCTGGGGCTGTAGGCACCTAAGAAAAAGTTAGAAACCCAGTTCCAGTAACAACCTATCTTTAGTATACCATATCGGAAATAGTAAAGCCAAAAAAATAAAAAAAGAAGTCTCAAACTCATTAGTAGTCAGAAAGGCACTGCTCCTAAATCCTTGTCATGAACTCCTCTGATAGCACTTTGTAACGACCCAGACCCTGCCATCCACCCAAACAGTGCCAAACAGGTCGGGTGTCACTACCTTAGGCACACCTCCCCTAAATGCCAAAGGCTGCTGACTAGAAGAAAGGGTCTGAATAGCTATAGTGGATAGGATATACCCTCATAGAGGAAATAAAGGTACTGGTTCGAGTATAATGTCTATAAGAAGCGGAAAATGAATATCTCAGCAGACTCAAACTAGACCCACCGAGAAGAAGCATATCAATTATCAAATAAATAGTGGAAGAAATATAGAACAATGGAAGTGGAAATTAAACAGAACAACATGCTGAATATCACAAGCAACTACGACTGTAAACAAACAAACTTGCATCCATATCAAGTCATAAATATTAACATAAAATTGAAGCAATGGATAAAAAATAGTTGCTACATAAAAAATTATGCATACTAATAAAAAAAGGTAAGTAATGAAAATGACTCCAGCAAGGCACGACCTCAAGGTCCATGCCAATATCTATGCCAATAGCACTAAGGTCCATCACTTGAGGATGACCCTCTACCTGCATGCAATTTCATAAAGTCTAAACACGTCCCGAAGGGCCCATGTTGGGTGTGAGATGAGTCTCAGTATGATACCACCCAATGGTGCGTACCTAATATATGTGTTTCGACAGAAATTGTTATATAAGAAAAACAGTACTAGTACAATGCCCAAAAGTAAACACAAACATCACTGGTGCTCAATAGCCACCAGGAAGTGTCACCTACTTCGGCCAATGCCGAAATCTCCGGTCTGCAACCCGGCACCAGGTGCCACCTAACACCATGTGTCTCAAGTACCGACATCTCGAAGGTATGCCCAATAATCGTAACCCCGCTCGAAATCTCAACCTTCCCATGGCACAAAATTCGGTGGAATAGTGATACCTATCCTCAAATAATAACCTGTGGGACATCGATTTCTGCCCTCAAATAATAACTGGAGGGACAGTGATATCTTCCCTCAAATCACAGCAAGCCTCAGCCCCCAACCTGACAGTCTCAATGCTATCTTCTGAAGGCTCCTCACATCTCTGGGGCTTCCTATAGAAAGCACCCCCAACCAATAACTCCTAACCACATCTATCGGGGCCCTTTACCCTGCAAGTGGCCATACCACCTCATCACAAAGTCTATCTCTGTACACACTACTCAAAAGTACCGGGTGAGAGGTAATAACCTCAATAAGTTCATAAGCCACAACACCTATGACACCTTCTGTCCCTGCAAACCAGTCGCTCAAGTCTGATGGCCTCACCATCTTAGTAACTTTGTCTAAGCCCAACCTGACAGTCCAACTGTCTCAACCAACGTCCATGTTGCCTAATCTTGTGGTAGAAACTACCCAAGTAACCCGGGAAAAGCCCCAACCTGTGATCAAAATCACTTTACAAAATATTTGGGCCACGCCCAACATAAATAAACAGTTCAACACAGGAAATATCACACATTGCATATATATACTGTAAAGCATCACTTTGAACATGAAATTACTAAACAGTCATGTTGCACCACACGTGTGTCGTCCCATACTAGCACCTAAGGTCTCGAATTCCCTAAGAAAAGTCAATCATGATTTAACAAATTAAACTCAACAGTTTAAACTGAGCAGTTCAATTGATACCCATTTCGGAAACCCCGACCGAAATGCCCAAAATGAGAAACGACCTCTAACCCACCCTCGCTCAATCACAACTAGGTCAGGGAATGCCTAGAGGCATCCTACATTGTAGATAAATAATTAAAAACAATTAAACAAGGTTCCACTCAATACCCGACGTCATGCCCGAAGGTTTCAACACCCAATAGCCTACAAAAACACGAAATAAAGTATGCACCACCCGCATCATACTCGTACGATGACACTCCTTCAATATCAGCCTCTGAATCGGTCTAAATCATGGTAGATCTGCATTTTTGTCAATTTAAGACAATTCGGCTCGGATGGAAATTGTGGAAAAATAGGCGAGGAATCAAGGACGAGGACGAGTGCGTGGGGTTAGCCTTTCTGATACGGTCCCACTGGCATCGTCAGATTGAATAAAAAATGTCGTATGAAGAATCTATGAGGGTTTCTGTTTTTCAGAGGTTCTCGGACGAACTGTTCATCTAACGGGGAAGAAGAAGACAAATCTAGAAATAAGACACGATGAATTCTCGGATGCTAAAATAAAAATAAAAGTACCTGACATGTATTTCAAGACTACACGCCATGTATATTAATTTTCCATACTCCGACTTAAGAGGAGTCCAGTGCACGACTTGGACTGTGTACATGGTCAACACATGCCCAGGGACTTGGCCATTTAGCCAGAAAGAGGTTCATGGTGTGTCAAGGAATACTACACACTGTGAAGATGAAAATTCACATATGGGCACCACACGACATGTACATGGTCTCACACGGGTTGTCACCTGCCTAACTGATACATGGCGTGTACTTGGGAGTACATGGCATGTAGTCTGGAAATTTCTAGAAACTTCCCAGATTTTTTCATACTTCACAAAATCAGCCAAAATCTTACAAAAAAAAAGAAAATTTCAAACAGGGTTGGAAATTTAACCCGTTTCAAAAACTCGGGTTCTTACAGTATTAGATTCATCCAGTTTATCTTAATGATTTATATATTGTTGATTGGTATTTTAGTGATGCCTCGGATCCACCTGGTCCTTGTATTAACATGGATATGTTTCAAATAAAATCATTTCTTAGGATTCTGGGGAATCAAATTTAATCCATTAATTACACATGTAGTTTGGAGAGATGCCTAGGATGCTTGGGATATAGATTCTGAGCCTTTCATTATGAGATACACAGCCATTGAACCATAAATATTTGGATTTACTATGATATTATCATATTAATCGACCTTGGTTTGATATAGATTACATAATATCATGACGTCCTCATCAAAACTACATCATTGGATAAATGATTTATGGTTGATCAAGCTCAGGAATATGAGGGTCAACAATGTTTTATTCATTTATATATTAATTTTTTAGTTTATTTATTAATTTAAACTGATCAATTCACATGAAAGTATTAACAAATTTCTTGTATGTATAAGACCAAAATTTTCATTGTTAATTTTTTTTATTAAAACCCTGGTTGAGATACCATTCTACTTGGGTGTCCAAGAAAACTTCTCACTTGGTTGTATGTACAGGTTGGGATGATTCTTAGTATTATTAGTTTGAGTAATATCATCCCTATTTGGATCAAGAAATTATAGGTGAGGCCAATATTTGGGGGTAGAATCACTTTTATAATCTTATATCTTTTTTTCTTACTTTTTATATGAGATCATCATATTGGGAGATGTTTCTTGTATGTTAGCATAACTATTTGAGTCAATACAAATTCGAAATTAATTTTTATTATTTTTTATTATTATTAATTTTATATACTATGATTTTATGACTTATATGTTGTTTAGTTAAATATTTGTTACTATGGATTCTGATATGGGGGTTTATTCTACCCACAATCACACCCTAGACCCCCACTACAAGTCTCTAGACTATATATTATGAGGAGGCATGCTGGAGGTCTTATGGAACTTTAGTCATGGAAACTAGTTGATCAAACTCTAGTTTCAGATGTTATGTTAAAAAATACATAGCAAACTCCCCTTTCCTCCCCTATAGATTTTTTTATTCCCAAAAGTCCAGTCTATAGAGGAATAATATTTGAACTAAATGATGATAACCAATGAAGAATTAATTGTCTTAACTGAGTTCATTCAGGAATATTTAATTATTCATATTATATGAATATATTATAAATATAGTGATATAATTGAATCAATATAATAAGTATACATAGATTTCATTATTACATTTTAATAAAAATTATCTACCTCTCATCCATCTAATGGAAAATGTATGCATCGCTCATGTTATGTGCGGAAAATCGCCTCCATGAATGATGTATATCATTTTTCATCACCACCAAGCATTGATGGTTATAAAAATGAATTTAATGAATATAAATGTTATTTATAACATTATTAAGGTACTATAAATATAATTTGTTCATTCTATTAATAATGTTCACAATAAATGGTAATCATAAAATTTGACTACCTAAAATTAACATATAAGGAATCTTAGTAAGTAATAACATCTTATAATTCTTTTTCTATTATCTTCTTAAACTATAACAAATTTAAATTTTTATTATCAATTTAATTAAATGTTTTCAAAACAATTAAAACTCTATAACAGTTATATTATTATACAATAACATTCTATTACTCATTCAACCATTATAGCATGGTCTGGTTTTGGATTATTTTATAACCATCGTTGATATTGTTATAAAGTTTATCTCATGAATTTATAAAACAAAAATACTAAAAATATAATGAAATAATATTTAATTGAATATTTCTTTCGTAATTATATTTTTTAAATACTAAAAATTATATTAAGCTATAAATTAGATTCTTTTCTTAATTCAATAATCACTGAAAAATGATTTTTTTAATGTGTTTCATTAGAGCTGTCATTATATGTTAAATTAGATTAATATTGGACTCTTGAAGTTTATCAATCACAATAATTAACTCATCATTAAAATTATATTTTTTATGAACTTATGAACAAAACTCAAGGACCATAACCTACATATGCATAAGCATATAAGGGAAACAAAACTGTTTACACTAAAAATTATATTCTATCAATAAATAATTAATTCATAGGTGTTATGGATTTACAATTAGGTGGTATAAATTAAAATAAATATTAATAAATATATTAATAAGAAGAAGAAAAAACCTGATTTTTTATACAAGGAAGCTAGAGTGCATCCGAACAATCATAAGTTTGATGTAAGGGTATCATAATCTCAAATTAAACTCCTTATAACATGTTTCATTTATTACAACTTATTTTAATATTATTTAGCGTTATTTTATTAAATTACCATGAAATTATTATACTATATTCTTCATGTAATTTATTAATTCACAATTCTAATTAATGTTCCCAATTTTAATTCCTTCTAATTCAATGGTTAGAAAAACTGTACGGGTTTTGGTATCTCAATTATCTTTTATTGAGATACAATAAAATTTATGACCATATTTTTTTATACAGTTATTATAGTGAATAATTAAAATATTATTTGATTATTCATAATTCAATCATGGTATTTATGGTTCCCCTCTATGTTTAATCTTTTAATAGGATCAGATTCAAATTTTATAGAAGTCGTAAGGGTTTCTCGTCTCTAATTTCTTTCTTTGAGACATGTTTTTTTATTACGCATCTATTTTTATTTTATGATGTTTATAATACCTCATTGAAATATTATATCATGATTAACATTTTACTCATGAAAATTAAATTTCTATTCATGTTATTTCTTTCAATAAATACTAAATCATAATTTATGACTACGATAATGGTTTTTTTCATCAAAATTTCCCTTTATTAAGATATATTCTATAAAAACCACCTTCTTTATTTTTTGTTGTGTCTATACAAGCCAGGAATTTATTTTATGATAAATTTAATGAAAATAATCTCGATTTAAATTTATTTATAAGGGTCTCCTTTTATTATTTTTTCATTTTAAAATATATAATAGAAATTTTTAAACATAATTTTTAATTTTTTGAAACCTTTTTACAAAAACTCTTTTTATGAATAATCATTATAACTTTATTATTTAAATAATGTTATTTTAGATACTATAAAGATTTTAAATTTTAATTTTTAACTATTTAAAATGTTTAAATTGGGTTTAAAAATAAATTTTTTAATTTTATCAGTAGGTTACTTTTAAATTTATTAATAAAGTTATGAAAAGAAAGTTTTTATTGATTATCGCACTCAAAAATTTTCCACCTTCACAACTTTTTATCATTATTAGTTTTCATTTCCATTTTTAATGTTTTTTCTAATGTAATTATTATTTCCATTTTTATAGTAATTTTTCCTTTTAAAAAGATTCTAAAAGAAAATGATTTTTTTCAAAGCATGTTTTAAATGATTTTATAAAATTATTTTACATTTATGTAAATATATTTTTAGAATTGTTATAATTCAATAGAAATATAATCTAATGAATCCATAAATATTATTTTTCATTATGGATAATGATTATGGTTTAATTAAATTATCATGAAAACCGTTTTTTCCTATATGGGATAATTATGATATGATGGAATGATGAATATGTTTTTATGTTTTTATGTTGTAAGAGAAAGCCCATTTGTTTATTATTAATGTTTTTGTTATTGGAAATTATAAATGATGATGGGTTGGTCTAATATATCCATCTAAGGAACTGTGAAATTTTTTATTCTTTGGATAATTGATTCTCGAATTAACTGGGGTAGTTATTCTATTATAAGGGTTATTCTAAGAGTTATATAAATATGGTATCCCAGGTAGACATTATGATTATTATTTTTATTTTATTATTTATTATGAAATATTTCTATATAATTGTAGGGATAATAATTTGAAACATATATTTTTATGTTTTCAAGTTTCATGATTATTTAGTTTTTATTCCACACTCAAGTTACTCATGTATCATGTCAATATTATTTATACACTCGTGATTTATGAACCATGTATTATTGGGTATGATTTACATATTCTATAATAATATACCATAATTTTGATCTCATTCTCACATATTTATCTTATACTTACATATAATCTTTGATTTATATTAGTTATGTTTGCATTTACTGAGAATTTGATATCACCCTTCTTAAGCATTCATCTACCCAAGTTTTGAAGAGGATTGTTAAATATGATTTATCTAGAATGGTATACGTTATGGTGAATTTAGTGGTAGATGTTGAGGAATTATTATGGAATAATTAATTCTTATAATAATTGGAAATATAATTCTTGGATTAGAGTTTTTTGGGTTTTGTTAGTTAATGGTTTATTTAAATGTTACAAAAGTATTAAAATAGAAGTTATTTGGTATATAAGTGATTAAATATATATTTTTTTTAAATATATTTGGTTCTTATAAGGTTTCATTTGTTGATATCAAACTTAGTCTGAATAGAATATGTTTTTAGTACTAGAGCTAGGTGTACAGGTATGGGTGTCACAAAGATGGTCAACCTATCCCATTAGGATATGAATCTCTTTGTGGTTAGACATGAAATATGTTATGATTTTTCTGATTTTTTTATTCTTCACTCTTATGTTATGAATCATACCAATGTTCTATTCTCTTGGATCATGATGACTAACTTATGTTTCCACACTCCTATGGTTGGTTTATGATGTTGAAAGGATAATTAAATGAATCATATTTTATGATCTATTTGTTTTATTGGCTATAATTATATTATGTAATTTATGTGTACCTTGTTAATTCAATATGTTTTTTATGACTTTTCCATTCCTTTATGTTTTGAAAATCACAACCACATTTTCTTAAGGATAGTTTTTTCTTTCTCTAAGGAAGTTTATATGATTGAACATGTAAAAGCTAAACCATAGTCTTCAATGTCTTACCTAATGATTTCCTAAATGAACACTAACCATCTGTTACTTAAGAAAAATTACGTTGAATTAAATTAGATCCTTATCTATATCTCGAAACTTTCCAGAATTGCGAATATGATTCCCCCAGAATTTTGAATCTGGTTCTCAAATAATTTTGAATTTTATTCTCACATAATTGTGAATTTAAATTCCCCATAATAGAGAATATGATTTCCAAAAAGTTTTGAATCCAATTTCTTCAGAAATAAGACTCAAATTATATTTGAAATCATACTTTGATTCCATCAGAAATCAGAATCTAATTCTCTCTGAAATAGGACTCCAATTTTTCAGAAATCAGAATATGATAATCAGTATTTCCATGATCTTATTCACATTAAGAAACTAATTGTATATCTTTTTATAGTTACAAATTTTTTCTAATGATTCATTCATACATTTCATGATATTTTTTCTTACACACTACTCGATATCGTTTCTCATCAGTTTTTATATAAAATGATGTCTTCCAAATTGTTACAATATGGCTATTTCATGAGTGCCACCAGTAAAAGTCCCTTCGAAATTTCCAAGAAATTTGACCAATAGAGGAAAATGTGACCAATGTAGATTTAACCTGTAAATACCCAATAATTTGGAAGTTCTCAGGAGAACTCATGTGTGGAGTTTTTCTAGATATATGATGATCAATAGTTGATTTATTGGAGCTTTATATTTAAGTGATACGCTGTAAAATCTCTTCTCAACTTGCCTCGAGAAAATGCATTCAAAAACTTGTTCAACCTATGTACAAATATTTGTACATGTATAATGAAAATAGGATTGGTGTTTTTTATTATCAGGGATTTTAGGGATAGGAAGACAAAGGTGCTAATTACCTGATTAATCAAGGGCTTACATGTTTACTTGTAACAGGTTTTTTTAAATTCTGCTGCATTAAGTTAAAGATAGAAAGTGTAACTCTCTCACACATTCTTATTCATGTAAAAACTCTGATATTTTATATTCTATATTATTTAAGGTAGAATCTTCATTTAGTATACCTGAGTGCTTATTTCTTTACCTTGTATTTATAATCAGAACTTGGGTCCTTCTAATGAATTTGTTGAAGAAAGTAGAGGGTTTTTCAAGTCTTGTTTTCTTAACTTTGTTATGAAAAGTTTGATCAAGGTTAAAAATGAAAGTTTCAAAATATATAATTCAACGCAGCCTCTATTAATTGAGAAATCAACATATACATTTTGATCCAAAAATTGGTATCAGAGGAGGTCTCTAAGATACTTATATTTCTCTTAGTATCATAAGTTATATTTTTCGTTATTTTTTACATACACTTTGTTTACTACTACAAGTTGTTGATAATTTACTTTATAATTTTTTTATAAATACATACTACACTAGTATTTTTAGTGAAAAAGTTTCATTCTTGTAAGATGGTAGGAATAAATGTTGGTTCCTTAGATAATCTGAATCTTACAAGACCACCTATTTTTATGGGAATGATTATGAATGTTGGAGAGACATAATGAATACCTTTTTCATCAATTCTGGTATTTATAACCATTTTAAGCATATGGGAGACTATAAGATCCCTAAGAAGGAATTCATAGATTTTACCAATCAATAAAATCAAGAATATCAACTTAAATTTAAGGTAAAAATTAAATTGTTCTGTTCTATGACCAAGAATATATGTATCCAAATATCTTCTTGAGAATAAGAAAATTTCATTTTGGAAGAACCATGAAGTTACACATTTTGGTACATCAAAAGTTATAAAAACTAGAAGATTCATTCTTAGAGAATACTATCATGGTTTTTTTCCTTATGGAAAACAAATAGTTATAGATAAATAAAGATTCATGACTATTGTGAACAATTTATAATCAATGGGAGAAAAATTATTAGATGATGAGATTCTTGTAGACAAGATTATTGATATCATTCCAAATGGATGTGAATCAAAGAGAACTGCTATTGATGAGTCAAGGAAAGTTACAAAAGTTAATCGTGATGCGATATTTGGGACTCTCCTTTAGTATGAGAATATATTAAATAGAGATAATGATAATATAAAGAAGAAGAATGGGAGTGTTTATTTTTCTAATACTTCAAATAAAATGAAATCAAAGACTCCGGAGAATGTTTCTAAGTCAAATAAGTCTTAGAAAGTTGTTTTTCAGTCAGTATCATGTGAATATGAATAGCCTGATAATGAGTTACGCATTCTTGCTCAAATGATGAACTAGATTTTTGGAAAGTACTTTCATTACAGATATAAGAAAACATGCATGAAAGATAATAAATATTCTGAAGTCACATGTTATGAATGAAAAAAACATGGAAATATCAGACCTGATTTTCCTAGGATTAAAATAAAGGAAAAGAAAGATAGTAACTCTAATAGGAATCAGAATAGATATTACAATCCTAAGGGAAAGAAAGCTATGAAGGAAAATGATTATAACATTGCAAGTGCTAGAGACTCATTTGATGAATCTTCACATATTGAATCTTCTAGATAGAATTATATGTGTCTTATTTCCAGAATGCCTATTTAAAGTAAGTGTCTTATGGACATGGTACACACTACTAAATCTTTAACCAATATAACTTTAAGTTCTAATTATCCTGATGAGAATGGTTAAGAGTCTTCAAATGAAGAATCTTTCACATCAAAAGATAATTATATTCTTTATTTTGAAGAAGTTTCTAGGTTTTTCACGTTTCTTGAGAATGAAAATAGTAAGATAAAAATAAACTTAAAAAGGAAAATTTGATAGTCAATATTTTAACAAAAGAAGTATCATATCATTCTGAATATCATGATGAATTTTTTTGAAATAGTTTCTGTTACGAATAACTTTGTGGAAGGTAATTATGAGATGGATAAACATTATATGGATCTTGATTATTTTATTTCAATAAATAAATAAATTTTAGATACAAACTCAAATTAGAAGGCTAATAACATATGAGGATAAAAATTTAGTCATTAGACTAAAATCAGAAATATTTTCCATCAATAATATTTTGTTAAACTTTACTACAGGTAAAGAAAACATTGATAAAATGTATTCAGAAATTTTTCTTCATAATTATAGTTATGGATTTGGTTATTTTAACTCAAAACCTATTTTTAGTCATAACTATTTTTTCCTCAAATTGTCCCTACTTTCACTAAGTGTAAATATGGTGAAAATTTGGAGTATAGTTTTTCTTTGAATAAAACATGATCCATTGGTTTTCATAAAATCAACTTTTCTAGGAAAATGTGTATACCTAAGATTTTACTTTTTAACATATCTGGATCCAAGAATGTTTAGATTCTTAAAGTATAAATGTTTTATTTTTAGGAAAATAAAGGAAGTACCAACAAAAATAAATGGTATATAGATAGTGGATGTTTCTAGTATATGACTGGAAACAAAAAAAAATCTTTGAAAGTATCATTAAGATGAATGTTGGAAAATAGGTAAAATCATATAGGATATATTGTTGGTATATGTAACATAAATCTTCTTGGAAAAGCCTCAATATCAATTTTTTTATTTGTTAATGGTCTTAAACAAAACCTTATAAGCCTATGTTAATTATGTGATGAAGGTTACCTTGTGAATTTCTAGAATGATAAATGCTTAGATCAAAATTCCACGGATAAGTTCACTCCCTCTTCCCATCAGCATGATAATTTTTATACACCTAACATAGAAGACCTTAGGATCTAAGGATTACCTTTCCTTAGTGCAATGGAAGATCAATCTTGGCTATGGAATATAATATTAGGACACTTGAAGCATAAAAAGTTATGTAAACCATCTAAAAAATACTTGTTAAGGATTTATTGGATTATAGAGTTGATTCTTAAAAGTTATACGATCCTTGTCAATAAGTAATGAAACATAAGTAAAGCATTAAATATATAAGTGAAGTCTTAAATTTTGATGCATTATAACTTTTTCACAAGGATATTTTTGGTCCAAAAAATCTGTAAGTATTAAAGGCAAGTACTATATATTTTTTAGTTGATTTTAAATATTTTTCATCCAAAGTTAAAAATGAGAAAAACCTTCCATTGATAACTATTTGTAGTGATGATGGTAGAGAATTTAAAATTTCATATTTTGAAACTTTTTTATGTAAGAAAAGAATTACTCATAACTTCTCATACCCTATAACTCCATAGTAAAATAGCTTTTTTAATAGAAGAAATCAAATTATTTAAGAGATATCAAGAACCATATTGAGTGAATACTCAATGGATAATTTTTTTAGCAGAAGATGTAAGTACTGTTTGATATAATATAAATCAAGTTTTAATAAGGACATTTCTAAATAAAACACCTTATGAGTTGTGGAAAGGATGAAAACCTAAAGTTTCCCATATTAGAGTATTTAGATTTAAAGTATTCATTTTCAATACAAAAGACAATTTACACAAATTTTCACCCAAATCAGATGATGAAATTTCCTTAGACAATTCCACTACTACTAAGGATTATAGATTATTTAAAAAAAATTATTATAATGTTTAGGAAATAGTACATGTTAAATTTGATGATACTGATCCTTTTGTTTTTAAATTACCTTAAACTACATCTTCAGATGTGTTTTCAAAAATTGATTATCATCCTTTGATGGAATATTCTTCTAATCATGAGAATAATCAAGTAAATGATTCTGAAGTATTCACTCTAGATGATTTTCTACCTTATATTGATGAATAGGTTTTACAAACCACAAGTCATTTGTTTCTAAATAATCATCCCAGTGATAGTATCATTTGGGATGTACATCAATAAGTAATGACTAAAAGATCCTTTAGAATTTAAGTAGAGAATATAGCATTTCTTTACCGATTAGAACCTAAAATCACTAATAAAGCTTTAGATGATGGAGATTGTATTACAGATATATAAATTGATCTAAATGAATTAGTAAGAAAAAATTTCTGGACCTTGGTTGAAATACTTAAAGTAACATTTGATATTGGATTAAATTGGGTCTTCAAAAATAAATGGGAACAAAATGGATTCATAGTTAGAAATAAATCAAGATTAGTTGCTAAAGGATATAATCATTAAGAAGTAATAAACTATAAATAAACCTATGCTATGGTAGCTATAATTTAATCTATTCAAATTTTCATATCCTTTTCAGCATTCATTAACTTCAAAAACATTAAAATGGATGTAATTTGTGGTTTCCTTAACGGATATTCTAAAGGGGATATTTATGTTGAAAAACCTCCTGTTTTGAGGTCACAAAACATCCTGAATATGTTTTCAAACTTACCAAATCTTTGTATGGTCTTAAACAAGCCCCTGGAGCTTGGTATGAGTGACTTATAGAATATTTTTCAGAAAAAAATTATGTTAAGGGAAGGAATGATCCAAATCATTTTATAAATATATAAAGAAAAAATGTTTTAGTTGTTAAAATTTATGCTGATGACATTATCTTAAGATAAACTCAGAAATCCTTAACAGATTCATTTCAAAATTTATGAAATATGAGATTGAAATGAGTGTGATGGGTGAGTTAACATTTTCCTTGGTTTTCAAATTTCTCAAAAAACCATAAGCAACATATTTATCTTAATATATTTATATTAAAAATTTTCTTAAAAATTATGGTTATGAACACACTAAAACAATAGGTACATCAATCAGTACATTGAATACTCTTAATCATGATGAAGCTGGGAAACCATTATATCAAACATATTTTAGAGGTATGACATGATGTTTATTATAATTAATACATAGTCATAAAGAGTTAATGTTTTCAGTATGATTATGTGGAAATATCAATCTAATAAAAAATAATAAAATTTAAAAGAAGTGAAATGAATTTTTCACTACTTAAATTGAACTTTAGACATATGATTTTAATTTATTCTTGAAATGATTTTATTTAAAAAATATTTTCAGTTGCCGACTTTCATGGTTGTATAATGGATATGAAATGTACATTTAGAACATATCATTTACTAAGAGATTTTGTAGTTTCTTGGTCATGTAAGAAACAACATTCTGTAGCACTTTCCACTGCTAAAGCTAAATATGTGGAAACTTGAAGTTGTTGTGCTCAAGTGTTTTCGATGCAAAAAACACTAACAGATTATAGAATGTGTTTTAATTAAACTCAAAAACTATATGATAACACTAGTTCCATATCCTTAAGTAAAAATTTTTCACATCACTCTTGTGCAAAGAACCTAGATATTAGGCATCACTTTCCTAGGGATATCACACTGAAAGGAGATAACATTCTTCAATTTATCTAAACACAATAACAACTTGCTGACATTTTAGAAAACCTATACCATATGATATATTTGAATAAATTAAACAAAATTTAGAAATGATAACTAGAAATTAATCATTCATATTCAGTTTTTTGAACAATCACCTTATATTAAATTATAATTTTCATAGGGGGAGTACATTTTTTTTGTTCTCGGAACCTAGTAATATTTGTTCGAGAACCTAACAAATTTTCTTTAGCTAATAACTTTTTTAGAACCTATATTTTTTATGAGTAACCTTATCTATACTGAAAAATATTTCTATGAACTCTAGAATATATGTTTTTTTACTTATATCCACTTGGTTACATTTATTTTTGTTGGTATTTCAAACATGTTTTATGAAACTTTTTTCAGATTCAACTTTTTGTAAATCTGATTACGTCCTTAAAACCTCAAATGATCAGAACCTAAAAATACATCATTGACATTAATATCAACCATTAGATCAGATCAAGATAATCTCAACCATTGGATTGACCCGAGAAGTTGAATCATCACCAAGAAGTCTATTTAAAGGGACATCCCCTTCACGTACCACATTGGTTTCCATAGATTCTTCACCTGAGCTCTATCGCCATTCAAATCCACTGATCCAATTATTTCATCCTTCCTATCTCCATATGTCATCGGAAGTTTCCTCTCAGACTATGATTCCTTTTAATAAGGAACTCAATGACTGTCTAATATTTAGAGAAAGCATAGTAGATCACATTTTTTTCCCCGTGTATGATTATCTCATAAGAAAGATTATCAAACTCAATGGATGGGAAAATATTTCTATATTAAATTAAAATAATCATGATATCGTTTATAAATTTATTATAATATAATTTTATGATATAGTTACATTTTTTGAAAAAGGAGGAAAAGAAATGTTTTATTTCAAGAGTTAGGGAAGGACCTTCTCTTTATCATATAAGAAAGTAGCATGTGTTCTTGAGATACCATATGATATAGTGGAATAATTTTGTTCACATAGGTTTCCAGACTGAGAAGATTTGTTTGATAAGGTTAATAAAATTGAATTCTTAGGACTTTAGGGAGTGAAGGAACCTAATATCTCAAATATACTAGTAAACCATTAGACAATAACACTTTAGATGCAAGGACTCCTGATTCCGAGAAACGGGGACAATGACACCTTAATGATGTTAGATATCTTAATGGTGGATTTTGTAGTTAATATAAGAAATATTAACATGATGAAATATATCTTTCTCACAATCAGAAACATAAATAATAGAAATATCATTTTTTATATTTTAATGTGTCCATCAATCTTGCTGAATCCTAATATTATCTGCCTAAAAACATATAATGTTTCATGTAATTTGATGCCTAAAACATTCATAATCATGTTCTTGAGTGATGAAACCCTAATGAGAATGAAGTTTTTCTTCACTGATAAGTCATATTAGTGTTTTTACCTTACTAGAAAAAAGGGACTAATTAGAAAGAGCTCCAAATCCAAACCATTGAAAAAGAAATACCAAGTAGTAGAACCCCAGAAACTAGACTAAGACTCTGAACCTATATATGTACCTCATAAGCCTACAAAATAGAAACCCTTCTAAGATGAATTAGTTTCTAAGTGGAGATAATAGAAGAGAGAAAAAAAGGAGACCCTATTTTGGAATATATCCAACTGAGGATATGGCCTTAAAAATTCAAACTGATGAAGAGCATGAGAAACATGAAAAGGATGATATGTTGAAAAACAATATTTCAAAATTTGATATTATTCAAACACTGTAAAGAGATACTGAGAAATAACCTAAATTAATAAAATTTATTGAATCATTTTTGCTTAAATCACCTCTTCATCCAACCCCATAAACAGTTGTAACTCTAGTACAAAATAAGGGTAATAAATTTATTCCCATTCTAACTCTGATAATTGATGAAAAATTATAACAAGAATTTAAAACCAATTATGAAGAGAAAAGTGAATATGAGATCCAAATTTTTGAATAATTTGAGAAATAGAGTCAATATGAAAATTTATCAATAAGAACCTCACAAGCTTCCTCAACCAAGATATCCTTACAAGGGTAGTCTTTTCATAAATATTTTGTTTCTAGGGAATAAAAAAATTGGATCCAATTCGATGATGAATGTGATAATGATGATATTGTAAAACATGTTGAAGTAAATGCTTCTAATGTAGATGAAAAATATGATGACAAAAAATTTGATGATAATGAAGATAGAATAGATCATGTTTCTGATAGAGGGAGAGAAACATTGAGAATTAAGAAGACAATATCTAAGGTAGGGAAAGGAAAGAAAGTGGATGTTGATGCGTCTCAAAAATTTGTTATTGAAAAAAAAAATTATGTTGATTGTACTTCCAGGAATAAATATGATGAAAAAATAGAAGTTACTACACTAAGAAAAGTTTTTCTTTCAAAGTCCTTCTCTTCAATAGGTGAAGCTTTTGGGGTTTAGGCCCTAATGAATCTTGTACACATCATTCCATTATTTCTTAGTATAGAATCCATTTTTTATCTGATTTAAGATACAATTAATTAGAAGATGAAATCTAAAAACCATCTTATGGAAAAATTTATCAAACTAGAATATGATTTTAAGACCTTTGGGAATAGCTATGATGCTCATAAGAAATCAAGTAAAAGGATAACTAGATGGTTGAAAACTATTTTAGATGATCTTAAAGTCTTTGATGACTCTAATGAATCATGCAAGAATGAATTTGATAAATCCGATGAAAAACTAAAAAATCACTCAACAAGTTTATCAAATAAACCAATGGAATAGAAAGCTACCTATCAGCAAGAAGATAAAGATCTGAATGGAAAACTAAAATTCATTGCTCTTAATATAAAATGAGATAATAAAATCATGAATTAGTTAGACAATATAGCTATGACTTATGGGGAAGTGATTAAGTCTTGGGAAGAGAGGATCAAAGATCCTCAAAAGAAAAATCAATATCCGGATTTCTTATTCACCAAGGTCTAAGAAGATCACAAGGAGTTTAATTAGTTGAAATCTTGGATGAAAAAGTTGATTCCAGAAAAAAAAATATGGACACATATTTTTTCGCAATATTTTTTTCTAAATTTGTTTTGTTATACTTTGATATCTTAATGAATTTTTTGTTTTAAAATTGTTTTGTATTATATGTTTACTAACAGTACAAGTAAAATTTTCCTCCATTACTTTTTGAAAATCATAAAGGGGTAAAATAGAATGCTCAAAAAATAATATTAAACTAAGGGGGAGGATGTTTATGAAATAGAGAGATTTCATGAACCACACTTTCTTAAAAAGATACTTATGTATTTATATAAGATATATATACTCAAAAACAAGAATACAACCCTTAGAGGATTTCATAACCTAAAGGGGAGTTATTCATATGCATTATAAATCATAAAAAGGGAGATAAGTATTTCTTTTATGTTCCAACATGAAAATATTAGGCCTTTATATTATTTTACGATTTTTTTTTGTGATTTCCAAAAATGGGGATATTATTATGTGAATAAATTTCCTTATGACTTTTCAATTCCTTTATTTTTTAAAAATCAAAAACACATTTTCATAAAGATAGTTTTTTCTTTATCTAAGGAAGTTTATAGTCTTGGACTTGTTCAACCTCAACCACGCTCTTTAATGTCTTAAATAATGATTTAATAAACCAAGGATAACCATATTTTAATAAAGAATAATTACCTTGAATTAAATCAGATCGTTATCTATATCTCAAAACATTCTTGATTTTTGAATCTGATTCCCTCATAATTTCAAATATGCTTCTCAAAGAATTTGGAATCTTATTCTCATATAATTTTGAATCATATTACCCTAAAATTGCGAATCAGATTTCCCTAAAACAGTGAATATGATTTAATTATAAATCAGACTCTTATTATCTCTGAAATCAAACTATGATTTCATCATAAATTAGACACTGATTATCTCGAAAATTAGACTGTGATTTTCTAAAAATTGGAATCTGATAATCTATATTTCGAAGACCTGATTCAACTTAAGAAACTGATTGTATATCATTCTTACAGTTTCCTCCTCAGTTTTTTTAGATAATTTTTATGATATGTTTCTTACATACTTCATCAAATTGTTTCTCACAGTTTGTTTTATAAAACAATGTCGTCAAATTTGTTACAATATGATTATTGCAAGAGTTCCACCTGTACATGTCCCTCAAACATTTCTGGGAAATATAACCATTGGAGTAAAATGTGAATGATAGAGATTTATCCTATGAATACCCTATCATTTGGACATGATCAGGATAATTATAATGTTTTTTTCATAGATTTGTTGATCAATAATTGATTTATTGGAGATTTGTGTTGAAACGATACACTGCAAATTCTCTTCTCAGATTACCTTTCTGCAAATTTTGTGAATGACTTGTTCAAGCTATGAACAACTTATTCAACCGTCCCATTGAAAATATTATTGGTGTTGTTTATAATTGAGTCTTCCAGGGATAGGAAGATAGATGCGTCGATTACCTACTTAATTAGGGGCTTGTGAGGATATCAATATAGATATTGATCTTTATAATGATGGATTACCTGGTGCAAGTTAGATATACTTTCTTGAAAGTATAAATAAATGGACCTTTATCCAAGGTTGTTGGATACAATTCTATTTAGGTTAAAATATATTTTTTGTTAATTGTTTAATTGTTACATATTTTTTTAAATTCAGCTGCCTTTAGATACAAATAGAAAGTGTAACTTTCTTACATTTTCATATTCTTTTAAAAACTCTAATATATTAGATTCTATACTCTTTATGGCTGAATCTTACTTAAGTATACCTATGTGCTTATTTCAATACCTTATATTTATAATTTAACCTTGTTCTTTTTCAATCTCTATATTAATGTTAGTAATGGGTTTTGTGCATATTTTTTTTCTAACTTTGTTAAAAAATGTTTCCTAAAGGTTAAAAATGAATGTTTTTAAACATAAAATTCACCCCTCTTGAAATTGAGAAAAATACATATACATTTAAATCCTACATACCATGATTATGTTTTCATACCCATATGTTTATATTATTTTATCTTAATATATTTAATTGATTTCACTTATGTTTTCCCATAATGTTTATCTAAAATCTACATTTTTGATGTTTACATTTCCCAGGTTATGATTAATAGTATTATATTATATTTTTAAAAAAACGTTATCATGTGAGAGGACTATTTTTGGTTAACATTGAAAATGTTTAAAAATATGTTTATTGGGTATAAAATCTCCAAATACAATGATATTATAGGTTATATGGTGTGATTTACAATGATATGTAATTAATATTCATGTAAAATGATATATATTTTATTCCAGAAATGCCTAGGTCAACAAAATGAACAATTACTAAAACTAATGTAATATGTTTTTGAGAAGTATAGGTTTCCTATAAATATCAATATATTTTAAGGTTTATTTTTTAATTTTTTTCAACATAGTTGGTAATTGAGTAGTTTTATCACTTTTAAAATTGAGAAAATTTCCCTTTGAAGTTTATGATTTACTCATTGATAAGATATTACATCAGTTATTTACGTAGTATTTTGAAAAAAATGAGCAATTTATCAACAAGAAATATTACATTTGTTTAACAGAAATCCCAAGATATTCCTCAAAATAGCATGTAAAATAGAGGATCATCATTGCTAGTGGCTAGATAGATCTCCCAACGGGAGTGCTTCAACTCTTCAGAGATAGGGAAAATCTGTAAAGAGTCACCTTGTTAGTGAAGAATGTGATGAATCTGAACTCTAAGACATTGATATCAGCTCAATGTGGTTGAGGGACCTCGAATTCACTATTCATGCAACCTAGCACTTGTGGTTCCAATTTTGGGTCAGATTTCTTGTTAGCTAGCTTGGGTTTTACATCATATGCAGATGATTTCTCGCCCCTCCACAACGAGCAAGGTCCCATGCTCGATGAAAAGATTTGGATTTTATGATTTAGTCATTGAATTTTTATAATGACTATAAAAAATATATATTCAATGAATAGAATAGAAATTCCCAATTTTGATGGGAATAATTTTTATATTTAGAAATATCAAATTCTACAACATTTTATATTAATTAGTCAAACTATTTTGGAGGATACCACAAGTGGTATTAACCCTTATGGTGATAGTTCTATAGTGACAATAGTAAATATGAAAAAGTTGGTAAATTATCATAATTTTCAGAATTAAATTATATCATTTCTTTTAAAAATAGAGTTTCTTAGGGTTATTGAGATAAATAATGTGAAAGGAATTTGGGATATGTTATTAAACCTTAATGAAGTTAACGTAAATATAAATACATATAGTCAATATATTTGGATATTGAAATATGAATATCTCAAGATGAATGATGATGAAATAATGGATGAATTACTCCATTTAGTAAGTGATATTTTTTGCAATTTCAGTGGTTTTGGTGAGAATTTGGTGGATGGTACAATTTTCAAGAAGTTATTATGAACTTGGTTGGATACATTTGATGAAAATTCTTAATTATTGAGCAGTTTGACCTAATTTCTATTCAAATGGATGACATAAAAATTATTCATATTGGTTATGAATTTTAGATTTGAATTGTATTAAATAAGAATCAAAATAATGATAGGGAAATATCATTAAAATATTTAAGGATACATAATATTATGAATTTTAGACAAATTTGTATGTTTTTTTGTATGAGTATTCAGATGTGGAGTTTGAAAAACTCATCGCACTCATATCAAGTGGTATCTGATGTGGAAATGGTTAATTTAATCGTTACTTTTCTTTTATGTTTTTCATCTATGGGGTATAATAAATTGCTTCCTAAATTTTCCAAATGTAGAAGAATATGAATGTAAACATGAAGACATGACCTCTCATGAAATTTTAAGGAAGAATTATAAATATTTGAGAACACATAATTTTTTAACAAATAATTTAACAAATAATTATTATTTCTCCAAAATCATGATTTATTTATACCAAAATAATAAAACATAATGTGATAGTATAGACATTGGTTTCTGCTCAATTGGTTGATGTGTGAATGTATTAATTTATGTTATGGGTGATAAGGAGTGAATCAGAAAAAATTACTCAATGAAAGAAGATGGAATTTCATCATATAGTGATCAAGAGTCACATGAATCTTGATCGTATCACGATTCACTATGTAATTTTCACCTTTACACCACTGTGTTGAACTTTTTTTATATTAAAAATTACATGAATAAAGACAGGTTTCATTCCATTTTTGAATCATTTATTTTGTGTTTATCACTATTAAAAAGGGAAATGATACTTGTTTTGATGATTCCATTGCAGGAGGACGTGATTTGGAGGACCCATGATGATGTCCACGAAAAATGGACCAAAATGCATAGGATCCAAGCACATTAGTGAATTAATCTGCACACATTTACTAGATCATGCATCCAATTGGGATGATATTTTTTGTTCTGGTCCAAGTTTCATTTGTCTACATTACTTATGAAGGAACCCAAGACTCATTCGACCATCTATTATCCCATACGACCTGATCTATCCCGCACACCGAATCTGTACGATGTTAAAAGTGGTATGCTGTGATCTATCCATATCATGGGCTATAGGTGTCTAATTTATTCCAAAAATTCAGTGGAGATATCCAATAGGTGGGGTTACAACTTTGGTATTTTCTTCAAATCGATAAAATGTTGTGTAGATGTGGAAACACCTGTGAAAAATGGTTTTAAGAATTCTATGCGCACAAAACCACCTTCCCATATTCCTATAAAATGGAACCTTGGGCTACTCATCTGAAAGTTCGGCCAAAATGAAAAGATCCGGTATTTTGAATACCCAAATAAGTCCTCTCATCATCCAAAGAGTTGTGGTGGCCCTTATCCTCATAGGGAAATCAAGTATGAAGAGGGAGTTCCACCTGTGCTTCCTCCTCCTCTCAATGGCGTGCTAAATGGTGGAAAATCATTTAGAGGGAGATACACAAACATGGGAGGAAGTCACATCACATGTTCTTATAATGGTTTTGTATAATTTGTGTGTTTAATATTTGAATTATTTTGTTTCTTGACGTGCTTTCCCCAGATTTCATTTCATCTGATATAATTAAGTGGAACGCTTTTTATTTCAACACTTATTGGGTTGATATTTCAAGTGGTAATCTTGGGTTGTTCTGATTGGACAAGAGAAACATCCTATTTATCTCACACATACATATGATTTACTTATTCTTTGGTATAAATATTATTCCATGTTTGATAACCAAATCTTGGGGACGTGATTATTGTGCCAAGGGGTGGATCTCAAAGCATCATTTGAAGAGGAAAGATGGGAATCAAAATATTGATAACCTTCAACCAAAGAATTAAACAAAACCATGTTAAATTTTCAGAACAATGAACTATCCAAGATTTGTACTGAACTTGGAATGATCTTATTCTCTCATAATTATTAATACACCACCTTTACTTATCAACTATTTAACTCTTTAATTATGTAATTTACCTAAATTTGTTTTCAAACCCCCCCCCTATTTTAGTAATTTTTATTAAAAATATATATTCAAAACCTATCAATGATCCTAGAGAAACAACCTAGGGTCTTTCGTAGACTATAAATATATCTTAAAATCATAATAAATTTTATGTTTCATGATAGAATGGTCAAATTTTGGCACCGTTGCCGGGGATCGCTTTCGTTTTAGTGCGTGTTTTTGATAAGTTCTTTTTGTAATTTTTGTGAATATTTATTTGTTTTATCTTATACCACTTCCTATCTTTTTGTATTCTAATCTATTTGTTGTGCAGGTTTGTCACATGAAACGTTATAATCTGAGATACTTACAACCTTTCAAACCCGAACTAGATAGGATCCTACATCAGCGACCCTGAGATACACAAGAAGAACCTTTGATGGAGGATGCACAAAACATCAACACTCCTCTTGATCCTTCTTCTTCTTCAGGAACCCTCATTAAAACTGAAATTAACATGAATAAAATGGATTAAAACAGTAGAACACTAAAAGAACTAACCTCATTTGATGCTGATATCTAACACACCTACATTCAATTACAAGGTGAGACACCCAATTTTGAACTAAAATATGGTTTAATTCATCTATTACCAAGATTCCATGGACTTCCTAGGGAGGATCCACACAAGAATTTAAAATAATTTCACACTATTTGTTCTACATTAAAACCTAAAAATGTGGATGAAGAATAAGTAATGTTAAGGGCATTCCCTTTTTCATTAGAAGACACAACATAATATTGGTTATATTATGTTAATTCCCCAATAAGAGGTTGGGTAGACAGGAAACGCCTTTTTCTTGAAAAATATTTTCCACCTTCTTCTCGAATTCTGTACTTTGTACCTCATGGACACCTCAAATTGTTACATTGGACCTTGAACCAAATTGTTGTCTGTTTTTCTCTATGTTCTCAACTAAGGTCCTTATTGCAATTTGGGTCTTATCTACCAGTGCACCATCTGCAGAATCATCAATCATATTTTTATCAATAAGGGTTAAACCTTCATAAAAATATTGTAATAAAAGTTGGTAACTTATTTGGTGGTGTGGAAAACATGAATGTAATATTTTAAATCTTTCCGAATATTCATGAAGTGTTTACCCTTGAGATTGTCTTATACCACATATTTCCTTTCTATTGTTTCAGTTCGAGAGGCTGAAAAATATTTTTCATGAAAAAGGCATTTCATGTTTTCCCAACATTTTATTGGGGAATTAACATATTATAACCAATATTTTTCTATGTCTTCTAATGAAAAAGAGAATTACCTTTACTTTAATTGTTCTTCATCCACATTTTCCAAATTTAATTTAAAAAACATAGTGTGAAATACTTTTAAATTCTCTTGTGGTTCCTCTCCTAAAAGTCCATGGAATCTTGGTAATATATGAATTAAACCATATTTTAGTTCAAAATCGGGTACCTCTCCTTGTAATTGAATATAGGTGGGTTGGATATCAACAATAGGTGAGGTTAGTTCTTTTAGTGTTCTACTATTTTCAGCCTTGTTATTCACATAAATTTCAGTTTCAATGTGGGTTCTCGAAGAAGAAGTAGGATCAAGAGGAGTGTTCATGTTTTCTGTGTCCTCCTTTAATGAGTCCCCTTGTGTATCTCGAGGTTGCTGATGCAGGATCCTATCCAGTTCGGGTTTGAAAGGATGTAAGTCACTCAGCGTATAACACGTCATGCGCCAAACCATCAAAACAAATAGACCAGAATACAAAAATATAGGTAGAGGTATAAGCTAAAAAATAAATATTCACAAAAATTACAAAAACAACTTATAAAAAACACGCACTAAAACCAAAGCGCTCCCTGGAAACGAAACCAAAATTTGACCATGCTGTTGTGACACATCAAATTTATCGTGATTTTAAGATTGATTTATAGTCTATGGAAGACCCTAGGTCATCTCTTGAAGAGTGGTGATAGGTTTTGAGTATTAATTTTTAATAAGATTTACTAAAAGAGGGGGGATGTTTTGAAAAGAGATTTAAGTAAATTACATAATTAAACAGTTTAATAGTTGATAATTAAAGGTGGTGCATTAATAATTATGAGAGAAGAAGATCATTTCAAGTTCACCACACATCTTGGATAGTTCATTGTTCAGGAAATTTAATATGGTTTTTCTTAATTCCTTGGTTGAATGTTGTCAAGATCTTGACTCTCCTCTTTCCTCTTCAAATGACGCTTAAAGATCAACCCCTTGGTAAAAAAATCGTGTCGCCAAGATTTTGTTAACAAAAATACAATAATAGGTCTACCAAATCATACTTAAATATTATGTATGTGTGTGATAAATAGGATTATTATGTTGTCCAATCAGAGCAACCCAAGATTCCCACTTGAAATCTCAACTCAATCAGGGTTGAAATAAAAAGCGTTCTACTTAATTATATCAAATGAAATGTAATCAGGGGAAAGCATGTCAAGAAAAAAAATAAGTGAAATATTCAACACACAAATTATACAAAACCTGTATAAGAACATGTGATGGAACTCCCTCCAAAGTGTGTGTATATCCCTCAAAATGATTTTCCACCATTTAGCTCGCCATCGAGAGGATGAGGAGGCTGGGGTGGAACTCCTTCTTCATACAGGATTCCCCTATTAGGATAGGGGCCTCCAGAAATCCTTAGATTATGAGAGGACTTCTTTGGTCTCCAAAATACTATAGCTTTTCCTCTTGGTCGAACTTGCAAATGAGGAGCCCAATGTTCCATTTTATAGGAAAATGGGAAAGTGGTTTTGAGCACACATAATTCTTAAAACCACTTGGCACAGGTTTTTCTACCTCCAAATAGCCTTATCACAATTTGAAGAAAATAAAAAAAGGTGTAGACCCACCACTTGGATGTCTCCACTAAATGGTTTTCTTAAATTGGACAGCTGTAGGCCGATATATGGATAGATCACATGACACCAATTTTGACATCTGGTAGATTCAGTGTGCTACACAGATCTGCTCGGCTGGGACAATAGATTTCCGAATAAGTATTGGGTTTCTTCATAAGAAATGTATCGCAATTCTATTTGGACCAGACCACAAAATATCATCCCAATTGGATTCACGGTCTAGTAGAAGTGTGCGGATTAATCCACTGGTGTGCTTGGATCCTGCGTACTTTGGCCCATTTTTATTGGACATCATCATGGGCCATCCTAATCACCTCCTCCTACAAGGGAATCATCAAAACAAGGATCATTTACCTTTTTAAAAATGATAAAAACAAAATAACTGATTCAAAAATTGAATGAAACTTGCCATTATTCTTATAAATTTAAATATAAAACAAGTTCAACACAGCAGTGTAAATGTGAAAATTACATAGTTAATCGTGGTACGATCAAATCTCAGCTGGCGTTCATATTGAATAATTAATTAAATAAGATCATCTTAAATGTTATTATGATAGAGAATGAAAATAAGAGAATTTAGAATAAATCACGAATGGTTGAATTGGTTAATGCTAAATTTAAAAAGAATGAAGTTAATTTGTTATTGTTGAGGATGTGAGAGACATACTGAACAAGAATAATAATATGATTCAATTGGATAGAGAGAATAATATTTAATTAAAAAAAAATATTAAATCTCTCATGGTGGATTTTTAGGATAATGTAAATTATATAAAAAACATTAATATTATTTTCAAAATTACAATAATGAAGTGAGAGATTTTTTTTAAAGAAATAGAACATTTGTGTGGTAAAATTTATACTTTAACATATTTATAATCAATAATAATCTTAACCAATTACTATAAATTATCATGTAATTACTAGGGAAATGTTTTATCCAAATAGAACGTGATAAAATTGAATAAAAGAACCGATGATAAAATTATTCATCATTCATCTTATTCTAGAAAGTCTAAAAAAGAAAAAATATCTACCAGTATATTTATATAAAATATGATTGAAAATGTCTAAAATATATAGGAACATTTATATAGTATCATATTATTCTAGTTTATCAAACTAAGTTCAAAAAGGCTTTCAAAATGAGTATTTTCAAAATAGTTATTCTACTGAACACGAAGGAGGTTTAGGATGAATAGTGATATTTTATTATAATTATTTGTTCTAAAGAGGCTATGGGAATATGATGAATTGTTTATCATTCATATATAAAACATGTCAATCCAAAAATATTGATGCAAGGAACCAATATATATGGTAAACATAACATACAATAAAACAATGTCAATAAGAATTATTCTAAAAAAATTTAGAGTAAAATTAAAGTACCATTTTTAAGAACATGAATATGTGTGTGAGAGATGTGACAAAAAAAATTAATATCATTAAAGAGTTCTCATAATCCAACCAGTTCTACAGTTTAAAAAAATATACCCTTAATGATATCAGTTCAAAGATATTGAAGATAAATTATCCTAGAATAAGATACCTCACAATAAGAATAGAGAAGATTTTGAGAATTCCTTGGATATTTTTAATTTCCATGATTCTAATATAATAGTTTGGAAATACATCTCAAAAATATATCCTACTACACATTATTTTATTATAATCAAGATTGTTCATGGATATGATTTTATATAAGTAAATTTAATATATGTAATTATTTTAATGTGATAAAATTGATATAATTGTTGAGTTTATAAGGATGAAAGTTTGTTAGAATTTATTTTGGGAGCTTTTATATAATTGTTGATTTATGTGTGAATAGAGAAAAATATTATTTTAAAAAATACCCTCAATTTTATGAAATGAACATGTTATTAGATTGATTCAAATGTTTTTTAAACATTTTTTATACAAATATAATTTATTTAAGTTGTAAAATAATTTTTTTTAAACGTTATGTTTACTTGGAAACCCATTTTTGACATTTTAGAACCCAAGTGATGTACTGTTCTTATAAAGGAACATATTTATCCATTTCAATAACTAAGTATTTGTGAAAATAAATTAATTTTTATATTATTTTAATGTATCATAACTCTAATTTTTGTTGTCACGGTCAAATTATTTTCATGAGAATCAACACTGTACACGATTCTGGTATAAATCCATGTTTATTCTTAAAAGTCATTTTTTATGAAAACTAATTTTTGTTACATATTGTTTACTTATATTAAATATAATTTGTTCCACATATATAAATTTAATATCAATAAATTTATTCCAAATTATTAATAATAATGTTAAATTTATTAATAATATTCATTTTATTTTTTTTATAATGAATAGTTACCATAATATGTGTTCTTCATCACAGTAAGTATGAAAATGTTTAAGGATGGGTAAAACTAATCCATGAGGATTAAAATTTCACTAAACCCTATATAATTGTGTTTTTATGAGTTTATCTATACCTTAAATTATAATAAATTTTCATTTCATTTCATTTTCTATCACTTACCAAATAAAATGAATTTAAATTATTTTAACATTAAGAGTATTTGAAATGGTTCCACTCTTCCCACCAATAAAAGAGTCCCCTCACCCACTCCTGTATATAAAATCTTTGATAACATAAACTGAACCATGATATAAAAAAATACCTTCCCAATACCATTAGCAATAACACAGTGGTCCTAGTCTACTAAAACACCAATTTAAGAAGGCTTTAGAAGAAATCCCAAGGAGGATTGTTAAGGAAGAGGTGCTCATCCCAAACAATTTATATGAACATTATTTATTCTTATACCTATTAAAAATAATATTTAATCATCATAAAATGGTTATATTACTATAATTGTTTTATAAAATTAAATTATTTTTATGAAATAATCATTATCTACCTCCTTTCCATTAGATAGAAAATCAATACACTGCTCATGCGTTTGTGCGGACTACTGCGTCCATGAACAACATATGTCATTTTTCATAAATACCTCATATGGTTTGTCATAAAGATATATTTAATGATTAATTATTACATACATGAAATAATTTTTAAACTAAAATGATAATTAATTGTATAACTACCTTTATTTTAGTCAATTAAAAAATAATAACGTCCATCCTCTCTATTTATTGACTACCGCCACCATGAAAAATTTATTTTATTTTTCATAAATATGGTTAATATATTGATATAAAATAATACTTAATTTATAAATATAATATATAATATATTAATAATTTTTTGGGGGGATAAAACAAATACAATGGTTCATGAATCAGAATAGCTGAATCGAAACTTGAAAAATAATTAACACCCAAATAATTTATTTTGAAAATGGTTTATGACTAAATTGGTAAAATGAAGTAATGAGTGAATGATTGAAAATTATAAATATTTACAAGTTTATATTTTAATATGTTTAATATATATGAATTTATTATTCATGAAGTTGGAACGTGTCTAACCAAGAGGGACTCCAATGGAAGGGTTTATGTTTTAATCTCACCATTAATCAGGATTGTGTATGCCAAAATATATTTTGGGTGGATTATATACTATTTCTATCCTAAAGACCTTATATTTTACTTTAATATTGTTATTTTTTGTATTTATAATAATTCATTCCATTTTCCCTCTCTTTGGCACTAAGAACCACCAAATGAATTTTGATGATAAATGTCGATCTTATTTCTTCCTTTTAGTCAAGAATCATTTTCCTCCAAATCCATATTCATTATCATGTTTCAAGAAAGTCGTTTTTATAATTTAATGAATAATTAAGGTTAACTTCAATAATAATTTATATTATTTTCATCTTTTAGTATGATTCTTCATAAAAAAAATATATTAGTAAATTTTGACTTTCCTTACAAAAGTGAGAAAAATATATATTATTAATATTTTTGGCATGAATATATTTCCCCACATCATGAATATTATCCTTTATTTATCTTACTTTGTATTTTTTTATATTATTAATATTTAATATGTTTTCCAACTATTTTTGTAATTTTACATATATATATATTTAAAAAAAGGGATATTATTTTTATAAATTTTGTCAAAGATATTTCATTTCACATATTTATAATTTTATCTTCAATTCAACATATAACTGCTTAAGAGTTTTCTATTTTCAAGATTCTATTACTGTATGTTCTTTCATAAAAAAATTTAAAATCATCTAGGAAAATTTGTTGAATGAGTTCTCAAGTGATTTATATATTCATGTTGACAACAAAGTTAAAAAAATTGAGAAAATTATTTTTAACATTTAACTTCCATTTTCCTTTATTTTTTGTAAAATTAAAAAACCTCACTCTATACCAATTATTCCCATTGAAATACTATTTTCATTTAATCCCTTACTAATTTATGATTTATAAAAAAATCACAGGAGAAGTTAATCTCAAATCATTCACTTGGTTGATGTTATTTTTACTATTACAATCCATTCATGTATTGAAATTATTTTTTCTCTTTTATGTCTTGGTTATTTTTTTAACATCCCTTACCTAGTGCTTCCTCATGTGACCAATCTTGGTTGGTTACACGGCCACATGAAGACCTTCTTATTTGCTATATTTTTTCAATTAGTAGCTACGGTGTAAGAATATATTAGGGTGGCTACACACTCTAGTAAAGAGTTGTAATGACACTTGAATAATAAAATTAATAAAACATGCCACCATAGTGGAAAATAAGGACAATTAAAAAATCTAATAATAATATAATCAATAATTGTTTGAAAAAATGTAATTAAATTGCATGTTCAAAGTAAAAAAAATGCCAAATTGAAACGATAAAGGACTCCAAAATCCCTGGTCCCAATCCCCAAGTGAGTCTTTTCTCTAAAGATAGGTTATCTATAAAGAAACAATCAATAATATGGTATCATGCCCTATTCCATAACTACATCAATGAATTATGTGTGAGCATTAAATTATGGCTTAAACATGGTGTGAGTACAAATTTGTAGGCCACCAAAAATGGGTTTTAAAAAATCATGTCTGAGTGTATAGTTCATGAAATAATGTAATAAAAAGGATCACTAATTCAAAAATATAATACTACACATGAAATAATCTCACAAACCCTCGAGCTATGAGTTGACACCTGAGGCATCCATACCAGCTTCAATACAATGCTAAAAATCATTGACCAGTTTATGAAACCATTCTAACCATATTCATAACCCCTCTACGGTATAATACACAAATCAATCATCGGAAGGCCAAGTTTATCCTAATATTAATTATAGTTTAAATATACCGAATCACTTTAGAATAGAATTTCTATATAACAAGGTGAAAGACCTTTATATAATCATTTTATCATAACCAGGTGTGATACAATTATATAAATATTTCATCAAAACCAATTGTGATCCATTTAAATAAGAATATCAGCATAATCAAGCACAATAAATTTATATAGGAATAATATATTTAGTAGATGTAAACCCTTATTATAAAAATTTAAACATAAAAAACATGTCAATACATATAATGTTGTTTTAGAATCCAATTCATAGTTGGAAACATTTAATCCTATTAAGACAATTTATGATTTATCATCATGGATATTCAAATACCATTTAAAGTATCAAATAAACCTATTAATCATTATCATTCCATTATAATAATAATTAAAAGGTTCATTATTCCATTTATTCTTTTCAATTCCTATGATTCTCATTGATTTAAATTATCTAATTTTCATTTCATGCCTTATTCTAGGTGTATACCAATTCCCACATTAATAATACTACCAGTTAATTATGATTTAAAAGGTAGACACACCTCTTAGTTGGCCACAAGTTTGGGCCCAATTCCAAGGACCAAACAAGATCCATGGGAGGTCTATGAAATGTGATTATAAATAAATTATTAATTAAAATAATTATTTAGTTATAGATTATAGTATTCTAGTGTGTTCTAATTTGGTGACCATACAAGAAAATTTGAAACAGAAATTTGGGGATTTGTTCTTGAACACCTACCTCAAATTAGGATATGACAAAAAAACTAAAAATTTACAAGGTAGAGATTATATACTTATCACTTCAATTTAAACATAATTTTACAAAAAAAGCTTCAATGGATCATTCTTATGGTCTGAAGAATATTCTTGGAGGTTTCTGGTGTAAGTATTTGATCACCATAAAAAGATCCCTAGAAGTATGTGGTTGAATTTCTTGAAAAATGGCTTTAAATTTAATAAAATTTCACTGGTTTCCTAGTGTTTTGGTCATATAGAGAAGATAAAAGTGATATTATAGTGGATTTGGGTATTTATATACAGTCTCTAGTATATAATACTTCAACATAACATCCCAAGCCATGCTAAAAAATATAATGGCATATACAAAACTATAACATAGACGAAGGGACCATGTAATAACCTTTAAAGTCAAACCATGCATAATATCACCACTAGGACCATTATTAAGATCCTATAAAACTATCGGAATGACTAGAACACAACCAAAACCACCATGATGAAGAACCCAAAAAGCCAAGATGAAGGATATGGAATAACCTACCTCCACAACATAAGGTTACCGGTTTTATTAGAGTTGACCAAAACCCACCAAAGACCCTTATTTTATAGCCTTCCTTTCCACACCACATTGTAAACCATACTATAATGAATCCTACCTCAATAATGTATCTATAGAAAGAAATTTATTAACTATAATTCTACTCCTCCTAGGACCCTACACCACAACCCGTATCTCCACACCGTAGTGACGTACATTATGTGATAGTCAAAGGCTTCATGGAAAAGAATCCTCTACAGCTTACCCCCTTATTCATGCTTCTTATTAGGATAAAGTTATCTCAACTGGGGATTAACAAACCAAGTTTAAACTAAAAAAAACGCTCAAAGTGGTATACCAAAACAAAAGGTGGGTGTACCTAAAAAAATAAGGTATCTTACGAACTCCACAACATATGATATCTTCTCCCAAATGTATAGATTAGAGATTCCCATTGGGTACTAGTGAAGAAGTCTAGACCCTATTCTTTTATATCATACTCCCTCTCCACCATATTCTCCTACAAATACCCATGTTTCTATAACACTCATGCAAGAGGAATGGTCATTTCCTAGATGATTCATCTCACTATAGTCCATGATGAGGATCAAATTCTCTCTAAAGTGTTCCTAAAAATAAAAATTGATGTCATCAACATATATATTGTGATAAGGGTCAGGGTGATATCTTCATATTTATGAAAAATAAACAATTCATCCAATGAATTATAGCACCTTGGAATGTGTAAACAGTACGCCACTAGACCGACCTGTTTGACTGTCTTGAATGGACTGAAAAATCATTTTTTCTAGCTTTCCATTCTTCCTAATAAGGATTTTCCAAATCCCAGATGAAAATTGAAGGAAAACATGATATCCAACCTCCAAAAATGGAGGTCATCTCGTGTGGATATGGTAATATTCTTTCCATCTCTACATAGTCACTAACAAATTTCTCATCAACTATACTAGTTCAAACACATCATACCTGATAATTAGTCCAACAAGCACCAACTCTATTGAATCTATCCAACAAAGATGTTAATATCATGTAAATCCCTAAAAATAACAATAATGACCCATTGGATAAATTATTAATTTTTTATTATAATTGAAATCCATAGGTATGAAATGCTATTTCCAGGAACCCCTAATGTACATAACCAAATTTCATAAAATATTCCCCGTATTGGAATCATTTACTAAGAATGACCATCAGAATAAGGAATATGGGTTGTACTCGATAAAACCTATAATCCCTAAGCCCTCCGAAAACCCTTCTTGAACCGATATGAGAAATTGGGATATTAATCGAAAATGATACTACTAGAAACACCATAGAGAACAACTATTTCCCACACATATAGCCCACCTAAAATATCAGTAGTGAAGGTATCTATGGAAGGAAATAAGTAGGTTGACATTATTTTTCAATCCAAAATCATATAAAATGATTAATTCATATGATATTTCCTAAGTAATCATGTCGTATAGTTCATAGTGACATCATCCCACTTCCACTCCAAAATAGGTTGAGGCTGTAACAACCTAGTAGGCCTCTAATGATTGGCCTTTACATGATGATGTGTAAAACATATCAATATAAATCAAAATATCTCCTTTTGTATCATTGTTCAGTAGTATTTTCTATATAAATATTCATTTATCTTTGTTAGTATAGGATGTGTCACAAATTAAGAAGTTTCAATATCACTCATATTCTCCTCATGAAAGCATGAGGGAATCCAACTAATTACAAGAACAAGAAGATCATTATCGCGACCAAGAGACCATCATAATGGTAACTCCCCACAATATAAAATTTTCCTCAGAGGTAATCCCTCTAGATTAGATAATAACTATATTGTAATCTTTATAAGAAGCACAATTTTAATTGATGTCAAAGTAAGAGTTTCTCATCCATAGTATATTTGGATATCTAGATTCATCTCTATAATGAGTTTCAATAACTGCTACTCATCCCAAGACTGCCTCACTACCTTTATCGACCTATTTTTTCGCAGGGTATTAGAAAAGAAGATTCCTTTTCTGGTTTATAATCCATATTAATGTTTAAGTAATGTAGATACTCGACCCAAATCATGCACAAAGGGTTCTTGTTTCTCTAGGAAATGGTGGACTTGAGGATCTAGTTGATCATGTAAAACACAATCCTCTGACCAAAAATATAGTGTCTTTAATATCTCAGTGTGTGTACCACTATAGATAACTCTAAATCAGGATTATTATAATTATTTTCATGTGATATCAAATCTATCGATCCATAAGAAACCAATCTATCATTATTCATCTGAATTTCTCTATGTCCAACTGTGGATGCATCATAGTTCCTGGTATATTCCTTACCAAGAACCAGTACGGTGGGGATTAGTGCCAAGGTCATCCGGAATTTCAACTCTTAAAATCCACATTTCAATAGTGAAAAAAATAATTATTATACTCTTTCTAGTTTATCCCATACATAAATTATTCAAAATGGGAGAAGTCTTAGATGAATCATCAGTACTAGCCTTCTAGACCCTGATTTCTAGCAATCATGAATATATACATGGGATGATCCCAAGATAATATAGATGAAACATTATATGGGTATACTTCAATTCTATCCTCTAAAATAATATGTACCATGAAGCAAAATGAATCTATCCTAAAATATCAACTGGATAGATTATCATAAAGCTAATAATTTATTACTATACTGAAGTTGATGTCAATATTTTGGGCATGATCATCTTCAAACAAGAAGTAAAATAAGATGTAATCAATGAAAACAACCAAAAAAATGATCTAGGGCTATATTAAATATTCAATTCATCAAGGCGATGAATATCACTAGTGTGTTAGTTAGACCAAAGGTATCTCCACAAACTCATACAAGACATGCCTACTAAAAAATAAAATCTGGAATATATCTAATGGTCTCACCCTCAACTCATGGTACCCTGAAATCTTTTAAATAATGGATAATATTATGAAACCTCTAAGATTATTTAATATATCATGGAAGCATGTATTACGATACTGGTTATTATAATTCATATAGTTTGGCCTTTAATAATAGAAATGTAAGACCAAAGTTCCATTACTATTCTTGATGAAAAGAATGGAATAACACCATGGATTAGAAGTGGCCATATGAATCCGTTTTCATCAAGATATTACAATTGATATTTCAACTCATGGAGAACTTCTAGTTCAATTACATAAGGTGGGATAGAAACTGGTTCATCTCCCAGCACCAAACCGATCATGATCTTAATCTCGCACTCGGGTAGTAAATAGAAAAAATCTTCCAAAAGAAAACCTAAAAGAAGCTCATAACTTGAGGAAAAGTTTCCTACTATACTCCTCTATAATCCAAAAACATGTATTTCTTTATGATACATTAAAAATTCATCCTAAATTGAACTAGTCACACAAGACCGGCCTATAAGATCCCATGCACCCTAGTGAGAAAAATTGTCTCCTTTAAGAGATATAAAGGTAAATTTCCTCTGATAAAATTCAATATGAGTCTGGTATAGATATAAAAAGTTCATATAAAGAACAAAAATTAAGCCTATAATTTGAAAAACAAAAAACCCTGAAAGGAAATGGTAGACACCAATTTCAAGAGAGCACTCCTTGTAATGCTTGATATCCTCTAACCTCACTCCCAATGTTGTAAAAATGGTTAGAAAACTATAAATTCATTAAAAATTTGATTATATAAAAAGGAATTAAATTAAATCGTATTATTAAAAATGAAATATATGGTAGATGATATGAGAATATTAACATTAATGGTAGACGGTCCAACATCCAAATAAGCTGGAGTGGACCTCAAAGCATGTAACTGAATTTCCCCTCATCATTGGGATCTAGTTTGATTCCCTAGTGTTTCTACATCAATAAGGTATTATCACTTAACCAGGGTACCAAATCCACTAACATGGCCTATATATAACATCTCTAATTTTAAAAGAAAACACAATTCCACATCATGCTCAAATGAACTATTAAATACTAAGTGACATTTTCAACCTATCCTTTAAACTAAATTTTCTCACATCAATGATTTGAATTTTGAAAAACTGACATACATAATTGCAATCAGTAAGTTATTACGAGTTTAATAAGACCAACATAATTTTTTGTGAATAGTAACCTACCCTTATGAATATTAACTTACCCTTATGAATAGAAACCTACGCTTATGAATAGTACCTACCATTATTAATAGTAGTATGAAACTTAATCGACCAAATGAATAGTGAACTCGCCAATGAATGTATCTTCTATGTATCAAAATGCCCATAGTAAAAGTATTGATATTTTTATAAGTCATAAATAAATAATTAAAATTAATTCATTTATTTAAAAGAAAATGTATTTTTCTAAAATGTGTCCATAAAATAAAATTTTTATGTATTTTGGTTTTAATACAATTTTATAAGTCCTTCTATGATTTTTAAATGAATTATAATAAAGTTATTATCTTAAAATCTGTATTTTAGAGGTAAATTATTATTTTAATTAAAAATTAATGTAAAAATAATTAGAAAATTATTTTTGAAAACTTTATTTCACTATTAGACTCTACATGTTGAAAAATGGATGGGGTGAATTTTTGGGATTTTTCAGAAATACTTGAATTTTTTGTGAATTGTAAAATACATTGATTTACCATATAAATACATTATAATTTAAATCAACTATTGATGACCTCATGAGTAATGTATTACCCAAAATATAAAACTCACATTCATTTATTACTATTATTTTTCATGTAATCATCACTATTTCTAGTCCTGTAGAGAAATAATAAATTAATGAATATAATATTGATAAATCCCCTCTCCCCTCCACTATAAATTCCGCCCTTCACAACCTCATTTACTCACGCCTCTCAAGATTATATCCTTTTATATACTCTACCCTAAAATTATCTCTAGCCCCTAAACCACGTTCAATAGCTTCTTGTCTCATCGAAAGACAAATCCAAGGTGATTTAAGGAGGATTCAATAGGTAATTCCCCCTCTCTCTTTTCCTTTAATTTCCATTCAATTTGAAGTTATTTTCTTAATATATACCCACCTATACTCATCCACATGGTATAATAACTACATTATATTACATGTACTGTAATTTTATGTTACTAATGGGATAATATATCATCCAACATCCTTCCGTTCTTATTATTATTTTAGAATGGAAAACGATGTTCGTGAGGTATTAATTTATCACCTTCTAGAACGACATATTTTCATTTTATTTAATGACTTATGATCTGGTCATGAAACCATTTTTATGGTTGAAAAATATTATGTTATATATATTATATCCTATTTAATTTTCTGGAACTAACTTATGCACATATTACAAAATTATTAAACCCAACATGTTCATTGTGGTTGGAAAACCGCCCGAATTAACCCAAACGATCATCATTAAATTATTATCTAATGATTCATTATCATGGTATAAATATATTTTTTGATAAGATCATTTAATGTTATTTAACATCCTAAATAACATATAATTACAATTATTTATGTTTATCCTTCTTTTAAATGAACTTCCATTAATGAATATAAGTGAACCGTTCCAGAAAACTATAAAAACAAACATTCCCAAACAATGAATTTAAACACTATAAATCATATAAAGACCCATAAGGGAACTTAATAAATACATAATGAATCATATACATGTAAAAAATGTTCTTTAATTTCTAATTAATGAATATAATGTGATTATACTGGATAATAAATTGAATAAAGTGTTCAGATACGAGGTAAGTGAGAATTCTCAAACCCAACATTCTTTTTTTGGGTTCTCCCTCTATCACACCATTTTCAGTATGTTTACTCCTTAAAAATAATTTTTCCATAATTATCATAAAGTTTCTTGGAAATAAAGGTTTTCCATTAGAGTTTATTTCTAGGAAAATGTTTTCCAAAAGAAACTCTTCTTTCAAAATTACACCTTTTACTTCTCAATCAATGTTGATGGTTCCTCTATCAAGTGTGTTTTTACCTATTTCTTTGGGGAAACCAAAGTTTATAAATTTAATCATATGATATGAAAAAAATTCCTTTAAATGGGTTATTTATATTTTTATATTATCTATGTTACATTCATGATAGTGGAAATGCTATGATGTGACGGGTGTGGCTGGAATTATATAGCGTAATATGAATGATTGGATGTGACAGGTGTACCTAAAATTACCCAATGTCTAATTCATTGGGTAAAGTGATTAACCTCATGAATTAAAGTGAAATTTTGTGGTAACATGATTCTATATTTTTCACATCTATGTTTTGTAGTTTACCAATAATACATGATGTTTCATTTTTATGCATTTCCACATTCCATGTTGTTTTCTAATGATTTTTCTCATGGTTATGGTGATGGTGTTATTCTCAACCCATGTAACATTGTTTCATGTTATTATCTATCCTCTTACTGGGCTTTTATATCACCCCTTTAGGATTTATATCCTCAGGTGGTTACTTGTACTAAGGAGAAGTTAGGAGGCAATAAGAAGCTATAGAAGAAATAATTAAATAAATGATTATGTTTCATTATGTAATAGTTATGTATGGTCTGTCTAATCCTCCAAAACCCAGTCTGGTAAAAGTTATTGGAATTTATTAGATGTTTAATATTTGTTAAATTATATATTATAAACAAATAAAAAATATTTATATGTGATGAAACTAGAAGAGAGGGTTTGGGACTTTACTATTGGTATTAGAGAAATGGTCTAGAAAACTTTAGAGATTTGATGTCGTCATCCAAATGGTAGAGTCTAGAAAGTTTAGCAGTCCTTGTTTTTCTTAATTCCAAATATGAATATTCAGAATTGTTTTGAGTCCGATGAATGAATTGTGAGGGCGTAATTCTTTTTAAGTGGGGAATAATGTAACATCCTAATATTTTATAATAAAACACAATTCCACATCATGCTAAAATGAACTAATAAATAATAAGTGACATTTACAACATATCCTATAAACATAATTTTCTCGCTTTTATGATTTGAATTTTGAAAAACACACATACCATGTTGTGATTAGTAAGTTATTACGATTCTAATAAGGAAAACATAATTTTTGGTTAATAGTAACATGCCCTTATGAATAGTATCCTACCCTTATGAATAGTAATATGACCCTTAATCGACTAAATGAATAGTGACCTCACCAATGAATGTATCTTATAAGTGAAAATATGACCACAGTAAAAGTATTCATATTTCTATATGTCATAAATATTTAATTATAATTAATTAATTAATTTAAAAGAAAATTTATTTTCCTAAAATTTGTTCATAAAATAAAAATTTTCTGTCTTTGGGTTTTAACATATTTTTAAAATACCTTCTTTGATTTTTGAAAGCATTATAAAATAAGTTATAATTTTAAAATTTATATTTTTCAAGTAAATTAGTTTTTAATTAAAAATTAAATTAATCATATTTCAACAATTATTTTTAAAAAATAGTGTTCATTTTTGGATTCTGAACATTGAAAAATGGTTAGGGTGAATATTTGGGAATTTTCTAAAATATATGAATTTTTAGTGAATAGTAAAATACATTAATTTACCATATAAATACATTATAAATTAAATTCACTATTCTTGACATCGTAAGTGATGCAAGCATTAAAATCTAGAACTAACATGAAATTATTACTATCCTTGGTCATGGAAGCATCACTGTTTCTTATTTTGTGGAGAAATAATAAATTAATGAATATAATATTGAGAAATACCCTCTCCCCTCTACTATAAAATACCACCCTTTGGGCCCTCATTTACTCACACCTATCAAGCTTAAATCCCTATCTAAACTCTTCTCAAAAATCATTCCTATCCCCTCCCCCACTTCCAAGATCTTCTAGTGTCATCAAAAGTCCAATCCAAGGTTCTTTAAGGAGTATTCAAGAGATAATTCCCCTCTCACTCTTTTCCTTTAGTTCCCTTTAAATTTCAAATTCTTTTCTTAATCTCTCCCCATATATAATCTTCCACATTGTATGGTAACTAAGGTATCATAAATATAAGGAAATTTTATGATACTAATAGGATAATATATCATTCAAACCCCTTCTCATATTTTTTTTATTTTACAAAGGGAAATGTTGTTTGTGATGTGTTAATTTATCACCTTCAAGAACGACATGTTTTAATTTTCCACTTCCACCTTAGATCTGGTCATGAACACATTTTTGTGGTTGAAGTAGATTATTTTATATTTATTATATCCTATTTAATTTTCTATAACCAACTTATGTACATATTACTAAATTATTAAACAAAACCAATTTGTTGTGGTCGAAAAATTGTCTGAATTAACCCAAACGATCATCATAAAATTCTTATATAATGATTTCTTCTTAGGGTATATAAAAAAATTATTTATAAATCATTTCATGTTATTTAACATCATCAATAAAATATATTTACAATTTTTGATGTGTATCCCTTTTTTAAATGAAATTCCATTCCTGAATAGAAGTCAACCGTTCAAGAAAACTATAAATGAATATTCCCGAATAATGAATTTAAACATTGTAACTCATCCAAAGACCAATGACAATACATAATAAATCAATAATGAACAATATTCATATATAAAAGTTTCTTTAATTTATAATTAATTAATCTAATTTGGTTATATAGGCCATTAAATAGATGATAGGGTTCAGATACGAGGTAATAGGAAATTCTCGAACCCAACATTCTTTCTTCAGGTTCCCCCTCTTTTACTCCATTTTCAGTTTGGTTACTCCTTAAAAATCATGTGTTCATAATTATCTTAAATTTTGTGGGAAATACTTGTTTTTCACTGGATTATATGTCAAAAAAAATTCCAAATGAAACTCTTCTTTCAAAAACACACCTTTTACTTATGACTCAATGTTGATGGTTCTTGTATCAAGTATGTTATTCCCTATTTCTTTTGGGAACCCAATGTTTATTAATTTTTTATTATAATATAAAACCCATTAATTTCCATGTGTTATTTTTGTTTATATATGATCTATATGGCCGGTATGATAATTAAAATGTTATGATGTGATAAGTGTTCTCGGAATTATATAGTGCAATATGAATGATTAAATGGGACACACCCAGAATTATACAGCACTCCAATGAATTGGGTAAATTGATGAACCTAATGGGTTAAACTGAAATGATGTGTGAACATGATTTTAGATTTGTTCAAATCTATTTTTGGTAGTTTACCAATAAGACATTTTGTTTCATTTTTATGCATTGACACATTCCATGCTGTTATCTAATGCTTCTTCTCCCAGTTATGATGATACTGTTGTGCTCAAGACATGTTACTTTGTTTCATGTTCTTTTGTATCCCCTTACTAGGATTTTAGGTCACCCCTTTTTTATTCATATCCTCATGTGGTTACTTGTACTAAGGAGAAATCCGAAGTCGATATGGTTCTAGAGAAGAATGAATTAAATAAATGATTATGTTTCATTATGTAAATTTTTTTTTTGGTTTGCATAATCCTCCAAAACCTAGACTGGTAAAAGTGACTTGAATGTATTAAATTTTGTGTATTTTTTCAGTTTTATTTTATAAAAAAATACACAATATTTATTTATTTTTGAACCTAGAAGAGAATGTTTAGGTCATTACACTAAAAATAAAATGGAACTCTATCTACTTATCTATTGAGTGATAGTTGAGTCCCTTCTAGACTTTGGTTCCTATCTTGATCCCCTTCCACTACTCTTCTGCTACTAATATTTATAGAACATATGAAGATGACCCATCCTACCATAAGAATTATAGTCCATAGAAGGGTGAGGAAACTAAGGGAACTCAAGGCGACCCTTTCCAAACTGATAATAGTTCACTAAGACATAATTTTGAGTCAGCAGTCCACTTCTTTACATGGTCTACCGACTGTTTTCCAGGAGGTAACTATAGTAGCAATGTTAATTGTTGTAGTAAGAAGAAATTATATATTTCAACACTAAAAAGGAATGTCCAAAATTCATGGCATCTCTTTGGTTTCCTTTTATGATGAGATCCCAGTTTATCATGTCATTGACAATTCTTAGGTTAAATATATCCACTTATGACCTTATCTCTTTGAGAATGTCATTTTGAAAGTGTTTCACACTGGAAACGTCATCAATAGCCAAGAATAGACTAGTTCACAATAGTTCTTTGAAGTATCCATTATAGTTAAAAAATGACATGACCCCTGTGTAAATTGCATGAAATATTAAGCCTTATCATCCCTAAATGTATTTGTACAAAAGTGGATCATAATATTTTTTATAATTACTTCATCTGTTTTCTTCTAGTTGATTTTCTTGATCAAAAATTTCCCACCATCATCTTTATGTTCCTTATGAAATGTAAGAAAAAAATTAGCCTTTCTTTGTTTAGGTGTTTCAAGGTGCTTAATGATTGTATTGACCGAGTCAATATAGAACTCACCTGTAAGGGGTCCTCCCTCCCAAATGAATATAGTTGGATACTACATTTGGAAATCTCTCATCAACTCAGAAATCAATGGTACAGTGTGAATAGTCTCTCTTTCCATGGGTTTCATAACACTAAAGAAACTATCTCAAAGCTGGCCATCCATTTGATTTTCAAGAGCGGTAAGTGGTTCCAACATAGTTGTATTAGGATCTTTACAATTAACAATAGTCTTCTTCTAGATATAAATATGATGACATGGAATTTTCTTAACATGGTTACCATACTCCATAACACATAGGTTACATAATAAGGTCAAAATCAATAGGTAAAAACAATAGAGAACCAATGAGTCAAGGATCCTTTTCACTAGGCTTAATAGGAGGATTGGAAAAACATAACTGTTTCATTTATTTCCTTCAGATAGGTATATTAAGGGGTTTCATTTCATTATTCAAATGGTTAGATATGTCACTTGAAATAGATATGTCCTTATAATTAACAATGAATTTTAATATATATCATTACTTCCTATAATGATTTATGTATACTATTCTCATGACAGAATTGACCATGATTAAAATATCAATAAACAGTAACATCACACAATAAGTGAATCACCCATGATGAAATAACATCAAACTAGTATCATGTTAACACCATGAATAACAACATGACCCATGTTAACTATATTTTTACCTTGTAAATAGGTTAGCTAGTCCCATGAATGATCCAATTATAATGAATCGACAAACCCTATTCTCATCTCTACCATTCTCAATTAGTAAAGTAGTAAATATTAAACATGAACCTCTAAAAACGCATTATAATGTCCCCAACTCATTAATTCCTCATGTGACTGATCTAGATTGGCTATGTAACCTTAGGGATATAGAACTAAAAGTCAAAGGATCCCTACTAGCAGTGAAGATGTAATGAATATTGTAAGGACACAATACCCTCTAATATAGAGTTTCTATAATAGAAGAATAACATACTCAATCAAATAGAAGTTAGAGTGAAAATATATGGAAAATTAAATAATTCAACAATAATAGAATCATGTAATGATTGGTTGAATGTAACTAAATGATGTTCTAATGATCATAAAAATAAAATAAAAAATCATAAAGATAAAGGAATCCAAAATCCATCATCTTATTGCCGTGTAGGCCTAATCTTAAAACATGAACCCATCTAGTAACAAACATTAATCAATAGGGGCCCTTTCCCTTATCTATACCTACATCCATGATGTTTTTTTGGGAACCAAATGGAATTCTAAATAGAGTATGAGTAAAAATTAGTAGGACACCCATAACAGTTTCTAAACAATCCAATCTATGTTTATAGATAATTTAATAAAGAAATAAATGTGTTCATTGATTCAAAAAATTAATATTATACATGAAATAAACTCAATTTTTGTTGAAAGTGGATTCTGTAGACCTGACTTATGTCAGTTATTTGATTCCTGTTAGATGTATGTAATTTGAAATATACAAGTTCTAATATTACCATAATAGTGATGATACTTCTATATGCTATGACATTAATAATAAATAATATGATCCATATTCTAGATACATCATACAGACATGACACAATTGATGTCTTACAATCAGATGTTGGGGCTTCATAAGTATTGAGATATCTTCTCAGGATGTTCAAACTAAGTGATATCTACTATTTGAGATCATGATTACAAACCCACCTATAAGAACAACATATGTTTCATGTATCAATGTTTTTTCCAATCTATGAACATATATATTGGTCACCTTAGTTTTAATCATTATCAATGTGATCCATTTCATCACATACTTTGATGCAACAAAAAAACCACGACATTGAATTGATGATGATGTAGGTTGTTTTGGGTTTTTCTTTGGTGGAATGGAATAGATAGAATGGTCATGATAGAATTTGTACCTTCCTAACTAAGGAAGTCGTATTTCAGGTCTAGTTAACCATGTTGGTAGTACATTAATTAAATCTATGTCCATGGTTGTTTTAGCTAAATCCACCCTTTTATACCTATAATAAATAAATAAAGAATGGATGATGACACATTTTTTGAATCCCTATTTATGAGATATCATAATAAAAATAGATTATATTACATAATGTGAGTTCGTAGGATATATTTCATAGCTTTGACTATTCTATTTCTTCTTGACAGCATTGATAGGTTTCTAGTATCTACTCTTTGTATTTCAATAATATTCACTACTATCAAGATAAGGGACTAGAGGATCAAACATAATAGTGTATTCACGAGTCATCTCTATTTTATAGAATAGGTGTATACAACATGGTGGGCCCCACCATGGGTTCTGAGTGTTTTCAAAGTATTAATGACCATTTTTCAATAAATAAATTCATTATTATTTGAATATAGAATAATTTATTTCAATTTATTTATAAAATTTATTTACATGAGTTTATGTAAATGCATGGAATAATATTATATGAATTAATATTGTTTAAATTTTTAATTTTCCTTTCATATTATTAAAAATTTTAACATATATTACTAGTATGTGATAAAATATAAATAATATTTATGATACTATTAGTTTTTAATAGAAATTTATTTATTACTTATTTAGTGGAGGTTTAAAATATGGGGGCTAGGGAACCCTACATTGGTATTTCTCACATCCACAATATAAGACTATTGGAGATCATTTCTGTTGACATGTTTATTTCAGTGGATTAAGAGCTCCCCTACCCTCCCACATCTTAGAAAGAGAATGGATATATCTAAGTGACTGATATAAGAATTCCTTCACGGATCAAAGTAACTGTATCAAGGTGATCATCACGATGTGGGAGAAATATTCAAAGCTCCATCATAGCACCCATATTTTGATGAATAGTATACACCCAGATTCTTGAAGCATGAATGTATGATCTTGAGGGGCTTGACATTGGATCCTTTATGAAATGATCATTGATGATGAGATGCAGTTTAACACATGTTGAACTAAATTAGGTAACTATATGTGTTTTAATTCATGTGATCATTAAATTTATATGTGATCCTTGATCTAATACTAGGTCTCAAAACATTGTAGATGACGAAGTTACATCACTATAGTCATGAAAATTTTAAAATCTCAAGCTCTCTATCATCCTATGCATACCTTAGTACCTGTAATTAGTGTTATAGAGATAACATTAATTTTATGATAGAAGAGAAAAATTAATTTCATTAAATTATGTAAAGGGAATTAATTAGGTCCTCATAGAACATACCGCACATCAATTCGATTTCTGATGTCTATAACATCACAATTCAAAAAATTTATTATGGATAAAAAATGAGGTTGTTTCTAGATAAAAATTGAATGGTAATATAAATATTTTTTATTCTTGATTTTATCCCTCGAAATCCAATTCTAATAAGGTTGTGGCTGGAATAATATTTTTTCTTGATGAGTTGTTTTCTTCCCATGGAATCATTATCATAAAAGAGAGGTGTAAATTTATGATTCTCATGGAATCTATGTCTGAAAAAACACTTTACAATAATTTTTTAAAATTTTATTTGAAATTTTTTTAGGAAACAAAAAAATAGGAAAATAGGGGATCAGTAGTCCCCTGTAGAGAAAATAATTATTCAAAGATGACTTCTAGAATAATTCAAACTTATTTGATCACATGACCGATGTATCCCTTCCTATGTCACCTCCTCTTATAGATTCCAACCACCCCGCTCTTCCTATCACCATAGGGTATCATCATAGGGCCTCTGCTAAGACTATTGTTCATCCTATCCAGTGCTATGTTGAGCTTCCCTATCCTTCTTTGGCTAGACACCATGGCCCAATGAACAACCTCTCTATGATGATCCTTGCCTTGGACAACATGATCCGACGAACCCCACACCCACCCTATGCCATCTACAACCCATCCATAAACTCCTCAAGCCACCCTTCCACACCACTGTTCCATGTTTGATTCCATCCCAATCGATGTTTGAGGATCTATTGAAAGTCATCAAGTATCAATGACCAGTGTGGCTAAGCCGCCACCTTTCTTCATCATCATGCACATATCCTCTCTGATTCCCCCATAGTCAAATCGATATTCCTATTGAACTACCAAAGACACCCCTATCATTAAAAACATATCTGATAGGGTTTATTTTGTCTATAACAGTTCTTATCTGACCAATAAACCGTTGCAATTCATTTTCCTCGCTTAGAATAGCCTTGTACGGGGGCCTGTCTGGCCTGAAATTAGCCTAAGGGTGTTCAACCAAACTCAGAATGGGCTAATATTGAGTTTCTAATATTATGGTAATTTAAAGACATCCAAAATTAATTTATTAATTTACTTTTTTTTAAAAAAAAATTTATTATTTAATTTTTTTTTTTTTTTGGTATTAAATTAATTAATTAATTTAATTTAATTTTTTGGAAAAAAATTAACATTAATTATGGATTTAAAAAAATTATTTGAATTGTAAAATTCATTCTATTTATATTTATAAACTCAATCAAAAATTTTTATATTTTAATTTTATCACACATTTTTTAAATATACAAACTAGTCTTAGGGAGTGACCGACCTCTTTAATGTCTGAGTTTATTTATTTAAATATTTATTAGTCCGACATGTGATATCTGTAATAATTATTTATTTGTTGATAGTATGTGCATCATATCATTTAATTCTATATGTACAAGGATTTGTGTGCCAATTCATATTTGTATTTATATTGCACTTATCAAGACACCCTTTCCTACGGGTGAGTATACCTATATTTTTTATAATGAAGAAGTATGACATGGATTACACCCATATTATTGGAAGTCATAAAAGATACATAGAAATGCTACATTAGGGGGAGCTATAATTCCAGTTATGATATGATTTGGCTATAATAACCCTATTTCCTTGTGGATCCATTGAGTTTAAATATATCAAACAACATTATATTATAATGAGTAGTTAGATAATTTATTTCCATTACATAATGTATATTATTTTATACATTTTTATGTTTTCAAGAACACGTAAATTTATAAATAGAAAAAATTCATAAATAATCGATGAATGTATTAAATTAAATGTATATTCATTTATGAGGGTGAGAACATAGTATACCTATATTTTATAGAAAATTATTACATTATTCGAGAATATTAGTATCCCATAAAATACATATCATGTCGTTAGTGCCTTATGTTGCACAAATTTGAACAAAACATGGTGTATAGGGTGCTCGTCAACCATAGTTGGGTATGCCTCATACTAATGGGGAGTTATTATGAAGATGTTGGGTTTACTAACATATGTTAGAAGCAAAAAAGTAATCACATCTATCTTTTTTCAACATTAGAATCAAAATTTGAGTAAATAACATATATGGAATGAGAAATTTGGTCTTTACTCAATAGATCAAGGATCCATAAGTTAATGTAGTTGGTCAGTCAAATTCCAACGTTGAACTATTTTTGTAGTGGAATAAACAAGGATTATAGACTATGATGAGAGGTGTCAAGGACCTATTCCACTATAATACTCTTTCAACGTAGTATTTCTATACTTATAGTGAGGAATGATAAAGTTTGGTAAAATAGTTAGAAACATTCAATGATTTAATTAATCAATCAATAATCTATAAAAGGTAATCAGATAAAGTATTAACCAATAAATTTATCAGTTGTAGATAAAAATGGAAATCACCAACACTACCAATACATTATCACTACGATCAATAATAGGTAATGAAAAAATCCTGACTATCCATAACATCCAAGAGTGGTATATGATCTTTTTAATAGCACTACACCATGAATGGAATCATTATGTGCTTGAGTAATCAATTTCTGATATTCCCCCTTAGGGAGAATTCAAAGTGGATGAAGATAAATATAAAGGTCATGTATATTATTAAATATATATACAACCTATAATTTTTCATGTATTACAATTCAAATAAAAAAATTAATGAAGATGAATATTCCTACAAGAAGCTAACTAATTAGAAACAATTATATTAATAGGAATCACGGAATGAAAGGTATGAGGTGTACTTTGAATTATATTGGTGCAAGATGGCATATAGAAATCAAGAAGAACCTCATGTACTCAAGATTATCGGGTACATTGGGAGATGTGAATCCCTTGGTTTCAAGACCAACAATGAACTAGGAACTAATCTCATTCTTACCACTTTACCACCGTTATTCTTTCTTTCTATTGTTAATTAGAATTATTCTAGCATGACAAAGATGCTATGGTATCTTTTTTCCTTATTTTACCAAGATGTTAAGGATATTAATTATACCCATTATTCTATCCATATGGAGAATAAAAGGGGGTTGGGAGAGGCTAAGGAATAAAAGGCTAATTCCATTTCAAAGAAACCTATTCATAATCATTTCCAAAAGCCAATGATATAGAGGGAATAAAATGAGAAGGAGTTTTTTTCTTTTCATATGGAAATAAAGGTCACATCAAGATGAATTGTATAGTTTTATAGAAGAATCAAGATAGTGCTTCTACATTAAATATTTTTGTCCTTAAATTAAGTCTTCCTTCATCTAAAAGTTGGGTATTGAATACAATGTGTGGCTCACAAATTTTGTATTCAAATATAGGATCGAAGTAGATTCATTAATATTGATAAAATCTGAGGATGATCTCTAGGAAGTAAATGGTGCAAGTATAGAATCCATGATTGTGGTATATTACCATTTGGAATTTTTTATAAGTTAAATTAATGTATTGAATAATTGTTATCATGTTTCTTCAGTTACCAGAAACATAAACTCAGTGTCCTGTTTGGATAGTAAATGATTTTATTTCAAGAATAAAAATAAATGATTTCTCTATTATAAGGATGAATAATGTTATGGTATGGAGAATATTAACAATGACTTGCCTATAATTGGAATCCAAAAATCTTCATTGGAAATAAATGAAAAAAGAAATGAACTTGACTCCTATAACACCCACCTATGATGCATCAGGCTTGGTCATGTAAATGAGAATCATTTACATAAATTACTATATATAAGGTATCTAAACTCAAATGAGTTAAAACCCATATATGTAAGCCATGGTTTTTTAATGATAAAATTACCAAATAATCCTTATATGGTAAGAAAATAAGAGATATATAATTTCTAGACTGAAATTATACAGACATATGTGGTCCTTCTATAGAATAGGAATACAAATGGTTTTCATAGTTTGTTACTTTTTTTTATGACTATAGAATGTATAGAAACATCAAAATAATGGGGTACATGTTAGATTATTTTAATATGTTTATAGAATATTGTTATGAATTTTATATATATCTTGGTAAAAAATATTATGTTATTTCCCACAAATAGTGGTCGTGAGTATCTTAAACAAGCTTTTATTGATCTATTAAACAATTTTGGGATATTATCCCAAAAAACTAATCCTTATACACATAATAGGAATTGTGTTATTGAAAGGATAAATAATACCTTTCTTAACATTTTGTTATTAATTATTTATTATAAAACACTTCCAATATCAATTTGGAGATACAGGTTATAGACAGTGGAATATACCATTAGCTGAATTCCAACTAATGTGAAAGATTAGATTCTATATGATTTTTGTTGTGGAAAAGAACCCAATATTTACACTTATTTTTATGAGGATGTCAGTTTTTTAAAGACTCTTCCAAGTTAAAAATTATCATCCGGAATCATGAACTGAATCATTATAGGTTATACAAAATAGGAAAAATTATATTAACTATATAATCATTCAAATAAAAAATTGATTGTGGCATGTATTTCCATGTTTCTAAAAATAAGACACAATTCCAATTAAAATTGAGGGATCAATATTGGCTTAGATAAAGTTAATTCTCTAGATTCACATGAGTTGGTACAGTAACAATCTCTATTGAATATAGTGGGATATATAGAATTTCTTGAGAAAAAGTACCATGTAGGTCTACTCAAGTGGTTAGAGAACCAGGGCGTTATTTTTTTCATGACACTGAATCTGTTGAAACATTGCTACATGAAATGATGAACCTCTAACCTACAAGGATGAGTAGACGGAAACTACGCTTCTAAATTGAAATAAGATATGAATTCTTAGATAAATTCTATTTATCAAAATCACATATGGATTTTGATTGACCATCTATATGATGTAAAAAGCATTTCATGCGTATATTTTTTCAAGAAAGGAATGGAAATTGATGGAAAATTCTATACCTATAAGTCATGAATGGTAGCGAAGAGTTTCATACAACATATAGGCATACAATAATACAAAATATTCTAGCCAGTTGAAATTCTGAAATATATCATAATATTACATGAAACAGAAGCCTTCCATGATTATGAGATTCGGAATATGTATATAAAAACATATATTCAAAATGGTGTTTTTTCGAAGAAGTATTTGTGAATAAACAATAAATTTTTTTTAATTAAAATAATTCCAATAATGTGTGTGGGATACAAAGATCCATTTCTGGGTTGAAATAAGAATCACGACCATAGAATGATCATCTTGATGAGTCCATAAGGGAATTTAGTTTTTCTATAAAATAATAGAGAAATTTATAGGTTAATGGGAATGTAATAATTTTTCATATATTATTTTTTATGACATATTAATTTTGGTAAATTAATTAAATTTATTAAAGTTAGTTAATGAATGTTTAATTGAATGCTTCTCTATGAAAGAGTTAGGTGATGTGGTATATTTTCTAAGGATCAAGATCTACCAAGATAGATCTTTGAGGCTACATGGACTGATTCAAAGTATATATATTGTAAATGTAAACAAAAAGTATAGTATAGAATTTTCAAATAGAGGGTTGTTTAAAATTCCACATGGCATCAAAATCTCTATGATTTATTTTTCAGAAAACATAGGAGGAGATCAAAATAATGAGTAAAATCCCTTATTTCTTGATAGTGTGATCTATCATGTATTCTATATAAAATTCTAGGTTTGATGTTTCCTTTTCTTTACTCATGGTTGAAAGATATCATTCTTATCTAAGTGAGTCGTGGCAGAAAAATATAAAATCTATCTTTATGTGATTGATGAATACAAAGTATGTGATCCTAGTATATGGAGGAGCTGAGGAACTAATAGTTGGGGGACACACTGATATTAGTTTGTAGATTGATCATGTTGATTTGAAATTTTAGTTAGACTATGATTTGTTCCTAAATGGTTATGCAGAGAGATTTAAAATCTAGAAATAACATATGGTCCAAGATTATACAGAACAATATTAGTATATAGTAGCTACTAATATAGCTAAGAGGTGTTACAGATAGCCAAATTTTTCTTGGACATTGGTATTGTTCCTAGTATTGCAGACAATGTTCCTATATATTGTGATAATACTATAGAATTATTACTTCCCAAGGAGCCCATGTCACACTAGAGGAGAAAGAAAATTCTTTGAAGGTTTCATCTCTTAATGGATTTTAACAAGATGGTTGAAGTCACAGTTAACATAGTAGGCACAAAGGATAACATAAGTGACCCCTGACTAAATCCACATCTCCGCATAATCTAAATTCTAATGTGAGCACTTGTGGGTTAGGACAAGTTATTAGTTGGTAAAAGTGTATGTGGGTGTTTTTAAATTGGGTTTCCTAGACCCATCATATGTATGAACTTTTAATATTTTTACATATATAAATTTTAATATATATGTTTTTATCTTACAAGAATAGCGTTGAGGCTTCTTCTCCACTATATTTATGGGAATTTCCATAGATTAATTATTAGCTCACATAGTTATTGCATTTCCCAGGATATAATGAGTTCTTAAGATACTATGACATTAATCACACATAATATGTCCTATGATCATGATGCATCATAATGAATGGTCACAATGGATTTCTGACTACCAGGTGCTGGGGGAATAAAATCATTGAGACTTATTCTCATGTATTTTTCATGTGGTGATATCTAGAAGGTCATATTATGAGGAAAAACCCACCTATAAAGACACCACATGTTTCATGTGTCATTTTTTATTCCTATCTATGAACATGTGTTTTGGTTACCATAATTGAGATGATTATCAATTTTTTCCATGAAATTGTTGTTAGTATGAGGTATCTTGTTTTGAGTTTGTCTTCTGTGGCGTGGAATTGGTTGAATGGTCATGATAAAAATTTTGACATCTGAGTTGTGGATGTGATATCTCAGGTTTAATTGATCAATATGGTTGTACATTCATTAAATAAAAGGCTAGGATAGTTGAAGTAAGACCCACCATTTTAGATCAACTATAAATACAGAAATAATGGATGATTACACAAGTTTGGAATCCCTCTTTATGTGATATCATCATATATAGACATTATATTACAATGTGCATGTCTATAGAATATTTTTTTATTTCTATGACTATAACTTATCTCCTTAGGGTGTTTGATGGGTTTCTAGACTAACTCTTAGTATTTTAATATTATTTACTACTATAATGTTAAGGGCCTAGAGGGTCACATATAATGTAATATTTAAGAGTTTGTCCTATTATGGATAATAGGTGTGTCAAAAATGGTGCGACCCACCACGGGATCCGAGTGTTGTCCAAGTATTAACAATCACTGATAAATAAATAAATTCATTAATATTTGAGTATAGAGTAATTGAATTGAATTTATTTGTAAAAAGTATCTACAATAGTTTATAAAAATAAATGGAATAATATTAGTTGAGCATATATTATTTTAATATTCATGGTTCATTTAATATTAGATAAATATTAAATATATATTAAAATTAGGTGGTCAAATACAAATAATATTTACGATGCATTTATTTTTTTTCATATTAATTCATTTATTGATTTTGTGGTTGATGTTAAATATATTGGTGCTAAGTAACCCCAAATGAGGATTTATAACATCCACTATATAATAATGTAAGAGATTATTTCTATTAAATTGTTTTTTTCTAATGGATTGAGATCTCATCTATCCTTCTGCATTCTAGAGAGAAAATGGATCTATCTCAGTGAGACATCCAAAAAAGGCCTTCATAGATAAAAGACACTTGATCGATGTGATAATCACAACATTGAATGAATCATCAATTCTCCATACTAGCATCGATATTTATATGAACATTGTATGAAAATATTCTTTATGTTTTTTTGGATGATCTAAAGGGGTTTGGCATCATATATTTCATGAAAAGGTCAGTGGGGTCTGGATATAGTTAAACATAAGTCGAATTGAACAAGGTAACCATTTGTGTTTTAATTATTATTCTTTTTAAATTCACAAGAGATCCCTAATCCTTTAATAGGGAACACAACTTTTGGGATGATGATGGTACATTGAATCAGTGATGAAAATTTTAAAATCCCCATCCCACTATCTTCTTTTTCATTCCCTAGTACCTATAATTGGTATTAGAGATATCACATAAATTTTATTATCTAATAAAAAATAATTTTTATTAAATTAAGTATAGGGAAATAATTTTATCACAATGGAATATATTGTACATTGATTTGTTTCAAAATTACCATGTTATCACCGTTAAAAAATTTTAGAATTGATAAAAATTTTGGTTTTTTCTATTTAAAAATTAAAGAACAATATAAATATATTTTATTCATGATTTTATTTCCAATGATCCAATCAGGGTCATGTATTAGACAGAACAATTATTTTTGGGAGGCTTATTTTCTTCCTCTGGTAGATTTATCAAATAAGGGAGGTGTATATCAATGCTTCCATTGGAAAGATTCGCCAAAAAACAAAAAAACACATGACTATTTTTTTCAAGAGCATATTAGCTACCAGTTTTTGAAAAAATTACCAAATTTAAAAATGGGGGGGTGTTGGATATCCCATATAGAAAAAAAAATTATATGAAGCTAACTTTCAGTGGAATCCATCCTCAACCGATCACATGCCCGAAGCCACCCTTCACAGGTCACCACCCCTCTATTCTTATCACCTATAAGTATCACCAAGAATCCTCAAATAATACCACATTACATCCAGTCCAACACTCTGTTGAGCCTCCTTATGATGATTCGTCCAGCCACCATGGAATAATGAACCACCTCCCCATACTAATATTCGTTTGGGATAACATGATCTAGTGATCCCCACAACTTCCACTTCCATCTGCAACCCATCCACCACATTCTCAGGTGATCTTTTCTCACCATTGTGCTGCATTGGATTCTATCTTGATCGATGTATGAAACTCTTTATGTGGCCCTAATGTATTAACTTTTAATATCGTCATGTCACCTCCTCTCAACATCTTCATTCCCAGATCCAGTGTTATTCCACTATGGCTGGATTTTGGTTCCTGTTGAAAAGTCAGTGACACCCCCACTAGTTAACCCTTATCTAATATGTTTAATTGTGGATAAAATGATTCTAATCTGATCCCAAAACCATTGAAATGGTTTTTCCTACATAGAATATCCTTGTAAAGGGGACCAGTCTGGCTTGAAATGGGCTTGAGTGGGGTCAACCCAGCCAAAAATGGTATTGTATTATGTTTTTAGGCTTAAGGTAATTTTAGTATAAAAAAATTACATTGTTAATTTTTTTGTTTAAAAATAACAACAACTTTTCTATTTAAAATAATTAATTAAATTTTGTTAATAAATGAAATTGATTTATTAATTTAATTTTATGAATTAAAATTAAAGAATTTCTATATAGAAGAAAATAAATAATATGAATTTTATAACAAATTTCATTTATATTTATTCCCTCAAAATTAAATTTATTAAATTTTATTTTATCAAGAATTTATTTAATATAACGACTGGTCTTGGGCACTTATAGACCTCTTGTATTTATAAATCCATTACTTTAAATATTTACTACATATGCATGTGATGTTTGAAATAATTATATATTTTTTGTAATTCTTTGAATCACATATTTTTATTCAATATGTATATGGATTTTTGTGGCCATTCATATTTTTATTTATATGGAACTTCTTGAGACCCCTTCTCTAAGTGTGAGTATACCTACATTTTTTATTGTGATGAAGTAAGACATGGATTACACTAAGATGATTTGAAATCATAGAAGAGGTGTGGAAACACTGGACTATGGGAATTATGATTTGATTCATGATCTTACTCATGTATTATAACCCTAGGTCATTGATGATCCATTTAGTTTAGATGGATCAGCCAAATTTATATTCTCAAAACCATTAGTATAATTTATTTCTTTTTGGTATTGTTTATTATTTTATTCATTTTTATTTTGGGTGGACACATAAAATAATAAATAGATAAAATTCATTAATACGAAATGAATGTATTCAATTAAATGTATGATCATTTATGAGGGAAAAAACATAGTATAGTCATATTAAATATAGAATGATTAAATTCATCAGAAACATTGAAAACTCAGCAATTAAATGTTATGTCGTGAATGCCTCATATTGCAAAAAATATGAACAAAACCAGGTGTAAGGGGTGATCTTCAGTCAAAGTTGAGGTTTCCTATTACTATCAAGGAGTTCATATGTGGGTGATGATCAAATTTATCTAATGTTGGAAACAATAAAGTAAGCAGAGTTAGATTGTTTCAACTTTAGAGTCAAGAATTGCGTAAATTGAGTATATGATTGTAGTATTAGGGACTTCACTCAATAGAAAACACAAAATATATAGTATTATGATACTAGTAGTGAATTATTCTAGAGTGAGATAAAATAGTGGGAGAAATTCAATGATTTAATTAATTAATCAATAATTTATTAATGGAAATAAGATAATGTATTAACATATAAATTTATTGGTTAAAGGTAAAAATGGAAAATAAAAAACACCACCATACATTATATCCATGATCAATAATGGAAAATGAAATAATCCTAAACATCCATAACAACCAAGAGTGGTTTAGGTTCTTGTCTATTACACTATGCCAAGATTATAATCATTATATACTTGAGTTATAAAATCCTTATAAGACCCCTTATGGAGCATGAAAGGCGGATAAGGGTAAATATAAAAGGCATGTAGATGATTAACTATGCGTATAATATAACATTTTTTCATCTATTCCTAGTCGATTATAGAAAATTAATGATCATGAATATTCCTAAAATATGTGAACTCATCTCCAAGAATTAAATTAGGATAAAGAAAAACAATAATGACATGACATATATATTGAACTGTATAAGTCAATGATTAAATAAGGGAATCAAGCAGCACCTCTTGTACTCAAGATGATCGGGTATATTGAGAGACTTAAATCCCTTTCATTCAATCTCCAATAAGAACTAGAAACTGATATCATTCTTACCTCATTACCACCACGATTCTCAACATTTATTATTAATCATTAAATGAATAATACAAAAAAGTTACTCCTATATCTTTTTTCATTATTTCACCAAGATGTTAAGGATATGAATAATACTAGTCATTCAGTCCTTATGGTGAATAAGATGTGGAATTGAATGTCTAAGGCATTAAATTATTAGTACAAGTGGAATACACCTAATAATCATCCTTCAAAAAATCCAAAGATAAAAAGGTAAGGTAATGAGAAGAATCTTTTCTTCTTTTCATGTGGTAAGAAAGGCCACTGGAAGAAGAATTGTGGATCTAAAAAAAGAATCAAGTTGATTCTTATAATTCAGATATTTTTTTTCATTGAATAAAGTATTTATTCATCTACAAGTTGGGTGTTTTATATAGTCTATGGCTCACATATTTTTATTCAATTATTGGAACAAAATATATTAAAGAATATTGAAAGAGGCCGAGGTTCATATTTGGCTTGCAAATAGTGAAATTTTTGTAGCCTTGGTGGTGCTAGATTATCATTAGAATTTTAAAAGTGGTTTATTTATTATATTTAATATTTTTTATTATGGTCATGTGGTTACCAAAAACAAAACCCTATATTCATGTTTAGATAGTAAGATTTTTTTAAAGGTGATGCTTGGTCAAAGACCAAGACAAAATTTATTAGTAAAGAAATCATGAACTACATAAGTATAAAAGAGGAATTATATTACAATCCATTTCATAATAAGGAATAATATCAACCAGAAAATAATCCATCCAAGTGATGCTCTGGTTGATTTCCATATTGGCAAGTCCATCCGCCACGCTGTTCGCTTCATGAAAGGCATGTGTAGCTATGTAGTTGATCTCCAAAGCGAAGAGAGGCAACTCATCCAAAGGGTAATGAGAGGCCAAGAAAGATGAACAATGTCGTTCCAAATTACATGGAAAATTGTAGTTGAGTCACTTTAAATATAGATGTTTTCTCATCCTTTTTGTTTGATGTAGTCCACGGCATAAATCACAGCCATCTTTTATGCCTCCAAGGATGAGGCCATGACACAACTGCTAATGAAACATCTTTGTAACTTCCCAAGGAAGTCTCTGAAGATAGCTCTACAACCAGTAGGTCTAGGGTTTCCTTTTGAGGCTCTATCAACCTTAACTTTAATCCATCCTGAAAAGTGAGGATCGGTTGTCTATAGAGACCGTCTACCTTGAGTCTATGAAGGATCTCGAAATCTCCAACAAAAATTTCACAAAAAGCTTTTTGGATTGAAGATGAATCTGATATAGGTATTAGAATTCTCATACAGCCTACATGAAGACTGAATGAGTATTTTTTATGGGTAATGGCATTTGATCATTCCAGATAACATGAAGGAGCTCAGCAACTGCTACTATGAAAATATTCTTGATTTGTTGCAAAGATTCAATCTCAACATAATGAATTAATTGAGCACAAATACAGTTAGAGTGTGAACAAAAGGGACACTGAGAACAAAGTTGGATTTCAAAATTTTGCAAACAAATCTCAATGGGAGCACAGTTATGAGAAATATGACAAATAAGATTGAGTCTTGAAGGATTATTCCAGGGATTTGAAAAATATTTTTACCAAACAAAGTTGATATCAGGAGAAGAGAAATTATGATTGTAATAACTTTTTGAATCAAGGACCCCATTGTGAGCTGGTTCCCAAGTAATAAAATCATCATCATTACATAGAGAGTAATTATCAACAAATCTCATGATGTTGTTAGGAAAATTAATGTGACTGGATTAGATGACATCACGTATAGTGCAATTGGTGTTGACCATAGAGGATTTAGGGGGTAACATCGATATAATCAGGGTACTAGCCCAGTTGTTCAACCAAAAATGTAAGGAGGAGTACGCACTAACCGTAAATCTAGCATTAACTATAATATTTGTAAAGGACTTTGTAATAGAGGTCTAGATGGAAGATTGTATATAGCTCCAATTACCTTTTTTGAGTTTGTGAAGGAATATTTTTCTACGGAAGGAAGTGGAATCAGAATTGTTGTTGACCAGTATCCAATAATCTTAGCTCAAATAGCGTTATTTAAGAGTTGGAGGTTTTTGATACCAATACCACCATTTTCTAAGGGGTTGTAGCATTTAGAATAGGGAATGGTAACAAGTTTTCTTTCAAGAATGCTTCTCGTCCAACCAAACTCTTAATATAAATATTAATCTTCTTGAGGATATCAGCATTCCATTTGTAGATCATCATTGAGTAAACCAATTTGGATGCTATGGTGGATTTAACTAATCAAATCCTACCATCCTTGGAGAGAGATTTACCCTTCCAAGAAGACAGATTGGCTGACCACCTGATCAACAATTGGGGAAGAGAAAGCAGATTTAGGCTGACCCCAAAAAATAGGCAGCCCAAGATAAGTGAAGGGGAATGATCCTTCCTTAATATCTAGACTATTAATGATGTAATTTTTTTGAGGGGAGAGAAATTTTTAATGAATAAAATAAATGATTTATTTTAGACGATTGATTGACCTGGTGGATCTTCATAGTGAGAAAAAACATTTTTAATACTTAGGATATTTATTTTATCTCCTCAAAGAAATAAAATGATATCGTCAGCATAAGAAAGATGAGTAGGAACAGTAAGATTTCTAGCCGCATGAACGGGGTGAAGTTTTTTTGAGAAACAAGTTTAGTGAGAAGTCTACTATGATAATCTTCCGCTATGGCAAATAAAATGGAGGATAAATCATCAACATCTCTAACCCCTTTTGAACATTTAAAATAACCCTTAGGGGATCCATTAACAAGGATAGAGATATAATTCGAGTCAAATAAAGTATTAATCATGTTGATAAAAACATCATTAAAGCCAAAAGCATGGAGAAATATGAAAATAAATTTCCAGACAATGGTATCAAAGTCCTTATGAATATCAAGCTTGATGGAAACATTACCTCCTCTGTTCATTTTTTTTCAGAGTGTTCATGCATTCAAAAGAATGTATAATGCAATCTTGAATAGATCCGCCTTTGATAAACCCAAATTCGTTCCAGGAAACAATTTTTTGAAAAAGAGAAGAAATTATATTAGTAAGAATCTTAGAGATAATTTTATAAAGGGTGTTTATAAGATAAATGGTCCAGAAGAGATGAATTTCAAAGGCATTGGCCACTTTGGGATTTAAGGTAATGAATTGAGAGTTAATACCATGATGGAGAACTCCATTAGAAAAAAAGGATATGACTATTTTACAAACATACACATGAATAGTCTCCCATTGAAGCTAAATAAATCCATTATTGAAACCATCAGGGCTCAGGGCACTATCAGGGTTGAGACAAAAAATGGTGTCCTTGATTTCGTGATCAAGAGGAATGCTAATAAGAGAAAGGTTGTCTTCCTCTCTCACCAAGTCTGGGATAACCTCAGGCAGAAGGTTCTTATTTATGGGAGAGCCATTAAAATTATTTTCAATCTAAGAGACCACGTGATTAGAAATGGCCTCCTCTGAGTCCAGGAGGGTGTGTTATCCCATAGAAAGGAAAGAGGGCGGGAGGCTTTTCATATTCTTTGAAGAGAATTATAAAACATAGTATTACAATCACCATCTAAAATCCATTTGGCCTTAATTAATTACTTGAAAATGTTATCCTTAAGTCTGATTATTTTCATATGTATAAGGAATATCAACATGAAGTATAAATATAACATGGAAATGAGATTAATATATTTCACTTAGATAGTGGAGGAGAGTATCTTAACATATCATTTGTTGATCAACTAAATGATTGTGGGATATTATCCCTTCCCAATACTCCTTTAACGCCATAGTGTAATGGTCTTAATTAAATGATAAATCATACATTTCTTAACCTTATCATATTAATGATGAGTTAGGAAGCACTTCCATTATTTTTTTGGGTATACGAATTGGGGATTGTGGAATATACACTTGAATGAGTATCACCTAAATCAACTTATGATATTATATATCATTTTTGTTGTTGAATGAAACCTAATATTTCAGTCTTATTTTTTAAGGGGATGAGAGGTTTTTTTCAAGAATCTTCCTGTTGAAAAATTTGTATCCAAAAGCATTAAGTTCATATTTATATGTTCTCATAAATAATCCAATGGATATTAACTATATAAAACTTATTATAAAAAATTTATTGTGCCATGAAATTCCATATTTCTATAAATGGAACACATTTATAATTGAAATCATGAAATTAATATTGACTTAGACAATGTAAATGATCCAGATGAACAAGATTTTGTATGGTAACAATCTTTATAGAATATAGTGGGATATGAAGAATTTATCATGACATAAGTACTACATAGGTCTAGGTGATAGGTAAGAGAACACAAGAATTATGTTTTTCTGGCCACTACATTCGGTGAAACATTACTGCTTGAGAATGATGAAACTCTAACCTATAAGTATGCAGTATAAGGAAATGATATGGTCTAAATAGAAAGAAGATATTCATTCTAAGTTGTATTCCATGTATCAAAATCATATTGGAATTTTTATTGACCTTCTTGCGAATGTAAACCCATTTGGTGAAAATGGTTAGTCAGTAAAAAGAGATGAATTGATAGTAAATTCAATAAATATATGTCTATAATTGTAGAAAAGGGTTTCAGAAAACATAAAGGGATTGAATAAGGCTAAAACCATCTCACTAGTAGGAATTATGAAAACTATCAGAATATAACATCCAATTAAAGCCTCAATTATTATGATTTGTTGAAAATTTATGTTGCAACTTTTATTCTAAATGGTATGTTGGTTGAAGACATATATATAAATAAAAAATAATGTATTTTAAGTAAAATAATTCCAATAATGTTTTTAAGGATGCACAAATCCATTAATGGGTTGAGGCATACATCAAAATGATGCATTGTTCATTTTGATGAATCTATAAGAGAATTTGGTTCTGTAATGTACAAAAGAGAGAAATGTGTAGGTTAATGGGAATAAAATAATTTTACTAGTATTATATGTTGATGAAATATTAATTAAGGGAAAACATGATAGTATTACAGTCAGTTAAAACATACTTAAATGAATTCTTCTCCATAAAAGAAATAGGTAAAGTAGTCTATATTATAGGGATAAATATATATCATAATAGATATTAGAGTCCACATCGGCTATGAAAAATTACATATATTAACTATGTACCCAAAGAGTATAGTATATAAAAATCCACTATATGATAGTTTCTATTGACACATGGAATCAATCTATCTAGGAATATTTGTCCACAAACATAGGAGGAGATTGAAATAATGAGTAAAGTCCCATATGCATTGGAAGTGGGTTCTATCATGTATGACATACTATGCACTAGGTTTTATGTTTCCTTTTTTGTTAGTGTTTTGTACTGATATCATGTTAATCTAGGTGAACCACACAAAAAAATTTAAATAGTATCGTAAAGTAATTGATGCATACATATGATATGTTCCTGATATATGGATGATATAAGGAACTAGTAGTGAGGGATACACTAATTCAGGTGTCTAGATTGATCATGATGATTTGAAATCATATCCAGGTTATGTCTCTTGCCTAAATGGTGGTGTAATGAGATTTAGAATCTCAAATCAACCTATTGAAATAGATTTTATAGAACAATCTGAGCATATAACAGCTTTTTATGTAGCTAAGGAGGTGGTAGGGATACCCATATTTTTTCCAGACACTAGTGTTGTTCCAAGTATTTCAAACCCTGTTCTAGTTTATTATGACAATATTTTGGTATTATTTCTTTCCAAGGAGACTAGGTCACACGAATGGAAAAATCATATACTTAATAAGATTAATATCTTGATGGATTTTACTAAAATAGGTGAATTCATAGTTACTAGAGTATGCACAAATAATAACATGACAAATTCCATGACTAAACACATATCTCAGGAGAATCTTGATTCACACGTGAGATCTAGTAGGTTAGGACATGTTAGAAATTGACACTAGAGCAAGTTAGAGTGTTTAAAGTGGGTTCCTTAGACCCAACATATGTTTGTACTTGGATTACCATTAAATTTATTCAGTTATATATATATATATGATCTTATCGTACCATAATAGTGTTGATAATTCTTTTTTTACTATATTTAAATTATTTTACACATATTATTTCTCATATCATAAGGTTAATACAGTTCTCATTCTCTAATGAGAACCTATAGATACTATAAAATTAATATTAAATAATATGTAATATAATAAAGATACATCATAATGATTATACATAATGGATGTCTGACTACCAGGTGTCGGGGGATCATAAGCATTGATACTTCTTCTAATTTATTTTTCACTTAGTTATCTCTAATAGGTGATATCATGTGGACATATATGATAGTAGGAACCCCACATGTTTTTTCTGTCACTATTTTTACCTATCAATGAACATGTGTATCAATCCCTTTACTTGATATTATTAACAATTCCGTCCATTTTATTGCATACATTTATGCAATGAAAAACCCATGATATTGACTTCATGGTGAGTTAGTTTGTATTGGTGCCTCTTTTGTGGAAAAAAATTGGTTTAATGGTCAAGATAGAATATGTATCTTTTGAGTTGAGGAAGTGATATATTGAGCCTAGTCGATCAAGATGGTAGTAACATCATTAAATTAAATTCCATGGTGGTTTAAGGTAAATCCATCTAGTTAGACAAGAAAACAATAAAGAACGAATGGATGATGACACAAGTTTTGTTCCTTATTTTTGAGATATTGTAGGACAAATTGATTATATTACATAGTGTGTGTTAGTATAATTATTTTGATTTCTTTGAATTATAAGGACTCGACCTTAAACATTACTTATTATTGAATTAAATGAATAATTCACTTTGAGGATCTTTTCAGGATTAGATTTTTAGATAATTAGGACATAGCTATTACATCTCAAAGGTTACCAAGTAGACACATCTACTCAGCTTCCATTTTTTTCACAAAAATAAAAACTCTTGAACAAAAGAGTCATGTCCGGTTCCTTGTTTTAAACAGCCTAACATTTCCTTGATCCCATCTTTGACCTTATTCAACTTTATGTCCTGTGAAAAACATTTCAAAAAAACTTGGGATGAGCATAAAAAGCTCAGTAAGGGTTATAGAAATATGGAAAGAAAACATTAGTCCATGTATACATAAGAATTCATGAAATCATACTTTACTCATAAAGCATAATCACGTTAACATACCTCATGAAATCATAAGATTTATGAATAACTCATAGAAATCATAAGACATAAAGGTAACTTAAGGAATTCATAACATTCGTACGTAGGGAGTAACCCTCATGGTTATGTTTGGAATACCCATCGCAGTATATTCCCTAAATCTCTTCAGAGAAACCTTAATTTTTAACCCCATCACGTTACCCAATGCATTGGAGAGCTATATCGGGCTCACCCGCCCTTAGTTTATCACGGAACCACCTGTTTTCATAAAAAATGCCCAAGAAACATAACATAATCATAGCACATAACTTAAATATAAAGGAAATTTAACATTCCCACATTTCAATAACAATATAACAATTTAAGATATTGAAATAATGAATCCATTTAGAAAAACCATTCTCAAAACCATTTAAAACATTTAATAAAAGGATTTTTGAATCAAAGTGTCCCATACCACCTCGAAGCATTTAACATTTTAAACCATTAATATCCATATAAATAAATCCTTAAGACAATTTTGAAAACATGGATATTAATGAGAAATATTTATAAGAAAAAATCATTAAAACATTTAAAGCGATATTTTAGTTAAAGGGTTTTTACCAAAATTAGAGACACTTGAATACAATAATTGAGGAATAGCATTTAATCAGAACTTTATAATATAATGAGAATAAATGGATTCATGATATAATATTCCAAAAGACAGTATATACACAATATAAGAGTGAATTGGTGCATAACAACAATGAAGTCTCAATAAAAATGTAAAATGAGATGAAATCCCCTATAAAGAAGGTATCCTTAAATTAAGGATAAACAAATCACATAATTATGTGTGAAAAATATAAATAAACCAAATATAAGTGGATATTAAGTGTAAAACAATCAAATATCATTCTCACATATTCAAATGATGACTTATTCAATAACTACAAGTTGAACCCAAATAAATCGAAATTGGGTTAAAAAGTTCCCTTGTAAAAATTCGACATCCTAACGGTGTCACTTTAAAATTCAGAAAATTAGTTGATGAAAAAAAGGGAATATCATCACTTGGAAATATATTTCACATCAATAACGATATAGAAGAACATATCACAACATAATAAGATGTAAATTAAAAGACCAAACAAAAAGATGTCTTTTAAAAAGAGGAGGGTGAAAGGTTCCCTTACCGACTTTGGTAACATTCAAAACGTACACCCCATGAAAGAAGGACTATAAAAACTTTATGTAAATACTCATAAACGAAATTATATTACAAAAATATTAGAGTAGTGTGCATTATATACACCACTCAAAGGAAATGGTGGAAAATGTATCATAAATCTCACGAGAATAAAATTGAGATGAAAACCACCTTACCACATTGTAATCAATCGAGACGTATGACCCAAAGTTAATAACCACAAAATTAATCATAGAATACCATGAATATAATAATATTAATGATATTATATATCAAAAGTCAGTACACAATACTCCACATGCAATAAATAAGTTGTGAACAATGGAAATCTCATGGAATTAAAAGTGAGATAAGGAATCCCTTACGAAAATTCGGCAGCCTAACAACGCCACTTAAAACTTCCAAAAATGGTTTGATAAGATCAAATAGGGTATCTCTTCATATTAACATAGAAATTACAGAAATAGGAATATAAAATAACATCTTCCAAAATAATAAATAAGAGCTTAAAGTAAGTTACATAAAAAAAGTACTTAAAAAGAAAGAGAGAGGTTGGATCCCTTACCTCAAGTCCGACTTATCTTGTTCGTTTATTTATATTTCTGAATAATAAACTTGTGTAAATTTATAATTTCTCCTTTAAAGTTTATTATTAAATTCATATCACATATTATAATGTTATAATAATTATTTAATTATGTGAGTTCATATGAAAGGTTTTTGTCGATGTTTGGTACATGAGTCAAAAAGTGAACTTGTTTGAAAAGAATTGTCCATGTAGTTATAAGTAAATCTTCTTCAGAATATTATTAATGGTTTAAATATCATATATATCCAGTACACATTGATTTTATACTATTCCATAACATTTGGAGATAAAAATAAATGAAATTCACCGTTCATGGAGACGGTAGGCCGTACGTACGCATGAACGCTACTTTCATTTCTTTATCATATTAATGGAATTAAAAATAATTGAGAGATATATATATATTGTAAATACAGTATAATATATATGTTATATAGGTCACATAAGTTCATTAATTTAATTCTTTATACATTACATGTATTGCATGAACGAGTCATATCACTTGAGGGGGCGGTAGTCCACACTTCTTCGTATGAAATTATCGCATTTGTACAACATTCAAAGCATAAAGGCATGTTTTAAATATAAAATACATAAGCATATAGGAAACATAAACACCATATATATCATATATAAAAAACAGTGACATAATAATGGCCACCATGAAAGATGTTAAGAGAATATTGAACAATCGTCGTTTCGTGAGGCAGTAATTCGCCATCCACAGAAACAATATGTTCTTTTACCATTAGATGAAGGTGTGTGTAAGTTTATCTTGAATAATTCACATAACAACATCCTAGTATATTTAAGATAATGGTTTTGTTTCAAAATAAAGGAATAAAAATATTTTAGGGTTTTGAAAAAGCAAAATAAAAAAAGAGAACACAAGTGAAGACATTACCTTTAAGTCGGGTAACTCCTCTTGGTTTGAACCAAAAGGGTTTCTTGAAGAGCATTATGACAAAGGTGAGGCTTCAATGATGAATAGAGGGATCTGGAGAGATGAAATGGGCAGGGTTTGGCCGAGCCAAAGGCTTGAGGGGTGTGGTTATGGTGGTAGAGGTGGGGGCCTTTTATAAGAGGAGAGGAGGGGAACTCATGGAAAGTCAAGAAAAGTTACTTTATTATAAAATTATTTTCTTATTTTAAAGGACCCACATTGATATATTAAGAGGATAGGGTGATAAGGGTTCTAAATATACTCATAAAATAGGATTTTTCCAATTTCAAGTCTTAGATTTTACATTATCTTTTCATTTTATTTAAATCGTTCATTAATGAGGTAATCGTTGCATCATCATGATGTCAAAATTAATTTAATTTATTTAATGTCCAAAAATTATAAAAAAAATAATATGATGTAGGAAATATTTTTATATTTCCAATTAATATTTATAGTCTAATTGATTATTTATGTAGACAAAAATTAAAATTATTTTACTTAGGTGTTACATATATTGGTTACATTTTCCATTCTTTAAAAAAATATGATAAAAGGTCACTATCAAACTAAAGTGATTCCATGGGGTCCCAAGGTTGGCACAAGGCATACCATGGTCGCCCATGACACCACCAATAGCATTAGGACACATGGTGGGGTCATTTTATATTTTTATGATATTATTTTCTTACCCTTAATTACCTGATTACTAATTAAACACGATAATTAAAGATAATTACCGTCGTTACTATTCACAATGTCAAAAAAAAAAGAGCCTTAATTACAAAATTTGGACCTTATGATTCCAAATATGGAATCCATTTTTTCAAATTAAAAACAAATAAATTTAAGTAATTAATTTAAAAGTAAATCCCGTTGTCAAAACAAAAGACGGGTTTTTAAAAAGTAAAATTTATCAAAAGATTGACTTCTTTTTACATACAATTGAAAAGTAAAATTACTTCCAATGAAAAAATTGTATTAAGTGATAAAAAAATAATTCAATTATACTTTAAAAACAATAAAAATGGAAATCTAAATATATAAATAAATTGGATGAAAAGGCAGTTTTGAATTAAAAACTATATTTTTCACTATTCATTAAAAAAATGCATTGTCAGAAAAATACCAAACATTAAACCTATGATATATTTGATATTTAAAATTCAGAAATGATTTCCATTTTACCAAATTCAAAACATAGATGTTTCATTAATAAATCATATAGTTAATTCGCGCTATCAAAACAAATAGCGGGTTTTTTGGAAGCAATATCAATGAAAAGTTTGGCAATTGTTTTTGTCCATTTTCAAAGTGAAATTATTTCTAATGACCACCATTGAATTAAATTTTAAAAATATATTCTAATTATACTTTAAAACAAATTAAAAAGATAATCTTACAATATATTTAAATTAGATTAAAAAGTAGTTTTGATGTAAAATGCAATATTTTTCACTATTCATTAAAAAAATGAACATCGTCAGAAACATACAGAAAATTTAACCAAAGTAAATTTCAATATCCCAATAAAAAATAATAAGTTTATTTTGATAAATAGATCTTATAAAATTTTCAAAAGTTAGATTTAAAAAAAGATCTCCATCAAAAGGCAGTAAAACAGTCTTTTAAAAATATTAGAGTATTTATTCTTAAAATTGGATTCATTTGGATTTTAAGACTCTAACATTTATTGGATAAATGTAAAAATATTTAAAAAACATATGTAATAATTTTGTAGATATTTCTGTTCATTACCTCCATTACAAAGGCTAGGCGTTAACTTTTACAATATTGTTATACTATTTGTGTGCAACATAAGATTTCAAAGAAACACGTTGTTGCGTATTGGGTACGCAATCGAGCATAGAATTCTCTTTAAAGTAATATTAACATTTTATTCACAAATATTGATAAACATTAGAATGTAATATTATTTATTTACCTGGGATGTTACATTCTTCCCCCCTTTTGGGAATTTCATCCTCGCAATTTCAAAATTGGGCTTGGAAACTTCATTGAAAGTCCCACATCAGAACAAGAGTTAGTAAAACTATCACTTTAAAAGAAAGGGAGAGAAGTAAAATGGTCACCCGAGTTAACCCATACTAGGATTACAAGTAGGAAAATATGGATATGGAAGAAAAAACAAAGGGTCATGCTCTAAGAGGGAGTGATAGAAAACATGTTTAGGAGAAAGTCAACCACCATAAAATCACAAACTGGTGATGGGTTAAACGGTATTTGATTCCACAGTAGGAAAATTTAACGTACAACATTATTGTTTTAAGTTTCTTTTCATTGAGGAATTTATTTTTGAGATTAACAAAATCATAAGGAAACATACTTACTTGTCATGTTGACTTTCAACTTTTACTAGATTTCTTACAGAAACTCATACTTTCTCCAAATGATGAGTATTTAGGAAGACTTGTTCACATTAAGAGTACTATAATCAACTTCTCGAGAATCACCTAATCCAAAAATGAAAACCATATACTTCCCATGTCTTTATACCTTAACCAAAACCAAAACCAAAAAGTTTAGTACAAAATCAGATAATACCCAGAAAGGATAATCCTTTAAAAAAACAAATCTATTCTAAATCTCCAAAATTTGTCAAACAATAACCAAAGTTCAACAAAGACCATTCAATAAACATCTATCAATAAAATTCCTTAAAGTAAATCAAACTAAAATTGAAACCCAAATCACTGAAGGATTTAATCACATAGTCTCCTAAGATAAATCTTAGCATTTTTCACCAAAATAACATCAGTTACTCTTACTGTCTCATACTGAAAAGTAATTAACCTAATCACATATCATCCATTATAGGCTAATCATTTCCATTGATAAACCAAAATCAACTTACTCTTAATTCATAAAATCACCTAACTAAAAAGAATTTGTCAAACTAACCAGGGACTTCTCGTAGTCCAGTGGTAGGCGATAAATAACAGTCGCACTTTGGTTGTGGGTTCAATTCCCGCATCTTCATCCGACGTGACAGGTTGTCACACAGTCTATGTGTTGTCCTTTTACTAAAACTACATGATTTATATAACATTCCCCAAAAATCAATAAAATCTTCAAAAATAACCATAACATAATTTAACCTCAAGTTTATCTCATGCCTTCCATTTTCCATCATAACATATAATAACCCATAATTACCTCAAAAGTAAGGACCATATAAAACCTAATGGTTACCTTTATAATTATTACCTGAACTTCCACATAGATTTGGTAATCTCGTACATGATGCATTAGGGAACTCACCAAGGTTCATGTGGTTGATCATGCCTCCTGATTGTTGGTTTAGAATAAACACGATATTTCTCATTGAATCCCCCATTTCATCTAGTCTCTTAATCCAAGAACCACCACAACTTCCTTCAAATACATTGTCACTTTGGAGCCTGCTAGATCCAGCCATTTATTAAAACCAAAAAAATTCAGTGTTAGTATATCAACAAAATCATCATGTACTAATGAGGAAGATAAACACTAAGATATACTTACTCATTCACTTTATCTAAAAACTATGACTCTTTCTGAAATCCTAACCATTATGGTGTTGTCACTTATGCTTAGAGAATACCTTAACCTCTGAAGTTATCTAAACTTACCTTTGATACCAACTATAAAGACCGGGCCTTAAACATTACCTATTATTGAATTAAATGAATAATTCACATTGGGGATATTTTCAGGTTTAGAGTTTTAGAGAATTAGGACATAACTATTACATCTCAAAGGTTACAAAGTAGACACATCTACTCAGCTTCCATTTTTTTCAAAAAAATAAAAACTCTTGAAAAAAAGAGTCATGTATAGTTCCTTGTTTTAGACAGCCTGAAATTTCCTTGATCCCATTTTTGACCCTATTCTACTTTATGTCCTGTGAAAAACATTAATAAAAAACGTGGGATGAGCATAAAAAGCTCAGTAAGGGTTATAACAATATGGAAAGAAAACATTAGTCCATGTATACATAAGAATCAATGAAATCCTACTTTACTCATAAAACATAATCACGTTAACATACCTCATGAAATCATAAGATTTATGAATAACTCATAGAAATCATAAAACATAAAGGTAACTTGAGGCATTCATAACATTCTTAAGTAGGGAGTAACCCTCATGGTTACATTTGGAATACCAATCACACTATATTCCCTAAATATCTTCGGAGAAACCTTAACATTTAACTCCTTCGCGTTACCCAATGCATTGGAGAGCTATATCGGGCTCACCCGCCCTTAATTTATCACGGAACCACCCATTTTCATAAACAATGCCCAAAAAACATAACATAATCATATAACATAACTTAAACAAAAAGGAAAGATAACATTCCCACATTTCAATAACAATATTACATTTTAAGATATTGAAATAATGAATCCATTCAAAAAAACCATTCTCAAAACCATTTAAAACATTTAATAAATAGATTTTTGAATCAAAGTGTCCCATACCACCTTGAAGAATTTAACATTTTAAACCATTAATATCCATATAAATAAATACTCAAAAACATTTCTAAAACATGGATATTAATGAGAAATATTTATAAGAACAAATCATTAAAACATTTAAATTGATATTTTAGTTAAAGGGTTTTTACCAAAATTAGAGACACTTGAATACAATAATTGAGGAATAACATGTAATCAGAACTTTATAATATCATGAGAATAAATGTATTCATGATATAATATTCCAAAGGATAGTATATACACCATATAAGAGTGAATTGGTTCATAACAACAATGAAGTCTCAATAGAAATATAAAATGAGATGAAATCCCTTATAAAGAAGGTATCTTCAAATTAAGGATAATCCAATCTCATAATTATGTGTAAAAAATATAAATACACCCAATATAAGTGGATATTAAGTTCAAAACAATCACAGGTCATTCACACATATTCAAAGGATGACATATTCAATAACTACAAGTTGAACCTAAAGAAATCGAAATTGGGTTAAAAGGTTCCCTTGTAAAAAATCGACAGCCTAACAGCGTCACTTTAAAATTCAGAAAATGAGTTGATGAAACAAAAATGGAATATCATCACTTGGAAATAAATTTGACATCAATAAGGATATATAAGAACATATCCCAACATAATAAGATGTAAATTACAAGACCAAACAAAAAAGAAGTCTTTTAAAAAGAGGAGGGTGAAAGGTTCCCATAACAACTTGGGTAACTTTCAAAACGTACACCCCATGAAAGAAGGAATATACATCCTTGATGTAAATACTCATAAATGAAAGTATATTACACAAATAGTAGAGTAGTGGGCAGTACATAGACCACTCAATGTAATTGGTGGGAAATGTAGTATAAATCTCACAGAAATAAAATTGAGATGAAAAACACCATACCACATTGTAATCAATCGAAACGTATGACCTAAAGTTAATAACCACCAAATGAATCACAGAATACCATGAATATAATTATAGTCATGATAATATATATCAAAAGGCAGTAGAAAAAACACCATATGCAATAAATAAGTGGTGAACAATGGAAATCTCATGGAATTAAAAGTGAGATAAGGAATCCCTTATGAAAATTCGGCAGCCTAACGGTGCCACATAAAACTTCCAAAAATGGTTTGATGATATAAAATAGGGTCTCTATTCATATGAACATAGAAAGTACAGAAAGAGTAATACAAAAGAACATCCCCCAACATAAGAAATAGGAGATTAAAGTAAGTTACATAAAAAAAGTACTTATAAAGAAAGAGCGAGGTAGGATCCCTTACCTTAAGTCTGACTTGTCTTGTTCGTTTCTTTATATTCGTGAATAATAAACTTTTGTTAATTTATAATTTCTTAAGGACCTCCTTTAATGTTTATTATTAAATTCATATAACATATTATAATGTTGGAACAAGGCATCCCATTATCTACCTTGACACCCCCAATAGAAATAGGACACATGGTGGGGTCATTTTATATTTTTATGATATTATTTTTTTACCCTTAATTACACGATTACTAATTAAACACGATAATTAATGATAATTACCGTCGTTACTATTCATAATGTCCAAAAACAAAAGAGTATTAATTACAAAATTTGGACCTTCTGATTCAAAATATGAAATCTATTTTATCAAATTAAAAACACATAAATTGTAGTAATTAATTTAAAATTAAATCCCATTGTCAAAACAAAAGACGAGTTTTTAAGAAGTAAAATTTATCAAAAGATTGACTTGTTTTTACATCCAATTGAAAAGTGATATTACTTCCAATGAACAACATTGTATTAAGTGATAAAAAAATAATTCAATTATACTTTAAAAAAATTAAAATGACAATCTAAATATATAGATATATTGGATGAAAAGGCTGTTTTGAATTAAAAACTGTATTTTTCACTATTCATTAAAAAAAAGTATTATAAGAAAAATACCAAAAACTAACCCTAAGCTATATTTGATATTTCAATTCAGAAATGATGTCCATTTTACCAAATTCAAAACATAGAAGTTTCATTAATAAATCACATAGTTAATTCCCACTGTTAAAACAAATACCGGGTTTTTGGGAAGTAATATCTATGAAAAGATTGGCACTTGTTTATGTCCATTTTCAAAGTAAAATTAATTATAATGACCATAATTGAAATAAATTCTAAAAATATATTCTAATTAAAATTTAAAAGCAATTAAAAACATAATCTAACCTTATATTTAAATGAGATGAAAAATCAGTTTTGATGTAAAATGCAATATTTTTCACTATTCATTAAAAATATATGAACATCATCAGAAACATACCAAATATTTAACCTAAGTAAATTTCAATATCCCAATCATAAAGAATAAGTTTATTTTGAAAAATAGAGCTAATAAAATTCTCAAAAGTAAGATTTAAAAAAATATCACCATCAAAAGGCACTAAACCAATCTTTTAAAAATATTAGAGTATTTATTCTTAAAATTGGATTCATCTAGATTTTAAGCCTCTAAAATTTATTGGTAAAATGTAAAAATATTTAACAAACATATGTAATAATTTTTTAGTTATTTCTGTTCATTCCCTCCATTATAACAGTTAGGCGTTAAATATTATAATATTGTTATATTATTAGTGTACAACGTAAGATTTCAAAGAAACTCGTTGTTGCGTATTGGGTACGCCATCGAGCATAGAATTCCCTTTAAAGTAATATTAACATTTTATTCACAAATATTGATAAAAATTAGAATGTAATATTATTTATTTACCTGGAATGTTACATCCTTCTCCCCTTTTGGGAATTTCATCCTCACAATTTCAAAATTGGGCTTGGAAACTTCATTGAATGTTCCACGTCGGAACAAGAGTCAATAAAACTATCACTTTAAAAGAAAGGTAGAGAAATACAATGGTCATCCGAGTTAACCCATAATAGGATTCCAAGTAGGAAAATATGGATATGGAAGAAAAAACAAAGGGTCATGTTCTAAGGGAGAGTGATAGAAAACTTGTTTTTGAGAAAGTCAACAACCAGAAAATCACAAACTGGTGATGGGTTAAACGGTATTTGATTCCCCAGTAGGAAAACGTAACGCACAAAATTTTTATTTTAAGTTACTTTTCATTGAGGAATTTATTTTTGAGATTAAATAAATCATAAGGAAACATACTTACTTGTCATGTCGACTTTCAACTTTTACTAGATTTCTTACAGAAACTCATACTTACTCCAAATGATGAGTATTTAGGAAGACTTGTTCACATTAAGAGTACTATAATTAACTTCTCGAGAATCACCTAATCCAAAAAATAGAATAATATACTTCCCATGTCATTAGTCCTTAACCAAAACCAAAACCAAAAAGGTTAGTACAAGATCAGATAATACCCAAAAAAGATAATCCTTTTTAAGAAAACCAATCTATTCTAAATCTCCAATATTTGTCAAAAAATACACAAAGTTCAACAAATACCATTCAATAAACATTTATCCATAAAATTATTCAATGTAAACCAAACTATGATTGAAACCCAAATCTATGAAGGATTTAATCACATTGTCTCCTAAGATAAATCTTAACATTTTTCACTAAAATGACATCAGTTACTCTTACAGTCTCATACTGAAAAGTAATTAACCTAATCACATATCCTCTATGATAGGATAATCATTTCCATTGATAACCCGAAATCAACATACTCTTAATTTATAAAATCATCTAACTAAAAATAATTAGTCAAACTAACCAGGGACTTCTCGTAGTCCAGTGGTAGGCGATAAATAACAGACGCACTTTGGTTATGGGTTCGATTCCCACAGCTTTGTCCGACGGGATAGGTTGTCACATGGTCTACATATTTTCCTCTTTCTAAAACTACATGATTCTTATAAAATTCCCCAAAAAGAAATAAAATCTTCAAAAATTACTATAACATAATTTAACCTCAATTTTATCTCATGCATTCCATTTTCCATCTTAACATAAAATAACCCATAATTACCTCAAAAGTAAGGACCATATAAAACCTAATGGTTACCTTTATAATTATTACCTGAACTTACGCATATATTTGGTCATCTCGTACATGATGCATTAGAGAACTCACCAAGGTTCAAGTGGTTGATCATTACTCCTGATAATTGGTTTAGAATAACCACGAGATTTCTCATTGAATCCCCCATTTCATCCTATCTCTTAATCATAGAACCACCACAGCTTCCTTCAAATCCATTTTCACTTTGGCGCCTGCTAGATCCATCCATTTACTAAAACCAAAAATGTCAGTGTGTGTATATCAACAAAATCATCATGTACTAATGAGGAAGATAAACATTATGATATACTTACTCATTCAATTTATCTAAAAACTATGACTCTTTCTGAAATCCTAACCATTATGGTAATGTCACTTATGATTAGATAATACCCAAACCTCTAAAGTTTTCTAAACCGACCTTTGATACCAACTATAAGGACCTGGCCTTAAACATTACTTATTATTGAATTAAATGAATAATTCACATTGAGGATCTTTTCAGGTTTAGAGTTTTAGAGAATTTAGACATAACTATTACATCTAAAAGGTTACAAAGTAGACACTTCTACTCAGCTTCCATTTTTTTCACAAAAATAAATACTCTTGAACAAAAGATTGATGTCTAGTTCCTTGTTTTAGACACCCTGACATTTCCTTGATCCCATCTTTGACCCTATTCAACTATATGTCCTGTGAAAAACATTTCAAAAAAACTTGGGATGAGCATAAAAATCTCAATAAGGTTTATAACAATACGGAAAGAAAACATTATTCCATGTATACATGAGAACCAATGAAATCATACTTTACTCATAAAACATAATCACGTTAACATACCTCATGAAATCATAAGATTTATGAATAACTCAAGACATAAAGGTAACTTGAAGCATTCATAACATTCTTACATAGGGAGTAACCCTCATGGTTACGTTTGGAATACCCATCATAGTATATTCCCTAAATCTCTCCGGAGAAACCTTAACGTTTAACTCCTTCGCGTAACCCAATGCATTGAAGAGCTATATCGGGCTCACCCGCCCTTATTTTATCACGGAACCACCCATTTTCATAAACAATGCCCACGAAACATAACATAATCATAGAATATATCTTAAACATAAAGGAGATATAACATTCCCTCATTTTATAACAATATAAAATTTTATGATATTGAAATAATGAATCCATTAAAAAAACCATTCTCAAAACCATTTAAAACATTTAATAAAGATATTTTTGAATAAAAGTGTTACATACCACCTTGATGCATTTAAAATTTTAAACCATTAATATCTATATAAATAAATCCTTAAAACCATTTTGAAAACATGGATATTAATGAGAAATATTTATATGAAAAAACCATTAAAACATTTAAAGTGATATTTTAGTTAAAGGGTTTTTACCAAAATTAGAGACACTTGAATACAATAATTGAGGAATAACATTTAATAAGAACTTTATAATATCATGATAATAAATTGATTCATGATATAATATTCCAAAGGATAGTATATACACCATATAAGATAGAATTGGTGCATAACAACAATGAAGTCTCAATAGAAATGTAAAATCAGATGAAGTCCCTTATAAAGAAGGTATCCTTAAATTAAGGATAAAACAATCTCATAATTATGTGTGACAAATATAAATACACCCAATATAAGTGGATATTAAGTGTAAAATAATCAAAGTTCATTCACACATATTCAATGGATTACATATTCAATAACTACAAGTTGAACCCAATGAAATAGAAATTGGGTTAAAAGGTACCCTTGTAAAAATTCGACAGCCAAACAACGTCACTTTAAAATTCAGAAAAATGAGTTGATGAAAAAAAAGGGAATATTATCACTGGGAAATAAATTTTACATCAATAAGGATATAGAAGAACATATCCCAACATAATAAGATGTAAATTAAAAGACCGAACAAAAAGAAGTCTTTTAAAAAAAGGAGGGTGAAAGGTTCCCTTACCGACTTGGGTAACTTTCGAAACGTACACCCATGAAAGAAGGACTATAAAACCGTGATGTAAATACTCATAAATGAACGTATATTACACAAAGAGTAGAGTAGTGGGAGGTACATACACCACTCAAAGTAAATGGTGGCAAATGTAGAATAAATCTCATGGGAATAAAATTGAGATGAAAAACCCCTTACCACATTGTAATCAATCGAGAGATATGACCAAAAGTTAATAACCACCAAATGATAACATAATACCATGAATATAATGATATTCATGATAATATATATCAAAAGGCAGTACACTATAAACAACATGCAATAAATTAGTGGAGAACAATGGAAATCTCATGGAATTGAAAGTGAGATAAGGAATCCCTTACGAAAATTCAGCAGCCTAACGACGCCACTTAAAATTTCCAAAAATAGTTTAAATATCTTATATATCCAGTAAATATTCATTTTATACAGTTACATAACATTTTGAGATAAAAATAAATGAAATTCACCGTTCATGGAGACGGTAGGCCGTACGTACGCATGAACGCTACTTTCATTTCATTGTCATATTAATGGAATTAAAAATAATTGAGAGATATTTAGAAAAATATTAATTGTATTTTGGATCTTTTAACCCTTTTGTATATTTTTTAATTAATGAGAACATTAAATCATCCACTATAACCCTGATAAGGTTGATTTCAACAAATACACATAGTGGTAATTGTATTTTGATGCTGATATTTTAATAATTTACAATTATGATGTATATACATACCTTAATTGATAAATTAATTAGCATACATTCGGTTGAATTTATAATAATCTTAGGAACACATTGGATTTCAATGTATATTGTGAAAATTTATCACTGAGAGAAGGATATACAGATTTTTTGAGAAGTTATAGAATTTCTTATCTGTAGGGTATGAATTATTTATATGATTCAAGTTTTTATCCACCTCTATGGCTCAACTTAATGAAATTAATAGATAAGAAAAGTATAAATAATATTTGGATGGGTAAGGAAACCTATAAATGGATTATTTTCCTACTATATAATAATACTTTGACGTATTTACAGATTAATTACTTATACATACACTTGATAATTATGTTGAGTTTTCCATAGAACCTAGACCTAACTCACGGACTATATCTAAAAATCCAAATAAAATTTCCCAAGTAAAATTTAGGTGGTAAAGAGGAAATTAAATGAGTTTTTTGATAGGAGATTTATTTCCCCTAGTGTTTCACCTAGGGTCCCTTGTCCATTTTTCTAAGAAGAAGGTTTTGTTTATGTGGTTTATCATCAATTATTGGGAGATTAATGGAATTATATTAAATAAAAAGCATCATTTTCCATAGATTGATGAATTATTTGATCAACGTTATGGCGATAAATATTTTTTTAAAGTTCTTTCTCCTTTTTGGGTATCATCAAATATGGGTAAATAACGATGATTTACCAAAAATGACTTTCCATATAAGTTAAGGACATTATGAGTTTACTATAATTCCCTTAGGATAGAAAAATGCAACTTCTGTGTTTATAGATGTGGTGAAAATATTATTCACTCTTATCTTGTTAATTTTTTTTGGTACTCATTGATCATTTCATTTTATTCTCTAAAATAAATTTGGATTATAATAATCATCTTATAATCATACATGATACTCTAATAGAAAAAAAATTATATGAAAAAAATTAAAAAATATGAATTTTGGATTTAGAATGTGCCTTTTCGTAAACATATTATCACTAATGGTGGAATATTTACAGATCCTTCTAAGATAGATCATTCTAAAGAATGGGAATCACTAATTATTATAATCATGATATATTTTTTCCTTGGATTATAAGGTTACTATCAGTGATTTATTCAAAACATTACATGACTGGAAAACACATTAACCATGTTGACACATAGAGTTATATTTTTATAGTCAAAGTAATGTGAATAATGTTTTAAGAATTTAATGAATTGATTGTTTAGTTCACTTATGTTGAAATTCCCTATAGAAAAGTATAAACATGTGATATATATTGACACATTTAAGAAAATAACAATATATTTCCGTATGCCTAATGATATAGATGACACTAATTCATAATGGTAGTTAAGTATACATGAACAAAATTATTCAACCCATGATTTTTGGTTTGAATCTATGATATTTTCCTTGAAGACATGCAATAACCATCTCTATGGAGAGATATATGAAATATATATGGGCCTAAATATCTTAAAATATATATTCTCTCAAAAATCTCTCATCATTGTGCAATGGATAAGGTTCAACTAGTCAAGGAATATGATTTCTCTATACAATACCAGGAAGAGTATAAAAAAGAAGTTGGTCAATGTGTTGAGTTAGAAGTATGTTAGAGTTCTTACCCAGATGAGGATATACCAGGATCTTATATTCATGGATTTAGTAAAGATGTATATTGGACATATTATGGTCAGTTAAAATATTTAATTTTCCAAATTATTTCTATTCCATATTTACAAAAAAAAATAAAAATATATCAACTTGATAATAAGATTTTACACAAGAAAATTAATTCCATAAATGATATAAAGTTGAAAAAATGTCCATAAATATAATACATTTAAATTTGTAATGATATTATATATTCCATCCATACTAGAGTTGAATAGGGAACTACTAGATTGATCTCATTAATTAAATATCTCTGTACACCCAAATAGAACTACGATGTATAGGGATTAAAGAGAACATATTCTGTAAGACAATATGAAGTGAAAAATTGTTGATTATCTATCAATATGGATGGTTTTTGAGGGAAACAATGCTATGTGAATAAAATCATAAATATGGATGAAATATCTCTTTATACCTTTGTGGAAGTGGGATAATATTACTATGGACATTTTTATTTGATTTTCAATAATTCCAATGAGGAATGATACTATATGTTTTATTCTGGATAAACTTATTGAATCTTCTCATTTAATTTCTAAAAGGGATGATCTAGCTCTTGAGAACCTTTCATGGATCTATATTAATGGAGTTGAAATATTTTATGGGGTAACTATTTCATCTATATATGGTCTTGAATCTTCATTCATATAAAAATTATGGAAGATTATTTAAATAGATATTGATACAAATATATATTTGAATCCCACCTATCATCCAAAAATAAATATATTGTCTTAATGGGCTTTTCATATATTAGCTGACTTGTTGAGGTCATTATTACCTGAATTTAAAGATACATGGGATCATTATTTAACATTAGTAGAATTTACATACCATAATTGCTTCCATTCAATAATTAAAATTTAACTACATGAAGCATTTTATGATATTAGACTTCAAACAAAAACTTATTAGTATAAATTTTTTAAAAGGAATCTAGTCTTCCAAAAATGTTTTGAGGAAATAACTATAAAAGTATGGTCCATTAAATATCATTTGAAGGTATCTTAAATAATAAAAAAGATCATTATGTATAATAGAGAGAAATATTTAGAATTTATAGACTGAGATCATGTATTCATAAAGGTATCTTGATTGGATGGATATATAACATTCTATAAAAATGGAAATATATGTGTTGGTAACATCAGGCCTTTCAAAATTTTAGATAAAATTTGAGATGTAGACCACCATTTGGATATTACACCTAACCTCTCTAAATTGAATGAAAACTTTTAGGTTTAATTATTAAGGAAAGAAATTATATAACCCACAATCATACTCATATTTAAGGAAATACAATTGAAAACTCACTTATCATAAAATTAATATCATTTTCATATTCAGGATATTAAAGAGAAAGTGTTTTGGAATCAAACAATATAGATTGTGAAAGTTGTTTCGATAAATGAAATTTTGAATGATGAAAATAGAGATCTTGGATAAGAAATGATAAATAATATCTCAAATTTATTTATAAAGTATTATATGTATCAATTTTTTTGGATGAAATTATATAACGGGGGATAATATAATGTTCAAAATTATACTCTATCTAGTAAACACTACATGCCCAAAATAGTTACTAGTGCACATCTTATTACTATAATAGGGAAAGATAAAGAATATATATATTTATATAATTTGAAAGTTTAAATTTTTTAATTAGATAAAATGGGTATCATTTTTGAGTTGAAAATAATGAAATTATATTAGTGTAAATTTTTGGGATTTTTTCTAAAATAGTTCATTTTTAGGTCGAGGGTGAAAAATAGTTTTTTACAAAATACTATCATTTTATGAAATAATCTTGAAATCAGAATGAATTTAATGTTTTAATAACTTATTTTATAGTCCAAACATATATTCATGAATTAAAATATCAAATTTAATAATATGATGTTGAATTTAGAATCCTCTGTTTGAAACATTTTCAACCGAGGTGATGTTTTATTTTTTTCAATAGTATTTTTTCCCATTTTAGTTAATAAATTATTTTCAATGACAAATTATGTTTTTACATGGATTTAAATTCCAATAACTTTAAATTTTTCAATCACAACCCTATTATTTCATGACACATGATTTTAGTGTGAATCTGTTATTTTCTTATAGATCCATTTCCTTTCTAAAAGTTGTTTTTTGTTGGGTGTTGTGTACTTTTATTAAATGTAATTTTTACCACATATAAAAAATAAATCATATAAAATATATTTATTCACACTATTATAATTTTTTAATAAATTAAATTTAATGTTTCTTTATATTGATTAGTTACCATAGTAAATGTTTTTAACCATGGTAAGGGTTAAATTGATTAACAAGTGTGTTTAACTAAGAAATATGGCTTAAAATATCAATTAAACATATCTAAATTTATAAGTATTGTTATATTTTTACCTTACCATATCCAAAAAATAAATGTTTTCTCATTTTTTTAAATTTATATGAAAATTACATTATATTATTCTAATGTTTAAAGTGTTTAAAAATGTGCTTCTCCTATCACCTATAAAAGGATCCCACCACCCCCAAACATATCCATAGTCTTTAAGAAAATTATATCAAACAAAATCTACTTAGATAACTACCTATAAACATTTAATAGGAACTATATATTTTATCATCTTACCAAAATAAATAGTAAGGATGTTTTATAAGAAAATATAATGGTGGTTACTGAGGGAATTTTTAATTTTCTTAACAGAGTTCTCTTGGGTTAAATCCTTCTAAAACCACTTCCAAGTCTTTTATAACAACCCCAAAATTAATAAATTAGTATAATAGATTTTTTGAAATGTTATTTTTAATGGATCATCCATCATCTACATCCTTTCCGGCCATTTCTAAATGAAAAACATCACTTATATGTATATATGGACTACCACATCTATGAATGAAATGTTTTATTTTTTATTACCACATCATAGGGAGGGATAGAAATATGTATTTAATTAATAAATATAATATATATTATGTAATTATTATATTCTAAATTGGAATAATTATTATCCTTCCTTTTCATTCCATCAATTGAGAAATGAAAGCCTTACTCATGCATAAGTGTGGACTACATCCTCTATGAATAACATATATCGTTTTTCATAACCACATTACATGGATGGTTATAAAATATTAATTTAATATAAAAATGTGATATAAATTAAATTCTAAATATTCTATATAGGATTAAACCATGACCAATGTATATTGATCAGAACCTCCAAAAAGCATGCACAATAATTAGCACCAAAATAATTGTTTTTTATAAACAATTAAGACTATGTAGGTAAAAATAAGTTATACATAAATTATATCAATTAATAAAGGTAAAAATAAGGGTATATTATATATGAATAATAAAGAAAATGTTATTATAAATTATTTTAGAATGTTCCAGACCGAACAAGAACCCGAAGTAATTATTTATATTTCAATATAATTTTTATAATGTCGTGTTAATGATTAAATATCTATTAGAGGAATTATATATGTAAGGACATGTAAATTCCAAGGAAAATTTTTTCTCAAATTATTTGGGATTTTACAAGTATGCAGTTTCTGACAGCACCTGATTCCGAGGCTCGGTGTGCTCGAAATCAATTTACAAAATTTAGCTGGGGTATGTTTAGTGAACTAACGAGCGGGTTTTTCTATCTTTTGAACCGGTTCTCGGAATTGAAATCCGAGGGCACCGATGAATTCTTAGCACCAGTAATTGGTTAAGAGGACCTTTACTGAAGATGCATTTGCTCAGGAAGACATGTTTAAAAAAAGTGGTAAAATTTTATTTCTTTTTCTAAGGTGGTTTTATCCTACATGGGGGAGTTAGGGTGGGGCCCACTAGCATCCTAACTACCCATGTGAGGATAAATGTAAGTTGGAGCCCACACGAGCCCCAGCCTTTTCACTTTCCATAACCCCTTAAACCCTTGGAATTAATTGTGCAACCCTTCCACCTTCTCTCTCTCTCGCTCATAACTCTTTCCAACACACATTATACATTTAATTGAACCTACTTCAATTAGTTAATGAAGTTTTTGAATTATTGAATTTTAAAAAGCTTGGAATAAAAAATTAAAATAATGGGTGAACTTATTTTAATTTTGTTGGCTTGTTGTGTGGGAGTTTGGGGAGAGAGCCTTGTGTAAAGAAAGAAGGAAGCTCCACCATCGTTGAAGGACGTCATCCTCTCCGCGAAGAACGACACCTCTTCGACGTAGAGCACCAAATCCACGAAGATCAACGACACAAAATCCTCTTATTCTCTCTGTGATAAAAGAGGAGACATAATTTCCTCAGGGGCACACCGGCGATGATGGAAGAGATGCCATCATCTGCGGCGCTTGACAACCGTGAAACTTCTTTAAGAGGTAGGGGTTATTTCTTTGTTCAAGTCTTCTTGTCACCCTTTGTTGTTTACGATTTGGATGAATGTTATCGTCATAACGATAGGAGATCGGACCGCACAAACACGAGCGATTCTCCTCCTCTTTTCCATGTTGTTCTTCGTTGATGATTGAGGTGAAGGCGGTGCGGTGTCATTGCACTGCGCGGGGTTGAAAAGGACAGTGGCCGGAGCGGGCTGCAGCGGTGGTGCGCGACACCATCACGTCGTGCCGGTGAGACAAGGCACGGCCTAGGGCCGCGGCGGACCAGCAGGGGCGGTCGGCTGAGCCAGCCGCCAGCGTCTCCAGGAGGCAGGATCCAGAAGGGGTCCCACGGCGGCTCATCGGCCGGCCATAAATGCCGGCCTTTATTAGGAAACCGGGGGGGGTGTAACCCCTACGACCAGCATTTATGGTGGACCCCACTTGGTCCTCCGTTTCCAGAAAAAGGGGGCGCGTCCCTCGTCCCCCACTCGGCCAGCGCTGAGCCGCGGCCGGCTTCCGAGCTGGGCCGCTGGCCGTACGGGCTGGGCCGTGCCCATCTGGGCCACACCAGCCAGGTTGGGCCGCGCCCAATCAGGCCGGACCGAGACCCATTTCGGGCTGACCTAGGGGGTATTGGGTAGGGTCGGACCGGGCCCAGACCCCTATTTTCAGACCAGGTTCATTCAAACGCCAATATCCTGAGCTACGGACCTCTCATCAACGCACCGTCAGTTTCTTAGGGATCCTTCAATCAAGACGGTCGTTTTGGTGTATTACACTCGAGGTTTCATCTAATTTTGCATATGGTCGGGTTGGTTCGAACTCGAAACCAACCGGGCCCTTGGAGCGGAAACACTTATAACTTTAGGACCGGACGTCCGAATGAAGTACCGTCAAATATGTTGAATTACTCTTAGTGAGATGGTTCTTTTGGCTTAATCTACTTGAGGTATGGATATGGATGGAGTACGGTCGGGTTGGTTTTAGCTTAAAAACCAACCGGGCCCCTGTGACGGAAAAACCAATATCTCTCAAACCGGGCGTCCGATTGATGTGTCATCTGTCGCGTTGAGTTCTATTTTTGATGAGACAGAACTTCGGGATACATAAACTCTAGACTTCATAATAGTTGATGTATTGACCCCCCTTGGATCAGGGATTGGACCCTCCCAGAATTGAGCGTGCTGTGTGCGGGAACCCTAGAGATGGATGCGACTGCGACGACAATGATGACTGTACTTGGATCCTACGTGGGGTCGGCAGTGAGGATGACTGTACTTGGATCCTCTGTGGTTTCGGCACCGATGATGACCGTACTTGGATCCTAAGTGGGTTCGGCAGTGATGAATTCTGTACTTGGATCCTACGTGGGTTCGGCAGGGGAGATGATTTAGAGGATACATCTATCATCTCCACCCCTCTTCGTGAGTAGTATACATGTGTGAGCTGAGTCTTGATTTTTAGTCATTTTCATCAATATTATTGACTTGCTTTCCTGTGTGGATTGGGTTGTTCTTTCCTATGTGGACCGGGTTGTCCTTGGGCTCGTGAGGTGGAGCCAAACTGGAATTGATGATTTAGGTATATGTATGGGAATATAACTAAGTAGAGTTGGTTGATACTTTGTGTTTGTATCCTTCCTTTGTGGTTTATCCTTTGTGGATTCTGGGAGACCTTCGGGGGTTTAGGGGTCCCTATTGAGTATTGTATACTCACCCTGACACGGGCTATACCCACCCTACGTCGTCTTGGTTACAGACAACGAACAACGCTGATCGTGGTTGAGGCTTGAGGAGTGGGACGGTATCTGGAGGTGGACTATCAGGCATGACATACACGGAGTGGACGGCCGGAACGAGGAGCTGAGGAGACCATATGTACCCACCCTTCAGGTGGGATAGTCGGAGGACGACTTAGTGGTTGCTGATTTACTTTACTGCTACTGTACATTCTTTTCAGATGTACTGTACTTTCTGTTGGGTTTGTATTCTGACCCATTTACATTTCAGAAATTACTTTTATACCCAGTTTACTTAGTGTTTACTTCAACTTACGTTCTCTGTTGTGTTGTTTACTAACATAAAGGCAAAAATTTCCCTTTTATCGGAATTTGTGCCTTGGTTCTAGTCGCTAGCCCCTGGCCTATGGAAGGCATCATTGGGGTAGTCACGGCACGGGCCCCGAGGATGGGTCGTGGAAAATTGGTATCAGAGGAGTCGGTTCTACTGTAGAACTCAAGACTCTGATAATTTATTCCTGTGAAGCAATAGTGTTAAGGGTATTGAGTGTGGTTATTAGTCCAGGGAGTCCAGTGTTGGTGCGGCGGCCGACGTATCCATACACCAGGACCCTGACTTCTGATTTCCGACTTAGTGCTCGAAAACACTGATTGCATGTGAGTTTCAAAATTTTTCTTTGTGATTACTTTGTGTCAGCTCACCAGGTATATTGTTTTAACCATGGAACAACTTTTTATTTTTAGGATGGCCCCACGACGATAGCTAGTTAGGATTCCTAGTTACGTGCGAGATGGTATCCCACAGAGTGACGAGGCCTTGGTGCAGGGCCCCATTACAGTGGAGTCACTAGAGGTACCTCTACAAGTTGGTCCACCAATACCACCAGCCCCAGCAGCGGAGAGTGCACGTTACCTGAGTGCACTTCACGAGGTTCAGCATCAGAGGATTCCCAGGTTCAGGGGAGAGACGGGCCCTTGGGAAGCCGAGGATTGGTTGGAGGCTGTTCTCTGAGTCTTCAGATTAGTAGGGACACCAGCTGACCTCATGGTGATCCTTACGGCGAGTACCCTAAACGCAGCGGCAGATAGATGGTGGAGCTTGAGGCTCCAGGTGCACGAAGAGTCATCTCTACTATGGATGGACTTCGAGAGTCTTTTCGGCTCGGAGTTCATTCCAGCCACCCTCCGTGCGGTGCGCATCCAGGAGTTACTACAGTTACGGTAGGCTAGCATGACAGTAGCCCAGTACTCGGCGAGATTTACCGACCTTTCACACAACTCCACGGACATGGTATGAGACTCATTCATCCAGGCCTGGACCTTCAATTAGGGACTGAGGAATGAGATCAGGTATTCAATGATCTCCCTCAGCATTCCGACGCGGGCAGGAGTACTGGATCGATCCCTTATTGTGAAGAGCTTCCTTGCTGAGACTACGCCAGCAGCGAGGCCTACCACAGGGCGACACTTAGTGGAGTATTCTATAGCTAGCAGTAGACAGATGTCACAGAGGTCTAACTAGACCAGGCCATCAGGTGGGCGACCTCAGGATACTGGTTCGGATGTGCAGGGCACACGCAGTAGATCCAATCATACGAGAGGTAGGCAGTGCTATGCATGCAGTGGGTAGGGCCACATGGCTCGTGACTACCCGACCCACCATGCTGAGGAGCCACAAATGATTGAGTGACCACCTAGGCAGAGGCAGAGGTTCGACCGTGGCGGTCTGTAGGGAGAAGGTGGACGAGGCAGAGGAGATGGATGAGTAGTAGGTGGTGGGCGATGCTTTGAGGTTCTACCACCACCACCAACAGGAGGTCCAACCCGACCACAGGGAGCTGGCGGACAGACGCAGGCTCAGCTTCTGGAATTGGTGTCTTATGACCACGGTGCACCTGAGATGATTTGAGGTACTATCTTTGTCTACTTCACCCTTGCTAAAAATTCTTATAGACACATGAGCGAGTCATTCTTTCCTTTCTGCTGCCCTTGTTCAAAGCTCAGAGACTCCGACAGATTCGTTGGCTCGATCCTTACGAATAGAGACTCCTACGGGAGCAGAATCGACGATTACACATTGGTGCCAGCAGTGTGAGCTTACTCTAGGAGAAGAGATCTTCGTTTGCGATCTTCTTGTAGCAGAGTCGAGGCCTTACAACGTCATCTTAGGTATGGACTAGTTATCTACAGTCCATGCCCATATCGACTATATTAGTTGCAAAGTGCGGTGTGTCCGCACAGATGGGAGAAGGTTCATCTTCACTGGAGAGAAGGGAGAATTTCAGTGTAGGATGGACTTACGTAGAGGAGAGGGAAGCCGATCGCACATCAGTTGGCTAGTCTCATCCTCAGAGCGGTTTATGTGTGGAGTCTGAGTTTTCCTGTTGTGGTGGATCAGTACGTGGACGTTTTTCCTGATGACGTTCCAAGACTTCCTCCTCACAGAGAGCTATAATTCTATATTGAAGTGTACCCCAGGACAACCCCGATATCTACTCCAGCATATCATATGGCTCCTGCTAAGATTCGTGAGCTACGGGTATAGCTGGAGGACTTGCACGACAAGGGATTCATCCGACCTAGTGTTTCACCCTGGGCTTCTCCAATTTTATTCGCTAAGAAGGCAGATGGGAGCTTAAGAATATGTGTCGACTACCTTCGCCTGAATCATGTGACCGTAAAGAACAAGTATCAACTACCAAAGATTGAAGGCCTCTTTGATCAGCTCAAGGGAGCACGATGGTTCTCGAAGATAGACCTCAGGTCAGGCTATCATCAACTCAATGTTCGAGATGAGGATGTGGAGAAGACGGCCTTCTGGTGTTGGTATGGCCACTATGAATTCTTGGTTATAACTTTAGGTGTAACCAACACTCCATCAATGTTCATGAGTCTCATGAACAAGATCTTCCATCCTAACCTCGATCGATTTGTCGTAGTCTTCATCGATGACATATTTATTTACTCGACTATTGAGGAGGAGCACGCCTACCACTTGCAGGTTGTACTGGACACACTCCAAGAGAACCATATTTATGGTAAGCTCTCGAAGTGTTAGTTGTGGAATCAAGAGGTCCACTTATTGGGGAACGTCATCTCTGATATGGGAGTTGCGGTGGATCCTGCGAAGATCGAGGCAGTACTAGCTTGGGAGCCACCCAGGAGCGTGATAGAGGTGCGAAGTTTCCTAGGTCTGGCTGGGTACTATCGAAGATTTGTTCCAGACTTCTCCAGAGTAGCAGCACCACTTTCAACCTTGAAAAAGAATGGGAAACCCTTCGTGAGGTCAGATAGATGTCAGCAAATTTTCTAGGAGCTGAGACTGAGATTGACCAGTGCACCCATCTTGAGGCTACCAGAGGACGGAGTAGGGTACGTAGTTTACTGCAATGAATCAGGGACTAGGCTCTGGTGTGTCCGGATGCAGGAAATGGCATTGATCACCGATGGTTCCTGAAAGTTGAGGCAGCATGAACAGAAGTACACTACCCATGACCTGGAGTTAGCAGCAGTGGTCTTCGCCTTGAAGATGTGGTGTCACTATCTTATTGGCGAGCACTTTAAAGTCTACTCTGACCACCAGAGTCTTAGGTATATCTTCTCGCAAAAGGACCTGAACCTGAGACAGCGGTGATGGCTTGTGTACCTCCAGGACTATGAATTTGAGATAGTCTATACTCCTGTGAAGGGGAACGTAGTAGCTGATGCTCTCAGTAGGAGATCGGGTATTCAGCAACATGGAGAGGTGACAGAGCAGCTAGCCGCATTGTAGATATCCTTCGTGGATAGAGATGGAGCATCATTTCAACAGTCCCTCATAGTCACTCCTCCACTACGTCAACGGGTCAGAGAGGCACAATGTGGGGACATTTACTGTGAGAGTATACATGCACATATATCCATAGGACATGCACTTGATAGATTTTCTATAGGAAGAGAGCACGTCATCCTTTTCAGATGATGTACCATGGTACCAGTTGCATTACAGGAGGAGGTTATGAGGGAGTTTCACACTTCTCTATTAGAAGTACATCTAGGAGTAGAAAAGATGTACCAGGATCTCAGATGACAGTACTAGTGGCCGGGTATGAAGAAGGCTATGGCAGAGTTCGTTTCACGATGCCTCACCTGCCAGCAGGTGAAGGCAGAGAACCAGGTACCGGCAGGCTTGGTGCATCCCTTAGAGGTCTCGGAGTGGAAGTGGGATGGGATATCCATGGATTTCATGACGGGGATCCCTCATACTACCATAGAACACGACTCCATCTGGGTGATTGTCAACCGACTCACCAAGTCATCCCACTTCCTACCAATTAGAGAGTAGGGCTCAGTGGAGAGCTAGGCACGCCTCTACGTTCAGGAGATCGTACAGCTTCATGGTGTGCCATCATCTATCATCTCCGATCGAGGTGCTCTCTTTACTTCCTGGCTTTGGTAGGGGTTGCAGGAGGCATTTGGGATGCAGCTATGCCTGAGCACTGCCTTTCATCCTCAGACGGATGGCCATATAGAGAGGACCATTCAGACTCTTGAGGACATGATCCGTTCATGTGTCCTCGACTTTGGTCACAACTGGGATGATCACCTACCTTTGGTGGAGTTTGCGTACAACAACAGTTACCACTCAACCATTGGGAGGGCACCATATGAGGAATTGTATGGCCGAACTTACAGATCAACTCTGTGTTGGAATGACACTAGGGAGTCAGCACTCGTAGGACCAGAGATGGTCCAGGCTATGACAGAGAAGGTACAGATCATCCGGGAGAGGATGATGACTGCTCAGAGCCGACAGAAGTCCTATGCTGATACGAGTTGGAGACCACTGGAGTTTGAGGATGGTGACCAAGTTTTCTTACGGGTCTCACCTCAACATGGATTATAGAGATTTTTTCGGGCGGCAAGTTATCTCGACGCTTCATCAGAACTTTTCAGGTTCTCAGCAGGATAGGCGAGGTGTCTTATCGCCTGGCTCTTCCACCTCAGTTGCACCCGGTGCATGACGTCATCCACATATCTCAGCTGAAGAAATACGTACACGACCTGACACATATCATTGATCATGGAAATCTGGACATTGATGATGGTGAGACTTTTGTGGAGGTCCCAGTGGAGATTGAGGATCGATAGGAATGGGTCCTACATGGACGGTCGATTCCTCTGGTGCACATCCGGTGGCAGCACAGGAACCTCCACGAGAGCACATGGGAGAGGGAGGCTCAGAGGCATGCATAGTACCATCATTTGTTTCCCTAGTTTATGATGTAGATTTACGAGGATGTAAAACCCTGATGTGGGAGTAATGTAAAGACCCGTAAATTTCAGGAATTTTTTTTCTTAAATTCTTTGGGATTTTACGAGTACACAGTTTATGACAGCACCTGATTCCGAGGCCCGGTGTGCCCGGAATCATTTTCCAAAATTTAGCTCAGGTACATTTAGTGAACGAACGAGCAGGTTTTTCTATCTTTTGAACCGGTGCTCGGAATTGAAACTTGAGGGAACCGATGAATTCATAGCGCCAGTAATTTCTTAAGAGGACCTTTACTGAAGATGGGTTTTATCGGGAAGATATGTTTAAAAAAGGTGGATTAAATGAAAAGTGAATAAAATTATGGTAAAATTTTATTTCTTTTTCTAAGGTGGTTCTATCATACATGGGGGAGTTTGGGTGGGACCCACTAGCATCCTAACTAATCATGTGAGGATAAATGTAAGGTGGGGCCTACACAAGCCCCAACCTTTTCACTTTCCATAACCCCTTAACCCCTTGTAATTAATTGTATAACCCTTCCAGCTTCTCTCTCTCTCTCCCTCATAACTCTTGCCACCACACATTATACAATTAATTGAACCACTTAAATTAGTTAATGAAGTGTTTTAATTCCTGAATTTTAAAAATCTTGGCATAAATAATTAAAATAAGGGGTGACCTTATTTTAATTTTGTTGGCTTGTTGTGTGGGAGTTTCTGGAGAGAGCCTTGTGTAAATAAAGAAGGAAGCTCCACCATCCTTTAAGAAAGTCATCCTATCCTCAAAGAACGACACCTCTTCGATGTGGATCACTGAATCCACAAAGATGAACGACGCGTAATCCTCTTCTTCTCTCCGTGATAAAAGAGGAGATGTCATTTCCTCGAGCGCACACCGTCGACGACGGAAACGACGCCATCATCTGCGAACTTATTTACGAGGTAGGGGTTATTTCTTTTTTCAAGTCTTATCATCATCCTTCGTTTTTTAAGATTTCTCCTAATGTTATCGTTCTAATCGGAGGAGATAGGAATCCACAAACATGGCTGATTTTCCTCCTCTTTTTCTTTTTGTTCATCATTGATGATTGAGGTGAAGGCGGCGCGGTGCCGTTGCACTGCGTGGGAACGAAGATCACCGCGATCAGAGCGGGATGCGGCGGTGGTGCTCGGCACCACCATACCACGCCGGTGAGGCCGAGGGAGGCCGCGGTGGAGGGGGGCAGTGCCATCGCGTTGTGCTGGGGAGACAAGTTGCGGTGGACCAGCATGGGGAGGCCAGCTGAGCTGGCCGCTGGCGTCTCCCGGAGGCGGGACCCAGAAGGGGTCCTACGGCGGCCCACAAGCCGGCCTTAAAGTCCATTAATTATTATTAAACCCGGGGGTGTAACCCCCCCCCCCCCCGAAAAACATTTAGGGCATACCCCACTCGGTTTTCCATTTCCAGAAAAAGGGGGCGTGCCCCTCGCGACTCGCTCGGTCAGCGCTGAGCCGTGGCCGGCTTTCGAGCCGGGCCGCTGACCGCACGTGCTCGGTCGGCTGCGCCCTGTCGAACCTGGCCGCACCCATTTGGGTCGGACCCAGACCCGAGTCGTGTCGACCCAGTTCGGGCCGACCCAGGGGGTATTGGGCCGGGTCAGACCGGGCCCAGACCCCCTATTTTCGGACCAGGTTCATTAAAACACCAATATCATGGAATAAGGACCTCCGATCGATGCACTGTCAGTTGCATAGGGATCTGTGGATCGAGGCATTCATTTTGGTATATTACACTTGAGGTTTCAGCAATGTTTGTGTATAGTCGGGTTGGTTTGAACCCAAAACCAACTAGGTCCTTGGAGCAGAAACTCTTATAACTTTAGGAACGGATGTCCGAATGGTGTGCCGCCAAATACATTGAATTCATCTTAGTTAGGTGGTTTTTTGGATTACTCCACTTGAGGTTTGGACGTGAATGGAGTAAAGTCGGGTAGGTTTTATCTTAAAAACCAACCGAGCCCCTGGGACGGAAAATCCAATATCTCTCAGACTGGGCGTCCGATTGATGTGTCGTCTGTCGTGTTGAGATCCTATTGATGAGACGGAACATTGGGATACATAAACTCTGGACTTTGTGATAGTTGATGTATCGACCCCCTTGGCTCGTGGAGCGGACCCTCTCTGAATCGAGCGTGCTGTGTGCGGGAACCCTAGAGCTGGCTGCGACTACGACGAGGATGACGACTGTACATGGATCCTCCATGGGTTCGGCATCGATGACGACTATACTTGGATCCTACATGGGTTTGGCAGTGATGGTTATTGTACTTGGATCCTACGTGGGTTCGGCAGGGACAACTTCTGTACTTGGATCCTACGTGGGTTCGGCAGGGGAGATGATTCAGAGGCTACATCTATCATCTCTACCCCTCTTCATGAGTAATATACCTGTTTGAGATGAGTCTTGATTTTCAGTCATTTTCATCAATATGATTTACTTGCTTTCTTGTGTGGATTGGGTAGTGCTTTCCTTTGTGGATTGGGTTGTGCTTTCCTGTGTGGAATGGGTTGTACTTGGGCTCGTGATCTGGAGCCGAACTGGAATTGATGACTAAGTTATATTTATGGGAATATACAAAAGTAGAGTTGGTTGATACTTCGTGTTTGTATCCTTATTTTTTGGTTTATCCTTTGTGGATTCTGGGAGACCTTCGGGGGTCTCAGGGTCCATACTGAGTATTGTATTCTTACCCCTGCACAAGCTATGCCCGCACTACATGGTCGTGGTTGTAAACAATGGACAACGCTGATCATGATTGAGGCTTGAGGAGCGGGACGATATCCAGAGGTGGACTATCTGGCGGGATGTACACGGAGTAGACGGCCGGACTAAAGAGCTGATGACACCATATGTACCCACCCTTTAGGTGGGATAGCCGAAGGACGACTCAGGGGTTGCTGATTTACTTTACTGCTGATGTACATTCTTTTCAATTGTACTATACTTTCGGTTGGGTTTGTATTCTGGCCCATTTACTTTTTGACACTTACTTTTATACTCAGTTTACTTATTTTTTACTTCATCTTGCGTTCTCTGTTGTGTTGTTTACTTATATAAAGGCAATGCCTTCCCTTTTATCATAATTTGCACCTTGGTGCTAGTCGTCAGCCCCTGGCCTATGGAAGGCAGGCTTGGGGTAGTCACGGTATGGTCCTTGAGGACGGGTCATGAAAATATATTCTATCTTAGTTAAACCAAATATATTTTCTTATAAATTCATTATAACCAAGGTTCAAAAGTATTCTTTCCATTTTATCACTATTTTATACACAAAATAATCAAAATAATGATTGTAAGTAAATCCAACCTTGTTTCTTATTTTTGGTCAGGAATGATTTTATTTCATATCCATACACTATATTTTATGTAATTTCCCAGAAAATACTTTATTTTTTTTAATATATTTAATTAATTTCAAACTAGTCGTGTAGAAGACATGATATTTTGAGGCTCGGAGTTCCCAGAAGGGTCTTTTAGAAAATGTTATGTTTTAAATAGCACAAATGAGTATCTCTCTTAAAAAAGTTGAATACTCTTAAATGAGTGCCTGAATCAGAAATTCAAAGGCATCATTACATTCAGAATGGAGGTTTTCCCCAGGCATGACTTATGATTAGTCAGCATAGGCATCCAGTGAGAAGACCCGAAAATGGAATAACTGTAAATAAAATAATAAAATTATTTTATTTTATTTTTAAAATGATTATAAATAACTAATGGTGACTTAGAATAAAAATCAAACACCATAATTTACCTCACAAGGGTTTTCTTTCCTTAGGTAGTTCCAAAAGTTGGTCAGCATAGGCCAATAGTGGAAGTTAGTTTTGGCCATAAATAAAATAATTAACAATTCTTTTATTATCAAATAATTCTTATTTATAAATTTTAACTGGGATTAGAAATCAAGAAGTACCATTGATCTCGTGAGGGTGTGTTTCCCTTAGGTGGATCTTAACATCGACGGGCACGGGTCGAGGGTGAAAGATAGTTTTTGAATCTTTTTTAATGGAATTAAAATAGAGCAGGTGCGCGATTTTGGAAACATCTAAATGAGTTCTCAGAACGAAAATACGAGGGAACCATTGAATCTAGAACTCATACCTTACATAATAATTGACCTAACATTGATCGGAGAGGGTCGACTGGAAAGTTTAATTTTCAGAATTTTCTGGAGAAAAATAGATATAACTTAAAAAGTTATTTTTCTTTCTTCCTTCATCGTTGAATGGTGTCATGTCTGCACTATAGTGAGGTAATGAGATGACAAGTAATAGTGTTAATGATCAGCAAAAAGGATCATTAAATAAAGTATAATGACGTGAAAATGCTATGTAATAGAAACACTACAACATGTTTATCTTTTAATGGATTTACTGGTTTAGAGAAATGAGGTCAAAATGTGGAACTCCTCTAAAAAATTAATGGCAAGGAATCCTCTCCAATGAACACCAGAAAAATGCTAGCAACATCGAAACACCATGAATAAAAAGACCAGTGATTGAAGAACGCTGACAACATTGAACTCTTGAATCTTCACAGATGGATCTCTACCAACAAAGGGTTTCCGTCCGGTACAAATCTATCAAAGTTAGGGGTTATTTCTTTTTGTTTGATTTTCCTCGTACTTCATTCTAAATCATAAAATGTGGATCAACCCACCAATAGGTTTATCCATGGATTATTTGTTCTGGTGGGAGGGTTCTTTTTCTTGGGGGTTTTCATTGAGATTATTTATTATTTGATGGAATCAAAATCTAAAACCCCCCTTATTTTAAACTCTAATGTAGAGGGCAAGGGCCGACAAAAACCAGGACCGAGCACCTCCTACTTATGAGTTCCTCATCACCGAACCTCTAAATGGTTGGTGAAATAGTTTTGAGGCCTTAGTAGAGAAGGCAACACCCCATTGATACTGGAGGCACAAACAACATGAGGAATGGACCAGCGGAGCGGACTCGGTAGTCCGCTGAAGGCACCGCCGGCACGCTGTCAACAATGATTACTGGTGATGGACCATGGTGGAAGCTACAGGCGGGTGGAAGTGCACCGAAGGTAGTTTAAAGGCCTTTTATTTCCATGGAAGAGAATCAAGGGCCTTCGGTGCTCTGTTCGGTGGTTGGAGGCGGCATGACGCGACCATCCAGACACGTCGGAAGGGCGGCTCGCACGGTGCAGGCTGTGGTGCGCTGGCACATAGTCTAGTGGGGATCATGTGCTGTAGGAATGGCATCCAGATCCTGCTATCCACATGTAGTTGGCTCCTACATTCCATATACAACCTAACTAGGGAATGAAGTGGATGGGGTTCATGAAGACCAGTCATCCATGTGGGGAGGGTCGTAGGGTGCCAAATGAGACAACCCATGGCTTTCGGGCTAGAGGTGACTTGCTCGTGCAAACCGGGATGATGCACGGCTTGGGTGGGAAAAAAAATTGGCCCGTTGTTGAAGCCCGAGCTAGTGGTATAAAACCAAGCCACTGGGTGGCCTGGGCAGGGAAAAAACCAGACCACCAGTTGCAAGCCAGGTCGGATAGAACTGGGTCGTTGGGTGCCCCGGCGGGGTGGATCCCCAGCCGAATCGGGCTGGGTCTTGAAAGGCCCAATGGGCAAGGCCTAGTGGACAGGCCTGACCAGGACTGCCTTGACCTATAATGGTTCGAGTAATATTGGTCTAACGAGGCTAGGGAATGCAGGGCCTCGAGGATGGGTTGGTCAGGTCGGTCCGACCGGGTCGGAGCAGACCTAGACACGACTGACCCTCGATTAATAAAACACCAATATTTTTTAGACCGAGTGTTTAGTTGATGAGATGTTTGTGATGTTGTAACCCTTGAAAAGATATAGTTTTTTAGAATACTTCAAGGAGGTTTTGTGGAATTTTAAATGCAATGAAAGGATTAAGGATCTCTTTCTCTCAGAATCAAGTGCACTACGTGCCGGAATCCTGCGGATGACTAAGACCAGAGTACTGCTGACAAGAGACCCTATGTGGATCAACAAGAAAATATTCTCTATGGATAATCTATTATCGACCAATGGGAAGAGTCTATTTGTGACCCGACATGCCCATGGTGGGGATAAGATCTTTGTGACCTCACAGGCCTGTGGTACTAATCAGGAATGAGTACCTCACTACAATGGCCAAGATGGGAAGCAGCTATGTGTGACCCAGAAGGCCCATGATGGAAAATGGATCTGTGTGACACAACATACCAACAGTACTCATCAAGAATGAGTACCCTAGTAGTACAAAGTGTTCAGTGATGGAGTTGAAGGTCGTGCTTTATATACTCTATATTATAACTATTTGAGTTATCTTGCTTCATGATCATGCTTCATGGATTTCTTTGTGGATTTCTTTGTGTTATTTTCTTTTGGGGGTTTTCCCCTACCGATTATTGTGTTACTCACCCCTACATGGGATTCACCTTCACATGTCGTGTCGCTTTTAGGTGATCGATGCTTCGACAGAGACCATGGTGGTCAGCGACCAGGTGGTGCTTTATGATATAGGATGGACATACGCTTCGACAGAGACCTTGATGGTTCTGGACCAGGTGGTGCTCAGTGTTACAAGATGAACGATCATACTTCTATGGCTATAAGAAGCTATCATTCACCTACCCTTCCGATGTGGTCTTCTATGGGTGTCTTACTAAGATCTTGCATACTTTCCTGTTTTTTACTTTGTCTTTTGTTGGGTTAGTATTCTGGACTATTTGACTTATAGCTTATACCTTTAATCATTGGTTGTTTAGTTTCATGTATTTTTTCATTTCTAGCTATTTGGGAAATGGATTTATGGATACAGGTATGCGGGAAAATGCCACCCACTCGAGGGATAATGCCTTCGGTGCTAGTCACCAACCCCTGGTCTTTTGGAGGTGGGATTGGGGTAGTCATGGAACGAGCCCTAGGGGATGGGTCATGACAAATTTGTATCAGAGGTGTTTAGTTATACCTCAATGACTGGGAGTCAAATGTATCATTTTTGGGAAATAGTGTTAAATATTTCAAGTTCAACTTTCAAATTCGAGGAGTCCAGTATTGGTGCGGCGACCGACGTATCCATACACTAGGACCATGAATTCTTCTTTTTATCTATATACATAAAAACAATGGTTTCATGAACCATATAGGAATTGAGTTTTTCCTCATGATCTTTTGGAATTAGAGTTTGCTCACCAGGTATAATCTATTAATCGTGATTCATATTGATCTCTATAATGATGCCTCTACGCAGACAGATTGCTAGGATTCAATTTTATGACTAGGAGGATGGTCCAAATAGTGATGAGGATTTGGTACAGGGATTGTTTCCCAAGATGGAACCTTCAAGAATTGTCCCATAATTTCCACTTTCTATTAGCATTAAGATACTACTGGCGCTAGAAGTAGAGGACACATGTAGGCTCAGTGCCCTACACAAGTTTTAGTGACAGAGACCCCTCAGGTTCCAAGGTGAGCCCGAATCACTTATGTCTAAGGACTGGAATGAGGTGGTGATTGAGTTATATTTCTAGTAAGGGAACCATTAGATCAAATTCTAGTCTTATAAGTGAGACTTCTACGTGGCTAAATAGGGATATGATAGGGTTTAAACTACAAGATCTTATGATGAGGTGATTTTTTTTGGATAGAGCTTGAGAATCTCGGTCAGAGAAGGGTCTCTTGCCATTAAATCTAAAGGAAATGTGTCCCCTAGAGCTTCTCCACCTTTTGTGGGATAGAATGTTGGAAGCTGAGTATTCATCGAGAGATACCAACCCTTCTAGGTACATGATGAATACGATGAGACCAGTGCTTCAAGGCTCAGACCTCTGAGAAAGATGTGTTTAGTGGAATCTAAGACAACACTATTCCTGTGAACATTCCTACTTATGCTAGGGTGGTAGAAAGAACCATAGTGGTTTAAAGGTCTTTGGATGAGCAGATATAGCTAGTGGATGCCAACAATTGATATGCAGAAAACTGACATCAGGATGAGAGACTTGGACGAGTACGATGACGTATTTCTAGAGGATGTTCCAAGACTACCTCCTCAAAGAGTGGTAGATTTATGCATGGATATGTACCCATTAATAGAAATAATATATACACCTACATATTTCATGGCTTCTTCCATGATTTGGAACAATATCTACACCTACATATCAGATGGTTTCTCCCGAGCTTCGGGAGATGGGGGTACAGTAGGAAGACTTTCAAAAATAAGGGGTTTGTAAGGCCCAGGGTTTCACCATACTATAGCCCCAGTATTGTTTTCCATGAATGAAAATAGAATATTGAGGTTATGTGTGGACTTTTAGAACCTAAAACAGGTTATCATGAAGAACATGTATCTTCTTCTGAGGATTGATGACCTCTTCGATCAACTGAATTGGGGTGAGATGGTTCTCGAAGATAGTCCTCAGATCAAGATATCACCATCTTTGGGTACAAGATGAGGACATCTTGAAGATGGATTTTAGATGTCTCTATAGCCACTATTAGTACTTAGTGATATCATTTGGCATGATGAACTCCCCATCTATACGAGAAATTAGTGTATTCAACATCGGAGGAAAAGAACACGATACACCTGAGGATGGTTCTGGACACACTATGAGTGAACCATATTTACAAAAATCTCTCAAAGAGTGAGTTTTGGATATGATAGGTCCACTTTCTAGGACCAGGTTGTGGTTAGTGAGACGGGATGAAAAATTTATTTTATGGAGACCATGGTGTTCTGGGACCAATTTGTGCTCAGTGATACAGGATGAATGATCACACTTCTACTGCTACAGGTAGCTACCCTTGACCTACCCTTCAGGTAGGGTCTTCTATGGATGCCTTATAGAGATCTTTTGTATATTGCTATTTTAATTTTGTCTTTTTTTGTGTTAGTATTCTATAACATTTGAATTAAATCTAGTACATTTACTCAGTGGTTGTTTAGTAGAATGCATGTTTTCCTTTTTAGCTATTTGGGACGTAGTTGTGTGTGTGTGCATGCTTATAGGTACTCAGGAAAATGAATCCCGCTCAAGAGAAAATGTATTCAGTGCTAGTCGTCAGTCCCTAACCATTGTGAGGTGGTCTTGGGGTAGTCACGACATGGGCACCGGAGGATGGGTCTTAAAAAAGTGGTATCATATGGATTCTAGTAGAGTTTTCATCTACAAAGGCAGTGCTTGACAAGCGCTCTAATCTCGAGGTTTTCATAGGAGGGCACCGACTATGTGGTGTATTGTGACCCATCATGAACCGAAATTGGATGTTTCCTGATTCAAGGTTATGTAGTGATTTATTATGGATCATGATAGTTGAAACAACATGAGTAGAACTATGTGACTCTTGACCAAGAGTTTTCAGTGGTAGGATTTGTACAGAAGATGTGGGGGTACTACCTTATGGGTGAAAAATTCATCATCCATTCTGACCACAAGAGTCTTAAGTATACATTTTCTCAAAAGGATCCAAATCTAAGACATCAACATTGTATAGAGGTCCTCTAAGACTATGACTTCAAAATATTCGATACTCTTGGGAAGGGGAATGTGGTGGAAAATGATGTTAACATGAGATCAAGTTCAAAGATACTGAATGGGGCCTTAGAGTAGTTGGCCTCACTTCAGATATCCCTTATGGATAGAGATGAGGAATCTTAACTTCAATTGATGGTGGGTTCCACTCTACTCTTATAGTGAGTTATTGAGGTGCAACTCAGAGATTCCAGCTACAAGACTAAACGTGCCCAGATCTATATAGGGCATTCCCTGATGGATATTCTAAAGGTGGGGATCACATCATTATTTTAGAGGAAGCACTGTTGTACACACAGGGGTGTGATACTATCTGGGTGATCATAGACTGACTCACCAAGTTGGCCCACTTGTTACCCATCCGAGAATAGAGTTTAGTAAAGAGCATGGGATGCCTCTACATATAGGGGATACTTCGACTCCATGGAGTCCATTTTTCGATAGTCTAGGATCGCGATGAATGCTTTACATCCTGGCTATGTAAGGGATTGTAGGAGGAATTTGGGACTTAGATATGATTGAGAAAACACTTTCACCCATATTCAAGTGGTCAGCCAGAGTATACCATACATACCTTTTAGAACATGCTTCATGCTTACGTTCTTGATGTTGGTCATAGTTGGGAGAAACACCTACCACTGATAGAGTTTTAATAAAACAATAGCTACCACTCCACCATTGGTATGGATCCATTAGAGGCATTATATAATTGACCATGTAGGTCACCGTTATACTAGTTAGACCTAGGGGAGTTATCACTCATGGGTCTAGGGATGGTACAGGCTACCATTGAGATGGTGAAGATCATTCGAGAGTGAATGAAGACGGCAAAGAGCCAACATAAGTGTTATGATAATAGGTTATAGATACCCTTGGAGTTTGAGGAGGGGGACCACGTATTTCTAAGAATATCTCCTCAATGAGGGATATATATATTAGGTCAGGGTGGAAATTTATCTCTGAGGTTTATGGGCCCTTTACAGATTCTGAGTAGTGTTTGCGATGTAGTGTACTCCACAGCTCTTCCCCCAAAAATTCACTAGGTGCATGATGTTTTTCACATGTCACATATGAGGAGGTATGTGCAATATCCATTGCACACCATTGAATGGGGATAGATGGAAATTAACTATGGGATGAAGTTTACAGAGTTCCCAATTGATATAGAGGACTAACGAGGGTGGGTCCATCTTGGGCGGTTGATTCCCCTGTTGCACATTCGGTGGAAGAACGCGAATCTCCAGGAGAGCATGTGGGATCGGGAGGCTTAGATTCATGCTCAGTACCCCCATTTTTTTGTTTAGTCTCATTTTATCATATGGTGATGTAAATAGAAAAAATGGGAGAGTAATGTAATGAACCAGAAATTGCATGTATTTTTTTTTAATAATATGGAATTACTTTGAGACCAGGCACTGAGACAGTGTGAGATTCTGAGGCCCAGAGTGCCTAGAATTATCCGTCAAAATATTTATTTTTTAAATAGATCACTAAAGAGGTTTTCTTGAAAAATAGGTATAAGTATTAAATATTTGTGCAGATCTAAAATCCAAAGGCATCGTTTCATTCTGGATGGCAGTGTTACTTGAGAAGTGACATATGTTTAGTTGGCACTGGTCCCCAGTTTAAAACCCGAAAATGGTATAATCGTAAATAAAAAAATTAAATAATATTATTTTCTTTTTCAAATACTTTTAAATAACAAATGGTGACTCATATTGAATATATGATTCCACCATTGATCTATTCCGGGTATTCTTTCCTTAGGAATATCCTAATGTTGGCCAGCGTGGGCCAATAGTAAAAGTTAGTTTTTGGCCATAAATAAAATAATCAAGTAACGATTATTTTATTATTAAATCCTTATAACAACTAAATGGTAACTTAGATTTGAAATCTGAGAGTACCATGGAACTCGTTGGGGCATGTTTCTCTTAGGTGGAGTTTAACCTCGACCGACACAGGTCGAGGGTGAAAGATAGTTTTTGACACATTTTTAAAGTGAATTAAAATGGCGCTCGTGCACAAATTTTGAATCATGTAAATGGGTACCCTGATTGAAAATATGAATTCACCATTATGCCCAGAACAAAGACATTACCTATGAATAGACCTAACTTTGACCGATGAGGGTCGAACAAAAACGTTATTTTTCAAAATTTTCAGGACAAAAATTAAAAAAACATAAAAAGTTATTTTTATGGTTTTCTTCAATGTTGAACAGTGACACATCTGTACTGCATTGATATGAAGAGGATACATCACATTAAAGGAATCCCTTTAATGTGTCTTTAATGTGAAATATAACAACTCATTAAATGAAGGGTAATGACGTGATGAAACAGTGTAATAGAAACATTGCCACAATTTTCTATTTTAATGGATTAATGAGGGTGGAGAAACAAGATTAAAATGTGTTACTTATTTAAAGAATATGTGGTGAAGAATCCCCTCCAAGGAACATTGGTGAAATTCTAGCAACATCAACACACCTCGAATAATGGGACCGGTGAGCGATGAACACTGACAGATTCAAACTAGTTAATCTATATAGATGGATTTCCACAAAAAATGAGTTTCCCTATAAACCAAATCTATCACATGTTGGGGTTATTTCTATCTGTTTGAGTTTCCCCATACTTCATTCTAAAACAACAAACACAGATCAAACCATGAATAGGTTTATCAGTTGATCTATTATTATAGAAGGAGGGTAATTTTTCTTGGTGTTTTGTACCAGGATTATTTATATTCTAATAGAATCAAAATATTAATCCCCCTTGTTTTAAAATCTAATGAAGGGGGCGTGAGATGACATAAACAATACTCGAGCACCTCAAACTTGTGAGTTCTTAATAGATAAACCTCCACATTGATGGTAAAGAAATTTTTAGACCTTAGCATAGAAGAAGACACCCCATGAAGGATGAAGGTGCAAATGACCTGAGGAACAGATCAATGGAGCAGACCTGGTGGTCCGTTGAAGGCACCGCTGGTGGTGGCCCATAGTGGAATCCATAGGTGGGTGGTAGTGCGCCACGATGGAATAACAAAGGAGGTGTTATGGATGGATCGAGCCACGGTGGAGCAGCTAGAGACACCAATACTTGGGCAGGGGGATACCAGAGGTGAGACGTGGCCATTAGGCCATGTCAGAAGGGTAGAACACACTGTGAGGGCTGCGATGTGATTGCACACAGTCTAGAAGGGATGATGTGCGGGAGGAAGGGTGGAATGTTCCTGTCAGCTATGTGCAGCCAAACCAGGCTGTATAGTAGCCTAGGATAGAGAAAACCAGACCACCATGTGGGCCAGACCATGGGGTGCCATACCAGACACCACATGGCATCCAAGTTAGGGGGACCGGCCCACAGGGTGGGCTGGACCGGGTCAAGAAAACTGGGCCACTATGTATCTTAAGCTAGAAATAACGCCATCCCACTATTGTGGCCTTGACTAGTGGGATAAAATTGAGCCATTGGGTGGCCCATGTTCGGAATGAACCGGCCTGCCAGTTTTGGGCCGAGCTTGATAGAACTGGATCACTAGGTGACCCAGGGGGCTGGACCCCTGGCTGAACCGCGCCGGGTCCAGCAAGGCCTAATGAACATAGCCTAGCAGCAAGGCCTGACCAGGCCGACCCAAACCTGAACTATATTGACTCGGATCAGTCAAACCAGGACAAGGCGTGCGGGCCCCCCGTGCCAGGGTTGTTAGTTTGAACTGACTGAGTCAGACCCAAAAAATACACGACCATCTCCAATTACTAAAATGCTAATATATTTCAAATAGAGTGTCTATTGATGAGTCATTTGTGGCATTGGAAACTTTGGTGATGAGGCGGTTCTTTTGGCATAATTTATGGAGGTTTTCATGGAAGTTGAAATGTGCTGAATGACTTGAGAAGAGGTTTCTCCCAGAATCAAGCACATTATGTGCAGGAATCCTCCAGCTGACCGAGACCCAAAGACTTTTGGAAAGAGACCCTATGTAGATCAGCTATAATCAACCCTCTGTGGATCTGTTATGATGGCCTAGTGGGAAGCAGCTTTATGTGACCCGACTATCCCATGATACTCATCAAGGATGAGTACATCAGTATAATGAAAAAGGTTGGAAGAGGCATTGGGTAACCTGGTATGCCCACGGTGGGGAGTGGATATGTGTGACTGAGAAAACCCATGGTACTCATCAGGGATGAGTTCCCCAGTAGTCCATGGTGTTCAGTTTTGCGATTGATGGTCTTTCTTTCTATATTCTAGATTATAATTGTGTGAGATGTCTTGATCTGTGATCATATTTCGTGGTTTACTTTGTGGATATCATTATGGTCATTCCTTTGGGGTATGGTTTCCCTAATGAGTATTGTGTTACTCACCTTTTCACAGGCATCACATGCACATGTTGTGTCCCATAAAGGTGATTGAAGCTTTGACAAAGACCATGGTGTTTTGGGACCAGGTGGTGCTCAATGAGACAGGACATAAATATGCTTTGACAAAGACCATGGTAGTCCAGGACAAGGTGGTTCTCCATGAGATGAGACAAAAATACACACTTATATGACTACAGGTAGCTACCCTTCACCTACCCTTTAGGTGGGGTATTTTTCGGATGTCTTACAGAGATCTTTTCTACTTTCTTATATTTAATTTTCCTTTTTGGGTTTGCATTTTGGCTCATTTGACTTACAAATTGGACCTTTACTCAATGGTTGTTTAGTGGCATGCATTTTTTACTTTCTAGCTATTTGGGTTGTGGTTGTGTGTGTGCGCGTGTGTACAGGTACTCTAGAAAATTCCTCCCACTCAAGAGATATTTCTATCGGTGCTAGTTGTCTGCCCTGGCCTTTGGGAGGTGGGCATAGTGTTGTCACGGTATGATCCCTAGGGGACGGTTCGTGAAATTCTTTTCACAATTTTTTTTTTCTTGAATCAAATTATTAATTAAGTACAATAATTGTAATATGTAACTTTATTTTTAATAGTTTTAATTTAATATATTTAAAATTTCCATATAATCCATTTAAAATTTCTCTATAAAAGTTTGATAAGAATCACTTTTTAATGTTTTCTACATGAATGAACTTTCACTCCATCATGATAATTATCCATTATTTAACTTTCTATACATGTTTTTATGTTTTTTAAAGTTAATATCTATTATCATTATTATTTGAATTTAAAATTTATAAATTAAAATTAAATGATATTATTTTCTTAATAATTTAGATAGGGATTTTTTTCACTTGCGTATTGTTTCATATTCCACTACATAATTTCTTAAGCATTGGTTCCCTTCAATATTACATTGTTGGAAATTATTTTACAAATATATTTTTAAGTAACCCCATTATACCATATAAAATAATTTCTAGGGTTATATGTATATTTTTTTCAACAATGTTACACATGTTTTATGAAATTTATGGTAAAATTTTATATTATATTTTCCCCATTATTTTACAAAAGTTATAAAATTACTAAAAACCAATTATTTTTGATTAATTTATGATATCCATTCAACTATTTATAATTTAATTATTATATCTCATTTTTTAAATATTAATTTATTCTCAAATCATTGACTTCCTTGAAGTTGTATTCTTTATTACTGTACATTAATTCATTAAAATTGTTTTTCTCTATAATGTCTATGTTATATTATACCATGCCTATATATAGTATTATTTCCTCTATTTATGTAGTGAATAAAAATGTCTACTCATCATTATATCTGGTTTGAATTAAATGATGGTTTCTATGAAAATTCTTCCATTGAATATGGATATACTGATGTTTTATATATTTAATTCGATAGGAATTTTTACTAATTACAAAATAATATTGAGTATATACTCAACTGTATATTAAATTCATGAGGAATTCATTGAAAATTTTATTTAACGGATGGGGTCTATAATATCCCCTTAACACATGTAAGCGATGGTTGGGGTCTATTATATCACATATAAGCATTGAGTACGTTCTCACCAGATAAAAAAGCTTCTATGACATAATTATTTTACTATTTAGTGTATACCTACCAATTTCAAGAAATTGTTTTAGTTGAGTACTTAATGGTTCGATTAAGATTTATGGCTTAAAAAATTCCATCATTATATATTCCATCATTATTAACCATGTGTATATTATGTTTATATTATCCATGGATATATTTTATTCTCATTATTTTGAATATATGGATCGTTTTTTGATTATTTTCCTTGAAATATTATTCATTTATTACATATTCATGATAGTTTTTTCTTTATGCAGCCCCTTCTTGTGCATACGGTCTCACACTTTATTTTTTACCTTTACAAAGTAAAATAAGAAGGGATATTTGAATGAAATCAATGATATCAATGATATAATAAAAGGAATAATAAAAATTTCAAGAAGTTTATAATATATTATATATTTTTAAATTTTAATATGGAAATAATATATGAATTTAGTCTCCTGAAACTTGTTTATTGTTTAAGACTTATTGATTCAATATTTTGTATCTTGTACTAATGTAATAATGTAATCACTAGCACCTGGTTAAGATATTTGGAATTGTTAAAATATTGATGATTCAAAAAATGATCGCAAAAATGTATACTTAATAAAAACAAAGGAAACATGATTTTATAAAGAATAGATCATACAAAATATTATAAAGGAAGGTGTTTCTATATTATAAAAAGATTAAAATTTATAAAAATGAAATAAGAAAGGCCATAAATAACAATTAATCAATAGAATTTCAAATTTCTAAAGTTAAGAATAATTTGATTTTCCCAAAATAAAATGGGATATGTAGAAACATTTGGCCGATTAAGGAAGTTTTCAGTTAGAGAAATAAAATTATGAACCTTCGATCATTATATGATAAGTTATGTTTTTTCCATCCCCTCACTTTTTCTTTGAATTATTATTGTTAAAGGGATGGAAATACAACATAAATAACTTTATGTATATTCCTTTAGGTATTTTAAAATGGGGATAACAATACATAGGTAGAATCCAAGGAAATGTACTTATCTTAAGGCGGTTTTTCTTGTCTAGGGAGAAAATTCATTTAATGGGATTATTTCAAATAGGTATTTTGGGAATTCATCATAGTTTTGTGAGATCTAAAGTATTCTAAATTTTTTTGTGAGTATGTATACAAAAACATGTTAAAATGGTTTAATGAATAATTATGAGTTTTTTTGGAGAAGTGGAAGTGAAAGATGAGTTGTTCAAAATTGGTATCACAAGTGGTATCAATATATATAAATTTGTGGTTGTATGTAACTTTAATATAAAACCTGATATTTTTAATCAATGTTCCTAATTCAGGCATTACTTTTTCTATAATGAGTTTATAACCTGTGAATAATGATTCACTTGTATATGTGATAAGTTTTAAGAGTAATTTATGTTTAATGGTTTCCAACAAAATAAAATGGGGGATAATATAAATCCCATTATAGAAGAAGGTGTCGATTATATAAAGAAAAAATAAAGAATAATAGAATAATTTGATATGATTTTTGTGTTTTGTTTTATTTTAAACACATAAATATTGTTGAAACATATGTTCTTTATGGTACTACAATTGTTATAATATTTTCTCTAAGGTTTTTGAATGTTCGATGGTGTTTATTAGTAGTTTTGAGGTGTTTGGAGTGGTTGAGAAGTGGTTTTTAGTTGAGCATATTTGGATATGAATTTTTTACAAAGTCCTCCATATATAATATTTTAATATCAGAGCAGTCTAGTGTTTGAAATTTGGAAAAATCATTATCCTTACAATGATATATATGGTTTATTTTCAGAAGATGATAATAATGAAAAAATGAAGAGATATTACTCTGGTACATTATATATTTACCTAATGATAATAACTTCATAGATTCCTCATTACATGGTTAATAAGTATTATATGTTTTTGATAAGAAATATATTTTTCTAGAAAAATAACTGAAAAATTAAAAAAATCCTAAAAAATATTCATGTATGATATATCAAAATCATGCTAAATGAAATGTCATAGAGGATCTGTAATAATTTCCTGTGATTTAAAAATGATGACTCTAAATATGATCTTACATGGAATATAAATTATGAAGGGGTATGATTTTTCTAGAATTTGGAAAATATGTGTAATTCCATGAAGCTAATAGTTACATAGTGATACATGGCATAAATAAATGGTTCTAACTATCAGTGCTTTATGATATATTCACATAATGTTAAATAGGATACAACATAATAGATAATGAAGAGATGTTTGTGGGATGAAGTCACAACATGATGAGTTTTTTGAAATTTTTTATCAATATTATTTTGAGATGGTAAAATATATCACATTTTTTTCATACTATCAGGTCAAGTTCATGAATACATGGATAAATAGTAAAGATGTATTACATTGTGAAGTGGTTTATTACACTGTAATGTAAAATGTATTTACAGGAATTAGTTTTTTATTCAACAAGGTATTTTCCCACATTTTATTGATATGAACAATTATAAAACTGATAAAGAGGTTCGAGGATTGAGAAGAACTTAAGATAAGTTGAAGGAAGTTAGTAGTATAGATAGAAATTTTAAATTCACAATTGAATGAAAATAATATATAGAGTATGTTTGAGCTAAATAAATAAATTTTATCCAAAATATTTTATAGCTTATAATAGAGATTAATAATAAAAACAATGGATATTATTCAGGATAGTGAAGAGAATTCTGTCTCTAGTGAATTGTAATGCCACATGAGTTTACTATATATTTTCATTTAATTAAATATTATGTTTAATATGTTTTTACTTATAAAATAGCTAATTAAAATTAACCAAAACATATTAGATACAAATAATAATTAAGAATATTATGAAATTAAGGGATCCTACAATAAATAAAAAGATGTTACTGAATTAAAATTTCCTACATTTAAAAGACATATAATTAATATGATTTAATATTAAAAATGATTTTTCATTCTTAAAAATGGTTCTTTCTAAGTTGTTTTTTATTTTATCATAAGATATGAAATTAAATTTTTATTAATAATTATTATATGTTAATCAATATATTAACAATATTTATATTATCAATTCACATGATAGAATATTAAGAGCACTGAAAAATGTTATTTTTTAATAAGATTTTTTTTATTTTCATTAAAAAATAAATTTATAACATTTTGTGTATTGTTTTATTTAAAATAACTAAATTATATTAATAATTATGAAATAATTATTTTATGATGAATTTTTGAGGTGAATCTGAAAGGTTTAATTTTTGGTGAATAGTGAAAAATTCAGATTTTTCAAATACTATCATCTTTATGATATGGTCATAATAAAATAATGGTTTATTAGTTTATTAAAAAAAATTTCTATAAAAATATATATTTATAAACTAAAATAAATGATCTAAAAATAAAATTTAGAATTTATATCACCCATATTTAACATTTTGAAAACTAAAGATATATTTAAATTTAAAAAAAAATTGATTTCATTTCTTTAACTAAGTATATAAAATGTTGAATGTTGATTTAGATTATTTTCAATTCCAAATAAATCTTATTCAGTCAATATTAAACCAATTAATGTCATATATATCAATAATAATAAAATTTTAATCTTAATCATTATTTTTAAGCATAAACAATCACTTTTTCTAAAACATGTTACATGCTTTGTGAAAAAAAACATTATTACTTGAGAAAATTTGATGATTATCAAGATTTTATTTTTGGAATCATTATTTACGAATTATTAAATTTTTCCCATTTATTTTTCAACATTAAAAGAACATTACTTAGGTTAAAATTAATTACCATGGAAAAAACTGAAAATTATAAATAAAATAATGTAAGAGTAAAATACTTAAAAATGTGTTAAAAACATGTGTTAGAATAAATGGTTGAGGACCAAAACTAACCCTTCCACCAATCATTTATTTTCTAATATCAAATTATTTTTCACACTTTAATAGAGAATTGTGCTTCATATTATTACAAAAATATTACTGTCTCATTTATAAAATAAGGCTTCCATCACCCATTTAAGGATACTCAAATTTAAGATTCTTCTTGAAATAATAACTTTTTTACTTCCAAAATATTCCACTCCCACCTTTGGTAGCCCTATGATGCTAGGAAAATCCCAAATTCATTTATTTCTAAGAAGTAATTCAAGAGAAAATTCACATTCTCAATGTAAGTGCTAATCACTCTATAATGTTTTTCCTTACCTAATTTTCTCCTCTGAACCTATATTACCCATTAAAAAATGGAAAATTATTATTATCTATAAAATAATATGTATTTATATTTTTGGAATAATTTTTTACACATTTTTCTTTTTCCCTTAGAAAAAAAGAAAACATTATTCTTGCATATATGAGGAATTACACCTCTATAAGTGACATGATTTGTTTTTTATTACCCATTGGAATGGATAGTTAAAATAGAATATTTAATGAATTAAAATTATATTTTATAGAATATAAATATTTTATAACTATAAATTATTACCTATATTACCATTTTTCAATAGAAATGAAATTGTCACTCATATGTATCTCTAGACTACTGTCTCCGAAAATGTGACATATTTCCTTTTTTATAAATTTTATTATTATTTGTAAGAATATATTAAAATATTATTCATAAAAATTGAAAAATATAAATAAAATAATTATACTTCTATAATGATTTTATTATTCCATAATTTTCACTTCCTTATCCACACTCACCCATTGATTATATCGTCAACATGTTTGGTTCATTTTAATCACCTACTTCAACAATACAATAAATTTATACCATCGCTGATTACAGAAATATAAATTCTTCTTTTATTATAAATTTGTGATCAAATTTTTTTATTGTTCTATACTGTTTATATTAATATTTAACCTATTTTTTCTACCAATCATTTCATTATAAAAAATTCATAAAACAATTTAGTAACCTACTTCATCATAATAAATCATAACTGAAAACCTTATAAAATTATATTATAAAATTATAAACCATGAAAAAACATTTATTATAGTATAGTTAATGATATTATAGTGATGAACTTTTAATTCATAAACAATAATAAACAACACTATTGTGAAACTAGTAATAAAAATAATTAATGCTAATAACATGTGTTAATGAAAATAAAATATATCTGAAAAATATATTTATAATTATTTTGTATAAATTATGTTTATAAAAGTTTATAGGTAGGAATAATTTTATTAATTAGGTTACTAGTATGTATTATTTAAAAAAACAAGATGTTAGAACACCTTCAGCTATGAGAGATTAAATGTAAGTTTGTTTCTTATCAACATCACTTCATTGAGACATGTATTCTTTTATACACATAATTTCATTTAAATTTTGTGTATACTATATATTTTATATTTTTATCATTAATTATTTTTTATTCATCATATTTAAATGAATTTTCAAACTCTTTATTACAAGGATATTTTATTAAAACATTTCTCAATCCATAAGGTTTAATAATCTAATTTTCAATTCCATTGAGACACATGCCAATCCACCTCCTATTTAATTTTTTGTGGTGTAAAAACTTACCATGTATATATATTTTTATTTTATTAATGAAATTCATGGGATCTAAAATACAATATTATGCTATGTAACTCATGGGTTTATGATTCAATTAATAATGATTTTAAAGGGGTTTTTCTTGACTGAAATTTGTTTATTTAGCCCAAATTATTCTTCATTAAATATTGTATTATGTTATGGTTTTATGCTATTATATAATGATTTTATATATATATTTTTATGAATATTGTTTTATGGATTTATCTTAATGTTTTTATTTCTTTATAAATGTTGATGATGTTAATAATTATTCCCACCCTCTCTAAATAAGATAATTTTTCATGTCTATATTTTCTCATCCAACCAATGATATCTTATCTATTTGTAACCCCAATAATGTTTATCTCATTAAATATGTATATTCTTAATATCCTCTTTTAAAAAGGAATGTTTATTAATTGTTTTATTATGATTTATCTCAACAAAGGTAATTTAAAATATTAAAATCATTTTCCTTAAAGGGTATTTTTATCATCAACTATAGATTTCATTGAGATATAATTTATATCATTTTCAACCTCTATTATTGAAGGAATATATAAAATTTTAAATAGTTTCAAAAAAATAAATTTACCTTTTTTAAAATAACTTTTTAGAGTTACCCATAACATTATTTGTTATGATAATGTTATAAGTTTTTTCAAAAAGATATTTATAATGTTTTTCCATATGAACACACTCTTTCGTTTTTATGACCAATCATTTAAATAAATAATATTTTCAATATATTAAAATATTTTTTTAAATAGTTTTTATTTATAATTATTTTAAAGTAAAAATGGGTATTTCATATTTTTTTATTAAATTGATTTATCAAACGATCTTAGAAGGGTATTTTTTTCATTTACGTCAACATCCTTAATTCTATTTATGTTACATCTAGGATATATTCTTATAACCCCATCTAGTTAAATTATATAGATGTATTATGTATTTTTTATGGTTATTTTAATGAAAATAATCTCCTTTAATGGTTTAATTATGTGATGTCTTAAAATTTTAAAATTTTCATGTTATCAAATAAAAATAGTATTAATGATTATTAAGGATATGTGGGGTCCTTTATCACAGTCCAATGAATTTATTAATTTTTTATATTCAATGAGCTCAAATGGTTTCTAGGTTGTATCCAATATCACGAACCATCCCCGGGGGCCTGTGCGAAAGTGGTATCATAGGTGGTAGGTTCTACCTCAAAGATCGGAAGTCTATGCTTTTATTTTGAGGAAAAAGTGCTAAGTGTTTTGATTTTGGAATTCAGGATAAGGAATCCAATGTTGGTGCGGTGACCTAAGTATCCATAGACTAGGACTCTGGACAATTTCTTTCCTACTCGGTACATGGGAACACTGGTTGCGGGAAATAAACGGTACATGCATCTTGTAGTATTTTGAGTATTTTTTCTCTTATCGTTCTTGAGTCATCTCACCAGGTATAATCTATTGACTATGGTACATATTGATCTATTTCAGGATTCCTCCACATAGATAGCCATTTGGGATTTGGATACGTAAACATGAGGAAATACCACCTAGCTATGAGGAATTAGTATAGCGACTAGTTCTAGAGATGGACCCACTGGGTGGTGCAACAATGTTACCACCACCTGTTGGATAACAGTTACTACCGGTGCTACCAGTTGGGGATACACGTAGGATCAAAACCACGCATGATATCTAGAGGCATAGATCTCCTAGATTCTAGTTTTAGACTGATCCCCAGGTGTTCGAGGATTTTCTTGAGGTGATTACACAAGTCGTTCAACTTGTGAGGACACCTATCAAACAGATGGGGATCTTAGCTACGACCCTTCTTCAAGGCTCGACAGGGGGATGGTTGAGGTTGATGATTTAGACACATGATTAGGTGGCCCTCATAAGGACAGACATTGAGCACCTGTTCATGGAGAAGTTCATCCCAACGACGTTGTTCTCTGTGTGCATACAAGAGCTACTACCCCTACAACAAGGTAGCATGATAGTAGCGGCTTACTCAACGAGAGTCACTGAAAATTTTCACTACTCTACAGGCATGGTGAGAGATCTATTCTTTAGGGATCGATCCATTGAGAAAGGTTTGTTCTAGGATATTTGGGTGTCCATGGTGTCTCTCAGTATCCATACTTAGGATAGGGTGATGGAGTGATCCCTACTTTTAGAGAGCTTCCTGACATAGTGGGCACCGACAAATGGAGCCATCCGAAGACACTAGATGACGTTGTCATTAGTGGTGGGAAGTAGGAAGTAGATGTGAGGACCTAATAAGGGTAGGAATTTTAGAGGATGACCCCAATAATAAAGGTTAGTAGTGTATAAATCCCAGTAGAGGGAGTGAGTAGGGGGACAAGCTATGCTTCTCATGCGGTGGGTAGGGAAAAATGACTCGGGATTACATGACTTGTCACATAGATGATCTGAAAACGGTCGAGGGACCACCAAGGTAGAGTTAGAGGTTCGAGTGAGGATGTACGTAGGGCATCAGACATGGAATAGGAGCCAGAAGAGTGGCATGCATTGGGCAGAGGTTCGAGGTTATACCACTACCACCCCCAGGTGGTTTTCCACGGGCTCAGGGATTAGTTGGATAGGGGTGTGCTCAACATTAAGTGGTGGAGGAATATGACCACGGGTGCTCCAGAGATGATTAGAGGTGCGATATTTTTCTTCTCCACCTTAGCTATAGTTCTTATAGAAACATTTTACAGTCACTCTTTCCTTTCCATGGACCACGTTCGAGGCTCAAAGATTTTAGTGGAGCCATTGGCTCGATCCTTGCGATTAGAGACTATTATGGGAGGGGATTTGACGATTACACCCTAGTGCCAATAATGTGAGCTTACTCTTGGAGGATATAGATTCAGATGGGATGTCCTAGTAGAGGTATCAATGAATTATAATGAATTCGTGGGTATGGAATGGTTATCTACCATTCATGCTTAGATCGACTGTATTAGGCATTGGGTGAGGTGTGTCTGCAATGAGAGGACCTGGTTTTCCTTTTCCAGTGAGAATGGAGCTCTTATACCACAGGATGAACTTGCTCAGAGGAGGGTGAAATCAATTAATAGCTAGTTGGCTAGCCTCACCCTCAGTGCGGTGGATGAGGGGAGTCCTTACTTTCTTGTAGTGGTAGACGAATATGAAGAACCCTTTCTAGAGGATGATCGAGGACTAACTCCTCATAGGGAGTTATACATCTATATTGATCTATACCTTGGGATAACACTGATATGCACATGAGCATATCAGTTGGATCCTACGGTGATTTATGAATTGAGAGTACCACTGGAGCAAATGTAGGAAAAGGGCTTAGTGAGACCCATCATTTTACCATGGGTAGCCCCAGATTTATTTTCCAGGAAGGAATATGGGAGTTTGAGGTTGTGCGTGAACTTCCAAAGCCTGAACCAGGTGACCGTGAAGAGAAAGTATCCTCTGTTGGGGATTTAAGTCTTCTAAGATTATCTTAAGTTAGAGATATGGTTCTTGAAGATAAATATCATGTTAGTCTATCACCATCTTCATGTGTGGGATGAGGATGTACTGAAGAGAGACTTCATATGTCAGTATGGAAACTATGAGTTCTTGGTGAAGCCTTTTGGAAGGACCAATAACCCAGTAGTGTTCATGGGACTCATGGATATGATCTTCCAGCCTTACCTCGATCCTTCTGTGGGGGTCTTCATTAATGAAATCATAGTGTACTCGGCATTCAAGGAGGAGCACGCTACACACCTACGGATAGTCCTGGATACACTCTGAGAGCACTAGAATTACTGTAATCTCTTGAAGTGTGTGTTTTGGATACATGAGTTCCACTTTCTAGGACATGTTATATCAGAGGATGGAGTTGTAGTAGATTCAGAAAAGATAGTGGTGATGCCTACTTGGGAGCCACCCAGGACCGTGAATGAGGTGTGTAGTTTCGTGGTATTGGATGGATACTTCCAGAGATTCATGACTGACTTTTATAGGGTAGACTTACCCTTATTAGTTTTGATAAAGAAGGGACAACCCTATATGTGGATGAAGCAGTTCCATCAGAGTTTCTAGGAGGTAAGGAAAAGACTGATGAGTTCTCCCCATCTTAAGACTACCAGAGGAGGGCATTGGGTATGTAGTTTTCTGCAACACATCAAGGACAAGAATGGGTTGTGTCCTGATATAGAAGCGAGTCGTGATCACCTATGTTCATTACTATTGAGGCAGCAGGAAAAGAACTGCGTAATCTATGAACTGAAGCTAGTTTTAGGGGTGTTTTCTTTGAAGATGTGGCAACACTACTTGATGGGTGAGCGGTTTATAGTCTACTCAGAACACAAAAGTAAAAGTTATATATTTTCCCAATAAGGACCTTAAATTGAGGTAGTGATGATGGCTAGAGTTCCTCCTTGACTGTGACTTTGTGATATACTATACTCTTGATAAGGGGAACGTTGTGATAGATGTGATCAGTAGAAGATCCATTTTTCAGCTGCTGAGTGAGGTGATAGAGCAACTAGCTGCGATGCATATATCCTTCATGGATGATGATGGGGTAGATAACCTTCAGTCTATGACTCTCACTCCCTACTCCTACAGTGATTCATGGAAGCACAACTTGTGGATATTGACTATGAGGCCCTATTTGATCAGTTATTCTCAGGGCATGCTCCTAATGGGTTTTTGATAGGATGGGATCATGTCATCCTTTTCATAGGATTAAAAGTAATACCATTTCCATTGTGAGATGAGATTTTTAGGGAGTTCCATACCTAAACTTTAGAAGACCATCCAAGAGTGGAAAAGATAAAACAAGATCATAGACATCAAGACTAGTGGCCAGAGAAAAAGAAAGAAGTTGTAGAGTTTTTTTCTGGGTGCCTCACTAGTTAGTACATGAAGGTTGAGCATTAGGTTCCAGCAGGCTTGGCCCAGCAACTTGAGGTACTGAAGTGGATGTCAGGTGGTATATCTATGTACATGAGGACTAGATTACCACACATGTCTAGGAGCCATAATAATATATGGGTGATCAATCAACAACTCACCAAGTCGGATCACTTCCTACCAATCAGGGAGAAGGGATCATTAGAGGGCATGAGACACCACTACATGTAGGATATATTTCGACTCCATGGAGTCCCATATATTATAGTCTTAGATCAGGATTCATTATTTACATCCCAGTTGTGTAAGCGATTATAGGAGGCTTTCGTGACTCAATTGTGGTTGAGCACAAACTTTCAACCACAGACTAATGGTAAGATGGAGCTACCCATACAGTCCCTAGAGAATATTATTTGTGCTTATGTCCATTATTTTGGTCATAGTTGGGAGGACCACCTACCACTGGTCGAGTTTGAGTACAACAATAGCTACCACTCAAACATCAGTATGGCACCGTTTGAGGTGCTGTGGAGATGACAATACAGGTCACTGTTATGCAAGATAGACTAAGGGTAGTTAGTAATCATAGGTCCAGAGATGGTATAGGCTACCACTGAAAAGGTGCATGTCATTTGAGAGTGGACGAAGACAGCACAAATTTGACAAAATCCCTATGCTAATAGGCAATAGTGACCCTGGGAGGTCTAGGAGGGGGACCACGTATTCCAACGAGTCTCTCCTTGACGAGGGATATAGATATTTGGATAGGTAAGAATGTTATCTCCAAGGTTCATTGACCCTTTCAAGATTCTGAGCAGATTTGGAGAGATGGCGTACCGCCTATCTCTCCCCCCACAGATGCACTGGGTGAACTATGTGTTCCACGTGTTGCAGCTAATGAGATACGTGCATGATCCATTTCCCGTCATCGACTGGGGAGAGCTGGACATTGACGATGGGGTGACGTTTTCATAGTTCCCAGTGGAGATAGAGGATCAACATGAGTGGGTCATTTGTGGGTAGTTGATTTCTATGGTGCACATTTGTTGGAAGCATGAGAATATCCAGGTGAGATCATGGGAGCTAGAGGCTTATATTCGTTCTCATTACCTATTTTGGTTTGATTATCCCTTCTTTTGGATTACGAGGATTTGAATCCCTAAAGGGGGGGAGTAAAGTAGTACCCCAAAATTCAATGATTTTTTTAGAATTAAATTATATTAGTTCGAAACTAAGATCTAATGTGGGAGATAATTCTTTTGCCCGAAGTGGCCAAATGTATTTTCCAAAAAAAAATTAGGATCATTAAATAATCATGTGAGCAGATTATTATAACTATTAAATCATTGCCTAGAACAAAAATATGATGGCACCATTGAACTCAGAGAATCAGGATTCAACTAGAAAGGGTCTAATGTTGGCCGGTGTAGGCCAACAGTGGAATTCAGTTTTGGCCATAAATAAAATAATTAAGTAACATTTTTTTAATCCTTATACCTCTTAAATGGTAACTCAGATTGGAAATATGAGAGTACTGTTGAGTCAATAAGGTTTTCCTTATGAATTTTCCATTCCTTTTGTTTTGAAAATCACAAACACCTTATACTTAAACAAATATAAATTTTAAATCCATAAGAAAAATTTACTTCTTTTTTGAAATTTACCCTGACCGAGATTTTCTTATACAGAGCAATATTTTTCCATAGTATAAAAACCGGATTCATACCCAAAGTTCCAAAAGTCACATAATTTAAAGATTTGGAGCATTCTGTTTTTAGGATCTGAATTCTGGATGTGAACTATAATGAAGTTCCAATCCAAATTCTGGACTCCGATCTTTCATGAGGTCGACTCTGAACCCTTATGAAGTTCGACTCCAAACTCTTAAGTAGTTCGACTCGGAAATCTTAAGTAGTTAGACTCCGAACTCTTAAGTAGTGGACTCCAAACTCTTAAGTAGTTCGACTCCGAACTCTTAAGTAGTTCGACTCCGAACTATTAAGTAGTTCGACTCCGTACTCTTAAGTAGTTCGACTCCAAACTCTTAAGTATCTCGACTCCGAACTTTTACTGGTTCGACTTCGAACTCTGCAAGGACAGATTCCGATCTCTGGTGAATCCAGACTCCGAATTCCAATAAAACCAAATCCGAACATTTCTTAACATAAACTTTGAATTTCATTTTGGTTACACTCTGAACTTTTAATTTTCTTACACTCCAAATTTTTGTATGGTTTTTACTTACATATGCTCTATTTCAAAACGATGTCGTTCATTCAGTTATACATGATTTATTATTAAATGATGTCATTCATTCTGGTTCTAATTAACCGTTGGTTGAGTTACACATGTACAGGTCCCTCCGAATTTCATGGAGAATATAACCATTGGAGGACAGAGCCGACCGTTGGAAATTTTCCTATAAATAGGAGCTCATTTGAAAGATCTCAAAAAAAAGTTGATCGATCTACAGACCACACGCTATTAAGGTGATTTATAGAGAGAGAAGCTTTTCATGCATTGTGCGCACTGAACTGTTCATTCAGATTGCTTCGTGCAACTCCAAATGTTGGTGATTACATTCGAGGACTTCTGGGGATAGGAAAACAGAGGTACCAACAACCTTGAAGTTCGAGGTCTTCCTTGCTAAGGAAGACAGAGTTTCCAACTACCTTGAAGTTGAGGGCTTGCAGGGATAGCAAGACAGAGATTCCGATATTTGTATCGAGGGCTTACCCTGGTGTGGGTAGGATAGACTTGCATGAATGTATAAATCAAGGGACCTTTATCCAAGGTTGTTGGATACCCTTCTCTTTGGGTTAAAAGACTTATATCTTGTTATTTGTAGTTTTGCTACTAGTTTTTCCGCTGCACTTTTGTATTGTAAGGAAGGTATAACCTTCTTATATTTCCATACACTTATACTCTGATAAGTTTAGATTCTATACACTTTAAGGTAGAATCTCATATTGTAATCTTTGGTTCCAATTCTCCATTTGGTGATTAGAGGTGTTTCGAATTTTCTTAGTTTAAATTTGTTAAACTCAGAACTTTCCTTTTCTAAGGAAAACATACTTATCCGTAACCAACATTAAAGGTTCAAAAGGAATTTTTAAAGTATTCAATTTACCCCCCTCTTGTATATTGAGCATATATATCATTATTTTGATCCTACAATTGGTATCATAGGAGGTCTCTGAAATAATCGTACTCAGGTATAGGTTTTTCTTTCTCATTTTTCCATTGTTCTTCATCCTCGATTCCGATCGTTGTCATTCCAAATTTTTTATTCTGAACTTTTTCATTCCGAACATTGTCATTCTGAACATTTTCATTCCAAACATTTTCATTCCGAACTTTTTCATTTCGAACTTTGTCATTCCGAACATTTTCGTTCCGAACATTGTGGTTAAGAACATTTTCTACTAACTATTTTGGTTGCAAAGTTTTTATTAGAATGCCAGGAGTCAATGTGGGTTCTATTGACAATATAAATTCTACAAGACCACCAATCTTTGATGGTAATGACTATGAGTACTGGAGTGATCGAATGAAGACTTTTTTAATCAATACTGGAGTGGACAACTTTGTTATGCTTACCGGTGATTATAAAATTCCTGATAAGGAAGTTAGAACTTTCAATAACCCGGAAAAGAAAGAGTATCAACTCAATTATAAGGTACGTAATACTTTACTTTGTTCAATGACTAGAAATATATATAGCCAAATTTAATCTTGTGATGCAGATAATTGTATCTTGAATAATTTAGACGTTACACACTTTGGAACTTCTAAAGTGATTGAAATTAGGAGAGAAATGATTAGAGCTGAATACCATGGATTCAATTTTCCGTATGGAGAACCAATCTGCAATGTTCAAAAATGATTTATGACTAGTGAACAACGTACAGTCTATGGGAGAAAATGGGTTAGATGATGAATCCCTTGTGGATAAGATAATTGATATTATACCCAATGAGTGGGAATCAAAGTGAACAGCTATAGATGAGAATAGGAAGGTCACTCAAATTTCTCTTGATGAGATATTCAGAACTCTTCTCCAACATGAAAAAAGAATGAAGAGAGATGCTAAAAATATCAAGAAGAAGAATGGGAATGGTACAGTTGCTTTTACAACAGCATCAAATCATATGAAAGCTAAGACTCCTGAGAGAGTAACTAGATCCAAGTCTAAGAAAGTTATAATCCAATCCGAATCTAGTGAGAGTTAAGTGTCTGAGAATGAGTTAGAAAATATTGCTCGAAGGACGGAGAAGATAGCTGGCCAGAGAAATTTCCAGTCCAAGTATAAGAAAAAGGAATGGAATGATATGAAAGATGGAGAAGTTACTTGTTATGAATGAAAAAGAGCTGGACATATTCGACCATATTGTCCTTTTCTCAAAAAGAAAGAAAGGAAAGAAAGGCATTCTGAGAGAAAAAGAAAGAAGTACTACAAAACCAAAGCTAAGAAAGTCTTGAAAGCAAATGACACCTGGAGTGCCAGTGGTGGTGAATCTTCAAATGAATCTTCCGATTATGAATCTTCAGGACAGAAGAATCTTGGTCTTATAGCCAGATTACCCATTAACAATCATTGTTTTATGGCTAAGGTACAAAATGCTGAATCATTGACCAATGTTTCTTTAAATTATAATGATAGATAATATTATAACTCTTCTGATGATGAATCCTCTTCTGATGAAGAAAATAATTTACCTACCTATGAAGAAATTTCAAGGTTTGCTGAACTTCTTGAAATTGAAAATTCTAAAATCAATAAAAAACTTGATAAGGAAAAATCTAGGAATTCTATTCTTAGAAAAGAAATATCAAATCTTACTAAAGATCTGGATAGGAAAAATGATGATTTTATAAATATTTCAAAAAATCTTGAGGAAGTAAGTTCTGAGAAGAGAAAACTTTCTAAAGAGTTAGAAAAAGTAATTTCTAAGAAAAGTATCTTCGAACCTAGATCCAGTTCTAAATCTAATGATTTTGAAGATAAAAACTTGGTTATAAAACTCATGTCCGAAATATTTTCCTTAAATAAGTGTTTATCAGACTTTACCCATGGTAAGGAAAATTTTGATAAAATGTATTCTCAAATACGACCATTAAGAAACAAATCCAGATTTGGTTATTCCCATGCAAAACCAATTTTTAGTAACAAAAACGTTGTTCCACAAAGTGCCCCATTTTGTAAAAAGTGTCAATGTGGAGGTCACTGGGCAAAGAACTATTCTTTAAATAAAACCCAATCTTTAGGTTTTCATAAAGCCTATTTCTCTAAGAAAGTGTGGGTTCCTAAAATTTTGTTGTCTGAAAATCTCAGATCCAAGAAAGTTTGGATTCCGAATGTCTAATTCTTATCTTGTTTTCAGGAAAATAGAGGATGTACCAACAAAAATACATGGTACTTGAATAATGGATGTTCTCGGCACATGACTAGTAACAAAATCTATTTGATAAGATTATCATTAAGAAAGGAGATATCATTCTTCAGTTTATCGGAACGCAAGATCAAATTGCCGATATTTTTACAAAATCATTACCCTCCGATAGATTTGAATACATTAAAAAAAAGTTAGGAATGATAACCATAAGGTAATCATTCTTCATTAACTTTTTGTCGAAAAATTCTCCTAACAGTAATAAACTCATTTTATAGGGGGAGTACATTTGATTGTTAGTGTAACTAAATTTTATGAAATTAGTTTTTCAAACTTTTTGGAACTGAGAATTTCCGGAATGGATATTTTCGTACTGAAACTTTCCGGAATGGAGATTTTCTTACTAAAACATTACGTAATAGAGATTTTCGTACTGAGAACTTCTGGAATGGAGATTTTCGTACTGGAACTTTCGTAATGAGTTTGTTTTTTAGTTCATTTCTTCAAGAATAATATTACCTATTACGAACTATATTTCTAGCCAATCTGAAAGCTATGATTTCCTTACTTGTAGTTTTGTTATCATATTTTTCATGCTGGTATTTTCCTTGTTTTTAAATGTTTGGATTATTGTATTTCGCCAAATCCGGATGTTTTCCCTAAAACCTCAAAAGATCAGAGTCATGTTTTTCTTGCGGGAGTGTTTTCAACCGTCAGATCAGGTCAAAGCTTTTTCAACCCTTAGATGGCTTTTGGAAGACCAAAGGTCACATCCATCGCCTATATAAAGGGGTCCCCCTATTCTCATCCCACGTCGTTTTTTCAAGATTTTGCATCTCGAAGCCCTACTTCACTTCTTAAGGCCGGTTCCAAACTTTGCAAAGTCGTTCCAAATATTTCTGATTTCTTAACTCCGAATGTCTGTAGAAGCTACATCTCAAGATATGTCAACTGCGAAACCAATCTCTAAGTGGATAGTCTTCAGGGAAATGTTAGTTCATACAGATTTCTACAAGCTTGATTATATTGTAACCAAGAATATTAAGCTAAATGGATGGGAAGATTTCTGTATAGCAATGTCAGATAAACATGATCCGATTTATACTGATTTGTTGATCGAGTTCTATGAGTCTGTTTCTTTCCAGATGGAAGATGGCCGAGAACGGTTTTCTTTCAAGTCTTATGGGAAGACTTATAAGCTATCTTACACCAAGTCCACGAGCTTGGTTGGTTTAACCTACGAAGGAGAAGCTGAGTTCTGCTCTCACAAACTTCCCGATGTGCAAGGATGTTTCAACAATGAGAAGGCACTAAAGTGTCTTGGTCTTAAAGATGATTCAACTGTCACGATTGCTCGTCTCATTCAGAACAATAGAATCCTTCACCTTTGGGTGCAAGGATTTCTGGTTCCAAGAAGAGGTGACAAAGATAATTTGAAGAAGAGTTATATATATGTCTTAGATTTCTTGGTAAATCTAATAAAGATTAATTTTATGAGGCATGTCTTGATTACGATCAAGAAGTTCAAGGAAGGGAATTTGAGAGCTCATATAGTTATGTACCCTACATTACTATCAAGGCTGATAGTTAGTTGCATAGAATCCTTCAAAGTTTCATGCAAATAAAATGTCTGGAATTGCAAGCTTATGTTGGTTAGTGATGATACTCTGAAGAGGATGAAGATGGGTTTTTCCAGTGAATGCAGAGAATTCTACCCTCTGTCTCCGGAAGAGGTTGAAGCAGCTCAGAAATAATCACACTCTGTGGAACCATACAAAAAGAAAAGGAGGAAGATGATTGATAAGGAAGTGGTTGCTGATGAAGAAAATCCTCAAGCTAAGGAAACTCAGTCTGCTTCCCCCAAGCCGAAGAAGCAGAAAACATATACAGATGAAGTGGCATCCAAGTGGAGGGAAGATAAAGAAAAGAGGAAGGAAGGTGATCCACAATTCGGATTGGACACTACAGAGGCTAGGTCTTTAAAAGAAAGAGATGTGGAAGATCTAGAGAAACAAGAAAAAGAAAAGAATATGAAAAAGAAGATGTTTGAAGCCGAAGTAGTGCAATCTTTGCTAAAATATACAGAGTTAGCTTCGGAAGTGCTTCCTGTTCCGGAAACGTTCGGTTATGACCCTTCTTTACCAGAAACTCCAGCCAAGAATTATGTCACTCCAGAAAAGGCCAAGGGTAAATAAATAGTTGAAGAAGCTGAGAAAGAAGTTTCTGAAGAAGTAGAGGAACAAGTTGAAGAAGAAGAAGAAGAAGAAGAGGAAAGTGGGGATTTGGATACCCTGATCAAGAAAGTATAGGACTAAAAAGATAAGACTGAGTCCGAAAAGTTAGTATCTCCAAGAAAGACAGATCAGGAAGCTAGTAAGAATGATGATAAGAAACAACAAGAAGAAGAAGAAGAAAATGTCTTGTATGATGAGGAAGAATCTTATGAGAAGAATTTTCTTGAGGAAGGACAAGAAAAACAAAAACCAGATGAAGACCAGATCATTCAGGTGTCTGAATCTGAGGATGTATCCCTTAATAAAGAACATACTCTGAGAGCTGATAAGGGGAAGAAAAATCTCATGGAGACACCTATAAAAGATGTCATCAGAAAGAAAGAGGTCGGGGGTACCTCTAGAAGAAATCTGGTGCAAATTGAAGAAGAGCAGTCTCAAAGAGAAGTTTCTGATTCGGAATCATCATATCATGGGCATGATTTTGTGGTTCAATCTCTGAGGAAGTTGGTGGACACCATTCCGATTTTTCCAAAAATATATTCCAGATGCCAGATGCTGCAAAAAAACTATGAATTAGAAATCGGCTTCTTAATCCATGGTCACGGATAAGTTTGTAATGTTGGAAGCTGAACAGAAAAGTTTTCTTATCGATTATGATGTGCATAGAAATTCCTGCAGTAAGGTAACCAAGTGGTCTAAGAGAGTTGATGACCATTTAGTTCACTTTGATAATTTTCAGGCTGAAGTTCAAAACTGTTTTGAAATAGAGGATGAAAAGGTTAATGAGATTTATGAAATGTTGACCCAGGAGAAAAATTTTCGGAATCAATAGGCCAGGGATCTGAATGGAATGCTTAACACAGTATCTTAGAATTGGAAAACTGAAAGAGATTTATGTATTGAGTTTCAGCAGAGGATGGAAAAGTAATATGAGATAATAAAGTTGTAGAAAGATGTTTTGGAGGCTCAGGCAGAAGCTTTAAAAGTCTAAGAAGAAAAGGTAAAAGCCTTGGAGTGGCAGCGTGAGAAAGACCAAAGAGACTTGAAGAAACTCAAAACCTTGTTAAAGAAGCTCATTTTGAAGGAAAAGTAAGACAAATGAACCTACTCCAATCTTTTGTTGTAATTGTCTTTCTTTATAAAATTTTCCAACTCTAATGAAATGAGTATTTGGTTGGTTGTATCTTTTCATATAGTAATGTTTCAGGTACCATATTTTGTTTTTTATTCCCTTCAATTCTTTTTGAAAATCACAAAGGGGGAGAAGGAAAAAGAACTACTCCTAAGGAGGAGAAAGGAAAATTTCTAAGAGAAATATCCTTAGAGAAAGGGTGAGTTTCCCACTATGAAGTGTTTTGATTCTGACAATAATGAAAACTCCACTCCGGAAACTCAGAATACAATCCTTAGAGTTTCAATTCCTAAGGGGGAGTTAGTTGTATTCATTTTCATTCATGAACAAAGGGAGATAAGTTTTAATATCAAAGTATAATGATTTTTTTTCAAAATCCTTATATTATTTTTCAAAAGGATGATTGTGCTTTCCAAAAAGGGGGAGATTGTTGAATCAATAAGGTTTTCCTTATGAATATTCCATTCATTTTGTTTTGAAAATCAAAAACACCTTATACTTAAAAGAAATATACATTTTACCTCCATAAGAAAAATTTACTTCTTTAAAGAAATTTACCCTAACCGATATTTTCTTATACAGAGCAATATTTTTCCATTCTATAAAAACTGGATTCATACCCAAAATTCCAAAAGTCATATAATGTAAAGATTTGGAGCATTCTATTTTTAGGATCCGAATTCTGGATGTGAACTGTAATGAAGTTCCAATCTGAATTCTGGACTCTGAACTTTCATGAGGTTGACTCTGAACCCTTATGAAGTTCGACTCCAAACTCTTAAGTAGTTCGACTCGGAACTCTTAGGTAGTTCGACTGCGAACTCTTAAGTAGTTTGACTCCAAAATCTTAAGTAGTTCGACTCTGAACTCTTAAGTAGTTCGACTCTGAACTCTTAAGTAGTTCGACTCTGAACTCTTAAGTATTTCGACTCCAAACTCTTAAGTAGCTCGACTCTATACTTTTACTAGTTCAACTTCGAACTCTGCAAGGTTAGATTTCGATCTCTGGTGAATCCAGACTCCGAATTCCTATAAAACAGAATCCGAACATTTCTTAACATAGACTCCAAATTTATTTTTGGTTACACTCCGAACTTTTAATTTTCTTACACTCTGAACTTTTGTATGGTTTTTACTTACATATGCACCATTTCAAAATGATGTCGTACATTCAGTTATACATGATTTATTATTAAACGATGTTGTTCATTTGGTTCTAATTAACCGTTGGTTGAGTTAAACGTGTAAAGGTCCCTCCGAATTTCATGGAAAATATGACCATTGGAGGAGGGAGTCGACCGTTAGAAATTTTCCTATAAATAGGAGCTCATTTGAAAGAGCTCAAAAAACAAGTTGATCGATCTAGAGACCACATGCTGTTAAGGTGATTTCTAGAGAGAGAAGCTTTTCATGCCTTGTGCGTACTGAACTGCTCATTCAGATTGCTTCGTGCGACTCCGAATGTTGGTGATTACATTCGAGGACTTCCGGGGATAGGAAGACTGTGGTACTAACTACATTAAAGTTTGAGGGCTTCCTTGCTGAGGATGACAGAGGTTCCAACTACCTTGAAGTTGCAGGCTTGCAGGGATAACAAGACAGAGATTCTGATCTTCGTATCAAGGGCTTACCCTGTTGTGGGTAAGACAGACATTTTTGAATGTATAAATCTAGGGACCTTTATCCAAGGTTTTTGGATACCCTTCTCTTTGGGTTAAAAGACTTATATCTTGTTACTTGTAGTTTTACTACTAGTTTTTCCATTGCACTTTTGCATTTTAAGGAAGGTATAACCTTTTTATAATTATTTACACTTATACTCTGATAAGTTTAGATTCTATACGCTTTAAGGTAGAATCTCATATTGTAATCTTTGGTTCCAATTCTCCATTTGGTGATTAGAGGTGTTGTGAATTTTCTTAGTTTAACTTTGTTAAACATAGAACTTTCCTTGTCTAAGGAAAACATACTTATCCGTAACCAACTTTAATGGTTCCAAAGGAATTTTTAAAGTTTACAATTCACCCCCCTCTTGTATATTGAGCATCTACATAATTATTTCGATCCTACAAGTACCATTGAGCTTGTGAGGGAGTGTTTCCCTTAGATGAAGATTAACCTTGACCAACACGGATTGAGGGTGAAAGATTTTTTTTGAACTTTTTTTAATCAAATTAAAATGGAATGCATGTGTGGTTTTGGTATCTTTTAAACTAGTTCTTGGAATGAAAATCAAAGGGCACTATTGTGTCTAGAATGGAGACATTACCTATGAATGGACCTAACCTCAGATGGCGCCGATCAAGGGAAAAAGACAATTTTTAGATGTTTTAAGAAAAATAAAATAAACCTAAACGGTTTATTTTATTCAAAAAAATTTCTCTCCACAACACAACAATTAGCCGACTATTTCATTCCAAAAAAGAAACAATTTAACGAGACATTAGCTGAAGCATAATAAAATTTTTGTTTCATAAATGAAATAGCATAACAGTGCAATGATTAAGCGAAACAGAAACACTGTGATGTGTTTATATTTTAATGAGATGATAGCTTTAAAGAAACAGATTTAGAAATGTAGTTATTTTAAGGAAAGATGAGAGAATTATATCCTACTATGAAATCTAGAAAATCGTAAAGTCAACAACAATACCTTGGAGAAAAGATCTGGGGCTGATGAACTCTTGCAGCTTCAAATAGATCGTGAATCCCCGCAGATAGATCACCATTAGCAACGAGCCTTCCCTCTAATCAAAGCTTCATAAGGTTGGGGTTTATCTTTTGAGAATTTGAATTCCCCATTCATCTTTCCAAAACAATGAATGCCAATCCACCCATGAACATGTTGAATCACGAGTCACTTGTTCTTCTAGGAAGTTATTTCATCGTGGGTTTTTTTCTTTGAGGACAAATTGTTCCTAGAAACATAATCCTCCATTACCATGTTTCAAAAATCACTAACATGGAGGAATCTGTCCAATAAAAACAAGGCCTTGATATCTCCATCATTGGGCGTTCGCGTGTTCTTTCTAAACACAGATCCAAATTGATGACAAATTAATCTCGAGGCCTTAGTAGGGAAGATGACGCCTCAAGGACGCAGGAGCCATGGACGATTTGAGGAATGGAACACCGGAGTAGACATGGCTGTTCACGGAAGGAACCACAGACATGCTGGAACCAGTGACCGATGGTAGTGGCCCATAGTGTTACACAATGATGGCATGCCGAGGTGGAGCCCGCATCCGGATCAGGTTGTGGTGGTGTAGTAGGGCCCGCTAACACCCAAGTTGGTGGCTAGCGGAGATGGATGTGGCCACCTGACCATGTTGGATGGGTGGTCCCACACCGTGCAGGCTGCGGAATGATATCATGAAGTCCAGCAGGGACCATGTATTGGGAAAGGGGTGGCAAACTTTAGCAGGACTCATCTCAGTCTAACCGGATGCCTAGTATGCATCCAGGATAGTAGATATTGGGCCGCAATGTGGGCTAGACAGGGGGGGTTCGAACTGGGGCACTGGGCAGTCCGAGCAAGAACTCAAGTTGTCCCACTTTTTCAGGATGGTCCGATGGTATAAAACTGAGCTGCTGGGTGGCCCATGCTGGGAATGAACTACCCCTAGTTTCAGGATGGGCCATATAGAACTGGGTTATTGGGAAACCCTACGGTCTGGACACATGGTCGAACTTGGATGGGTCCAGTAGCCAGGCCAGACTGGGCTGACCAAAACCCATACTGGGTCGGGTCATGTCGGTAGATCTAGGCCGGGTCATGTGGGACCCTCGTGCCTAGTTGGTTGGGTCGGTCTGACCAGGTTGGACCAAAACTAGACATAATCGACCCTAGTTTTCTAAAATTCCCATATCTTTCAGACCGATAATCCTATTGGTGATCCGTTTGTAGTGATGGAACCCTAGAGATGAGGTAGTTATTTCGGCATAATCTATAGAGTATTTAATTGACATTTAAATATAATGAATTTTTGAAGAGTGGATTATCCGGGAATCAAGAGAACTACATGCGGGAATCCTACGGCTGACTAAGACGTAAAGACTACTGAAAAATGGGTCTATGTGATCATGTAGGCCTAGATGGTAAGCATCCCTTTGCGGACTAGCTACAATCAGCTCTATGTGGACCAGCTACAAGTGGATCTGTGTGAACCAGCTATAAGTGGACTTTATAGACCACCTATAAGCGGCCTGAACCAACTATGATATCCTTAGTGGGAAGCTTCTTTGTGTGACCCTGAAATCCCTCAGTGGGGAGTGACTCTGTGTGACCCATAATATCCATAACACTCATTAGGGATGAGTACCTTAGAATTTCAAGGTGCTCAGTGTATGACAGATAGTTTTTATTTACATACATTAGATTATACCTGTGTGAGATGATATTACCTTGTGCATACATTCCGTGGTGGTCTTTTCCTTGTTTTTCGGGAACCCTACTGAGTATTTTTTTACTCAGCTCTTCACGGGCTTCACCTTCCCATGTTGTATCGGGTGCAAACGACATGTGTTTTGATAGAGACCTCAACGGCCCAGTACTAGGTCGTTCCTAGTGAGATATGGTTGGAAAGATTCCCTTCTAGAGATTTTAACATCAATACATTTTCTATCCTTCAGGTGTGTTCTTCATTATACATCTTACAGAGATCTTTTGAAAATTCCTCATTTCAATTTGTCTTTTGTGGGGTTTTTATTCTATCCCATTTGACTTATAGTTTATACCTTTACTCAGGGGTTGTTTAGTGGCATGAAATTTTCCTTCAAGAAATTTTGGGACATGGTTGTTTGTGTTTTTGTGCATATAGGTAATCAATAAAATTCCTCCCCCTCATGGGATAATGCCTCCGGGGCTAGTTTCCATCACCTGGACTTTGAAAGATGGTCTTGGGGTAGTCATGACATGGGCCCTGGTGGACAAGTTGTGACATCATAAGCCTAAAATGGTGTAATTATTATTTTCCCATACCTAATTTCATATATAGGTTGTTATGTAAATACCATGAGGGTACTCAGGTTGTTAACCTAATCCCAAGAGAGTCCATGAGAGGTATCCCAAGACTATGAGGTTACATGGGTAGTATCCTAAGACAAAGATGGTATATGTATAGTATCCTAAACCCTATAGGGTAATGGAGTTCTTAATTAAGGACCATGAGGGTACAACAGTTGTTTTCTCAATCACTCCATGTTAAGAAAAATAGGTATCAATGCCTAGTCCATGAGGTTATGGTCTATTATTCATTCACATATATCATATTATTATGTTTTATACTTATTTTAGGCTTATAACAACCACTGATTTAGTAGAATGTTCCTCTATAATTAAATAATTTTTTTGATATTTTTCTCCATAGAAAACACCAAACCCTAATAAAACACAAATAATTTTTATTAAAACAAATATTGATTAATATATGGTATCCCTTGAGTAAGTGGGTACAAACATTTTAACAAACTTATACAATAATAGGCCATTAAGAACTATTTAAAAATTGAGGTGAATTAGAAAATAAAATATTTCTCATTATGAAAATATATTTTATATAAAAAGTATATGTTTCATATATGTATGATTAGTAATAATTTTATAAATATACGTAATATAGAAAAAATTACTTCCTATAAAAAAAATTCATAACATTTTAGGATTTTATTATATATTAAACTTTATAAATTTTAGAATCTCATTGGAAAAAACTAAATTTTTATTTATTCTTATAATAACTATAACAAATTAAAAATATTTTTTTCAAGTTTTATATAATGATATATTTTTAGGTGAATAGTGAAAATACTATTTTTACAAATAACATGAGATTTATGACATCTTTAGTATATAAATATTAATTATAAATCCATGAAAAATATTTATAAGAATTTTTTTATTTATTGGTGATTTTTTAATTTTAAAAATGTTGGTTTTAATTTGAAACACAATAGTTTACATCTTAAATAATAATTTGTATTTTCCAACAAAAATATTCCTTAAATTAATAATTAATTTAGTATTTAAAAAATGATTTTTAACAAATTTAGGAATTTAATATACTAATTTAGATTTTAAATTTGGAAAATTATATCTAAATTATTTAATAAGTAGCATTTTACTTTCATGCATAATATATAAATTGCAATGTTAAAAACTGGTTACCTAGGTAAAAAATAAAAAGGGGCCGAGAGTTTAACAAATGGAGAATGAACAAAAATATATTTCAAAAAGTTTATGAATGGTGGTTGATGATTTTATCAACATTGTAAAATTCCCACTTCATTATTTCCCAATTATTGGACCACTTTTATAAATATTAACTTCTGATTATTAAAATGATTTTTACATTTACAAAAAATCCATCCCTTTTAACATATAAAGGATCTCTGCTCTCCTTACATTGACTCACAAAAAAAATTATTTCAGATAAATAAATAAATAAAAAACTTTTAAACACTAGTTTCCACCATCAATTTGTTCCGGTATTATCAAAAGACCATTCCTTAAAGGCTTAACCCCGTTTAAAATAAAGACAATCCAAGCAGTGACGTATAAGTTTTTAATCGCTCATTTTTCCTTTCTATTTCATTATGTTTGATTATTTTGCCTAAAATTAATTTAAACCATATTGATAAAACAATATTATTATCATTAGTATACTTTTATTTTAATACAATAATGGTAAATTCATTAACCATCATTCCCACTTCATTTTAGAAAACTGAAAACATAAATCCAGATTATTTGAAGACTACCACTGGCATAAAGAAATGCATTTTATTTTCCGTCACCAAATTAACTAACTCATAAAAAGGTGAATTAAATAAATATTTATGATATATTAATTATAATTATGTTTTTTAAATGATAAACCATTTCCCTTCATTGTTCCTCCCTTCAAAATAATGAAATCATTATCAATGAGGACATGCAGACAATCGCCTCCAGGGAATGATATATTACACTCCAGTTTCATAGAAGTTTTAGTTTATATTTTATAATTATATAAGATATATAAAAATAAAAATATTTCATAAAATAGTTATTTATGTATAATACAAAAGGTAATGATGGTTTTAAGAAAATCCATCACTTTCGGTTAATTACCTGATTCTAGTTCATCATCAATTTCATCTTCATAAAAGATTACTAAAACTCCCATGTAATATAATAATAATATATTTCTATTTATAAAATATCAATTATATTATATTTAGTTTTTTTCTAATGGTAAAATTTAATATAATAAAAAATATATAAACTTCTTTTACGTACCTAGTTCCAATCAATTAGGATTATTAACACCCAATGCTGAAAAGAGATTATAAAAATATAATACATAATGAAAGAAATAATTAATGAAGAATATAAAATAAAATATATTTTAATAAAGATCATAAAAAATGTAATTAGTATTTTTATCTTTATGATATATTATGTTTAATCACTTATTTGGAAATCATGATTAAAGGTAAGGGACATGGTAACTAAAACTCATTTCGTTGAGATATATAATTAATTATTAAACATAATTATTTCAAAACATTCAATTTTTAATTATTTATTCTCTCTTATTTATGTGTAAAATAATATTTTATCTAATTAATTTTCCTATAATTGTTTTATATAAAATAATTTTTAAAAAACAAAGGTGGATTTTTGAAAAGGTAATTGTAACTATGATGTAAAAAATGGGGAATAAAAAATGTTTTTAAAAAGAAAATTTTTTATTTGGTTTTAATGATCTTTAAGCTTTCTTTCTCTACAGGAGTTATGTTTCTAGTTTCAACCTATATTTTATTCGATTATGTTATTATTTTGGATGAATTTTTTTTTTGGAATCAAAAAAATTATTTCATCATGTTATTTTATACAATTTGAATGTTTTATGAAATACATTTCATTTCTATAAGCTCCTTAAAAAAATAAAAATATTTTTATTTGGATATTTTATGAGACACATTTTATTATCATGGGTATATTATTAAAATATAATGATTTCCATTTGTATTTTTTATGATATACATTTTATTTATATGGTTTTCTTATTAAAAAGAATTTTTTTTGTAATTTTTATGAAACCCATTTTATTTTTAAGGGTTAATTATGATATTAAAAGTGATTGATTTTTATGTGGTGCATGTATATGTGGATTAATGATGTGTGGGGTCTTATATCACCCTAAAATGAATTGTTTTCGAGTATGAATTCCCTAATATGGGTATTCACATGTATATTTTAGCATATTGTAAGCATGGAAAATGACGTCGTGTATTATTCAATGAATGTTTACCTATAACTATTAAGATTTCATATTGTTGTTTAATTGTTATAATTTATCATTAAAAATTCTCTGAATATCTATTATGTATTATTATTAGGACTCATTATTTTATATTATTTAAATATTCTTATGATTTCATCCATGAAAAAAATGTGTATTCATCGCTTACTGAGCATTTTACCTCACCACTTTCTCATGTTTTCATTACGTTAGGTTATGAAGATGAGTCTCAATAATGAAATGTCTTGAATATGGTCTAGTTTAATTAAATAAACTATAAATTTTCAAGAGTTTTTTAAAAATGATATTATTATATTGATATTCTCCAAATACCAAGAACCCATCAGTTAATGGGATAATATTATTTATGAAATGTAATTTTTTTTAATTCATGAAGAATGTGTAAAATGAAATAATATTTAGGTTGGGATATTATAGTTGGTATTAGAGAAAAGTTTTATTTATTTCAAGATATTATAGAATCTATTATTGAAAATTAAGTTTATATAGCCTTAGTGAAAACCCTAGAGATGACAATATGTATATTAGGATATCATAAAATATTTCTAAAGGATTGAGTAAGTGTTTCTAATAGAAATTACATCCTTTTTTGATTATGAATGTTTATACAAGATCTTTAACATATATAGTTATAGATAAGAAACCCAAAAAATTATGAATTGGGTATTAACTCAATCGTCACCTAGTTTAAGAAAAAGTAGCCTAATTACATAATTAGATTGGCACTACCAGGGGATATAATTTTCATCATCACATGGTCACTAAAAATAATATTAAGGATTGATTTCCTAGTTACTTTTAGGTATTTAGTTAAAAATTCTATGAAAACCCAACATAATATCAAGCCATGAATGATGTAGGTTGAACTAAAAATTTTATTGACTTACATGATGGTTTCAATGAGTAATAAATTTTATGTTTGAATCCCTTTAATCGTATTATTTCTATATTAGGTTAATTGGTTATCACTAATGGTAAATTTATTTTGTTTTTTGTAATAACTAGAACAAAAAAGAACTATATTTACAATGGGTGTGATAGACAATGGCATGGTTTACCCAATGAAAAAACCAATGAAATCAGATATGGAGTATTGGAACTCAAAAAAATAATCAATCAACCGTCACAGTCTATGAATAATAATCAAAACCACATTGATCTATTTAATGAACCAAATAAGGATGAGATTTATTTTGAGTGTTTCTTATTGTAGATTCCATCATCTTCAATGAGATATTTAAATACACTTATCACTAATAAATGGATCAATTTTATGGGAAATATATATTTCATTCTCTAGTTTCTTCAACAAGAGATAGTTTTTATACATGTTTACCATTTGGAATTCAAGGCTGACCAATGGTGGATTATCATTATGAATAAAATGAAGAATGCTAAAGTAGACTCCATGGAATTGGAAAAGATTAATAAAGTGTTCATTACTATGCATTTTCTTCAAATTCTTCACCTGAAGATGGAGAGGTAAATCATGGATTTGAAACAAGATGGGGACTATTATTTTAAAGAATTAAAAGAAAAATTCATGAGGTTTTCATGATATTCCTCTAGTTTTATCTCAAAACTATAAAGTAAAATCAATAATTTATTTACTGTATTAAAACCATGTCCTGGAATGGTTTTTTTCATAAGGTACTTTGATACTATGAATAAATAATTCGATGTGAACTCAATGTGTTGATGGAATCTATGGTTTATTAGTACTCTAAAAAGGGAAAATGGTGGATATAATGTTAGGAGAACCCAGATGGTAACTCTGATTGGGGGATAACCACCCCCTACTTGCCAAAAGTGTGGGAGAAAGTACCTGGGATATTGGTTTAATGGATTAGAGAATTTTTTTATGTGTGTATAGTAGTCCCCCAAAGACACATTATTTGACATAAGTCTTATTGTATGGTTATCACAATAGAATGGAATATGGTCCAGAATAATATTTTAACCAAACAAAAATGCTTTAAGTTCATGGAGTTTAGATACTATATTAATTATCTCCCAAATCATCAGGACAATGAAGAAACATTTTCCACAGTAGCCTCCCAAACCAAGGGAATATGGAACGACATTGTGATCAATACAACTAACATAGATCATTATAATAACAAATTTCAAGGCACACAAACTCTTTTTTCTAGATCTATAAGTAGCTGATATGATTTTGGTTCATCACCATATTTCATATCACACATATTTGGTAAGAATGTGTAATAACTACCACATTAAATGGATATCAAACTATTTGTGAAATCCCTTAGTGGTACAATGAACACATCTAAGATATATAAATATTAAATAATTAATATTTTTTGTTGGATACATGTTATAAACTAATTATTCTTACATTGGTTCAATTTGACATAATATTGGCTATTATTGGATATCACAATATAGATCCCGTATCAATTTCTGGGTAAAGGGGATATTATTTCATTTCCCAGATCATCTTATTCTCAAGTACCAATATATGGATGATATCCACTTGGATAAAAATTCTATAATATTGGTCTTTACCTTGTATTGAGATATTTATAGCTTAAATGATCAAATAAGATGAAAATATCGATAATATTAATATTGTGTGGGAATATTGTGATATATTCGAAGATAAAATTCTTTATCTTTCCTTATATTTTGATGTTTAAATTCCAATAAATACATAAATAGTTAGGTACCCATCTAAAGGAGTCTATATTAAATTCATCCTTTTGAATTTTTTCATTATAGAATTAGTTATATAAAAATATGCAAAAGGGTTTTATTCCCCATAGTTCTCCACCAAGGGATTCACTAGTCCTTTTTTCAAAAGAATTATGGGAAAATGAGTTGTTAAATTGACTATCATGAGCTTTACAGTATCAATATTAAATATAATTATCCTCTCACCCATATGTTTAACTCATTATATTGTGTTATATGAGTTCAATTCATTTCAAAGGTTGGAATATGATCTTGAAATCATGAATTAATGGTAAAAGGGGAGGATATTTAAAATACATGATTTATGATGACGTAATAAAACTCTGAGTTTATAGTGGTGAAATTTGGATTGACTAATTCTCCTAGATTATTCTTGGATCTAATGAATAGTGTATTTGGGGGAAACCATAATATATTTGTGGTAGTTTTTATGGATGATATTTTTATTTATTCTAATTATAAGGAAGAAAACAAGTTTCATTTTCAGATTATTCTGAACACCTCTAGTAATGATAAATAATTTGAAATTCTTATAAAATTTGATCTCTATCTACAAAAGGTGTAATTCAAGGGTCACATAATCACATGAAGGTAATATCAACAGATCCTTTAGTGAAAGATATTATATAACAATAGTCTTAACCGACCATAATAATTAAGGACTATAGTTTTCATAGGATAGATGGATACTATCATTTCTATAAGAACTCAAATTTTCTGATATATTACTTAAAATATTTTATGGAATATTTTTAGAGTTAGGTGCATAGATGATGTGATATTTCATGGCCCGGGGAGCCTGAAATTAATTTTTGAAATATAATAAATATTTTAAGTATCATGAATTATTATTTTTCATAAAAAATATGAATAAATCTTATATAGAGGATCTAGAAAAAAAATAAGGCTTCCATTATGTTTAGACCATGGGTTTTACCATAAGTGTGGCATAACCTTTGGATAACGACAAACATTTAGGTTGAGCGCAGTTGCAAGAAGACTATTAAATGAATAAAATAAATGATTTATTTTATATAATTTATTCACCATGACCTAGAATGATCTATAAATATTCTATTATTACCAATAATTATGGTCATATACATAAACCTACATATTTAGAGATAGCGCTGAAGGATATCTTGACAGATGATGATTGACTGGATTGTAGATCATCATATATTTTACAATTGGATTAGAGGACCTTTCCAACAAAAATGATGTCGATTAATTCTTCTTATGTGATTAGTCCATCTCAAGGTAGTACATTGTTCAATATGTATTTATCCCCATATAATTATTCCTAAAAAGAAATCAAGGAAATCAACTAATGAATGGATTTGCAGATTGAGTTAATTGTATGTATAAATAAGATTACACTGGAATAGGGTATTTTAGTTGTGGATTATATTTTATCATTTAATTCATCATTATAACAAAAAATAATCAAGGAAAACATGGAAACTCACCAAGTTATATTTATCATGTTTCTGTTTTGTTAATTTCTTCCCAATTTATTCTGACATTCAACATGGGAACCTCTTTTGGCCCACAGTTTGACGAAATACTTGGTAGTGGATCATTGCATGACTGATATTCATTGAAATGGATCAATACCACTTGTACAAATCATGATCAAGGATGTGATTGAGGTTTGATAATGAAAGAGTATGATCAAATATGGTTTAGTATGGATTGACATTTTTTGTTCATCCTAGTTTGATGGTGTGGCTATGGAAGGTGTGTTTAGATGATTTATGCATAGATTCGATGGCTAGAACTCATTGATCGGTGGTAGAAATGGTCATCCAACCTCATATTTATATTGTTTTTTGAGTCATGTAGTAGTTGCGACAGGGTCAAAAATGCATGTAGTAGATCTTGGATTCTATGAAGTCCCATGTTACACACTGTATAATCCACAATTACAAACTGTGTGGGACCACATGAGTGGCGACTAGGGTTTACATGCTTAGATAAGGATCACATGTTGTATGTTCTCTACCACACCATATGCGACCCTTGATGAAAATAATGTTGTGTATATGTTGTACATTCCCAGTATTAATGGTGTTGTTATAAACCATGCGGGGCTATCTATTTTCCATGTACACCCTCAGAGACATCTCGACATATACTGGGGCACACACCCGAGAGATCATGTGCCTCACATCACCTATGGTGGGCCACACACCATATAATAAAACACAAACATGGTCATAGGCTGTGTGACATGGTTAGAACCTAGTTCCAAAGGGACACGATGTATACTAATAGTACACGTCGTGTACCCTCTTAAGGAAGGTGTGGAACCCTTGCATTCTTCATCTTTGAAATACTTCGTTAGGCTATGTTCCGTTAATCTTTTCCCTAGGGTTTCTCATGGAATCACATCCTTTGTATAGGATGGTGATCCCCTCGAGGGAACATTATCCTTGAATGGAATTATTGGAATCCTTCCATGAGGCCCAGAGTGAGATCCTCTATCATCATTACTTCCCTATGTGGGGTTATTCATATTATCGTTCCCAATAATACATGGGGGGTCAAACCAACACTTGTGGGATAATACAGATTGGGTTGTTGGATTACCCTATGGCCTTGGGTGTGATACCCATTAGTGTATCATTCTATAAAGACAACTAACATGTACTTATAATGGAGAGATCGGACGAGCATGAAATCTCTAAGGGACACCATCAGGGTTATCTCACTAGTGGATTGTGTTCTCTTAGATGAGTGTTATATGGAACCTTCATGAAAGAATTCTAGGTTGTATTTATGGTGGAACTTTTACTTTGACATTGTGTGTCTACATTTAGTACATCTAGATATTATTTTTATGTATATTTTTGATATATTCCAATGATGATGTTACTATTATTCATGATGTTATATGCCTAGTGGTTTTTGGGAGTCCCATTGTGTATTCTTATACTCATTTTAGCCTAGTCTTTTCCCATATATTTCATGTATTATACAGATGATTGACCTTTTCATGGAGTCCTAGAAGGACCAGGATGAGGTGGAGCTTAGTGATCATGAATGACTGAGGTGTGTTTCTACAGTTTCATTAGAAAAATTAATCTCCTATTGTTTCTGGTTGGCCTTGTTTTCTGTTTCATTAGGTTGGGATGTATTTGGAACTTTTTATTTTCACTACATATTTTCATACTTTGATTGTCATATTTTAAATTTATTCATGAATTGTTACAAGTTGCTTTAAATTTCATCATTTTACAGGCATGGATATGTGTGTGTGCGTACATGTACCTTAGGATACATCCATCCATGTGTGTAATATAACTACTTGAGGTTGTTCTCTATCCCCTGACCTTTTGAAGGGGGCCTTGGGGTAGTTGTGGAATGATCCCCGATTGAGACAAGTCACGACAGAGTTGTATCAAAGGAGGTTTTGGTTATACCATAGGACTAGAGTCTGTGTGACTCATCTTGGTTTTACATAAATATTTTATGTGTTTTGAGTTCATTTTTCATGCCAGGGAATACATTTTTAATGCAGCAACTAACATATCCAAACACATGGACTCTGATCACTTTATTTTATACTCGTTACATGTATACATTGATTATAGGGAAAACATTGGTACATGCATCAAATAAGAATGTGTTGTGGATCCCATTTCATTCTTGAGTATTCTCTCCAGATATAGTCATTGACCATGGACAATCTTGCCTATCACAGAATACCACCATGATATCTCTAGATAGGATTTAGTAGAAGTATGATGAGGATGATCCATTAATGGATGAGGCTTTGATATAGGGACATGTTCAAGAGGTGTGACCTATAGATGGTTCACCATCATTACCACCACATCTCAATTAGAAAATGGTACAAGAAATACCAATAGATTATTTGCTTATGCTGAGAGAGGATTATGAGTTTCAAATATAGTGTCCTCTTAGAATATGAGGATAGAAAGACCCATGAGTGGCATAGTATTGGATTGAGGAATTTATTTTAGTCTTTCATCTTTTCAGGAAACATGTAGACCTGACGGTGGTCCTAGAAGTTATCCTTCTTGTAGCTCTATCAGATGATGGTGGGGATTAATGACTTTGTCGTATGATGAGTAGACTAGTATTTTAAAATTTCGATCACCTTTTCATAGGGGAGTTTCCCCTAAATATATTTAGGGATTTTTTCATCTAGAAGATTATACAGCTACATCAGGGTAGTACTATTGTGAATATGTTTTCTTTGAAGATCACTATCCTCTCCTGATAATCAGTATATATGGCGTTTGATTAGTAATTTTGACCTCAGACCATCAAATATAGACTATGCAGATCAACTTGATCTAGTGTGATACCTCTACGAATTCCTATCTATGATGGGATTTTAGATCATGATTTAGTGGTTTAGAGTTTCTCAGATAAGAAAATGCAGACACATAGTCCAGGCAGTGGGAACATATGAGAAGAGACTTTAGTGGTAGGGAGCCAATGACAGAAACAAGGACCTTTACATATGAGTTTTTGTAGGTGGATATCTCATGATAGATGGTCTACGGTTCATTGACCCTAACATGGAAACAATCACCCTAAGGAGAGGTGGTACTACACTTGTAATGGCCATGAAATTTTCATGGGATTTTCTAACATGATGTGTGTGTGATGGAGAGACAATACATGGGTTGTCTTCTATGTAAATACCTTAGGAGGATCTAAAAGTTATTTAGGGCTGTGTATGTGATTTAGGAGTTGGTAGTGATATTTTATGTGGTATGAATTATGATTTGTTTCCACCACCTCGTCTAGGTGGCCCCCTCCAAGCCTAGGGAGTTTGTGTACAGGGAAATGGGAAGATTTGTTTGGTTAAGTTTTACAAACAATAGTCTATATGAAAGATACAAGGCGCGATCTATGTATTCACTATTTTTTCATTATTGATAGATATAGGGGAAAGACACACCTTTTTTCCACTACTCTGGTAAGATTCTTGGAGATTAAGGTTGAGCATGTGGCTCTAACCTTATACATAGAGACTAATACTGGATTTAACTTAGTGATCACACACTTCTACTGATGGTTTGACCTAACTATTAGATGATATATTTTAATTTGGGATCACTTTTTAGCAGTGATGAATCCTTATAATGTCATAATTGGTTTGGATTGGTTATCTATAGTTCATTCCAAGATAGACTGTTTAGGTGGAGGATGTGGTGTGTATGTAGTTATGGGATAATATTTTTCATCATATATGAGAACAAAACCATTATAGAGTTAGAATTAATTAGTAATAGAAGAGTGTAAATGATTATATAGATGTTTTCTAGCATGAAACTTGGTGTAGTGGATTCAATGACCTTAAAATTTCTTGCACTGGTGGCATAGTATGGAGGAATATTTCCTAAGGACATTCCAAGTTTACATACCAACAAAGAAATAGATATATGCATTTACCAACACATTTATAAAGTATTGTTATCTAAACTTGAATATTAGATGCCTCCCTTAGATCTTTTCGGGATGAGGGTGTAGTGAGAGGTCTTTCAAAGGAAGGTATTTTTTGGCCCATTGTTTCACCTTAGGCAGCCCCAGTATTGTTCTCCGAGAAGGTGGACATGTGATTGAATATGTGTAGCCATCTCTTATATCAAGTGAATGTGAAGAATAAGTATATACTACCAAGTATAGATGAACCCTTTTACTAGTTTAGAGGGTCATGATTGTTCATAATGATTGATCTTTGATCAGGATATGGCCATCTACAAATATAGGATAAGGATATGCTATGGTCAAAATTCAAATGTCTATACAGTCACTATGAGTACTTGTTGATGCCCTTCTTTATTAAAAACACCCCATTAGTGTTCAAGGGACTCATGAACTGTGTATTTCAACCTTTCTTTTACCTAATAGTAGTAGTCTCTGTTAGTGATGTCTTAGTGTATGTGGCATCCGTGGAGGAGCATGAAAGACACTTGAGGATGGCACTGGATATCTTATGAGAGAACTAGGTTTATGGTAAGCTCTCTATGTTCTATTTATGGATTTATAAAATTGAAATTTTAGGACATTTTGTATAATTATATGGTGTATAAGTGGAACCGGAAAAGGTTGATTTGTTGTTAGATTGGGAGTCACCCAAGAGTGTGACAGAAGTATGGAGATTCCTTGGGTTCACACTCTTCTATCATTGATTTGTACACGATCTATCTAGGGTATCATATCCCAAGACATTATTGATCCAACATGGATAGGCTTTGATGTTTATTTAGATGTACCAGTAGGATTTCTAGGAGTTGAGGAAGATATTGGAGAGCCATTCCATCTTGATATTTCTAGATAAATCTGTCGAGTACGTATTATTATTCAATTCCTCAAAGAATGTGATTGGTTTTGTTCTGGTTCATAGGTAGGTAGTGATTTCCTATGGTTCATATCATTTGATACCACATGACAAGAACTGTGAAACTCATGATCTTTATTTAGAAGTGGTAGTACTCACACATATAATGCAGTGACACGAGATGATTAGAGAGTGGGTTTTAATATATTTATATCATAAGATTATCAAGAATGTCTTATAATCATAAGGTTATTAACAGGATATAGAGGTGATTATCAGAGCTTCTCTCAGAATATGACTTCAAGATTGTATATACTCCATAGAAGGGGAATGTGGTAGTAGATTCCCTCATCTACAGATGTTTTACATAGTTTTTGAGCGAGGTGTCGGGTACTTAGCCTCTTTGTAATTATCCTTTATAGTTGGGGATAAAGGATATTACATTCAATATATGGTTATTACCCCTAAAAATTCATTCGGATTCATTGATCCCCTTCTTGGGGATACCTAAAATGATACTCTATGTACTCAGATATCCACATCACATGATCCCTATGGATTTAAAAATGGTGGAGAGCATGTCCCTTTTTTCATAAGAATTATGATAGTATCAATTTTTCAAAGTGGTTAGTTTTGGAGGGGGTTTCAAAACACACAACTAAAGGTACATTAATGTTTTCCCAAAATGTACCAGTACCATCAAAATTAGTCTTGTTTGAAACAGATGAAGAAGGAATTTGAAGAGTTTGTCTCTTGATTCTTACTTTTCAGAAAGTGAATATTGTGAACTGAGTCCTGATGGGTTTAGCTCAACCCCTTGAGGTGAAAAAGTGTATGTGTGATGGTATATATATGGAATTGATGATGGAGATACCACATATATCTAAAAGACATGATTCCATCTAGGTGATCATATACTGACTCATTATGTCATCCCATTTCATAACTATCTTACATTATAGTTTAATAGAGAGATTAAGGCACCTCTACATATAGAATATATTCCGGCTCCATGGAGTTACCTTGATTATTATTTGTGTCTATGATGCTCACATAATATATTATTTATAAAAAATTTTGTCTGAGGACTTTGGGACTCATTTTTTGTATGTGAATAATGTTTCACCCCTAGAATAACAGGTATACTGAGTAGACTATTATGGTCATGGAGGAAATTCTATCAGATTTAATGGGTTACTTTTTCTATATTTGGTGGGATCATATACCTTTAGTGGAGTTTATATAAAAAAAAGATACCAATCCACCATTGGTATGGCACCATTCGAGGCATTTTATGTTTAACCCAATAGGTCACCACTATGATGGACTGACCTAGGATATTTAGAACTTCTGGGCCTAGTGTTGGTGCGATCCACTACAGAGAAGGTGTAGATCATCCTGGAGTAGATAAAGACTACACGAAGTTGTCAAAATTCCTATTCTAATGGACAACAGAGGCCTTGGGTTTTTTTAGTGTGACCATGTTTTCTATAGGGTCTCACCTAAATGTGGATTTTATAGATATGGTCCTGGGAAAATACTATACCAAAGATTCATTGGTACTTTCCCAAAACTATGTAGGGTTGGAGAGGAGGATTACTACTTAGGTATACCACCATAGTTAAACATGGAACACAACTTATTTCATGTTACATATCTGAGGAGGTATGTTCATAACCCATCACATGTTATCAATTATAGAACGATGAAAATAGAGGATTTTTATATATTTTTAGGGTACCTAGTAGAGATTGAGGATCCATAGGAGTGGATCCCACATGGTTGAGAAATTACATTGGTTCCTATTCGATGAAAACATTGAATATTTAGGAGAGCACCAGGGGGTGGGAGATCCATATGCATGATTTTGTACCCATATCTCTTTTCATATGATTTTTATATTTCTGATCATAAATAACAAAGGCGGGTAGAATTTAATGACTCTAATTTTTTCATATATTACTTATTATATTTTATGGGTATTTTCAAATCTAAAAGATTAGATGGCATGATATTCCAAGGCCTAGTCTTCCAGAAATTAGTTATTGAAATATAAGAAATATATTAAATATCACAAAAGAATATTTTTGCTGATAATGTTGAATAAATCATAAAAAAATACTCTAATCATAAATTTGGGGTCTCCATTGAGTCCTGATAATGTGTTTTACCCTATGTGTGCCTTAGCAATGGAGTTTGTCAGATGTTTGGGTTGAGAGAAGTTGTGGGTGGATTATTAAAAGAATAAAATAAATTATGTATTTTATTTTATTTATTCTACATAACCTAGAATGCTCAATAAATAAGATATTATGACCAATTTGTAGGGTTATCCCTATAACACTACAATTTTAGAGAGACAATTTAAGGAGATCTTAATAGATCATGCCAGACCAGATCATGGATCATTGAATAGTGTGAAATTTTATTCAAGGATCTCACTAAAAATAATGAAGTGAATTTTCTATTCATTAGTGATTAATCCATATTGTGGAAGGAATTTTTTTATATACACTAATTTATCCATGTTTTATTATTCCTATGACAAACACAAATCAATCAACTAATGAATTGATTCTCTGATTGAGCATATTGTGGGAATGCTATAAATTATCCCGGATTGGGGTATTTTAATTGTTGATAATATTATATATATTAATCCATAATTATAAAATAAATAAATTGATTCCAATAAGAAAATTGGTTGTGGTCTTCTTCTCATGTATTTTTTTAATTTATTCCCCTTTTCTTTGCACGTTCATTATGAAAAATTCATTTGGACCAAATTTCAACGAAAATATATATATTCAATCATTGCATGACCATTTTTATATAAAAAATAAATACAATGGGTAGAAAATGTTATTGAGGATGTGATTTTGGTGAAATGATTAAAGTGTATGATCAGAGATAGATTGGGATATATCAATCGTTTCTGTTCATCTTGATTTGACTGGGTGGATATGGACTGTGCTCTTTGATGATTTGTGAATGGATTCAAAATAAGGAACTCAATGATTCGTGATAAAAATGTTCAAAAAACCACATATTCTTATTTTCTAGTGATATT